>JAHRHZ010000289.1:40560965-40657142 GCA_024137785.1 Ginglymostoma cirratum | reverse complement strand
TCGGCCCGAAACGTCAGCCTTCCTGCTCCTCTGATGCTGCTTGGCCTGCTGCGTTCATCCAGCTCTACACCTTGTTATCACAGATTCTCCAGCATCGGCAGTTCCTACTATCTCTGGATTAAGAGTCTGGTGATAATTCCATTAGGCTATCTCCTCCCTCATGTAAAAATCAAGACTGTGCACAGAAACATGAATTAGTACATTCTAGACAGGAACTGACTAAAGTAGGAAAGTACAGCCTTGTAACTGATAAATCACTGGTGAGTAGAGAAGAAGAATGCATGGGGAAGTTCATCAATCGTGATCTTACCTGGTGGCAGGTGCAGTCTGTACAAGAGTTTCAACTTCTCTACAAGATCGCCATGGTACATTCCACCTAGAAGATAAAACCCAAGTTACATAAAACCTGACCTTCAATCATCTCACATTTAAATTGCAGTCAACTCTGAGGATTTGAGCATAAAGTCTCAGGTGAGACTAGAGTGCAGTGCTGACAGAGTGCAACACAGTCAGCTATGTTGCCTTTTCAATCCGACATTAAACAGAGATGTACATCTGCTACTTTGGATGGATGTGGGAAATAAAACATTGCAGCCACTATTTTGGAGAAGACCAGGTGAATACTCTGGATTGGCCAGTATTAATTTCTCACCAATAACAGTAAAGCAGATCACCTGACCATTCAGGAAATTTGTTGTGTGCTGGAGTTTCTACCACAAGGACATTTCAAAAACTACTTCATCATCTTTATAGCTTTGTACAGTCTTTGGGATGTTGTCAGACTGAGAGAAGGTGCTATAGAAATAGCAAGGCTCTCTTCCTTGGGGTAGGGGTGGGCTGCGACTGAACTCTAAAAATCAGGTTCAGCCTCAACTCTGAGCGGCATTAGCTGAACTGAGTTACAGCAGGAATATATTGCAGTTGGTTCGCGCACCTCAGGATGTTTACATTGTTAATGTAGGTCAGAGTCAGATTCCAAAATCAAATCCCTGAGCTTAGCCATGACATAAGGACACTTGAGTTCAGATGCTAAATGCCCCTACAATTCAAGAAATACCAAAAGGAGAGTCAGAGAGAGCTGACATTTCAGGTCAAGATCTCGCATCAGAGCAGACATAACTATTGACCCTGCAAAGTTCTTCCTTATTAATATCTGGGGTAAAGTAACAAAATTGGAAATGCAATCTCACAGATTTGTCAGGCAACAGCCTGACAGTCATACTTGTGGAATCATATGATACACACAACATCCTGATATTGCTTGTGATTGTCACATATCCAAATTAACTTCTGTTAAATTCCAATTCATATCATGCCTGAGAGGGACAGAATTCAGTTTTAAGTTGGATTTGAGCCAATATTCCAGATATGGAAGGAAAAAGTAATTGCTACAGGCAGCAAAAAACCCTAGGTAATCTCCTGATAGTTCTATTTGTTTCTGAAATATTTATATAGATACAGTGATAGGAGTTGTCTCCTCTTTAAGAACTTCATGGGTCCAGCAACACCTGTTTTAAAAGTCTCATCCCTATTGGCAAATATCATGTTATTGCCTCTACCCATTTTGTAATTTGCTCCATCCCTACAACTAATTAAAACAGTGACGTTGGTTGAGGGATAAATGTCACCAAGACATCAGCGAGAACTCCCCTGCTCTTTTTCAATTAGACCTGTGGGATATCTCACTTCCACAGGATGGACAGGGGCTTTGTTAAACATTTCAGTTCAAAGAAAACACCTCAACAGTGCAGCATTCCCTCAGTATTGTCACAGGGAGGCTGAATCTCCAATAGAGACTCAAATGTTTGGACTGGGCCTTGAACCCATAAACTTCTGACTCCGAGGCAGAGGCAGTTGTGCTACCCTCAGAACCATGGCTGACACTCAAGAGAGAGGATACACATTTACCCCTCACCCAATTGATTTATTGCACATCCACCTCCACATCAGCTGACATTCACTATCAAACTCAGAAATGCAAGAGCGGAAGTAGGTCAAACACAAGCCTATTTTGCTATTTAAGAGATCATGAGTTTCCACCAGTTCCCACTTTCTGCCCTGCCCTCATATCTATTGATTCCTCAGTTTCCAAAAATCTCTGTTTTGAATTGATTCACCAATTAAGCTTCAGTATCCCTGTTTAGGTAGAAAATTCCAAAGACTCTCAACCTTCCAAGTGAAAATATTTTCTATCTTAGCTTTAAATGGCTAAGCGTTAACCTGATATTGAGAGCCCCTAGTTCTGGACTAGCATCAAAAAGAACATTGACTCACTGAGTTTTCAGGCAGTGTTTGATGTTTCTGTGGGATTGTTTCTGGAAATGGTGAAGAATGGAAAATGAACACTTACTCAGCCCAGTGATGAATTCCTTAAAGCTGATAAGCGAGTCTCTGTTTTGATCCAAGAGGCGGAACATACGCCCAGCTAGGACCTGAGAATGTGGTCCACAAGTCCATGGTGACAGCACCACAAAGAGCTCCTTGAATTGCTCTGAATCAATGCGATATTGTTCCAGGTAAGGCTGGCTGAGGTCATGTCTCTCTGCAGCGCTGCTGCTCCCACCCCAGTAACAGCTCATCAAGTGTTTGGCCTGAGGGGGAAAGAAAACACCATCGATATTCTTATATAGCAGCTTGAATAATGAAAAACGTCCCAAGATGCTTCACAGGAGCAGATAGTAAAATCAACACTGGTGTCACATGAAAGAACACTAGGATCAGTAATTTAAAAACTACCCCTTTGGCGAAGCTTTTCTAACTAAGCACCTCGAAGGAGGACGGACAGGCAAAGAGGAATAAAGATTTTGAAAAAGGAAGGCTTGGGACTTAGGCAGCTGAAGATGTGACCAACAATTGTGTTCTAATTATAGTTGGGGAGGTGTGTAAGATGCCAGAGTTGGAGAAATATCAGGGACTGGAGGAGAATACAGAGTTGGGAGGGGGAAGGCCAGGAGATTTTCAGTCAATGATAAGATTCTGAAATGCAAGTGTTGCTAGGCCCATGGAGTTCTTGGTGAAGAGGAGGCACAGAAGTGTGCTAAACCTCCATCTTCCCATGTGTAAATTTGTTAAAAAAAACTTTTCATCTCATGACTCATCAGGACATTCCCAAGAATACCAATGCAAAGGGGAAGAACATTGTTATACCATATGAGAAGAGAGTTTTGATCTACTCACAAGAGTATTCCAATTGGTACAGATGTTGCCATGTAGAACGTAGCAGTTAGATGAAGACTGGCAGTTAACTGCCAAGCTTTGTTTAAATTTAAACCAGGCAGATTAGTAACACAAAAGAGGAGGAGCAGATTATGCAGTCCATTGAGCCCACTCCACATGTTCATGGCCAATTCTCCATTTTAATGCCATATGCTCAACTCTCTCCCTCTATGCCTTAACAGCTTTAGCCTCTCGAAATCTTTCTCTTTCTTAAACGTATTCAGTCATTTGGCCTTCACAGCATTTTGTGGTAGAGAATTCCACAAGTTCACCACTGCCAATGAAGAAAGTTCTCCTCACCTCTGTCCAAAATAGCCTACATTTTATCCTGAGACTGTGACGCCTTGTTCTGGAACCTCATCACCACCCTGCCAGGGGAATAAAAAATCATCCCTGCATCAGTCTGTTCAGGCCTGTGAGAATGAGATCCTCCCTCATTCCTCTAAACTTTAATCTCTCCTCATTCAACAAAAGGTGCCAACCCAGAAATGAGTCTACTGGACCTCAGCTGCACTCCCTTTCTGGCAAGTAAATCTTTTCTTAGGTAAAGAGACCAAAAGCTGTACAGGTTGTTCTGGTACAACGCGTGTTTCGTTAATGCAAATTGGCTGTAACACAATTAATGAATAGTGGATGCTGTTTGGATAGCGCAAACATTCTGTACAGGTAGAGAGATTTCCCTATAATGTGATTTTCGATGGCGATTTTCTATAGCGCAAGGTCACACAAGAACGCACCTATCGCGTTACAGGAAAACTACCTGTATACAATACTGCTGGTGGGGGTCTCACTGAGGTCCTGTAAAGCTGTAGTAAGACTTCCTTGCTCCTGCATGTCTTTCTAACTGCTGGCTGCACCTGCACATTTGCTTTCAGTGGCCAGTGTTTACTCTAATTAATCAAGGTATTGCTCTGAGGAATGAGCCAGAGAATGGCTGTCACCTATTTTGTTACGATGAAACAGAAACAATGGGTGCACATTCTTACTGACTCCAAACAAACAAACAACTCTATCAAACACCAATCTGTATGAAAAGACATGGAACAAGGCAGACATATAGAGTTAGATCACAGCTCAACCACAATCTCAATGGATGGTGGAAAAGGCTAACTGAAATAAAAAGGGCCTACACCTCATTCCTGTTCCCAAGGTTCTCTTCCCAATAGCATTGTGGTCCATCTAATCCCCTACTTCCCACATGCATGATTCAAGAAAGCAGCTCACCACCATGTTTCTTAAGGGAATTAGAGACGGACAATGAATGCTGGTCTAACCAGTGACAACCACAATATGCAAATGAATTTAAAACATCTCCAATAGGTAACTTGCTACCCACTCTGCTCCAAGCAGAAGTCCTAACTTTTCCCATCCACTTTCCATTAACATCCCATTAAACTCTCTCTGTATTCATTTACAGCTTTCCTGAAGTGCGTTGCCCAGAATTGTTTGCAGTACACCAAAAAAGACCTAACCAGAGCGTTATAAAGTTCAAATTTCACAGGTTAGTGTGTGATTGATTTATTGTGTTGCACATCCACTGACCTTGAAAAGTAAATAGAGCTCCTCCAGCTCCTCGATACTGAAAGCAGTTTCCGTCAGGATAGCACGCACCTGGAAAGATACACCATCAATTGGGAGATAAAGCAAGAATTGTCAGTGATAGACTGAAACAAGTTCGCACAACAGTGTGCACGAGTTTCGCCCAGCATCAAAACATTCTTACAAATTGTTGTTGTTGTAACTCAGCGTCACTGGGAGGAGAGTCTACATGTAAAGCAAATGCAGAATGCTGACTCTATATTAAGTGTGTTCATTCACCTGTATTTAATCGACACTCACTGAGGATTCCTGTTTTTGTTTCTTTTTAAACAATGGGGCAGGTGTTGGTTAGCTTAGTTGGTTGGACGGCTGGTTTATGATGCAGAGTGATGTCGACAATGTAGATTTGATTTCCAACTAGCTGAGGTTATCATGAAGGATTTTCCTTTTCCCTCGCTTGAGGTGTGGTGACCCTCAGATTAAAGTATCACCAGTCAACTTTCTCTAACGAGAAAACAGTCCTATGGCAACTTTAGCCTGCCTTTTACTATAGGGCAGTATCTCCCTACTGAATGGCGAATTTAATTGGTAACAAGTTTACAATAGACACAACTGAAGTGGCACTTTGCTCCTAGCTATTAGCAACCTTCTGGTTGGGTCAATAAAGGTATATGCATACACTCAGGTTGAAATGGTGAATGTGGACTGAGGACATGCAAGGATGTAAAGTGCAACTCTGTCAAAAAAAGCTTACGCAAGTGTGTAAGGATTAGGTTTCAGTTCTATTCATCCTCAAATGTCTTTCTGGAACATAGCATGCAAGTTGCGATTAAGATATGAGGGACAATTCAGTAAAAGTTTGCCTACACTAAATCCAAATTGAGTTACTAAGGAAGAAAGCCACATGGCCCAGGTCAAAAGATATTTTTATAAAAGTAAGGGTTATGGTTACTTTTATGGATCAGGTAAATGTAAATTTAGGTTAAGATCTGAGAATGCCTTGAGGTAAAGGACTATTTACTTGAAGACACAGCTATGTTTTAAATTTGTTCAACTTAAAAGTACATAATAGACCTATGAAGTATATACTATATGCTTACATTATTATGGAATTAGATTCTGCAGTGAGTTTTGTAGTATTTTTGATCTGTTTGGATATATCAAACGGAACATTTGGGTTGATAATAAGTCCACCACGGGCTAACACTACATAGTCAGACACATAGTGAGCTCACTGACACCATTTTATGTTGGCAAAGATTATGGAGCTAATAAGTTAAGAGGAACAAGTCATTACAAAAGGGATGATCTTACAAAGCAATTGTAGTATTGAAGAACAAAATCAGAAAACAGTAGGATATGATGTCACAAGATGACCGTTACTTCTCAAGAAAGCAATCAGCAATTGGGCAGATACTACGACCCAATAAAAGACTATGAACTGTTCATGCACTAATAAGCCAATTAGAGTTCAAGATGTGCCTAATTGTGCACAAGGAATAGTGACTAGAAAGAGTTAATAAGGTCTGATTCTTGAAAGTTTGTATAAAAGAAAGTAACAGCCTGATTCTTACTGATTTGATGCACAAGGAAAACTAAAACAGAAGAAGAATTTCAGTCAACCAAACAGAGAGGTTAAAAAATGGTTTTATTAAATATTTCTTTTGTTCTGGTTATGAAAGACATAACATATTCTTTAAAACTGTGAATAATACATTTGTAACTAATCAGGGCTAGTAAACATTTAGATTGGCCCTCTGAGACTCAACCAAGTATTGTGGCTGACTAAGGTCCTGAAGTGAAAACTTAAAGTGCACCCCAAAATATAACATATGGGCTCAGTCTATTTCAGAAACTTAAGCACAAAATCCAGGCTGATTCTCCAATCACTCAATACTGAGAGGTGGTTGCACTGTTAGAGTTGCAATGAAGGATAAGACATCAAAGGGAGGCTTACTCAGCAGTCTAGAATAAGTGGGGGACGGCTCCTCATATCCTGGCCAATATTTACCTCCCAACCAATATCACTAATACAGAAAGGATTTGGTGGTAATTATCACTTGTTGTTTGTTGGAGCTTGTTTGTAAATAATTAATCGATGTGTAAACAGGCTGCTGTGTTTCCTGCATTACAATGTTAATTCAACTTCAAAAGTACTACATTGGCTGTAAAGCTCTCAGACATGTTAAGTATATTGTTTATTTCTCCTTGGTACCTTTTAGCAGAGCACATTTAAGATCAGGCAGTAATGACCAACCTGTAATGTTCTATTTCTGTCAATGACAATTCTGATTTCATAAAGATATTAAGACTGAAACCAGGAATAAAAATGGAGAATAATCATATTTCAAAATGTGCAGATGTCAAACTCAAAGGTGCGACAGATATTAAAAATTATGCCAGTCAAATACAACAGAACACAGGATGGAAAGCTGAAGGGCAAACAAGGGGCTGATGGAATTTAACACAAAGTGTGAGGTGATGCATTTTGGCCAGTCAGGATAGGGAGACGTAATAATTCTATAATGGCAATGCAAGCAGGGACACAGAATCAAAGGTTCATGTGCATTTGTCTTCAAAAGTGGCAGGATATATCGGAGATAGTAAGAACTGTCGATGCTGGAGTCAGAGATAACACAGTGTGGAGCTGGAGGAACACAGCAGGCCACGCAGCATCAGAGGAGCAGGGAAGTTGCATCGCTAGAAGAAGGGTCCCGACTTTCGTGCTCCTCTGATGCTGCCTGGCCTGCTGTGTTCCTCCAGCCCCACAGAGGATATATCGGAAGCACGGTTAGCAAGGCGTTTGACTTCGTAAATGGAGTCATTGAGTACAAAAGCAGAGATTTTAGCTGAACTTTAGTAAAGCTCTGGTTAAGCCACAACTAGACTATCATGTCTAGTTTATTAAGGATTCAAGGATCTCTGAGAGGGTACAGAGGGCATTTACCAGAACAGCTCGAAGGATGAAGGATTTTAACTACAAGGTTGAGTTGGAGAAGCTGAGGCAACTTGCAGCATGAGAAGTTGAGACTAGAGGAGATTTGACAGAGGTCTGGAAGACTGTCTACTTTTCTCAAAGTGTATCACAAAGAAGTGTTCCCATTAGCTGATGGGGGCATAGACTTAAGGTTTTAGGCAAGAGAAGCAGGAGTGGAGCCAGAAATAACTTTTTTTTAAATGTAGTAACTGGTCTGGGATGGATCTGGAACCTTTTGTCCCTGCTTCAATTATCCGCATGAACAATGAATGATTTCAAGAGAATTAGACGAACACTTGAGGGAAATCAACTTGCAGAGCTACAGGCATGGAGAACGAGCCTGGGGGACTACATAAAAAGATGGATCAAAGGGCTTCCTTTAACAAAATAATAAGAATATGCTTCCACCAAACAGCCCAGACCACAAATTCATCATCCAGTGCACAGGCACAGAACTGAGCAATGTCCCTAAGCTTTTGTCACCGGTCTGTGCTGAGTTGGTAAGTGTCACTAATCCCAGGGAAAGAGCAGGGAGCCAATGAGGGCGGTAGAGAAAAATGAACAAACACTGTTCTCACAACCAATTCATGGTCCCTCTCAAACAGAACTGATAGCCCAATCACAGAGTTGGACTAGCACAGCGAAGCATCAGGAAACTTTCTGTTGCTTGCGGAAGTAAGTTTTTACTGCACTGTGAGGCTTGAGCTTCACCTCCATGGGGATTAAATGTTGGTATTAGCAGAGACCCTCACACCACATGAACGAATCAAACAAGCCCCTTTTTGTAACACGGCAATATTGCGATTGACTAGCTGTTTTCAGGATGGTGGAGAAAGCTTTTCCCTTACCACACTCCGCTTTGCTGTGTCCTCCAGTGACTGTATGACCTTCAGTCTCTGCTTGAATCGCATCTGCTCAATCGCATCCGCTCTGATTGACCCAAATTTCTAAACATAGAAAAAAAAAAGATTGAGAGAGTTGATCTCACCTGGTAATTCTGCTCCCATGACTGCTCAACCAAACAACTCTCCCGAGGTCAGTGCCTACTGCCAACAGGAGTTCGATTTCCAAGGGCGGACATTGAATTCTTTGGTGTCTCAAACACAATTCCCTTACCACCCCACACACAACAACTGCGTAAATTCCAAAGTCAGGTGGGGGGGAAGGTGGTGATGGAAGGGTGAAAATCAAGATCAGCAGTAGGTACAACTTCTGCTCCAAAACACCTACACAGACACAGCAAGGTCCCATTAATTTCAGGGATCTGTGTTGCCAGGTTAGTTTTCATTTTAAAAAAAAAATCAGGATTGAAGGAGGAGGGAGGCCAGAGGAAGGCAGGAGGTGAAGCTGTAGGTCAGCCTTGGTCAACTGGCCCAGTGAATGTTTTGCAGAACAAGTCATTACCTTCAAGACAGGAGTCCGAAAGTAAACAATTTAATCTTTTGTTTAAGGACTTACGTCATACGATGACTTAATCAGTTCAAAGATGTCTATTTGTTGTGGAAGATCATCATCATTGGTGAGTAAAGCATGTAGATGTGGGATTGGCGGTGTTGTACACTGCTTGTTGCAAACGTTGTCCAGGTACCTGAATTAGGTTGGAAAAAATATTCAATGGACAATTACTGCACAGATATAAGATCCAACATGTGACAGCATTTTGGAGCAAACTGTATACCCTAGGCTAGAACTTAGGGACAGAATAATTTGCAAATTCAAACAGCTGGTTTCAACATTAAGATTAAAGAATAAAGCTTCTTCTGCACCGTCCCCATCAAATACTTCCAACGCAGTTAGAGTATGGAGTAAGATAGACAGCAACATATCGTCCACACCGTCCCAATCAAACACTCCCAGGTCAGGTACAGCATAGGATTAGCTACGGAGTGAAGCTCTATTCTTTTAAACTGATGTTGAAGCTCCATCAAAACTGTCCTTATCAAGCATCTCCAGAACAGTGACAACATTAGGTTAGGTACAAAGATCCCTCTACTCTTTTAAACTGAAAACAAAGCTCCCTCTTTTAAAGTAAAAGTAAAACTTCCTTGACACTGTCCCCCATCAAACACTCCCAGAATAGGTATAACATGAGGGCTAGATACAGAATAAAATTCACTCTTTTAAACTGAAAGTAAAACTGCATCTACAATGTTGCCATCAAACATTCCCAGGTCAGGTACTACATGGGATTAGTTTTAGGGTAAAGCTTCCTCTATTCTTAAACTGAAATTAAAGCTTCCCTTGATAATGCCCCCATCAAACACTCCCAGGACAGGTACAGCACGGAGTCTGATACAGAGTGTAGCTCTCTCTATGCTGTCCCCGTCAAACACTGCTGGGACAGGCACAGCACTTTAGATACACAGTAACGGTCCTTATACACTGTTCCCATCAAACACTCCTGGCTCAGATATGTCATGGGGTTAGGTACAGTGCTCTCCCTGCACTATCTGGCCAATCTCATTAATGAATAAAATGAAATTCAAAAATCTAACAGTCAAGTTTGTTCTCGTGAGGTACATTGCATCATTCATTAGGAAGGTGGTGGATGAAGTAAAACGACAATGACATTCAAAAGTGAATTGGATAGATACTTGAAAAGGATATATTTACAGAACAATGGTAGGGGAGTAGGGTTAATTGGATAGTTTTTTCAAAGATCTGGCACAGGTAAGATGGGCAAAATGGCCTCCTACACACTGAGCATCTACCAAAGTCTGATAATTCTTCCAGGGCGGAATACGACCTAGGGATTGGCCAAGCACAGGATCAGTTAATCACCTGCCAAGAATAGTCATTGCTTCTCCCTCGTCAGAACAATTCAGCAGCTTCTCCATGTTGGCTTCCAGTACAGCAAGAGACACCTGGAAGATAACTTTGATGCCCTCATAGAAAAAGCAGTCAACCACTACCACGGCGCTTTCAAATGGCATGACACTGAGGAACAGCGTCAAAAACCAGGAGAGGGAGATAGTGCTGATGACACCCAGCTCCTGCATCCACTCGTAGAGGAGGGGAAGGTGCTCCCGTGTCAGATCCTCAAACACACCTTGATCCACCAGTGCACCTGCAAGAAAATAAATCATCACCTATCCTTGTTTATTGGACTTATTTTATTGATTTTCTAGATGGTAAAGGATGTGTGGATCGTGCAGGAAGTTGGTGTTGAGGTAGATCATACCGGGTGGCAGGGTAGGCTTGATAGGGAATAGGGGCAGGAGTAAGCCATTCAGTCTATGTAACAAGCAAGAACTCTGAACACACTGGCTTGTTCCATTGGTTTTGGACTCCAGCATCACTCTCCCAACTGTAAGCAAGCCAATCAAACTCATCGCCCCTAATGCCATTCTATCTGTGTCATTCCCACAGCACCATACATTAGACGTAATGTAAAACTTCCACTAGACGTTCCTATTGGACATGCCCAGGGCAGATACAACACACGTTGGATAAGGACAGTCCCATTAAGCACTTCCAAGGATTGTATTTAATGTGGCAGATACATAGTGGATCTTCTGAACTGTCATTCACGTCTGTAGTGCAACAGATCAGATATTGGGTTTCTTCATTAATTGTCACTCAAAGGTTCAAGTCCCACTGAAGACTTTATTCAGTCAAGTTTCATGCAGAAGTTCCCAAACAGGTAACTTGTGCGTGGAAGGGCAGGGTACGGATGCGGTTCTTATTTCGGGTGGAATTTAACGGAGACCATGGCTGGAGAGCTTTTTGGGAAGGCCCAACACATAAATTGCCAATTGACACTTACCTGCTGGGCAGCAGCAGGTTTTTCACTGGATCAAGGACCCCAGGAACATAGGCTCACCTGCCCAGAGCTTCAAGTCAATCAGTCAGAGGCAGACTGCTCTTACTGCTCAGCAGCACCATCAGAGAGAGACAGTGGCTGCTGTTGGTAATGCATCAGAGAGCTAGGACTGCCCAGGCATGAATGATGGTAGGATTCACAATGGGTTCAACAGCAAAAGTAGGTGCTAGCTCTCAGCAAAACACCCACTTTCTGATGCCAGGTACTAAGTGGCTTTGAATGAGGTATCCTCATTTGGAAACCCACAAGCAACAGGACAAGGCCCTTAAGTGGACACTAAATGCCTCGACAGCTCAATCGCCAACAGTGTGAGGAGGTCATCCACAAGCCTTCCAACCTTGGACTTAACCAAAGCAGAGGGCCACCCACCTACCCAAAATGCACTGAAGAATAAGGAACACTCAGGATCTGAGAACTGTCACAGTGCAGGAGGAGGCCATTTGGCTCATTGTGTTTGCACATTCTTCAAATAAGCATCGTTACCATGTGCATTCCTGCATTTTCTCCCCATATCCAAATGATCATCCAGTGCCCTCTTGAATGTTTCAACTGAACCTGTCTGGCTGTGCATTCTATACTCTAATTACTCACCGTGCGAAAAGGACTTTTCTCATATCACATGCTTCGGTTCAGTTTCTGGTCAATTGTAAACCCCAGATGTTAATTAATAATAGAGGTATTCAGATACAGCAATGGCATTGAATGTCAAGGGGTAATGGTGAGATTCTCTTTTGTTGGAAATAGTCATTGCCTGGGTCTTGTGTGGCACGAATGTTACTTGTCACTTGCTTGCCCAAGCTTGGATATTGTCCAGGCCTTGCTGCATTTATACCTTGGCTGCTTCCCATATCTGAGAAGTAACGAACGAGCAATGTTCAGCATCAGTGAACATCTGCACTTCTGACCTTAAAATGGAGGGAAGGTCATTGATGACGCAGCTGAAGATGGTTGGACCTAGGACACTACATCTGAGGAACTCCTGCACAGCTGTCTTGAAGCCAAGGTGACTTAACTTTCAACAGCCATGACCTTCTCTTTCCTATTCCTCCAGCAAAAAACCATGCTTTAGAGGCTAGGGAGGACCAATTGAAGGTCAAGAGGGACATCAATTTATGACTAATTCATAACATACATTAATTACAGCCAGATTCTTGCGAGTTACCAATCACTTTAACCTGTTGCTCCTGTATAACCGATTTGAGGGCTGAATGGCCTCCTCCTGATCCTGTGCAATGGGCTCATTGACTGAGTGGCCACCTATTCCTATCCAACACGCTTGAGGGAAGCTGGATAGGTCTGCCTGTTCCTATGCTACAGCTTCCTTATGTTCCTATGCAAATGCCTTGTGTACATAAAAGAGATGACTCCTGACCAACAGTCCCAAACAGAGCAGCTAGAATTTTTTTTTTTATATATCCAGAAGTGTTATCTGAACTGAACAATTTTTCTCCCCATCACCAAAACACTGGGAGATCTTTTGTTCTTAAATTACTAGCCACTATCAGTAATCACCCATGCAGCCTATGAGGTATTTACTTACAAAGTTCATTACAGGCAAATGCAAACCAAAGGTGAAGGAGTAGGGAGAGTGGTAAGGGGATAAATCACAATGGAACTGAAGGAGGAAATAAAGCCCTCCATCCCCATGCGGTGCCCACCTCTCTCTAAAAGCATCGAGAACACAGATGGACATCGGGTGCTCCTCTCCAAAGACACCCGGGATCAAACATATCCACGGAAGAGGGGCAGAGAGTTGGCAGGTTTTACCACCTCCACAGCCTGGACCTGTTAATAATCCCCCAATTATAATTTCTTTTTTCTACCCAGAAGCATTATCACACAACTGAGCAACCTCCCCACCACCAAAAACACCAGCAGCAAAACATCCATGTAACTTACTGAATATTCACAATCAAAGCCCACTTTGGGCAATGGAAATGGTCAAAGGTGAGGGCGATGGGTTAGGGAAGTGGGAAGGGACTAAATCAAAATGGAGTTGGAGGAACCTGTTAATAACCAGATATAATTTCTGGCTCTTCTTTTTTTTAATAGTAATCACTACCTAGTGAAATGACCCATGCATCCAATTGAATATTTACAACCAAACCCCATTATGGGCAAATGCAAACCATCAAAGGTGCACCCAGAGGGAGAAATGTAGGGAGAGCAGGAAGGGACTAAATCAAATTGGAGGTGGAGAGGAAAATAAAGCACTGTATCCCCCACAGTGGCCACCTCTCTCTAAAGGCATCGAGAGCACTGATAGACACTGTGTGCCCCCGCCGTGTCCAAGGACACCCGGGAACAAATGTATCAGCAAAAAAGGGGCAGACAGTCAGCAGATCTTACCAGCTCCACAACCCACTACCTACTAATAACCAGTTATAAGTTTAAAGGGTTCTCAAATCTTATCTCGCATGAGAAAGGAGATTATCTCCATCTCCCTGATCAACCTATTTAATCACCTTAAACATCTCAGTTAGATTAAGCCTTAATCTCCTACACTTGACAGAGTACAAGCCTCGTCTCTGTAATCTGTCCCCTTCACATAACTTTTTTCACCCCAGTAACATGCTGCTGATCCTGGCTGGATGCACACCTGTCCCATCCAAGGCCTGTGGTACAATGCCCAATACTGAAGGTAAAAGGGCTGTTTCAACTCACCAACTACCCTGGTGTTGTAGTAATCAGGCAGCATCCTCTCACAGAGTGCAATCAGGAGCCAGAAAGCTTCTTCTTCATTGCAGTACAGCAACAGGACAGAGGTGACAATATTCATGGCCTATAAGGAATGGTGAATCAGGAGGTCAGTATCTGCCCTTTCAGAGAAGGGCACAGTGTATACAAGTAGGAATGATCTCCCAGCGTTTTTTTGGAGGGGGGAAAGGGGGGAAAGAGAAAGAAAGAGAGAGAGAGAAAAAGACAGAGAGAGAGAGAGAGACAGAGAGATACAGTGGCAAAAAGAGAAAGAGGGAGAGACACAGAGACAGAGACAGAGAGAGAGACAGAGAGAGAGAAAGAAAGAGAAAAAGAGAAAGAAAGAAAGAGAAAGAGAGGGAGAGAAAGAAAGAAGAATGAGAGAGCTAAAAAGGGAAAAAAAAAGGGGACGGGAGAGGGGTGCCATGAACTCCCCCTAACCAAAAGATAAAGGAGGAGCTCTCCCTGAATTTATTTCACCCAACAATTTACTGAATATTCCAAGTTGAAGCTGCTATAATTCACTCTGTATTAAAAGCAATACTGAGCCAGATGGTTTCAGGTGCGCAATGTCTAAGACACTTCCTTCTCTACTAGGCAGTAAAAAGGCTGATTCTGGAGGATAATCACCTGACAGTACCCGATGTTGGGGTTACGGAATGCATAGGCGGTTAGCACCCTCCGCAGGGCAGCAATACCCATCTCGTTCTGGAAGGCTGGGTGTTCAGGCATCGAACGGTGCAGATCCCTCTCAATCTCCTCAGTCGCCAGGTTATACTTTCCCATAGACTCTTGCACCAGTTCAGAATAGTATCCTGAATGTGTCACCATCTCATTCAGAGCACCTAATGGGACCAAGGAAGAAGAGGCACTTACAACTCACACAGCCACTCTTACTGCCAGCTCATAATTGCTTCCAATTTTGAAGGCTGCGCAAGGGAGATGAAGTGGTGGAAATGAGACAGTTGGCATTGAAAGGTAAAAGACAAAATTGCATTTATATAACCATTTTAACAGCTGCAAGATGTCCCAAATTGTTTTACAATCAATAAATTACCTTTTTATTAAGGTGAACATGTAAAGGTAAAGTCGCCATATTCCCAGAGGACCATCGGGCTGCTTTCTCCAGTTTCTGGAGCTTTTCTCTTACTAGTTTCTAAGCCCCTCAGGATTTTCCTCCTACTGCCTTGACTATTTTGGAGACTGCCACACTGCGCTGGTGTTACACGCCTTTTCTCTCTAAACAATCTGCTTCTCTCTCTGTGAGCAAGGAGACAAACCTACCCACTCACTGACGCTCTAGATAATTCTCTCCCTCTTTCTAAACAATTATTGTTTGTGTCTGTCTCCCTGTGTCACTGTATGGCTTATGGCTATGTAAATGTCCAATTTATACTCTTATCCACCCTACTTTCTTAAGTATGAAACTGTTCACCTCAAGGTTTCTTTTAAAAATACGCCTCATTTAAGTACATGTAGACAAATTTCCAGGCAAACCAGGATTATTCACAGAACCACGTTAAAATGAGAATAAGTCAATGTCCTTTCTCTCTGTAACCCAAACAAGTACAAATTAAACAAAGCCAAACATTATTCTATTCACTATAGAACACAAATTTCGGAGTAAAAGTTAGATTTTAAAAATACAAGTACTTTCAGCATAAGAAAAACACATACACACATGCACATTTATAGATTCTGGGAGTTTTCTTGATTAAGATTGTTGGAATTTGTTGGGACATAGGCTTCAAGGGTGTGGAACAATGACAAGTAAATGGAATTAATGTTCAAGTGGTTATACAACTATCCGAGGGGCTGAATACACTCCTCCTGTTCCCATGTTCTGTTTAGTTTGGTGTCTAATGCAGATTACACATGAACAGCTAGAGATTGTCAAAAGTGCACAATTAGCCAAAAGACCTCTCTCAACATAATCCCAACCCTGTTACAAGTTCAAGGAGATACAATTGTGTAATATCCCACATCTCATTTTCTCTGCTCATGGCAATACCTGAGAATAGCAGCCACAGCTCTCCCCTCAGGGATTCTGGCATCCCCTTCAGCACTAGATCACGTGTTTTTGACGTGCGATACATACAAATCCCACGGCCAAATTCAAAGAAGTGAATGTTCCAGGATTCCTCTTTCATCTTCTCCTTAGCCTACCCAAAAACAAGAGACATTCAACAGGAAACAATAAGGAACATCACGAAATTGAGGCTTTAGAGTAGATTTGTTGCTCGGATTGTGGATGTTGTGGTTGGTTGGCTCGCTGAGCTGGCTCCCTGCAAAGACTGTGACAAACACTACATTGGACAAACAGGAAGGAAATTAACCACAAAGGTACACAAACATCAACTGGCAACAAAAAGATATGACCAATATTCACTCATTTCCATCCACATGGATAAGGAAAACCACCAATTCGATTAGGACAAGACTAGGATCCTGGGACAGGCAAAGCAGGGACCAGCACGGGAATTCCGAGAAGCCTGGTACTCCACTAAGAAAGCCATCAATAAACACATAGAGCGAGACCCTGTATATGCTCCTTTGTGAAGGAAAACCGGAAGTAAGGTAATCCAGCTGAGTGAACACTAGAGTTTAAATACCAGGCAGGAAAACACATCAGCGCTTCAATGGACGCTGCAGTGATGATGTAAACGTCTGCGGAACAACGAACCAGCTCGGCGAACCAACCAACCACACAACATTACTAATTCTCCTGAAATGTTTCAGTCGAAGTATGGAATTGTGACATGTTGCTTCCACCCACACAACACTCAATACCAATCCCCACCTCAAGAAGATTTTCACACATTTTTGTTTAACCCATTAAATAAAGACACACATACTTTTTAGGTGGTCCATTCCAAATCATTTCCATGATGTAGAGGTGCCAGTGTTAAACTGGGGTGGACAAGGTCAAAAATCATTTCCATAGGTTGCTTCTTATAGTTTCGCCAATTGCCTTTAATCTGTGTCCTCCCATTACCCTCTGTCACTAGAAACAGTTCCCCCTTACTCCATGAAGCCTTTTCACGATTTTGAACATCTCTGCCAAATTCCCCTTTACCCTTCTTTGCTCCAGAGAGAACAGCCCCATCTTTGCAGGTAACCTCATTCATCTGAAGTCACCTAACCTTCATACAAACTTTGAGGAACATGCAGAACTGCTACCAGGCCACCTATTTTTCCCTTTTTGGTTTGTGGTAATTGCATGGTACAATGCCAACATAATATTGTTGATTAATCACAGCAACCAATCTGGCTCAAGGATGCTATAAAAGATCCAAGTACAAGGTGAAGAAAACCCTCAGTGGTTGCGTAGTTTGGGAACCACATATTCAAAATCATCCATTGCCTGATAGGTGCAATCTCTCAGCTCTGCTATCTTTCCAGTAAATCCTTCCTGCACCCTTTCCACTGCTTCTATTTCCTTTTTAAGGGACGGAGACCACAAGTGTTGTCTGACCAAGACTCTGACAAAATTTAGAATCGAAAAGCAAAGAGGTTATTTGACCACTTTAGAAATGAACTCCTGTGCTCGGTTTCTTCTCCTTTTAAGGCTTATTAATTTGCACTGCTGAGTTATCCCTCCAAGCCTCCCTGCTGTTGTTCCCCACTGCCGAGCCCTCCAACCCCGCTGCATCTGAACAGGCTGTTCCAGCATCAACTGGTCACTCCGAAGCCATCGTACCATCTTCGGACTGAGTTCCTCCGTTGGCTCTTTTCGGAAGATGGTCATCAGCGCGTGGGTGGTGGTGGGAGCAGTTTCAGTGTTGTCCAAGATGACACCTGGACTTGGCGTAGAGGGACTGGGTGAAGACGCTTTGCGCTGCTCCAGGAGAACCTGAAACAAAAATCCACAAAAAGCTCACCAGAAACTCTGGGTAACCTCGTCATCATTTCTCCCAGTGATTAGCACAGGTTCCTTAGCACGTCAAAGTTCTCTTCAAAAAGTTTAACATTCTCAGAACGGGATCTTCTGATTGGGTCAGAGGTCAGAGAAAGGAGAGTGTGACTGCACGAGGCTTTCTGAGTTCCCTTGCCTGCCTGACATACAGTCCACACTCTTTTCCCTGACCTTTGACCAAATTAGAGTAACCAACAGTCAAGACTAGATGTTACAAAAATAAAGCGTCTGTATCTGAATACGCATTAACTATTAATAAAGTAAACATATTAATAGTGCGCAGGGAAACAAGTAGATATGATCTGATAACCAATACAGAGATGTGGCTACTGGGGGGTGGGGTTTGAGTCCAAAACTGGAGAGGTCATAGGTTTAAGGCGAGACAGGAAAGATTTGAAAGGGACCTAAGGGGCAACTTTTTCATGCACGTACAGAACGAGCTGCCAGAGGAAGTGGTGGAGGCTGGTACAACTATGACATTTAAAAGGCATCTGGATGGGTGCATGAACAGGAAGGGTTTAGAGGGATATCGACCAAATGCTGGCAAATGGGAGTAGATTAATTTAGGATATCTGGTCAGCATGGACAGGTTGGACTGAAAGGTCTGTTTCCATGCTGTACAACTCCATGACTCTATGACAAGGAGTGGGTCCTCAATATAGGGTCATTCAAGAAGAACAGGAAGTTAGTTAGTTAAAGGTGGAGAGAAAGGTGGACGGTTCATCAAGGATGGCTCTGGTGCAACAATTAGAGATAACCATTACAGAAAAGTTATTGCGCAAAAAGAGGCCATTCAGCCCATCACGTTTGAATAAACTACATGCCCATTCTCATCCCACTTTTCAGAGCCTGGTCCATTGCCTTGCAGGTTACAAAGCTTCAGGTACAGATCCAGGTTCATTCTAAATGAACTGATGGTTTCATCCTCAACTAATTCCAGACACCCACCAAATTCTGGATGAAGAGGTTTTTCCTCACGTTTCCTCTAATCCTTCTTGCTTAAATCTGTTCCCTTAATAATGAATCTCAACTAAGTCATCCTTCATACTCCTCTGTTCTAAGGAAAACAACCCTCACATATCCAATCTTTCATCTTGGCTGCAATTTTCAAACTCTCCAACATTCTTGTACATCGCTGCTGTACAGTCTTCAAAGGAATTCTGTCCTTCTCTAACATGGTGTCATAACAGCAGTGGCCTAACCATTCTCTTATATAGTTCCATCATTAGATTCATATTTTTATATTCCATACTTTGACCAAAAAATGGAAATATGTCTCCATCACCACCTGTCTACCTGTCATGTCATCTTTGGGGTCCTGTGGACATACACCCAAAGGTCTCTAACGTCCTCTATCCCTCTCAGTAACCTCCAGCTGGTTGTGTGTTCCTTCAATTTGTTTGCCCTCCCCAAATACATAAACTTGCACTTCCCCCGACTGAATTCCATTTGCCACTTTTACACCCATTCGAATATCACCTTGTCGCCAACAGCTATCTTCTACACTATTGATTGCCCTGCCTTTTCCTGGCTGTCTGCAAATTTCCTAATCATGCCTCACATTTAAGTTTAAATCATTAATACTTACACCAAACAACAAGATCTGTGGAAAACCACTGGAAGCTACTTTCCACTTCCAAAAACAGCAGTCCACCAACACCCTTTGTTTCCAGTCACTGAGACAATTTTGAATCCAATGTGTAAACCCCCTTCCGTGGGCTTTAATTTTTCTGAGCAAGCAACCATATGGAAATTTGCAAAATCCTTTACCGAAATCCACGTAGATAACATTCACTACACCACTCTCATCAATCATCCCTGTTACTTCTTCAGAAAATTAAGTTAGTGTCCATGATCTTCCCTTTAACAAAAAGGATGCTGACTGTCCCTGATTAAGCCATGCTTTTCCAAGTCACAGAATCAAAATCGATTGCAATAATTTGTCCACCAAGGTCAGACTCACCGGCCTATAATTATTTGTCCTGATCCTCACACCATGTTTGAACATAGTACAATGTTCACAGACCTCCAATCCTCTTGTATATCAGACAGGATTGTAAAATGATCCTCAGGGCATCTGTTCCTCCCTTCCTGGCTTCCTAACAGCCTAGAATACAATTCATCTGAGCTCAGGAGATTTATTTTCAAGGATGTCAGTCCCTCTGGTACTTCCCTTTATATTGGGTATATTTTGCCTAATATTCCACATGCCTCTTCATTAACTTGAATATCTGCAACATCCTTCTCCTTTGTGACACCAATATATACTAGGTAGAAGTTGTCTCAAGAATGGCAGAAGGCAATGAGTGAGGAACAGAACTGGGGAAGGGAAATAAACTGTTTTAAACTAGCAAAAATGCATTTGCTTGTAGTACACAACATAAACATTGCCAGGGAGAGACACAAACAAATATTTTCATCTTGCATTGATTGCATGAATCACAAGAAAACCAAATTCAGAATGGGTACAATAATTTATGCAACCAAAAAGGAGGGTGCTGATTGGATGGATTACGATTGACATGGAATTGCAGCAGGAACTTTATAAAACGTCCCAAGGAGTAACTATCAAACAATTTGATGCTGGACCACGTCAAGATATATTTGGGCAGGTGACTATAAGTTTGGCCAAAGAAGCATTTTAAAGGAGAGACTGAGAGGGGTGGAGAGGCTCATTGGGAAAATTCCAGGGCTTAGGGCCAAGGCAGCAGTCACTAAAACTGTGGTGATTAAAAACCAGGAACATAATGAGAAGACTAAAGAAAGAGAAAGGGGGCAAGATAATGAATGGATTTGAAAACAATGCTAAGAATATTAAATCAATGAAAGCAGATTCTGATTTACCTCATTTTCTGTGCACTTGGAGTTTTGCAGCTCTTCCTTGATGGAACGTCTCCTAGATGGCGTTCGTTGTAGAAAGTCCGAGATTCTCTGCACCAGAAAATCCCTGTCCTTTAGGTTAGCGAAAAGGAAAGTCATTTTGTTCTTGGTACTGATGGACAAAGGACTGGGTAAGACACTGGAGCTATCTGCCTTCTCCACAATTGTCACCTAACAGAACATACAAAATGATACATCATCTCACACTCATCGAAGATCAAGACTTGGACACATTACAGCTGAACCTGTACTTAACTTTAAACTTTTGATTCACTCAGCATTTTACCTCAACGAACTGTGTCAGAATTGTCAAAGCTTCCCCCGCTCAGTAGAGAAGACTCCGAATACATTAACCTCTCTGCCCTGGCGTAATCCTTGTAAATCTTTTTGGTACCATCAACAATGTCTCTGACTTGGTTGAACAACACGAAGACCAGAATCCCACACAAGTGCGCTCTACCATTTAATACAAATTCAAAATGGATCTTTCTGGAAATGAACCCAGGGCTCAGGTTGTATTTTTTTAAATTGCCTAATTAACCTGTTCTGTTACCCTTTTATGAAGTGTACCCGTACTCCCAAATACCTCTATTCCATTACCATATTAAGACAATTATCCTACCCATGCATGATTTCCCTATTCTTTCTAACAAAACGTATCACCTCACAATTACTTACATTGAAATTCATTTGACATTTAACTTTTTTTAAAAATGCAGGAATTAGATGACACAGCCTGCACTTGAAGTTGAAAATATTTCAGCACCGGGTCACCGAGAGAGCAAGTGCCAATCTCACCTCACGCAACGGTATAATTAGATTGCAGACATCCTCCTCTTTACTTGCAAAGCAGATATAATTGTTGGAGACGAACATCTGTCCCATGATGTGCATTTTATTGAAGGGAGTCCAGAGAGTGCACTCTGTGTGACCGTCCAATCTCTCGTCTTTTGGGAGCTGAAACATGGATCTATATCGCTCACTCTTGGCCCGAGCATCTAGGTCCCTGCAGGTAAAGGGGACAATCAGTGAAAAAAGGTAAAAAAAAAACTTCTAGAGAGACGACTGCAAAACAAAAGACTAGGAAATGGCAACTGGAAAAGTTGCTTATCAGTATGTATTACGACTTAACACCCTGAACCTTTTCTCAGCTCCAAAGACTGAAACTCATCATGTAGACATCAACACCAATTTCCACCATTAAAAGGAAAAATAAACATGCATTTGCACCTTTCACCAGCTCATGATGTCTTTTGTAGCTAATGATGCACCTGTTGAAGTGTGGTTATTGTTATCACGTAGGAAGCTTAGCATCCAACTCGCACACAGCAAACATTCAATGTGATAAATGGGCAGATGAAAATCTATTTATTTTAGCTAAAGGATAAATATTTGCCCAGGAATGTTCCCCTGCTCTTCCTGAGATCAGGGGGATTTCTTTTTTTTAAAACATCCACCTGACACAGGGCAGACAGACTGTCAATTTAATGCTTCATTATTGCTTCAATGCTTTCCCAATGCTGTTCTGGGAGTATCAGCCTGATTATCAATGTTATACAAATAAAGTGAGAGCCTGACCACACAAAAAGTCACTTTTGAATGCAACTTCTCTTTTAACTCCTCTCACTTTCTTCAAGTCAGAGGGGTGGTCATGCGTACCCACATGTGCCCCAGTTATGTCTGTCTCATTGTGGGGTACATTCTTGTTCCAGTCCTATTCTGGCCCCCACCCATAACTCTTTCTCCAGTATATCAATGATACCATCGGTGCTGCTTCCCTCTCTCGCCCAGAATTGGAAACGTTTATTAATTTTGCTTCCAATTTCCACCCCGCTCTCACCTTCATCTGGTCTATCTTTGACTCCTCCCTTCCCTTCCTAAACATTTTTTTCCATTTCTGGGGACTGACTGGCCACCAATATCCACTACAAACCAACTGACTCCCACAGTTACCTTGACTGTATATCCTCACACCCTGCTTCTTGTAAAGACTCTATTCCATTCTCCCAGATCCTCCGCTCCTTCGTATCTGTTCAGATAATGCCAACTTTGGGGGCCTCCAAAATGTCCACGTTCTTCCACAACTGAAGATCTCCCAGCAGCATAGTTGACAGGGCCCTCAGCTGCGTCAAACGCATCATCTGCACTTCAGGCCTCACCCTCTCTCTTCCCTCCCACAACAGCGATAGTCCTTGTCCACACCTACCATCCCACCAGCATCCACATCTAGAGGAGCATTAGCCACCATTTCTATCATCTCCAGTGGGATGCCACTATCAGATACATATTCCCCTCCGCTCCCTTGTCAGCCTTCTCCAGCGACCATTCCCTCCGGGATACGTTGGTCCACTCCTCCTTCACTACCAACACCTCCCCACAACCCTACGGCACCTTCCCCTGCAAATGCAGAAGGTGTAACAGCTGACTGTTTACCTCCTCCCTCCTCAGCATTCAAGGGCCCAAACACACCTTCTTGGTGAAGCAACACTTTACCTGTACTTCAAACAATCTAGTCTACTACATTCGCTTCTCACAACGTGCACGCCTCTACATTGGGGAAACTAAGTGTAGACTGGGCGACCACATTGCAGAACATCTATGTTCTCTCCACAAAAAAATACCCTGAGCTTCCAGTTGTCTGTCATTTCAACACACCACCATGTTCCCTGGCCAATAGCTCTGTCTCATGCACTGAGCTTCACTAGAGCACTGGAACAAGCAAGCTGGAAGAACATCACCTTACTTTCTGCTTGGGAATTCTACATCAAGTTCAACATTTTAGGGCTTGAGGCAGCTTCTCCCATTTCCTTACCCAATCCCCACACACCAGGCCTAGTTATACATGGTCTACTATTACACACAATCCATTGCTAGCCACTAATTGCCCATTAATAGCTATTCATTTTCCCAGCCAGCTCATCATCCACTCCTTTGTCTGTCCAACTGTTCCTCTCTCTATTTGGGCTCTATCCCCACCTATCGTTTACTCCTTACCCACTTCCCCAAGAGAAACCTTTTCTGAGTTACCATCAGTTCTGCGGAAGGGTCACTCAACCCGAAACGTTAACTCTGATTTTTCTCCACAGATGCTGCCAAACCAAATAGCCTTTTCAGCAATTTCTGTTTATGTTTCTGATTTCTGGCATCTGCAATTCTTTTGGCTTTTATTAAGGATTTGCCCCCTTCTCAATTCTCCCACAAGAGGAAATAGTTTCTCCAAGTTACCAACGAGTCATGACTGGTACCCTCTGGGTGTGAGGATGGCAATGGTAACAGCATCATAAGAACACTGGCAACTCAAAGTGACAGAATATCCGAGGCTGAAGGTACCCAGGAGGACAAGGAAGAGAAGGAATGTAATAGTGACAAAAACAAATGGAGACAACCAAAAAATACTTTGAAGATGAGGTCAAAGAGCCAGTGACCATTATATTCACATAGTCACATGATTGAGACAGGTTTTGACTACAAGCATTACTTTGAAGGACAGAGGCTGCTGTTATTTATGCAAACAGTCAAACCTTTTGTACACAGCTACAGAGGTAATTGACCAGTTAAATGAGTTATCTGGGCCTGCAAGTTCAGACAGCCCTAAAATACTGGGGTAAAGTTCCCTCACTGCTCCAAAGAAGTTGAACATTCTCCAACCTTTAAGTTCTGACAGTAACAACCTCATGACAGCTATCGGCCGAGCTAACGGAGGTGTTAACCTCAGAGCTGTGACCTCGGCTCAGATTAGACTGATTTGGTCTTTTCAGCACTTGAGACAGTGTGTGAGAAATGTCATCACTTCCATCACAAGCACCCAGCTGAGGGGGTGGTTGCAGTCGTGAAACCACATCAAAAGCACCAGAGAAGAAAGAGAATTACAAACAAACCGTTTAAGCATTGAGACATTTTTGAGCGACTTTCTGAGCTTGGGCAGATACTTGTCTTCGGAGAAGCCCTCGTTATCCAGCAGCTGCCTCATGGCTATGTTGGCCAGTTGCTCCATTAGCTTGAAGGTCTCACTGATGTTGAGGAACATGGAGAGGTAGTGCTCCCGGTCTCTAGTGCTCACCTTGATGCATTCGGGGAAGAGAAGGGTGGCATTCTTTTCCAGCTGGGTCACATCAACCCAGCGGATTACCAACTTCACTGGAATAAGAGGAGCAGCTTCGTTAGTCAAAGTAATACCTCGTTAGGTTGAGTAATATCTCAACCCAGCTCCTAAACTTCACCACTGTAGAAGTTTGCAAAGGTGTAACTAAAATGGGCAAGCACAGAAAATGCTGGAGAAACTCAGTAGGTCTGGGAGTATCTGAGAAGCCGAGTTAACATTTCGAGTTAATGCTTTAGAACTGCAGAAGTGAGCACTTGCTGTTATTACTGTAGTAAATCCCCAGCTCCTTCTCCAATGTCTCTATAATGGCCTTATCAAATGGAAACTAGAGCGGCTCAGAGTAACTCCAGTTGTGGTGTCATCAAGGTGCTGGATTTATTACAGGAATACAGTAACTGCTCACTTCCAAAGTTCTGAAGAAGACTCAAACAGAGACTCGAAACGGTAACACTGTTTCTCTCTCCACAAATGCTGCCAGACTGGCTGAGTTTCTCCAGCACTTCCTGCGTTTCAAGGCTGCCTCACCAAAATTCAGTATGAATTTAACCTAACTTGTCTGCTGCCCAATTCCACCCCTCCAGAAGACGACCCCATTGCTTTGCCCTGTGACTGTGTTATCAGCACCAGGCAGTCACCTGGAATGAAAGGACATTCATGGAATTTCTCACCTTCCTTTCCCAGCAGGAAGGAGTAGAAGCAAAGGTGATTGACACTGAGGTAAATCCATCCTTGCCGAGGCACTCTGCCTTTCCAATAACTGCACGAGTAGTAGTTCACCAACTTCTCCACCTCTGGCATTCCAAACAGCTTCCTCATTTTCAGTTCCGCCTCCTTGAACTTTCCAGAATCCTCGTCCTCCTTCACCTCTTTGTTTTTGTTTTCCTCAGCGAGGATACCCTGCAAGTGAAGAAGATTAAGGGGAGATCTAATCAAGGTGGTGCGGATGGTTAAAGGATTATATGGGGTACACAGAAAGAAACCCTTCCCTTCAGTTGTGGTGGTGGTGGTCCGGGGAAAACAGAATAAGGGGGCATGACCTTACAATCAGAGCTAGACCCCTACTCAGGCTGGGGTGGGGGGTTGAACGTATTTCTTCCACAAAGGACAGTGACTATCCGCAACACTCTTCCAAAAAGCTGTTGATGTTGGCGGAGGAGCAAATGAAAATATCAAAGCGGAGATGACTATTTTAGTAGAACAGAGAACAGAGATAGTAATGGAACCAAGGCCAATAAATTAAGTCAAGATACAGGTCAGCTGTGACTTCATGTGTATGGCCCAAGGGGCTGAATGGCCTTTCCTGCTCCTACGACAGCAATCATTAATCAACGAGATGAGTTCAGGCTTGAGTTCCCTCAATGAAGAGCCCAACCTCAATTTCAACTCTGTTCCTTTGAAGACTGAACAAAGCACCCAACAAATACAGATCCTAAAAAGGCGAAATATTGCAAATGCTGAAACAAACAGAGAATACTGGAGAAACTCAGCAGGTCTGGCAGCATCCAGGGGGAAGAGACATACCGGACTCAAAAACGTGTCACTTCACAGATGCTGCCAGACTTGCTCAGTCTCTCCAGGTTCTCTGTGTTTGTTCCAAATACAGATCCAAGGCAGCCAATCTCTCAGGGACCTACAGATATTCCCATCCTGCATGGGCACTCCTAACATATGGAGGCCATTCAGCCCTTCAAGCTACTTCCACAACTAAATTAGAACATGTCTGATCTGCATCTTATTCCCATTTGCAAGTGTTTGCCCCATATAATTGGATACGTTTAAATTAACAAAAATCTGAGCAATCATAAGAAAACACAGTTTGCATACAAACAGGCAGAAGGCTATTAGGCTCATCATGCCTTTCTGCAGGCGCTCAATGACCTATCCAATTAGTCCACTTTTTGTTCTGCATTTCTTTTCAAGTATTTATTCAATCCTCTTTTCAAAGTCACAACTGAATCCACTTCTATCACCATTTTAGCGACGAATTAAAGATCCAAACATCCCCAGCTTGCTCATGACAAACATTTGCACCAGTCTCAGGAACTTAATTTTGTATTCAAACCTTTCCAACCTCTCCTGATCTCTGCAACTCTTTGGAGATCCCTGCATCTCTCCAATTATAGCCTCTTGCACATCTATGGGTTTTCATCCCTCAAGCACAGATGGCCTTATTTTCAGTAGCCTGGACCCCAAGATCGAGAACTTTCTCCATCCATCACATTCTGCTTTTTTGAAGACACACTCCAAAATCGAGCTCACTAGCCAAGCTTTTGGTCACTTGTCATAATATCTCCTGACGTGGCTCATCATCAAACTTTGTTTGATGCGATTCCTGTGAAGTGCCTTGGGACATTTTTTTAAATAAAGCAGCAAAGGGGCTGCATAAATCTATGTTGTTGAGCTCATAATGTAAGCAGGACATTCCATGACACCCCAGCTGCAATATTGAAATTATGCTTTGAGCAGCTCTAAGTGATAAGGGAGGAATTTAGTATCAGCACGTAGTGGATTCCCAGATACATTTTTTTGAAAATTCTTTAATGAGATGTGGTCAGCATTTGTTGCTCATCCCTAATTACCCTTGAACAGAGGGGCTTCCCAAGCCATTTCAGAGGACAGTCAGCCTATTTGCCATGTAGGCCATAACAATGGCAGATTTCCCTCCCTAATTGCCATTAATGAACCAGTTAGATTTTGAGACAATTGATAATAGTTTTCATGGTCACCATCTCTGTGATTGGCTTTCAATTCTAGACCTTTTTTTTCATATAAATTGATAGAACCGCAGAAAGATTACAGCACACAGAGAGACCAGTTGGCCAATCGTGCCTTTACTGGCTGAAAAAAAATTAAACTGCAATTAAATTCCACCTGCTCCCATGATGGGATTTGAACCCATGTCTGCAGATCATTAGCATGGGCCTCTGGATATCCATTCCAGCGACATTACCATTATGCCACCATCCCACCTTCACAGGGAAGTGCACTTTTCCATGGGGAGGGAAGGCAGCAGAGTCAGTGCTCAAAATTCACATTACAGGTTTGTTAATTATTTTGCCACTCACCTGAACCTTCCCCTTGACAAAGGTCGTCACATCATCTTCATTCTCAAAGACCGATAGAGTCTGTAAGAGATTGAGTTCCAGCCATTCCCAATGTTCTGTGATCTCTTTCCTGGAGGTACCTAAACCATTAGGCAACACATATGACGAAACATCCAAATCAGTGCCTTGGATGCAGAACCAAAACTAAACCAAGACATAAGGAGAATTTTAGATTGATTTTAAAAACTACAGTTGAGTTATGATGATCTGAATTGCTTTGCCTGAAGGGAAATGGAAGCAGATTCAACACAAACTTTCAAAAGGGAAATGGATAAACACCTGAAGTGGGAAATTTTGTAGGACAAAGGAAAAGAGCACAGAGCGGGGGAGGCAATGGTGCAGTGGTATTATCGCTGGACTGTTAATCCAGAGACTCAGATAATGTTCTGGGAACCTGGGTTCGAATCCCACCATGGCAGATGGTGGAATTTGAATTTAATAAATATCTGGAATTAAGAGTTTAATGATGACTACGAATCCATTGACGATTGTCGGAAAAACCCATTTGGTTCACTAATATCCTTTAGGGCAGAGAAACTGCCATCCTTACCTGGTCTGGCCTACATGTGACACAGCAATGTGGCTGACTTTGAACTGCCCTCTGGGCAATTAGGGATGGGCAATAAATGCTGCCTGGTCAGTGATGCCTTCATCCCATGAATGACTAAAGGAATAAAAAGGTATGGGACTGATTTGGCAGCTCTTTCAAACAGCCAGTATGGATATGGTGAACCGAATGTCCTCCACCTACATCAGTGCTGTTCAAACTAACATTTTGATGTTGCAAGCCCAGAGGTGGCTGACAAGCTTAACCACTGCACAGCCCCTTTAAATTTTATTCTCACAGGTTTGATCATAGTGGGCGTGGCCTAACTGGCCCAATCCCTAAGGCCCGATTCCTTCCCTCACAAACCCAAGTAAGAGGCAAGTGACCTTCACGCAAAATCTCTACATGTGTGACAGCCTCACACATTCCCAGGACGTCACTGCCACATCCTCATTCCTTCCCCAACACCTTCCAATCCTCTCTGTTGTCAGGCCACAGCAACTGACAAGCACCAAGAAGGGATCAGCATAAACGAAGCCGTTTGGGAAGCAATGAACCTTGTAGTGCAATTCTATGACTGAGGAAGGTTACAGCAGGATGGGTAGATGGTGGGATGCCAGACAGACAAGGGAAACAAAGGAGTAAATTGAAGTTGAGTCCATAACCAGATCAGCCATGATCTTATTCAGTTGCAGGTCAGTTTGAGGGGCTGAATGGCCTCATCCTACTCCTATGTTCCCATATAGGATCCTGCTTTTTGTCATTTTCACCACCCTGTCTGTCAGGATGTCTGTTCACCCTTAGTAAAAACCGAAAGAACTGCGGATACTGTAAACCAGGAACAAAAACAAACTTGCTGGGAAAGCTCAGTAGGAGTAGCAGCATCTGTGAAGGAAAAAAATCACAAAGTTAACATTTCGGGTCCAGTGACCCTTCCTCAGAACGCTGAGTTCTGAGGGTCACCAGACCCGAAACGTTAACTCTGTTTTATCCTTCACAGATGCTGCCAGACCTGTTGAGCTTTTCCAGCAACTTTGCACCGGTTCACCCTTGTTGCTTACCACATGCAATGTTCCAGTACACCTGGGAGTCCTGAGTCTGATGTAGGATCCTATACGGAGCGACACGTGCACTTGAGTCCAGAACAACATCCAGGGTCCCCACCAGCAGCCCTGTCAGACAGAGAAAGCAGGGGTAAATAATCCAACACAGTCAGCCACCACAACTCACATGAACAAGAGTTTACAGTGATGTCTGCAGACCACAAAGTGGATGTCTGACATAAAGCAAGGAAGAGTAACAACTGTTGGTCTTGCTAGCAAAACCCACAATTCAACAGAGGCTACAGGTTCAAATCTACTCCAGAAACTGGAGCAAACAATTAAAAATGGTGACACTTTGAGCAGCATTCCCTATAACTTTCTTATCAGCTACAACTTCCAGAACTGGACATCAATGCTATAATCGGCATGTCGACACTGATTACTGTGTTTGGAAGTCTGTGTGCGCGCGCGCGTGCCACCATAACACTGCAAAAGTAATCAACTACATCCAGCTGTTTGAAGAATCAGAATAGCAGTAATTGCAGGATCTTATCTTAGTTCAGTTTGTTCTGTTAAAGAAGAACAAAAAGGGTACAGATCCAAAACTGCTGCATCACCTTTGTACACCCAACACTGGACAGATCCAAAACTGCTGCATCACCTCAGTACACCCACACTGGACAGATCCAAAACTGCTGCATCACCTCTGGACACCCACACCAGACAGACTTCCACACCAAATGGTCGTCGACATTCACCGGAGCTCTTTTCTCTAGAATACAGCAAAGCAAGGGGAGGTCCGATAGAAGTCTTTAAGATTACCAAATAAATTAGATGAGGAGAAGATGATTCCATTTCCAGGTGGAAACCAGAACTGTTTACATCGAGTGGTGAAGTATGTAGCTCACGACTAAAGGAATCCTCATAAACAACGTTGTAGGTACACCCAAGCTAAATAAGCTGGAGAATTCAGCAAAACTACATAACGTAAAAAGTTGTGGTTACCTGGACCAGTGAAAAAGGGGGCAGGTCAAAAATCTATTTACTTTGGAAGAATCAACATGAAGAGGCGACTGACTTTTAAAATGGTGCTATTTTGAGGGGGAGGTGGAAGACTACTGGGATCTGGGTACAACTGCACAAATTTTTGAAAGTGATAAACAAGTTGAAAAGGTGGTTTAAAAAGCATACAGCATAACTGGCTTTATAAATAGAAGACAGTCACTCAAATTTGCGAATAGCTGATCAGGTTTCAAGTGAAGGACTGTGTGAAATTCTGGGAACCACACCTTATGAATCAGAATCACAGGAGTGTTACTGGGCAGAAGGAGGCCATTTTGCCCATCATGCCTGCACAGGCTCATTAAACCAGCATAACTACCCAGGGCCAATCTCCTGCTTTTCTCCTAAACCCTTGCGTGTTATTTTTATCCAAATAATTATCCAATGACCTTCTGAATGCCTCAATTGAATCAGCCACACTACAATTCGAGTGCATTCCATAACCTAACTACTCGCTGCATGAAAATGATTTTTCTCACTTCAACCTTTTTTATTTTTCTTGCTGATCACTTTAAAAAAAGTATGCCTTCTTGATCTTGTTTCTTTTATGAGCAGGACATTCTATTCAGCCTACTCATGACTTAGAAAATCTCTGTCAGATCTCCCCTTAACCTTCTTTTCCCTAAGGAGAACCGTTCCCAGCTTCTCCAATCTATGCACATAACTGAAGTTTCTCATTCCTGGAACCATTCGCTTCTTCACTCTCTTTCTAATGCATTCACATCCTTCCTATCATGCAGCACCCAGAACTGTACACAATACTTGAGCTAAGGTCTAAACAAGTGTCTTATACAAGTTCAACATTACCGCCTTGCTCTTATACTCTGTGGCCCTATTTATAAAGCTGAGAACACTGTTTCACTTCCGGCTCTTTCTGCCTGTCTTGTCATTTCAATGATCTGTGCACATATACACCCAGGTCCCTCTGCTCCTGCAGCTCCTTAGAGTTATACCCCCAATTTGTATGGTCTGTCTACAAAAAATACAGCACCTCACACTTTTCTGAACTGAAATTCATCCACCACCTAATTGGCAATACTGTAGTAAATAGGTTTCAATGCCCCTTGCTCTGAAAAGGATAGAACAGAATACTCGCTCAATGGTCGACAGCCTGGGTGTCAACACTAGCCAGAATTTACTCAAACCAGCCATATAAATACAATGGCTACAAAAACAGTTCAGAAGCTAGGAATATTGTCGTAAGTATTTTGTCTCTTAACTCTCCAGTGCCTGTCTACCATCTACAAAGGCTCAAGAAGTGTGATGGAATACACTCCACGACCCAGGATGAGTGCAGCTCCCAGGACACTCAATACCATCCAAGACAAAGCCGCCTGCTTAATTGGTGCCACCTCCACCCAACTTCAACAGTCACTCCCTCCACAAGTGACATACAGTGGCAGCAGTATGTACCATCCACAAGACACACTGCAGTGAGTGGGTCATCTTTTACCTGCAACTTAGGAATCCATTACCGCTAGTATGTAAAAGCACAAGGGAAGCAAATTCAGGAGATCACCAGCACCACCTGCAAGTCCCTCTTAAAACCTAACACCATCCCATCTCGGAAATATGCATCAATATTTCATTATAGTCGCTAGATCGAAATCCCAGAATGCTCTCCCTAAAATCACTGTGGGTGTACCTACATGACATGGACTGCAGCAGTTCAAGGAGGTGGCTCGCCACTACCATCTTCTCAAGGGCATTTAGTGATGGGCAACAAATTTTGACCCAGCTGACACACTCATTAATTGAATGAAGAAGGAAAAAAGTGATGGACTTACAGCAACTAGAGCATAGAATAACGAATTATTGATGTCATCCAGTTTATACCCATGATAACACCAGGCACATTGCCTCCACTCTATAATACATTCTTGAATAATAAAACTTCTAATTACAGCCCAATATTTATAGTCTATTATAGAGGAGGGATGGTAGTGGAATCAGAGGTATTTTGTAGAATAAACAACATTGCATCCAACTTGCTGGTGAAAACTCAGGCAGAGGTATCAATACACTGAATAACATGTTCATGAGAAAGGACCTCACTGTGAAAAACACTTTTCAGATTGCTGCAAGTATAAGGGATTGTGTCAGCATTTCCTGTCTTCTTCAACTTTCGAGTATTTCTAAATATTCTATTTACTTTTTACTAATGCTCATTGTTCACACATTTCTCCATTGAACCAACTCTCCTCCTCAGTCTTGCCAACACTATGCCGTCCCAGGCCCCTGCTGTGTGCCCACTCACTCCCCACACCTTCCCTCAAACTATTATCCCTGTTCATAATCCCTTCTCTCATGAGCAACGTCAACAGTCAGCTTTTGATGGGGAACTTCCAAAGTCCACAGGGCAGCTTGGCAGATGGCTGTTTCACTGCAGGCTGAGTCATTGGCTAATTTTCGCAGGCTGTCTATAAACAACTTCCAAACACCCATCTGACCATTCACCATTGGCCAGTGTTCTTTTCACAATTCCCTCCCTCTTAGCGGATTTGTTTCCACAGCACTCATCAGTATTTTGCCCTAGTGGCCATTCTTTGAGTCTTCACAGTGAGTGCATTCTGGCTATTCCACAGTGGGAAGCATCACAATCAATCAATCATTTTCTCCCACAACATATGAGATGTGGGCATCACTGGTTGGCAACGTTTACTGCCCATCCCTAGGTGCCCTTGAAGTCCAATTCATTAACTACACAAGGCACTAGTCAGGTCAGACCTGGAATACTGTGAGCAGTTTTGGCCACCTTACCAAAAGAAAGATATCCTGGCCCTGGAGGCAGTTCAGAGTAGATTCACAGGGTTAATGGTATTGAGGGGTTTTCTTATGAGGAGAGGTTCAGCAGGTTGGACCTGTACTCACTGCAGTTTAGAAAAATGAGAGAAGAACCTTATCGAACCTTATAACATTCTTAAGGGGCCTGACATGGTCAATGTGGGACGTTATTACCCCTTGTGGAAGAGTCAAGGACTAAAGGGCAGAGCCTCAGAATGAGGGTTCTCCCATTTAAGACAGAGATGAGATGGAATTTCCTCGGAGATTGTATTGAGTCTGTGGGATTCTTTACTGCAGAGAGCCATCAAGGCTGGATCAGGAAGTATATTTTTGATTATTCATCTGTGGGCCAGAGGCGTTGCTGCTGGCCAGCATTTATCGCCCGTCCCTAGTTGCCTGTGAAAAGGTGGTGGTGTGTGGTCTTCTTGAACCGCTGCAGCCCACGTGCTCTTGGTTGACCCAAAAACTCCCCTAGGGAAGGAATTCCAGGATTTTGACCCAGCAACAGTGAAGGAACAGTGATACATTTCCAAGTCAGGATGGTGAGTGGCTCGGAGGGGAACTTGCCAGTGGTATTGTTCCCATGTATCTGCTGCCCTTGTCCTTCTAGATAGAAAGTGTTGTAGGTTTGGTAGGTGCTGTCTAAGGTGAAAATGGCGAATTTTTGCAGTGCATCTTGTTGTTAGTCCACTGCTCCTACACAGATAAGTGGTGAAGGGACTGGATGCTTATAGGTGTGGTGCCAGTTAAGCAAGCTGCTTTGTGCAGGATGGTGTTAAGCTACTGGTGGAGAGATTATTCCATCAAACTCCCACCTAGTGCCTCGTAGATGGCAGACAGGCTATGGGGAGTCAGCAGGTGAGTTACGTGCCCTGTGTATTCCTAGCCTCTGACCTGCTCTTGTCATCTCTGTATTTATGTGGTGAGTCAGGCTGAGTTTCTGGTCATGGTAACCCCCACGATGTTAATAGCAGGGGATTCAGTGATGCCAACATCATTGAATGTTAAGGGGCAGTGGCTTGTTGTTTCTTATTGGCAATGGTCATAGCCTGGCATTTGTGTGGCACGAATGTTACTTGCCACTTGTCACCCAAGCCTAGATACTGTCCAGATCTTGTTGCATTTGAACATGGACCACTTCAGTATCTGAGAAGTTGTAAATAGTGCTGACATCGTGTACTTGTCAGTGAACATCTCCAGTTCTGACCTTATGATGGGCAGAAGGTCGTTGATGAAGCAGCTGAAAATGGTTGCGCCTAGGACACTATCCTGAGGAACTCCTGCAAAGATATCCTGGAGCCGAGAGCTAGGCAGAGGTCACTGATTTAAAATGTATGACAAAATAAAAGGATCACAATAAAAACTCATTTTCATACAATGAGTAAGGGAATCGAGGGTTATTGGAAAAGGCAGGAAAAAAGAATTGAGGATTATCAGATCAGACATAATCCTACTGAATGGGAGAGCAGACTTGGAGGGCTGAAAGGCCTACTTCAGCTCCTACATTTTAAAAATATATTTCCCTGCCCATCTGCATGTACGGGAATACGGAGACACTCAAGCACTTTCTTCTCCCAGACTTGGGAGAGTTAATACATAAACCAGAAATAGGAAAGAGATAACTTTTAGAATGATCAGATCAGTGTATAAATAAAGAAATAGCATGTATAATTACTGGAAGTCATTGATATTTCAACACTTCTCTAGCGACCCATGATCTGAAAATTCATTGCTGGAACATACTGTGACAATATTGTGAGAACATTCACTCCACTTCTATGAAAACAGTGGATCTTTTCAAACACCAAAAAAAGAAGAACTTTCATGTCCATAACGCCTTTCACAGCCTCAGAATGTCCCAGCACTCAGCCGGTGAACCACAATTGAAGTGTTGTCATTGATTTAAGGTTGAAAATTTAGTAGCTAATTTTCACGCAGCATGCTTCTACAAGAAAAAAAAAGAGATGTGATCAGACCACTGAGAAAGGACAGTGGCAGCATATCTACAAAAGCAGCTGAGTGACAGGAATCGTTTATCAGATTGAACATAAACTGGAGGCAGCCCAGGAGCTAGTGCCAGGAGCACTGTTTCTCATGACGTACGCTAAATAACCCGGACCTGGATGTGCAGAACTCAATTTCAAAATTTTCAGATAGTGCAAAAGTTGTAAATATTGTGAATAGTGTGAATAGTGAGGAAGATATTGGTATGGATTCAAGAGGGCCTAGGCAGGCTGGTAAAATTAACACAATGGAGTTGCAAGATCCCAATTCCTGTGATGGCAGGTCTGATGTATGAAGACAGAGTGGATCACAGTCACTGGAATTTGGAAGGATGAGGAGGGAATCTCAGAAATCTACAAAATTTAAACAGGACTAGACAGAGTAACTATTGGAAGGATGTTCCCAATGACTGGGGAGCACAGAGCAGGGGATTACAGTTTAAGGATATGGAGAGGCCATTTAGGTCTCAGATGTGGAGAAATTTCTTCACCCAGAGAATGGTGCACCTGTGGAATTGTCAGCCACAGAAAACAGTTGAGACCAAAGCATGACGGTTTTCAAGGAGACAGTTCTTGGAGTTAAAGGGATCCAATGGAGGGAAAGTAGGAGCAGGGGACTGATTTGGACTGAATGGTTGAGCAGGCTCAAAAGGGCCAAATGGTTCAATTCTGTTACTATTTTCTACGTTTGAGAAGAATGAGGAACAGCAATAATAAAAGGTATTATTCTAAAACAGGATTGCAGAACAGAGGGACCTGAGGATACACATGTACAAATCACTAAAGATGGCAGGGGCAAATTTAATGTGTGGTTAATAAGGCAATGGTGAATCTTGGGCTTTATAAATAGAGGCACAGAACACAAATGTTTATTATGGCTGATCTTGATAAAACACTGGTTCAGCATAAACTGGAGTATTGTATCCAATCTGGTCATCACACTTTAGGAAGGATTTCAAGGTATTTGAGAGGGTGCAGAAAAGATTTACACTACTGTTTCCAGGGATGAGAGGCTTCAGCGACTCAGATAGATTAGAGAGGCTGAGGCTGGTCACCTCAGAGAAACACGACAGAAAATTTAATAGAGGGTCAGGACAAAGTAAATAAACAGAAACTGTCCCCTTTTGATGAATGTCTAGAATTAGAGGACATGGATTTAAGATGAATTGCAAAATAAAAGATTCACAAGAAGTATTCATTTTCACCCAATGCATGGTTATAATCTGAGATACAAAGTAAGAGTACTGCAGCCATATTTGATTGTGGCCTTCAAAAGAGAAGCGGATAATTATCTGAAGAGAAAAATAGGGTGACACAGAAAAGGGGAGTCAGGCTAGTCAAGTCTGTCTTTGCAGGCAGCGAGCATGAACAAACCATATGGTCTCCTTCATGCATTACTTTAACTTATTTTTCAAATCAACTTGTTTAGAGATGTTATTACACACTTCTGGAGTGAGTGGGACTTGAATCTAGGCCTCTCAGTTCAGGGCTGCGCCACCAGAGTGCCCAAAAACTCCTGGCAGCAGTGGGATAACAATTCTATGAGATGCGCTTGGCCTCATTAGAGTGGTCACAGGATTGTTTACATCTACTCAAGAGGCCAGGCTCTGTTCAGTATTTTATCTGAAAGACAGTACTTCAAACCATGCAGCATCTTGGTACCAGCCCTCTTGAATGCAGTGCTCCTTCAGTATTCCTCCCCTGACAGTGCAGCACAACCTCAAACCCAGCATTGGGTACGTCAACCTGGGTAGGAGCTCAAATAAACAGCGCTACAACTAAAACTAGCCTGTGCCAAGGCATCATGTGCGGGTCCTCAAAAAGGGAGCTTTGTTCTCCTTAAGGTGGACAAGTCACAAATCCTTGATTAAACTGCTACATGAAGGAACCAGGACATCTTCTAAAAGGTCAGCAGTTGGAAGCCAGGGTAGGGTGTGGGAAGCAGATGAAATCAATGTACGAACACCAAATCTCTCTCTCATATACTGTGGGGTGGGGGAACTGTAGGCACCAAGGGGGAAGCAGCCAGTGGACAGAGGCACTGATCCTTACCACAGTGAAGATAGCTGTGATGTGGCATCAACTCACATTGGCCAAATAAAGGAATAAATAAAACCTTTTACAGCAAGAACATTTTGAGGTAAAATTCACAAATATGGGGCTGCAATGCAAACTCGTCCCCTACATGAAGGAGGGGGAGGATTTTGAATTTGCAAGAACTTCACAAATGTCTCCAAACTGCTGTAATATTTTTTACGAAACGCCTCAAACTCCGCAGACACTGTTACAAAAGAAACATTAAAAATAATAGATTGTATCAGAATGGAGCCAGAGCCCGCCCACCGCCGCTGCGCTCATTGGCCGGGTCCGCGAGTCCCGGGACTGTGATTGGCCGGCGAGTGCTGTCCATCAAGGCGGAGTGTTACCGCTCGGATACATTGCTCACCGGTGAGTCCTCCGCCTCGGCCGTGGCCTTTCCGCCGCTGCAGCACGAAGAAAGGGTTTGCCCGTTCTGTCACCCACAGCGCGTTGGCCAGCAACACCTCCTCGGGGCTCAGCCACATACTGCCCGGGGGGGGGGGGTAGTGAAAGGGGGCACCGTGAATTCACAGCCACCCGAATAGCCGTCTCCCAGTCCCTGGCCTCAACAAGCAGGGCGGGGACTCTACAGTGCGCATGTCACAGGGAACCCAGCCCTCTTCCGCAGCTAATTCATTAGCGCTTCTCCTTATGTTGGTAGATTTATTTTATATAGATATTTATTTTCTTTCCTCCTACTGCCTTGCTCCATATCCCTCTTCCCCCATGTGCTTCCTTCGCTCTTGACACCTGTCTCCGCTTTCCCTATCTCCAGTTTCCTTCTTCTTACCACTTTTCCTGCTTCAAATAACTTTTCCACACCTCAGCTTTACTCCTTCCTCTGGCCTTGGTTTCCCAAATTTTCCAGCTCCTGGACTGTCTCTTTCCCTTCCCCTGGTCTCCCCACTTCCTCCAACACAGCTTCTCCCTTTCCTTGCCCCTGGACCCCTTTTTTCCCAAACCCTAGGTTCCCCCCCACCCCAACAACTTCCCCAAACAAAGTTTAACCCATCCCCACATCCAGTTTCCCCAATTTCTCCCTGTTTTTTCCTTATTCAATCCCCAGTGTTCCCACTTTAAACACAAATCCTTGGTCCCCACTTTCTGAGTCTTGGATTCCTCCTTTTTCCCAACCCTTGGTCTCCTCAGGACCTAGCTTCCCTGCCCCACCCGCTCATGGGCATTCCTATGCTTCTTGTAACTTGCCACTTGACAGATGTTAGTCAAAAACCACAAAGAAAAAAAAACTCAACTACTGCACAGCTCTGCCAAGTTCAATAAAAGTTGCAGATATCTCATGATCAGAATGTCTCATGCTTTTTATTTATTCATGGGATATGAACATTTCTCACAAGGCCAGTTCTGACACACCCCTAACTGAGTCATGCTTAACTCGATCATTTCAGAGGGCGGTTAAGGATTAATCATTTTGCTCTGGTTTTGGAGTCACATGTAAGCTTGCATAGTGTATTCAGGGTTGAGTTGGATGGATTTCTAATCAACAAGAGAATTAATAGTTGAGTGGCACGGTCAGGACTCTGGAGTTGAGGCAACAATTAGATCATTTATGACCATCTCAAATAGTGGAGCAGTCTCAAGCCGTACAGGGGCACTACAGTGTAGGCTGTTCCGCCCATCAAGCCTGTACTGCCAAAGTTACACTAAGTCTATACTCATCCCATTTTCCAGCACAAGGCCAATATCCTTGAATGTTATTGACACTTCAAGTGCTCATCCAAGTACTTTTTAAAGGTTGTGAGGTTACCTACCTCAACTAACCTCCTAGGCAGAGCATTCCAGAACCCCCCACAAGCATGGCAGATTTCATTCCTTAGCAGACAGTAGTGAATCAGTAGTTTACAACCTGGAGAGCAGTGGAGGCAGGTATTGAACACGTTCAAGGCTGAGTTAGATAGGTTCTTGATTCAGAAAGGAATCAAAGGGTAAAGGGGGTATAAGAGGAGGCAGTAGTGTTGTGGTAATAAGACTGGATTAGTAATCCAGAACCCCAGGCTAACTTCTGGGGACATGGGTTTGATGGCAAAGTTTGAATTCAATAAAATCTGGAATATCAAAAAGAAAGAGCTAGCCTAATGGCGACCATGTAAATACTTCAATTGTCATAAAATCCTCTCTGGTTCATTAATGTCCTTTAGGGAAGGAAATCTGCTGTCCTTTCCTAGTCTGGCCTCCATGGTGACTCCAGACCACATAATATGGTTTATTCTTAACTGCTATTGGAAGTGGCCTTGCAAGCCACTCAGTTCAAGGGCAGTTAGGGATAGACAATAAATGACCAGTGATGCCTACACCAAGGAAAGTAGAGTTGAGGCCACAATCAGATCAGCCAATGATTTAATCAAATGTTGGAGCAGAATGGCTTGCTTCTATCTTGACAGGGTGGGTGAGTGGGCAAATCAATGGCAGACGCAGTATAATTTGGATAAATGTGAGGTTATTCACTTCGGAAGCAAAAGCAAGAAGGTAGATTACTACCTGAATGGCTGTAAATTAGGTGCCCTTGTGCACCAGTTGCTGAAGGTAAACATGCAGGTGCAGCAGGCGGTAAAGAAGGCAAATGGTATGTTGGCCTTCATTGTGAGAGGTTTCAAGTACAGGAGCAGGAATGTGTTGCAGTTGTATAGGGCCTTGGTGAGATCACACCTGGAATATTGTGTGCAGTTTTGGTATCCTTCTCTGAGAAAGGATGCTCTTGCTCTTGAGAGAGTGCAGTGAAGATCGCCAGGCTGTCTCCAGGGATGGCGGGTCTGATGTATGAGGAGAGATTGACTAGGTTGGGATTGATTTTGCTAGAGTTCAGATGAACAAGGAGGGAATGTCATAGAGACTTATAAAATTATAACAGGACTGGACAGGGTAGATGCAGGGAGGATGTTCCTGATGGTGGGTGTGTCCTGAACCAGGGGTCACAGTCTGAGGATTTAGGGTAGATGATTTAGGATGGAGATGAGGAGACATTTCTTCACCCAAAGAGTGGTGAGCCTGTGGAATTCATTACCACAGGAAGTAGTTGATGCTGAAACATATTCAAGAGGCGACTAGATATAGCACTTGGGGCAAATGGGATCAAAGGTTATGGGGAGAAAACAGGATTAGACTATTGATTTGGGCAATCAGCCATGATCGTGAAGAATGGCAGAGCAGGCTCGAAGGGCTGAGTGGTCTCTTCCTGCTCCTATCTTCTATGTTTCTATGTATCTATGTATATTTTCATATAACAATGTTGTAGATTTTAATTTCAGATTTATTTAATCAACTGAATTTAAAAATGCCCAGTTGCTGTGGTTTGAACTCACGTCTGTAGATTATTAACAAAATCAAAAATTGTTGGAAAAGCTCAGCAGGTCTGGCAAAATGTGTGGAGAGAAATCAGAGTTAACGTTTCTGTTCTGAGGAAGGGTCACTCGATCTGAAACGTGAACTCTGACTCTCTCCACAAGTTTTGCCAGACCTGCTGAGCTTTTCCAACAATTTCTGTATTTGTTTCTGATTTACAGCATCCGCAGTACTTTTGGTTTTTATTCTGCAGATTATTAGTTTGGCTTTACTAGTCCAGCAGCACAATCACAATGTTACATAAACCTTACGATGAAACCTCCAGGAATGCCTGATTCCAGAGTTAGCAGCTCTATTGCAAGTGTATTAGCCAACAGGTTTATCCATTAAATCCTCAAAACAAAACTGATTCTTATTGGTAAAAGTATATTTGGAAAATTGTGTGGACTTCTGGCAGCTAACTACTAAATTCCACATTGCCAGTAATGAAGCTTTATGTGTTGCAAACAAGTCTGTTAGGCAATTTGAAAGGGATGTGAGATAACGAGGTGTAGAGCTGGATGAACACAGCAGGCCAAGCAGCATCAGAGGAGCAGGAAGGCTGACGTTTTGGGCCTAGACCCTTCTTCAGAAATGGGGGAGGGGAAGGGGGATCTGAAATAAATAGGGAGAGAGGTGGAGGCGGATAGTGGAGAGGATAGGTGGAGAGGAGACAGACAGGTCAAAGAGGCGGGGATGGAGCCAGTAAAGGTGAGTGTAGGTGGGGAGGTCGGGAGGAGATAGGTCAGTCCAGGGAGGACGGACAGGTCAAGGGGGTGGGATGAGGTTAGTAGTCGGAGATGGGGGTGGGCCTTGGGGTGGGAGGAGGGGATAGATGGGAGGAAGGACAGGTTAGGGAGGCGGGGACGAGCTGGGCTGGTTTTGGGATGCGGTAGGGGGAGGGGAGATTTTGAAGCTTGTGAAGTGCTATCTCTAAAAGGGATGTGAATGATTTGATTGAGATAATGATGCAAAAGTCAAAGTGTTGCATTTAAATCTTCTTTGCTAAAGGTTTCCAATTTTGGTTGGAGGTAGACCTGGGTATTTTAGCATTGACAGTCCCCTATAGTTTGTAAGTGTTTGTGCATTTACACCAACTCTGGATCACAGATGATTAAGCCTTGCACAGGTTAGCACAATTAACCATGGGCAGCACTTAGAAGCTTGACCTAAATTGCTAACAGAATTTTTAAAAAATTCAGTCATGGCAAGTGAATGTTGCTGGCTCAGCCAGCATCAATACTGTTGCAAAGTTGGGTACAGTACTTATGGATTGGGAGGCAGAAAGTTAGAACGCGGTGTTTGTAAAATGCTGGGGGGTAGGGGTAGGTGGTGGGGTTGGGAGGGAAGCATTGTGTGGTTCCTTTAAAAGATCACATGCTTTTGCTATGCTTAGAGATTTAAAATGGATGTCTCTGTGTAGCAGCTTGAAATTTTGCAAGTACACAGAGACCACCTAAATTGAAGCATTTGTATCAAAAGGCAGGACAGTTAATAGGCCAAGCAGCAGTTTTTACCAAGACAACAGGCTTTTGAATATAGCCAATCAATTTGAACCAAGCACTTAGATATAAATCCGATGGTTTTGACAACATAGGACCAATCATATTGTAAGAAATTGATATGTCACCAAGAGTATAAAGAATGTGGCAGTTGAACAAAACCCCAGAACTAACTGCCATCCACCAGAGCTAACAGCCCTCAGCTCTCAAGAGAGAATCGCTGGCTCTCACAGCCTCCTCTGTGTCTGATGGTGAAAGCACCATCTGAATAACAACGGTACCAAGGGCACAGCTAATTAATATTCCTGACAGAAGAATTGACGGAGGAGGCACATAGCATTCTGGAACACACATAACCTCGCTGTAATTTTGAGAGACTAAATTCTATTTTTGTTTTGTATAAGTGGGACTTGTATTTATTAGAACAGCATACCATTAGAATCTTGTTTTATTTGGGAATAGTTAGTAGTTAGAAGGGATTTTTTCAGCTTGTTAATGGTTTAGTTAATTTGTTCACTGTTAGAGTTAGATAAATAAGTAGTTACTTGTTGATTTTAAAGTGAGTGTCTGGGATTTATTTTTAATTAGCCACTAGAGGAGGCTGAAAGGCAGGTTACACCAGTTTTTACATTCCTTTTACAGATTATAGAGTGTTTCAGTTTTTGTTCTCAGAGGAGGGTTAACCTCCACTTTATAAGAATTGCCCATCCCTAGTTAAGAAGGTGGTGGTGAGCTGGAGGAACTGCATTCTGGATTAGAACATTGTAACTTAGGCAATGAACCAGAAAGGATATAGATAAGCACAGAATGACCTCTGAACAGGGGATGTAAACAACTTTTGTAATTCAGGTGATAGACAAGTAACTGTCTTTGGATTTTTCTGGGTAAATATGTACATATAAGCTAATATGTTGCCTTCTTGCAGTTTTTGAGCACAAAGGTTAGTGTTGCTTGTTGAAGAATTAGAATTCTCTGTGTGCACTTAACTTAAACAATCATGTCACATTGAAGCCTCTGCTGAGTCTTTATACAGACCACAACAAAGTGGGTCTCCTGAAGGTGAATATCTTTGCCTGTGGCTTTAACCCAACAGCTGACAATGTGAAACAACCTGAAGTCAGGTGTAAATGTTCAGGTGCACACCACGAGTAGAAAGTGGGAGCTCTGCTTACTCTCAGGTTGTCAGCGTGCATACCCTGGAGATTCATTTTCCTACTCAGGACACTCTTGCATAATACAGTGTGACCATTCCTAGTGAACAATCCTCTGAAAGACAGCCTTGTCAAATCTGTCGGCACTAATCAAATGGGCAACTTTGTTGACTCATGCACATCTACAGAATGGAAAGTATTCACATGCCTAAGGATGTTCTGAAAGGCAAGGTAGCTGCACTCAGATACTAATGGGTATCTGTATTGGATGGGCCGAAGGACTAAAAGGTAATGATGTTATTTGATGGCTGCATGGCAAAATAAATTGTACAAGATGGGAAAATGGGCTGGGGGAAAGTTAGGATGATGCCTGACAAGCTGCATGACCTTGAATGAGTCCTGTGAACATTTCGTTACAGGCTGAAAATGACACCTGTAGCTTGTTTTTCTGTAGCTGTTTTCTGTACTATCCAGATGTTTTGTCATCTGTAGTTGTTTTCGGTGCCTCACTGTTTGTTACACTGCATAAGAGAGAAAGAGTTTCATTCCAAGTCATTGGACTTCACCTCGGACCAGGATCACAAACGGTGGCAGGAATGACCTCAGCCTCCAGTCCAGCCTCGATTGAGGGGTCCCCGACAACCAGAAGGGCATGAGGCTCATTGTTTCTTTCCTCTCCTTTTAAAATTCTTTTTATTTACTTAGGAAATGTTCCTTTTTTTGTCTTTTATTATTACTCAATAAATGTTCATGTATAAGCCAACTGCTGTTGACGAGCCTTCCCTTAACTACTTTTTACCAAATCCGAAAAGAACAGCTTCAATGCACTCTGTGATCCAAGACAGTGCTCAACACTTTTTAAAAAAATAATTTACAGATGTGGGTGTCACTGCTAGATCAGCATTTATTTCCCACCCATGATTGCTTTGGGGTGGTAGTGAGCTGCCTTTTTGAACCGCTGCTGTCCATGTGCTGTAGGTAGATCCACAATGTTGTTGGGGAGGGAGTTCCAGGATTTTGTACCAGCAACCCTCAAGGAACGGCGATATATTTCCAGGTCCAGATGGTGAGTGATTCGAAGGGGAACTTGCAGATGGTGGTGTTCCCATGTATCTGCTGCCCTTGTCCTTCTAGGTGGTAGTGTCATGGGTTTGGAAGGTGCTGACTAATGTGCTTTGGTGAACTTCTACAGTGTATTTTGTAGCTAGTACCCACTGCTACTACTGAGTAACAGTGGTGGAGGGATGGAATGTTTATGGGTGTGGTTCCAATCAAGAAGGAAGATGGGAGTTTTAGGATTTTGACCCAAAACCTCACTTCAAATGTGTTTGTAAGTGTGACGGCCCTAAACGTTGACAACTGCATTTGAGAGTTGTTGAGAAAGGGATATAACGACAAGCCCTGTGGTTTGTGTGCACTGGCATGATGACAAGTTGCTACTGTAGCTTGGCAACAGCTGCCAACACCAATTGCAACAACCCACAGCATTATATGGTAGCTTCATGTGCAATACTTGTGGCAGAACCAGCTTCTGAACGATTAGACTTCAGAATGATGAAAGAATGAAAACAGGTGTCTGTTTGTAACAGTATGCAATTTTCTTTAAAAGTAAGGTTTCAGGTAAAGGACAGGAGGTTTAGAAGGGACTTAAGGAAGAATTTTTTCACTTGCAGCCCAGAAGGCAATGACGATTCTCGAATTCTCTTTCCCAAAGCATTGTGGAGACTAGAGTGCTGTGAGTGTTTTCACATTGCCTTGGAGTTCTTTAGTCTGGAAAGTCAGGGTCAAATCATCAGCATTTACAAAGTGCAATGGCTTTGTGGATGGGAGGCACTAAAAACCCTTTTTGGAAAGAGAGGTTTGGATGCACTGAAGTTTACGTGTGGTCGAAGATAGACAGGAGAGTGCTCGAAAACTGTTGCTACCTCAATCTGTACTGGTTTGACTCTGAAACACGGTAGGATGAGACTGTGGAATAGCATTGATGATGGCTGTTAGCCAATTTATTATTTGGTGCCTTTAGGACAAATTTCAAAATTGGTTTAGACAATGGAAAAGCAACATTAGTAATGTCATGCTGTATGAAAGCCATTAACTGGAAATTTATTTGGAATTAATCCACTTTTGAGTCTTAAATATATTGGAACAGGATGTTATTCAAACATAATACTGACATATATCGCACGCATTACTTACAGTATTGTCAATATACAACATATAAAAACTTCAAGCATATGCTGTTGATATTTTCTTCAATGCTACATTATGACATTGGAATTAGCTTTGATTGACCAAACTGTCACCAACGTTCTAAGCATCTGCAACACTGAATGAACAAACCAAAGCACAACTGTTGTTAATAAGTTACAATATTTCATATTAATTTATCAGTACTTAGACAGTTTGGATTTTAAGTGCCAACTGAATACAACAATTTCTTTTAAACGCTTGTATCTAATCTGCACAGCACTGCAGAAGTCTAAACTTCTCTGGGCATAGTTGAGTTTTTGCAACTGCAGAATCAGCCAGTGACAGGTGGGCTTGATATCAGGTCTTTTCACCCAGTGACTGCCATAGCTATCAGAGCTGGGCTCACACAATAAGTTATATGAAGCCATCTGATATATGTAGCCAAGAACTGCAAAGAAACATTTGTTCTAACTGACCAAGACTGTAGGGGTAAGTAGTTTCAGGTTGGGTCAGAATTTCAAATAAAATAAAACAAAAATGCCCATTTCCTATCTTAAAGGAGGCAAAACATATTGTGGGTGGAGGACTGTTGGGTTGAGTGGCAGGCTTTCAGGAAGCAGCTCCCCTATTAAGATTCTTTAATGAGTCCCAAGGATTCCTTCTTATTTCTAGTGTTAATGCCGGATAGCTGGGTTTTCGGTCTTCAAAGCATAGCAGCTGAAGGGAGGCAAGAGCTGCTGCACGGAAAAGGTAAAATCCTTTTCAGCACTTGTTGTGGTCCAAGTGGAATAGGAGCACTTCCCCTGGCTCACTAAGCTGCCTTGTTAACCCTACCTACCAGTAATACACCACACCCCACCACACCACACAACAACCTCACCAATCACCCTTTTCCTACTCTCCAGTCATTGACTTCCCCTAGAACTGCAGCCTGAAAAGCTTGCATTTACATAGTGCCTTTCATGACCTTTGGATACCCAATGTGCTTCACAGCCAATGAAATACTTTTATGTATAGTCGCTTTGCTGCACTGTAGAAAATGCGGCAGCCAATTTTAACCCAGCCTTCTCCCACGTATTGCAAATTAATAATGACCAGGTACTCTGTTTTAGGAATTGATCAACAGATAAAAATCCCCAAGAACACAGGGAAGGACTACATGGTCTCAGCTGAAACAGTTTCATGGGATCTTTTACTTTCTTTAGGCTGACTTGCAGCCAAGGAATACATTCCAAAAGTGATAATCAGGACCAATTGTTAAAGTCACGGAACGTGACAAAACATAATTCTTGTTGGTTTTCTAACTGTTAAACTGCCCAAGCCCAACTGAATTTTTAATTGCTTTCAGGTGGTGGGCTATAACTGGAGATTCACTCAGAATTCTACATTCAGTAGCAATTGGAGTTATCCTTTTACTAGGACGTACATGGCTAAAATGTGTTTATTAAAAACGTGGAAGCGAGTAAACTCCAGTTCTACCCTCCATTGCCTGGCTATTTTGAGTCAAGCATCTTGCTCCCTTCCTATGAGTACTGTGGCCTATAGGTTGGGAGTGAATGGATCAGTTAAATCCAGACGAAGTAGGTCTAATGAACTGAGATGTACTGGGCTTGTTGAATAAGGCACAAAACTTTCAAGCATTTTAATCTAAAAGACACATCAGAATTCCAGTATAAAAATGTTTCTAAACTTTGCTCAGCTCCCGAAAGTGGACACTTGCCACACAGCTATGAGTTGGTGTAACTGAAGCTAAATTTGACAAATTGCTGATTTGCCAGATACTAACAACAGAAGGAAAGGAGTGAGAATAACTCTAGCCCTTATCATGATTTTCAGTTATAAACAGAGAGTGGACAAACTGGGGTGTTTTCCTTAGGGGGACATGCTTGAGATGGATAAAATTGTAGGGTAGACAGGAAGAAACGTTTTCCCTTGATGGTGGGATCAACAAGGGGGCATAGATTTAGGGTAAGGGGAAGAAGGTTTTGAGGGGATATGAAGAACTGTTTTCCCCCCACACACAGAGGGTGTTGGGTATTTGGAACTCACTGCCTATAAAGGGTGGTAGTGGCAGAAACCCTCATAACATTTAAGAGGTATTTAGATTTGCACCTACAACGCTGAGACATACAAGGCTATGCTCCAAGTGCTGGAAAATGAGATTAAAATAGATGGTAACAAGGTGTAGAGCTGGATGAACACAGCATGCCAAGCAGCATCATAGGAGCAGGAGAGCTTGACGTTTCGGACCTAGACCCTTCTTCAGAAATGAAGAAGGCTCTAGGCCCTAAACGTCAAGCTTTCCTGCTTCTATGATGCTGCTTGGCATGCTGCGTTCATCCAGCTCTACACCTTGTTATCTCAGATTCTCCAGCATCTGCAGTCCCTACTATCTCTTAAAATAGATGGTAGCTTTTGATTGGTGTGGACATGATGGGCCAAAGGGCCTTTTTTCTGTGCTGTAGATCTTTATGACTTGATGATGTTGTCGGTATATTTGTGAAAATTCTGGAACTCCCTATCTAACAGGGCCGTGAAGGCATCTTCAGCACAAGGGCTGCAGCTGTTTAAAATAGCAGCTTATTGCTGTCTTCTTTGGGATCACTAAGTCACAGAGATTTTACAGCATGGAAAGTGGCCCTTCTGCCCATTGCTTCTCAATTGGTCATTAAACATCGATCTGTTCTAATCTCATTTTCTAGCACTTTGTAGCCTGGTATGCTATGTCATTTCAAATGTTCATCTAAATACTGTAATTCTTCATGTCTTAAGTGTGCTGCAAAATATGGCAGACATGTATCACATCCACAAACCCAGAATGGGTTTTAAAAATTGCTCTGGTTGCTATTTCCTGCAAAATAACCAAGATTTCTTTTAAAAAAAAAACAGTTCATACTCAGCAGAGAAAGTCTTCGAGTATGTGTTGGTGACAATGATCAGAGCAATGTCCTCTAGCATATCATCAGAACAGCTCAGATTCACGCCCAGGCTGGCTGGGCACTTTTGAACAAACACCAAACTTCTTGAATGGGATACAGAGGAGAGTTTCACAGAAGTAAATCAACCAAAGAAACTGTTGAAACATCTATGGTAGCCATCAGAACAAAGTCAGTGTAACAATCAGAAATAGGAGTAGAAGGTCCTGCCCATTGAGCCTGAACCATTCAACACAATCAAGCTGATCTTCGGTTTCACCAGCATCTTCCCTCATGAATTCTTGAGACTCCCAAAATTTATTTATCCCATTCTTGAATATATTCAGTAATGGAGTATCTACAACTCTCTGGGGTACAGAATGCACAACCTTTCATGGCCCCTTACCCTGAGAGTGTGTGCCATGTTCTGTTTCTCCACCCCCCTTTATCTTTAAGAATGAGGGTGTTGCTGGCTAGGCAGCATTTATTGCCCATCCTTAATTGCCCAGAGGGCAATTGAAAGTCAACCACATTGCTGTGGGTCTGGAGTCACATGTAGGCCAGACCAGGTAAGGATAGCAGTTTCCTTCCCTAAAGGGCATTAGTTTTTCCTGACAATTGACAATGGATTCACCGTCATCATTAGATTCTTAATTCCAGATATTTTATTGAATTCAAATTCCATCATCTGCTGTGATGGGATATGAACCCGGGTCCCCGGAATGTTATCTCTGGATTAACAGTGGATGATACCACTAGGCCATCGCCTCCCCTCCTCGTCAGCAAGAGGGAACAATTTCTCCGTGTCTACCATGTTAAGCCTCAAGGAAATCTTGCTTACTTCAATCATAGCACCTCTCCATCTTATAAACTCTAGGAAATATGGAACTAATTTACTCAGCTTCTCAACAAAGGAAAGCTCTCTTTTCCCATGGACCAATTGCAGTGAACTTTCTCATGGCTGCCTCCATGTCTAATGAATGAATGCATGCATCCAACCAACTGGTGGAGATTTTAAGTCATTTGGACATTAAGTGCCTTTCTTGATCTCAGGATGTCCCAAAGTACTTCTCAGCCGAAGAAATACTTTGAAGTACGGTCAGTCATTGTATTATTCGGGAAACGCAGCAGTCAATTTTCACCCAGCAAGCTCTCAATGTGATAATGACCAGATAATCTGTTTCAGGTGCAGAGTGAAAGATAAAAATTGCCAATGACACAGGGAAGAACCATCGCTTGCATTAAAAAAGTGGCATTGCATTTTTTACATCCACTTGAATGGGTATAGTGTGCCTCAGTTTAGTGTTACATCCAAAAGATCATAACTCCAACATTACCCCTTCTGCACTGTACAAGCCTATGAGCCTAGGAAATGTGTGTGAGTCTCTGAAGTGAGAAGTGAACCTACAACCTTGTGATTCAGAGTGGAGAGTGTTATCACAGTCAATACAGACTAGCTAATTTATGATTTTAAGAAGTTAAAGGAAGCCAGGTTGAAAATAGTGATCATCAATGATGCAATGGAAGGAGGAGGACAACATACAATTGGTCTCGGGAGCAAATGGCAATTGCAGGGATGTGCATAAACATTTGTCATGTTACACTCGTAGGTCTCTCACATCTGAGATTTTGTCAGCAAGCCCCAATTCCAAAGGCCTGAGCCCACACTGGTTTGGCAAATGCTGCACCAGAGGTACTGTGTTTCAGGTGAGATGATATTGGAGGGTCCCATCTGCCCTCTGGGCATAAAAGATCCCAAGCACCATTCAAAGCACTCCCATGTGCTGGCTCACATTTGTTGTTAAAATATCACAAAAACAGACTAGGAGTTGTACAGAACGGAAACAGGTCCTTCAACTCATCATGCCCAAACCTACTTACGCACAAAAAATATCAAACTATACTAATCCAATCAGCCGGCACTTGGTGACTAGCTACAATCCTCTGACATTTTAAGTACCTAAAATTGTTACGCATCTGAAACAGATTACCTGGTCATTATCACATTGAGAACTTGCTGGGTGAAAAATTGGCTGTTGCATTTCCTGAATTACAACAATGACCATACTTCAAAGTATTTCTTTGGCTGTGACATACTTTAGGACATCCTGAGATCAAGAAAGGCAATTAATGTCCAAATGAGTTAAAATCTCCACCAGCTGGTTGGATTCTTGCATTTGTTCACTAGACATGGAGGCAGCCATGAGAAAGTTCACTGCAAAGGTGCCTAGGTTGTCCTTTGTTGAGAAGTTGAGTTAAATTAGTTCCACATTCCCTAGAGTTTAGAAGATGGCGATGTGATCTAATTGAAGTGGCACAAATATTTATAGGAGCCTGCTGCGCACAGCTTGGCTGCCACATTTCCTACACCGCAACAGGAACAAGAACAAGCAGCTATGAAGCTTATTGAAACGTTGCATTTTTACAGCACATTTCACAAGCTAAGGCAGAAGAGATGGCGGAATGATGACCTGAAATGAATCTTGAAATTAGTTAACCTGGCGACAGTGAAAATATAGGCCTTGTAATTTTTCATATATAAAGAATTTGATCTATGTCTGAAAGCTAATAAAAGGACAAGAAAAATACATGGCTTTGTCAACCTTGGTTGATAGTACAGGAACTTTAGATTAATTTACTGTTTTTATTTGTTAACTAGATATGGATGTCATTGGTAAAGTCAGCATTTATCGTCCATCCCCAATTGCAAGAGAATTGTGAGCCACCTTCTTGGATAATTTTGTCAGAGCACAAAGACATGCAGATCTCCCTGAAAATCAACATTTCCTCATATTATATTCCATCAGGCATTTTCTTGCCCACTTAACTGGGAGAGGTGGGAACTACTGGGGCAGGTTGAAGAACTTGACACCTCACTATTGCCTTGCAGAGCAATGAAACAATAAATAAGATCTAGGTTGGCAGAAGCATTGAGGTGGAAGTGAAACCTTTCTGCTGGATTGGCTTCCTGAGATTGCAATCTCACACCCAGTTTTGACTACGGGTTACAGATGGGTTTCTGGTTCCAATGGCCATGGCCCCCTTGAGTAAGGGTAGGGGGGCACTATAACAATAGCAAAACACTGGTGTGGCTGCAGAATTTCCTTTAACTGGACCTTAACTAAATTGGCAATGACTAACTCCCATGTAGTTATTTTGTAGAATTTGATATGTCAAGCCACAAAATTATAAATGCTAATATGCTGAGTTCAAGCAGATTTAACTTGAATATGTTTAAGAAAATCGAAACTTGTTCCAATCCGAACCTTTTCATATGCTTGCAAGAAAGGTCAAAGCGTGGTACCATCCCAAAGCCTCTATGGTGATTGCAATTGTAGCAACAAATACCTTTTTTCTATTGTGTCCAATTTCCAGTGGACAGTAGAGCTGCAGCAAAGAAGCATTCACACAAGTGGCACGCAATATGATCTCGGTGGTAAATTTGCATTCCTGCATAAATGTAGGTGGGCTATGACCCACTTAATCTTAGACCTTTTTTACCCAAATATTCATAACTGTTAATCACATCTTATATTTATTCATCAATTTCTTCAATACAATGAGGTAGCCACAATACATTTTGACATTAGTTTCAGCTAAATAAAAAATTCATTTCACCACATAAATGCCAGTGCTAGCAACTAGCAAGCCATTTGTTTTCTGGCATGGGGGAGGTGAGCAAGGAAAGCTAAGCTTGGCAAGCTAGTGGGCTGAACGTCACAGCACAGTGGGAGAATTATAAGCTCCTGATCCTTGTTCAAAAATTCAAGCACAAAGTGGACTTAGTCTGGGCAGAATGAAATAAATCATTCCAGCAAATGTGAACATCGAAGGTGAGGTGAACATTTTATGTGCCATTCTCCCAAGACATTCTCATTACATTCTTCGAAGGTTACAAAAATGACACTCAACTTCAGTCACATTGAACTATTCAGCAATACAGAAAAAAAACAAAGAACCGCGGATGCTCGAAATTAGAAACAAAAACAGAAATTGCTGGAAAAACTAAGCATGGGAGAAGATGCTCAGGCTCTAAAATTATTGAACTCGATATTGAGTCCTGAAGGCTGCAAGGACCCCAAGCAGAAAATGAGATGCTGTTCTTCCAGCTTTCGCCAAGCATCATTGGAACAAGCCTGAAACAGAGATGTTGGGCAGGGAACATGGTGGTGTGTTGAAGTGGCAGGCAACAGGAACCTTCTCCCATGTCCTTCCTCCAACCCCCACACTCCAGACCTTGTCATCACATGGACTGCTACCACAACATATGCAATGTCATCTACTAATGGCTCCTATTAGCAGCTATTGATTGTCCCAGGCTGACTTTTACCCTTTCCTTTGTCTGCCCATCTGTGGCTCTCCCTCTCTCTGGGCTTCATCGCCTCCCATCATTTACTCCTCCCACCACATCTTCAGCATGTATATCAACCTTTTCCGAGCTACAGTCAGTTCTGATGAACGGTCACTGATCCTGAAATGTTAACTCTGCTTTCTCTCCACAGAAGCTGATAGACCTGCTGAGTTTTCTCAGCACTTTCTGACTTAATTTAGCAATACAGGTGCCTTGTGGATAAAAGATGCCTGTCCTGTATAAGTGGCTCAATGCAAATAGCTGGGGTTCCTCATCCCATAATTTTCTTCTTTACTTCTTTCAAGGTTACTGACTCTCATTGGGGTGAGGGTGGGGGCAGTGGCATGGTGTGGGGAAATGGACAAGTTCTTCTGGTACCAGCAAACCATCTATGCCTCATTAGATCATTTTTCTGGTGTCAGCCCAAACAGCAGGTGCTGGGAGACATCCAAACATGGAAGACATCTCTGTTTGCTCAACACGGAACACATGAACACTAGCTGGCACGGTTCACTGGATAGTGATCAGGAATGTTGTCTAATTTTCTTTGTTATAGAAGGCAAAGTCAATTGCCGTGTTCCTATTCTGTACAGCTTCACATTGCATGAGACCAAGATCAGCTCAGACTGAACTAAATGAGGCAATGCAGTTATTTGCTAAATACATGGTGCAAAAATATTTTAAACATACAAGTGCAGAATTGCCTTAGTTTGCATTGATCTTTTAATAAAAACATCCGATTATGTATAATTAGCATAAACAAAATAATAATGAACAAGCTGCCATATCAGAAATGTTTTGAAATGGCAATGAAGTTTCTTATGGGGCTTTAATGATGTTGAGTGCAATTAAAGAACTGAGAACATGTTTTCATGCTCAAGCCATCTAACCTTTTCAAAAATAACAAGATTAATTTCTACTGTAAATACTAGCAGGCAGCAGGTGACAAACATGATTTACAGTTTTCACTGAATCAATTGCATGCGTACAAGTTTGTTTTCTACAATGTTTAATCTTCCCCTTCAATACTCAAAAAAAAAAGCTGCTTATGTTTAATAAGCAGCTCGAGTTCAGGTGCACCTCTCCCACGTGCTGTCTGCACTACATAAAACAGGCATACAGCACTACACAGAGAGGGGAATGTGTGCTGCATCACTTGGTGGGGTGCACGGCACGGCATGAAGTGCTAGTTATTCTGGTGACTGAAGCAGGTGCACTATTTCTTGGAGAAGCTGCAACTTACGTCCAATATCTGCTCATGCTTCCATCTCTCAAGGAATTGGAGTAATAGGCCATGCAACATTAGCTTTCCCACCAGAGAACTGAGACCTTACAGGGCAGCAGGTGGCTTGGTGGAGGGACACTGAGCCCATTGCTGCTCTCATCTGATATCTGGACACACCCAGAAGGGAATTCCTTGATTCAGGAATTCTTGGGTAGTGATCAGAAATGGGGAACAAAGGCTCATCAATCAGAAGTACGGCCCCTTGGTTCATGTCCCGCTGCCCCAATCCCTATTTTAATCCAAGAATCAATGCGGTCAATTTCTTGGAGTTCTTCTGTGATGTTACTGAGATTAGTCAGACTAGGGACCACACTGTGGCTTCCTGTTCACTCCGCACTAACATTACCAAATGAGCCTTCAGTTAAGACTTAATGTCCACATCTTAATACCAAGTTCAAAGGAACAAGCTATGCAAATCCTAGTTTGAATGTTCCAAAGGAACATTTCAGCAACTCACTCAAGGAACCACAGCAGAGAGCAGTGGTGGGGCCAATCAATACTTAAAACAGTTTTAATAGACAAGAATCTGTTCTAATTGCACCAACTGTATCAAACATGGTGTGAGGCCATTCAACCTATTTTGCCATTTAGTTGGAACAAGGCTGATAGACATCTTAACTCCATTTACAGGGTGTAGCTCTATCTAACAATCAATACCTAATCCTGCAAAACTATAGTGATTGAAGTCTGGAAGGCTCCAAATGGTACCCAGAATTCACAGCTTTTTAGGAGGTGAGAATTTCAGATTTCCAAAAACTTTTATGTGACAAACTCTTTCTGACTGGACTTCTTTACAGTTAAGATCCATTGGACTGAATACTTGAACTATAGTTTCTCTATGCCCTATTGTATTTCTTTATCATTTTAAAGACCTCCAATAAATCAGCTCATTCTGTTAAACTTAAGGGAATATAAGGCATCACTGTGCAAACTAACTTCATAATTTGACCTTTCAAGCATTTATACTCTGTATGACTGTGTGCACCTAAGCTATCATTTTGAGTGTACTATGTCAGTCAGAAAGAAGCATTAGGTCACCAGGAAATAAAAGCCTAGTGACGCTAATAAACAATATGTAGTTATATTGTGTGACTGGTCCTCATAACTTAAATCTTCCAAGTTGCAATATCATTCTAGCCTGGCAAGTCCAAATACTCTAGATCTGCTGTAAGGGGAAAAGACTTAAAATAATTAGAGAAAGAGATGAAAGACAGTTCGAGGAATCAGAAGATCCACAGAAGAATGGGCCTCTTCCAGACAGCATATTCAACATATCTCATCATCCACCAGAACCAGCGGCTGCCCTCAGCCAATTCTGTGAAAGTTCTAAAATTATTAGAAACCTTCTGAAATCAAATCCATTTACACAAACAAGTCCCACTTTTCATCACTGCTGTTCTTTATCAAAGCCTGACAGGCTAGATGCATTTCTAATCCAGGCAATCGTTTGGCATTATGATCAAGTAATGAGACCTGTTTCCCTCCATTTGTGCTTCTTATGCTGGAGTTGTTGCTAGGAAGTGTACTTTGCAAATATTAGACCTCCACTGCACAAGAACAAAATAACTGAACATGGATCATGGACAGTTATTGGGACCATTGGCCTGTGTTATACTCACCAGCAGAACATTAAACTAAAAGGTATTAATTTCTTATAGCAGGTTTTGTAGGAAGGGGCAAAACAACTTTCCCCACAATCCAAACATGTCAACTGTAACTGGATATCATGATGAGTATGAATAATTACGAGAAAAACAATGTTAAGACAGGCAGCATGTCATATTGTTCCCCTCTACACTTTTGTGCATTCAGTTCCAGTCTACAAGTCGAGATAACGTTTTGACGATCGCAGCTTTAATTGTTTGTGTGCAGTAGGCTGAGATCGGTTTGAAATCTGATGGGGCAGAATCTGACTCATGCTTTGTCCTGGTCACTGTGGGCAATGGAAGGCTGAATGGTGGACAGGTCGAGCTCATATAACATCATTTGCTGAGGGCTAGCGTCAGGATGAACATTCTGACCATCTGAAAAAACAGAGAAATAAAGTAAGCAAAGTTTTATCCTCGCATCTATGATGACAAGAAAAAGTGCAAGCAAACAAATGCTTCTAACTTTCACAAAAAGAAATTATGAGAATGTTTACTCAATCAACAACTAACACACGTCTACATTCTGCAGTTAAGGGTAAGTTAGACACATATACTCAAAAGGAAATAAAAGGAGGTTAGGTAAACAAGTGAAGCCATTCCCTCCCTCAAGTCTGTACAGTCATTCGATTAGATCATGGCTGATTTGTATCGTAACCTCTGCTACCCTTTTGCTGAATGCCACTTAACACATGCCCAACAAAATATGTCACAGTTTTGAATGTTTTAATTGCCCCCAACTCTTTCTTGGGTAGACAGTTGCAGATTTCCAACATCCCTTGTGTGAAGAAGTCCATCTTAACATCACCTCAAACAGCCTTGTTCCACTTAAATCCTAATGGATTTACTGGATTTATTTCATGCCCTCTTGTTTTGGGCAGCCCACCAGAGGAAAAATTATTCCCTCATGGTCTGATTAAATTCTTTACTCACTTTAACATCTCCCATTAAATCCTTCTTAATGTTCTGTATTCCAGGGAATACAAGCCTTGTCTATGCAACCTTTATTCACAATTAAGCCCTTTCAGCTCCTGTACTGTTCTGGTGAATCTGAGCCAAATCCTCTCCAACATCAAAACATCCTTCTTGAGGTGCGGTAACAATGTAATACTACAGATAAGACTAATAAGTTTTATAAGAGGAAATAAAAAAGAACAATGGGAAATGGTTTCTGTGGAACATAAACATATATGTATTTAAGGTGTATAAGACCATTTAAGCCAAATGACCTGCATTTGTCCTGCAAGTACTTCATTATACTAAATATCGTCCTTTGTTCTCTCATTCAGCAAATGGAACTGACCATCTACCATTACCAGAGTTGCCAAATACTGAGGCACTGCTTGAATTGTATTTGGTGGCCAGCTATTTTGACTGGTGAAAGCAGTTGTTTGGACTCATTGCCATCTGTCTTGTGGCACTGAGTCATTATACATCAGTAACAATGGAACCAAGTTGATGATCTTTTGAGGATTCCAGACTTTTAGCGTGATTATATTTAACAGATATTTCCTTTTTTGAATCAACCCCTAATTAAATGTTTATTTCTCTGTGACTGTCTTAGAAGTTGTCAGGAACTTTGAAACTGACCAGCAGCTTTCAAGCTACAGCTGACAGCTGCTGTATTTTCTGGTAGCCATTCACTACACTTCCTAAACTGACATCAGTGGAATTATTCTTGACAGGTCAATTGCAAGTCTGTCAAATGCTACAATGGAAATCAAATATAGCAGCAAAATCCAGCTCTCATGAACTTACCTGCAACTAGTCACAGGGACTATAAGCCTTTAAATCTTAAGCCACCATCAGTTCTGAGGGTCACCGGACCCGAAACGTTAACTCTGTTTTCTCCTTCATAGATGCTGCCAGACCTGCTGAGCATTTCCAGCAACTTTAGTTTTTGTACTTCATTGGCTTTGATGTGCATGCACCTCCCTACCTGTTCACCACCGTCACTGGAAATAGTTTCCCTCTGCCTGCCCAATTTATTGGGGAACATACTTAAATCTAAACTAGCATAAAAATTAAGAAACTACACTATGTGGCTTTAAGTTCTGTAGTAAGGTTCAACTTCTTTGCCAGATAGAATGGAATCTGATTTGGGAAAGTGGGGGGTTGGTGGTTTGGTGATGGTGGGGGCTGTGCACGCACACATGCCACAGGAGGGGGTTTAAGGGAAGGAGGGAATTTTCTTGGTGTTATGCCTGGTTTTGTATCTGCAGGTTGAGGTTCTTGTCATTACAGACCTAGCAGACAGCAGAAAGCAGAAAAACTGCAAATAATAAAAATCCAAACAATAACACATTGAGATTTGGAAACACCAAATTTCAGGTACTCTGGGGAAAAGTGTGTATTTAATGCTTTATAGTAGGAATTAAAGTTTGTCTTTCTCTTAAGGAAGTGGAATGCAAGAGAGTGTAAGTTATGTTAGAATTATACAAAGCCCTGGGTTGACAACATAGAACTGAGTTCAGTACTGTTGTGATAACGGTTCATAACCCATGATCATCTTTGGACATACTGACCTTTTAATTGCAACATGCTTCTTTTAAAATAAAAAAAGAGATCCAGCTAAAAGATGATTGCAGATGTAAATTCAGTGGCTATCTGGAGGGGAATCTTGGAATGTCACCCCTGAAGTTATTAAGGAAGCTTCAAAAGAGAGAAATGCACTCCAGACAGAACTGCAATCTCCTGAAAGTATTTCAGGCTATGCACAATGGAAAAGAGTTTAACCATCGTCTGTATGTGCTGGTGAGCTGAGGGGCTTGCATGCACTGGTAGGCTGAGGTATTTGTTAACCTAGGTTCAAGCACTAGTGTGCTACAAATCACAGTCAAGGAACTATCCACCAGTTACTCCAGCATTGCGGGTAAAGGAGTCTTTCACTGATTGCTGAAAGCTAATTAGCAAGCCAGTTCACAAGGACAGAGAGCAACAAATTTTTACCTCACCTGCAAAGCCAAGAATCTTGAAATAGATAGTTTAACCATCAATGTTCCATTAATTACTCATCACAAAGACCCAAAGACTGATGTTTTGGAAAGTCCACAACAGAAGTTCACAAAGACTTTGTTGTTGTGGACACACTTCTCATTGATAATTGGTCTATATGTGGATTGCATTATTTATTCCTGCTTTAGTAACTAATCAACCCATTGTTCGTTATCTCAAGCAGGTCTGATTAAAATGGCTCCCTTTCAAACCTACATTCCTTTGGTTTGGAAGAAAGGTATTCATACACAAAGAATCCTTTCTAAATTAACCTTGCTGTGACCAACTGAGGGTTCGGTGAACAAGGGCAGCCAATTTATTCTTCCTCTTCCAGAAGTTTAACAATTTGGAGTATCCCATCTCGAACCATACCAAATTGCAGCACCTCACTTAGAGGCTGGTCATAACACTGGATACTGCACCTCAATTCAGGGAGAGAGCACAGTGCAGATTCACCTGAATTATACTAGGGTTTCATATGGTTAAATCAGAACAGTTTGCTTAGCTTGGGACGAACGGCCTTCAATATACAAGATTAAAAATGTGTGCACAAGATGTAGGTGTCATTCACTGGATCAGCATTTATTATCCATGCTAATGTTCTTTGGAAAGTATAACGCCTTCTTGGACACTTCAGTCCATGTGGTGTAGAGATACTCTCCATACTATTAGGGAAGGAGCAGCAGGATTTTGACTGAGTAGCAGTGAAGGAATGATGGTGTAATTCCTATTCAGAATGGTGTGGAGCTCCGAGGGAAACTTGTCGGTGATGGTGCTCCCATGTATCTGCTACACTTGTCCTTCCAGGTGGTGCAGTCACAGGTTTGGAAGTTGCTGTCTAAGCTGGCTGAGTTGCTACACTGCATCCTTTAGATGGTACACACTGCTACCATCGTGCGTCAATTGATGGAGGAAGTGTATGTTGAAGGTGTTACAGAGGATGCCAGTTGAGCAGGCACTGAGCTTCTTTCGGATTCTTAGAGCTGCAGCCACGCATCAGGTGGACTGTATTCAAACAAACTCCTGACTTTTACCTTGTAGATTGTAGACAGGCTTTGAGGAGACAGGAGGTGAGTTGAGTCATTTGCTGCAAAGTTCCAAGCCTCTGATCTGCTCCTGTGGCCGCAGTATTTATATGGCTAGTTCGGCTCTGTTCCTGGCCAATGGTAAATACACTGGAGGTTGATCGTGGTGAATTCAAAGATAGTAATGTCATTGAATATCCAGGAAAGACAATTGGATTCTCTCTTGTTGAAGGTCATTGCACGATACTTATGTTATTGGTTCAAGCCTCAATGTTGTCCAGGTATTGATGCATTTGTACATGAACTGCTTTAGTATCTGAGGAGTTGTAGGTTACTCAATCATCAAAAACCAACCCCATTTTGACCTTATAATGGAGGGAAGATCATTGATTAATCAGCAGAAAATAGTTATCTCTCGGGCACTATACCAAAGAACTCCCGTAGTGAGATAACAAGGCGTAGAGCTGGATGAACACAGCAGGCCAAACAGCATCAGAGGAGCAGGAAGGCTGATGTTTCGGGCCTAGACCCTTCTTCAGAAAAAGAAAAACTCCTGCAGTGATGTCCTTTGGTTGAGATGATTGTCTTCCGAGAAACAAAAGCATCTTTCTTATTCCAGGTATGAGTCCAACTAGCACCAATGACTCCAGCTTTGCTGTCTTGATGTCACATTGAGTTAACGTTGCCTTGACATCAAAGGGACGTGACACACACATTCCCTCGATTTTGCCTTTTGTCCCAAGGGTCAGGAACTGAGTGGGCCTGGCAGAGAGCAAACTGATCGCAGTGAGCAGATTATTTTTGAAAGAGAACTGTTTGATAGCACTGTTGACAGCTCCTCCATCATTGTGATGATTTAGATTTGACGAAAGAAGGGTAATTGGCTAGATTGGATTTGCTATATTTTTGAGGACTGGAGATAACTGGCCAATTATTCACAATGTTACATACCAATGTTGTAGCGGTACTGGAACAGTTTGGCTAGGGATGTGGCTCCATTCAGCATACACCTTCAGTACCATGGCTGGAACTTATCAGAGCTCAGTCTTTGTAGTATCCAATGTTTTCAGCCATTTCTTGACAAAGTGATGAAAGATTGACAAGAAGAGGCCAAAATGGGTCACTCATCCAGCATTTCTGGTTGAAGAGGCTTGCAAATGCTTCAGTCTCATATTTTCCACAGATGTGCTTGGCTCTTCCAACACTGAGGATGGGGATATTTATGGAGTTTCCTCCACTGGCTGCTTAATTATCCAACACCATTCATTATTGGATGTGGCTACACTGCAGAGCTTAAATCCAAATTGTTGGTTGTGGGATCACAGCTAAATCACTTGCATGTGTTGTAGCGTCACCAGGTGGACACCTCATTTTTAGCTAGGTCTGGTGCTGTTGCTGACATACCCTCCCGCACTCTTCATTGAACTCCTGAATTGATGGTAACGGTAGAGTAGGGGTGGGAATATACAGGATCTTTATACAGCTACCGATGCCTCTCTTGCTCACAGATGCCTGGTCTTGAGTTTCTAGACCTGTTCTAAATCTGTTCCATTCAGCTCTGTGGCAGTGCCACAGAATATTGATGGAAGGTATCCTCAATGTAACAGCAGGACTTCATCCCTGCAAGGGCTATGTGATGATCATTCCTACCAATACTGTAATGGACAAATGCATCATCAACAGGTAGACTGACGAGGATGGAGTCAAGTGGTTTGTTCAGCATCTGCAGCAAGTCCATTCTAGCAGACGTGTCTTTTAGAACTTGGCCAGCTTTGTTTGCAGCAGCACCATTGAACTACTTTGAGTAGTTCAAGACATTAAGCTCCTTGCCTAGGGTACATTCTATCCCCTTGCCACCCTCTGCACCTACATGCTGATCAACATGAAGGAGTACGGATGCATCAACAGGGTGGTTAATGGGCGGGTGGATGAGGATAGATATAGGAAGTGGCAATCACAATTTGCTTTTCTTGGGCATGTTTCACCTGATGCCATGGCATTTCATGGAACCGGAGTTGATTCACAAGGCAACTCCTTCCCAACTGTATACTACTGGGCTGCCACCTCTATTGGTGTGGGGGCATCTGGTATATTATCTATAGCATATGATTCCCTGAGATCAACTATTTCAGGCTCATTGACTGATTGGTCTTTAGAATAGTTCTCTCAATTTTGGCCCAAGCTCCCAGCAATTAGTAAGGACGACTTTGCAAGATGAAATGTTCCAGTACCTTGGTTGATATTAGGTGGCTCATTCAGTTGAATTCATTTACAAGACAACTTAGTGGCTCACTGGGTCAGTTGAGAGAGGAGTTAAGTATCAACTACATTGTTGTGGATCTGGAACCACATGTGGGCCAGACCAGATACTTTCCCCAAAGGACATCAATGAACCAGATGAATTTTTAAACCAGTCTACAATGGTTCCATGGTAACTATTCAACTATCTTTTAATTCCAGATTTATTAAATTAATTCAAAATTTACCATTTGCTGTGTAATTTGAAACCATGTCCTCAAAGCATTAACAACAAATTTCAGAAATAGCTGGAAAATCTCAGCAAGTCTGGCAGCATCTGTGGAGAGAAATCAGAGTTAACGTTTCAGGTCCAGTGGCCCTACTTCAGAACACAAAGCATTAACCAAGGTCACTGGATAATAATTCAATGGTATTACCATATCATTGCCACCCTTTAAATAAAATGTTTACAATGATAACTGAATTTGATAGGGTGCATACAGAACAACTATTACTTCTTCAGGGTGAGCCCAGAACAACGGGATATAAGCTTAGAGTTAGGTTGTTCAAGGGTGACGTCAGTGAACATTTCTCCCTATGAAAGGAAATAGAAATTCGAAATTCTTCTGAAGCATAAGGAACCATAAGGCGAGTAGACGAACTTCAAACCTAACTGAATGGAAGGACACACTGAAGGAATTAAATAGCCTCTTCTTATGTTTCTGGATCTTCACTGGAAGTGGGTATAACCTCTTTACTGGTTCAGATGAAGATTCAACATTCAAAATCTCATCTTATCTGTTCTCTGCTCAGAGGCCACTGGAACAGCCTTGTATTTCAGGCAAGTTTTCCTTAAGCACAAAGTAAAGCTGCAGGTACTTGTCAGCCTGTCGGGGTTACTCTGCTATTGGCTTTCAAGTTGAACTGGGAAATCAAAGCACTCTTTTAGAGATGTCATTAATGAATGATCGGAATTCTCCCAATGAAACAGGTAACTGTTCATGATTTAACATGGATCACAGCAAACATCTTCAGTACATTCTCACCACACTGCATTAGGAAGCTCCTTCCAAATTCTCTCCTAGAATTCCTGGTAATAAATTTTATACAGATGCTGCCAGTTATTATCTTCCACACAAGAGAAAATATTGACATCACTGAATCCTTACATAATTTTAATTACCTCTATTAGGTCATCCCTCAGTCTTTTTTCAAGAAAGAGAGATCCTGTCAATCCCTTCTGGATAGTATAAACGTGCATTTCTGGTATTATCCTCATCTGTGCACCCTGCCCAGGAACTCTATATTCTATAATTTGGCAACTGGAACCCTGGTCTCAAAACTGCCAGAGCTGTGGAGTTTCTCCTCCATTCTGTGTTTGTTTTAGATTTCCAGTTCTTAATTTGATGTAAGATTTTGGCTGAGGTCTAAATATTGCCAGGGCATTAGTGAGGACTTTCTATCAAAATGGCACCAGAGGATCCACTGCAGAGGTTAGGTCATGGCTGGGTTTAATGCCTCATTTGAAAGAGAGCATGACCCATACTGCAAACTCCCACAGTGCTGCACTAGAATTACCAATGTGGGTTATGTGAATTCCTTTGGAATGGGGCCTGAACACACAACCTTCTGATACAGAAGTGAAAGAGCTATTAACTAAGCTGCAGCTGACATCTAAATGATCAACATCTGTTACGTTAACCTTGCCTAATTTAAGGAAACAAACATCAAAATGCCAAGAGTGCAAGGGCTTTCTCAAGATTGAAATATTTAATTAATCAATATCTTTTAATGAATACCAGTCAAGTCATTGCAGTTACCCATAATGAAACTATCACAATGTTTAGTTAATATATTTCAAAATTGCTTCCACTGCAATGTTGATTTCAGACTCTCAGATGAATACATTGTTGGAAGAATAGGTTATATAAACAAATGGCACCACAAGTTAATAAAGTCAAAATACTCAATTTACCCATTGTGTTTCTCTAAATTATTGCCACTGGCATCAGCAATTACAAGACAGCAATTTAAGGTAACTGGCAACAGAATTAGAGGAAAGCTGTGGAAAAATATTTTCTGCATGCAGTGTGTTACAATGCTCTGGAGTACATTGCCTGAAAAGGTGGAGCAGGCTCAACAGTAAGTTCAAAAATAATTAATTTACTTTAAAAAAAACAAGAACTGCATGGTAATAAACATCCTGGGAGTGGGAATGAGTAGATATCTCTTTCAAAGAACTAGCAAGGTGCCCAATGACTCTTTGTACATTATAATTCTGTACATAGTGGTCAGTAACATTGATAGAAATGCTCTAAAAGATATCCCAAATCGCCTAAGCTTTGGACTCAAATTCTATTTCATTCCACAGCTTCCCACACCACAGTCTCTGCAGTATGTCATTTTGATGAAGTGCAACTTCCAGAGTTCAGACTAGGACCATTGCTTTTTGTAGAATTGTGCTGACCAGGAGCACTTAGTTCTAAAACACTGTTCAGCTTTTGTCCAAACATAATTAACTCTAGAAATGAGGTGAAAGTGACTGCTCTTGACATCAAGACAGCATTTGATCAATGACATCAAGAAGTCTGAACAAAACTGAAATCGATGGGAACCAGAGGACAGCTTTGAACCAGCTGGCATAATAGAAAAACTGAGGAAGTAGTTGTGGTAGTTGGAGGCCATCAATCTGAGCGCAAGCTATCACAGTGAATTTCCTGGTCCAATTATTTTTGAGTAACTCACCAATGATATTCCTACCACCACAAGGTGTGAAATGGATATGTTTGCTAATAACTGCAAAATATTCATTTTCATTCACAACTACTCTGATAATGAAGCAGTTCTTGCATTCAGACTGGTCAATCGTTAAACCTTTAAGTCCCTTCACCATCAACACAGTAGTAACACTGTGTACCGTTTACAGGATGCAACTCACCAGGTTTCCTCTGACAGCAGCTTCCAAACCTGCGGTTTCTATCCGCTAGAAGGATAAAGGCAGCAAATGCACAGTAACATCACCAACACCTATAGTTTCCTCTCAAAGCCACATTCCATCGTGACTTGGAACCATATCATTGATCCTCTGCTGTCACTGAGCCAAAATCAACTTCCTTCCTAACAGCATAGTGGATGCCTTGGTAGCCCACAGACAGCAGCAGTTCAAGGAGGAAGCACACCGCCACTTCCTCCTGAACAATCAGGGATAGGAATTAAACAGCTTGCAAATAAAAAACATTGTTTGACTTCAGGAGCATCAGAGACTAGGCTGAAATATTTTCTGTTGGAGACAGAATACCAGAAAATAATCTTGTTGGACCAGAATGTTTATTTTCTTGTTTGTAAATTGTCCGTGGTTTAGCTCACACTGTAGTTTATTCAAGGAACAATAACAGCATAAGACTCTTTAGATATTAACACATGTACATAAGATGTGGGAAAGAAAACTCAAAAGGTTGCATAAAATTAATCTGAATAATTGGAATGAGAATGTCTGTCTCGTAACTTAAAATTATACGAAATTAAAATGTAATATTTGAGATCTTCAAAGTATGGAGTAGGTGAGATTCCCCAAGGGCAAAGAACCTTACAGCAAATTGTTTGCCAGCAATTAAGGAATCTCAATACAATTAGTGCCCAGACAAATAAGAGCATAAAACAAATGTGGTTCCTTTTTTTATTTGAAAGGTATTTCTTACAAAGCTCTCATTGATGCATGTGAAAAAATAACATATAAAAAATAGATTTTGCTTTAGCAAAACTCTAGTAAAAAGGAAGGCATTTCCAAATGGTCTGTTGCTACAGCAGGGTTGGATTCAACAGCATAGAGGCCTGTGAAGAGAAGGAAAAGTTTATTATAAGTCATGTTGTAAGTATTCGGTATATTTAGTCTTTAAAAGCAGCATTTTAAATATATTGATCTTCTATATTTTAGCTGAAAAATTTTGAATACAGATCAAAGTATAAACAAGGATTTGTTCTCTAAAATTCAAACTTTACTTGTTATTTTATGTATGGTCGGACCATTGTAAAACTAACTAAACCTCAAGTCAAACATCAAAGCAATATCTGCTTGCCTCGGTTTGGTAGAGTCTCACCTCAAACTAAGTTATAGATTCAACTGGGACACTACTTAGACACATAACTTGGACACTTTATTGATTATATTGTGCTTTTTCAGAGGTGCTAGCCTTGTTTTCTGATCATATCCATTTGCACAACAATCAGAAAATCCAGAATGTGTCGTCTCGTAAATATAATAAATCAGAAATCCTGTCTGTTCAGTTGAATATAAAGATCCATGCTACCAGTTTGAAGAGTCAACATCTGGGCTCTGGCCTAAAGCTCTTTTCAGACCTTCTGAAGGGAGGCAGCTAAGTGATCTTAAACATATAACAGAGGAGAAAACGTTTGGAATGATGAGTTCACCTGCAGAGAATTAAATTCTCTCATCTCAGTTTTAGGCAGCCAGCACATGTCCCACTGGGATTGCATGGCTGATAAAACAGCTGTATTTCATTCCTTCATGCTTGCCTCAAGGGAGTGTTATATTTATTGCAACTGCACTATTTTGCAAATATCCATGTGGATAATCTTGTTTTAGTGTCAGAAAAGCTTATTAATAGTAATTATGTGCAATTTAACACAACAGAGGTATTTGATATATTATAACGTAAGGAGCTTCAGGTTCTCCATGGCTGAGCTTCTACATCTTTGAAATTCATTTGCTTTTAGTGGAGGGTTAATGAGAATCCAGTAACTCTAATTTTAAACAAAAAAAAAAACTTGATGTTGGAAATCAGAAACAAAATCAAAAATTGCTGGTAAAACTCAGCAGGTCTGGCAGTTCTGAAGAAAGGTCACTGGGCTAGAAATGTTAACTCTGCTTTCTCTCCACAGACGCTGCCAGATCCACTGAGCTTCTCCAGTGATTTCTGTTTTTGTTACCTCTAATTAGAATATGCAATGACATTGCTTATCTTTTACTTCCCCCTGACAGCTAAAATATAAATTGATTTCTGTAATAAATCTAATACGTAGAATTTCCTGAGCATTTAATGCAGGATAAAATCCAATTCCTATCAACCCTTCATGATTTTCATAATTACAATTAGAATATACAGTGTAGGTGGGAGTCAAGACACATGAATGAAACATTACTTCTATTTCCCTCTACTTCGATATACCAAACACGTTAGGTCAATTACAGATCGACATTAACCTTGTGACAAGAAATTTTATATAAGATGTCACCATCTGATTCTTTTTATTCATTCACAGGATGTTGACAAGGCTAGCATTTATTGCTCATGCCTAACTGCCCTTGAGGCAACTGAAAGGTTGTTAGGACACAAGAGAGGACAATTGTATTCCTGTGGATCTGGAGTCACCCATCACCAAGAACAAGTAAGGACAGCAGATTTCCTTCCCTATAGGACATTAGTGAATCAGATGGATTTTTGGTAGATTCATGGTCATAAAGTCATACACAGACCCTTTGGTCCAACTGTCCATTCCAACCTTGTTCTCAAACTAAACTACTCCCATCTGTCTGCATTTGACCCATATCCCTCCAAAGCTTTCCTATTCACGTACTTATCCAAATGTCTTTTAAACAGTGAAACTGTACCTGCATCCTCCACTTCCTCAGGCAGTTCATTCCACACACTAACCACTCTGTGTGAAAAAAGTTGCCCTTCATGATCTTTTTAAATCTCTCTCCTCTCATCTTTAATATATGCTGCCTAGTTGTAAACTTCCCCACTTTAGGGAAGAGATACCTATTCATCTGATCTATGCTCCTCAAGATTTTATAAACCTCTAAAAGGTTAACCCTCAAACTTCTACGCTCCCAGCGATCCATACTATATTTATAACTCAAACCTTCCATTTCTGGCAACATGCTGGTAAATCTTTTCTGAATCTGCTCCAGTTTAATACTATCCTTCCTATAACATGGCGATCAGAACTGCACACAGTACACCAGAAGAGATCTCACCAACATCCTGTACAACTTCAACGTGATGTCCCAACTCCTATAATCAAAGATCTGAGCAATGAGGTAAGGCTTTTTAACCACCTTGTCTACCTGTGATGCAAATTTCACAGAATTATGTACCTGAACCCCTCGGTCTCTGTGTTCTATAACAGTATCTCGGCCCTACCATAAATTGTATAAGTCCTACCCTTGTTTATTTTACCTATGAATGCAATACCGAGCATTTATCCAAATTAAGCTCCATCTGCCACTGCTCAGCCCATTGATTCAATTGATCAAGATCTATTTTGTAATCTTAGATAACCTTCTTTGCTGTCCACTATACAACCAATTTTGGTGTCATCCGCAAACTTACTAACCAGGACTCCTATATTTTCATCCAAATCATTTATATAAAGGATAAACAAAAGCTGTTCCAGCACCCATCCCCACGGAACACTGCTGGTCACAGGCCTCCTGGCCAAAAAACAACCCTCCACCACCACCCTCAGTCCCCTAACGTCAAGCTATTTTGTATCCGATCAGCAAGCTCAACCTAAATCCCCTGTGATCTAAATTTACTAATTAGTCTACCATGCAGAATCTTAACAAAAGCTTTACTGAAGTCCAAGTAAAGAACGTCTATTGCTCTGCCCTCAATCGATCTTTTTGGTTACATTCTCAAAAAGCTGAAACAAGTTAGTGAGACGCTATTTTCCTTGCACAAAACCACGTTCGCTATCCCTAATCATTCCTTACCTCTTCAAATGCATGTAAATCCTATCTTTCAGAATCACCTTCAATACTTATCCCATCACCCGTGTCAGACTCGTGGGTCTATAGTTCCCAGGTTTCTCCTCACAGCCTTTCTTCAATAAAGGCACAAAATTAGCCACTCTCCAGTCCTCCAGCACCTCATCCATGGTTATAGCTGATAAAAATATTACTTCTAAAGGGTCCGCAATTTCCTCCCTAACTTCCCACAACATCCTGGGATACACTTGATCAGGCCCTGGAGATTTAGATACCTTTGTTTTCTAAGACCTCCAGCACTCACTCTTGTGTAACGTGAACTGTTTTCAAAACATCAATATTTATTTCCCCGAGTTCTCTAGCCTCCATTTCTTTCTCCACAGTAAAAACTAATGCAAACTATTCATTCATTATCTCTCCCATCCCCTGAGGTTCAACATAAACCGGTGAGCCTGACGTCAGTGGTGGGGAAGCTTCTGGAGAAGATACTGAGGGATAGGATCTATTCACAATTGGAAGAAAATGGGCTTATTAGTGATAGGCAGCATGGTTTTGTGCAGGGAAGGTCATGTCTTACCAACCTGATAGAATTCTTTGAGGAAGTGACAAAGTTGATAGATGAGGGAAGGGCTGTAGATGTCATATACATGGACTTCAGTAAGGCGTTTGTTAAGGTTCCACATGGTAGGCTGATGGAGAAAGTGAAGTGGCATGGGGTCCAGGGTGTACCAGCTAGATGGATAGAGAACTGGCTGGGCGACATGAGACAGAGAGTTGTAGTGGAAGGGAGTTTCTCAAAATGGAGAACTGTGATCAGTGGTGTTCCACAGGGATCCGTGTTGAAACCACTGTTGTTTGTGATATACATAAAATGATCTGGAGGAAGGTATAGATGGTCTGATTAGCAAGTTTGCAGATGACACTAAGATTGGTGGAGTAGCAAATAGTGAAGGGGACTGTCGGCGAATGCAGCAGAATATAGATAGGTTGGAGAGTTGGGCGGAGAAATGGCAGATGCAGTTCAATCCAGGCAAACGCGAGGTGATGCATTTTGGAATATCCAATTCGAGGGTGAACTATACAGTAAATGGAAAAGCCCTGGGGAAAATTGATGCACAGAGAGATCTGGGTGTTCAGGTCCATTGTACCCTGAAGGTGGCAACGCAGGTCGATAGAGTGGTCAAGAAGGCATACAGCATGCTTTCATTCATCGGACAGAGTATTGAGTACAAGAGTTGGCAAGTCATGTTACAGTTGTATAGGACTTTGGTTCGACCATATTTGGAGTACTGCGTACAGTTCTGGTCGCCACATTACCGAAAGGATGTGGATGCTTTGGAGAGGGTGCAGAGGAGGTTCACCAGGATGTTGCCTGGTATGGAGGGTGCTAGCTATGAAGAGAGGTTGAGTAGATTAGGATTATTTACAGTAGAAAGACGGAGGTTGGGGGGGACCTGATTGAGGTCTACAAAATCATGAGAGGTATAGACAGGGTGGATAGCAAGAACCTTTTTCCCAAAGTGGGGGACTCAATTACTAGGGTCACGATTTCAAGGTGAGAGGGGAAAAGTTTAAGGGAGATATGCCTGGAAAGTTCTTTACGCAGAGGGTGGTGGGTGCCTGGAGCACGTTGCCAGCGGGGGTGGTAGAGGCAGGCACGATAGGGTCATTTAAGATGTATCTAGACAGATACATGAATGGACAGGGAGCAGAGGGATACGGATCCTTGGAAAATAGGCGACAGGTTTAAACAGAGGATCTGGATCGGCGCAGGCTTGAAGGGCCGAAGGGCCTGTTCTTGTGCTTCAATTTTCTTTGTTCTTTGTTCTATTAAAGACAATCTTGATCTTTAAAGGGCCCTATTCTCTCTCTCCAGCTGCTCTTTTGCTCTTAAATTACTTGTAGAAACTCTTTGGATTATCCTTAACCTCATCTGCCAAGGTTATCTCATATTCCACCTTTGCCTTCCTGATTTCCCTCCTAAGGATGCCCCTACACTCTTTATACTCTTCAAGAGATTCATTTGATCCCAGTTATCTATATCCTAATATATGATTTTTTATTCTTGACTAGAACCTCAAGATCTTTATTCATCCATTGTTCCCTAGGTTTACCAGCCTTACCTTTCACTCTAACAGGAACTGAACTTTCGTTATCACATTTTTGCAAGCTTCCCACTTGTCAATCGTCCTTTCTCCTCCAATCATCTTTAGAAAATCACTATTCCTGATACTGATTAATTAGTTGCATTTAAATTCCACAACTGTGGTGATGCAATTCAAGATTTCTCCAGGTCTCTGACTATTAGTTCAGTGATGTAACCATAAAGCTAGAATATGCCTAATTGGAAAATTCAAAGGTGAGAAAACATTAAACATGAAGTTGGTTTCTAAGCATTTGTTTAAAATGTTGAAAAATAATAAGAAGCTCCCTATGGTGTTCCGAGTCTCTCTCACTCATGCAGTATATTTTTTGCTTCCTTTGAAATTTGACATTGTTGCCTTTGTCCTGATGAGTACAAGATGAAAAGGTTTGACAGCATCTCCCTTTCTTTTCAGCAATACTCTCCCTAGCCCTTTTGCTTTACTTTTGTAGAGTTTCAGCCAGCACATTAGCTTCGAGCTGCATTTTTATAGATCTCTCTTTGTCATTAGTGGGTCAAAAACCTGGAACACCCTAAATAGCACTGCGGCAATACCTTCACCACATGAACTGGATGCTTTAAGGTTATCCAACCTCCCTTTCAAATCCAGCTACTGATGAGCAATAAATGCTTTGCCAGGTTACCCTTGAGTCAAAGGCATTTTAAAAAAAACAGTAAAAAATGTGGCAGAGAGTAAACTAAAGCCACGGAAATTATGAATGAAAGCAAATAATGACAGAACTCAAATTATACAGCAGCTGTGGAGAGAATTTGGTTAAGTGCCATGTTTCAGCTCTGTGAAAATTATTATCTTGTAAAGGAGCAACACAGCCAGTAAACAGTGTAGAGGAATGAAAAAAAGAACGATCTGAGATGATTGGAGGATTGGAAATGATTTAAATTACAGAAACAATAATGGAATGAGGTTGTAGACATGCTTGCCAAGCTGGTGGGTTTGGTTGCAAAAGTTTTGTCACCCTGTTATGTAACATAGTCAGTGTGCCTCTGGTGAAGCATCGGTTTTCTGTCCCGCTTGTCACTTATATGCCTTCGTTTGCTCAAGTGATTGGTATTATTTCCAGTTTTGTTTCTTAGTGGTTTGTACACAGGGTCTAATTCAACATATTTGTTGATGGAGTTCTGGTTGGAATACCAGGCCTCCAGGAATTCTATGATGCGTCTCTGTTTGGCTTGTGTGAGTATGGATGTGTTGAATTGAATGATGTCCCAATTGAATGTGTCCCTCCTTGTCCGTGTGCAGCGAGACAAGTGAGAATTGGTCGTCTCTCTTGGTGGCTAGTTGGTGTTCATGTATCCGTAGCGTCAATTTTCTTCTGCTTTGGTCTATGTAATGCCTCTCACAGTCCTTCCATGGTATTTTGTGCATTACCCCAGTTTTGGGTATGGAATCGTTTACATTTGTCAGTAGCGGTCGTAGGGTGGTTTTCGGTTTGTGGGCTACTCTGATACCTAGAGGTCTGAGTAGTCTTGTGGTCATCTCTGAAATGTCCTTGATGTATGGTAGGGTGATACGTGAGACTGGTTGTGTTCTGTCTTCCTGTTGTGGTCGGTCACGGCGGACTGTGCTTTTTGGGTATCCATTCCTTTTGAAGCCTCTGTATAAGTGTTCCTGTTCTGCTTTGCATAGTTCTGGGTTGCTGCAATGTGTTGTGGCTCATTTAACTAGTGACCTGATGCAGCTCCATTTGTGGGCGCTGGGGTGGTTGTAGTCTAATTGAGTGTTTGGTTCATATGTGTGGTTTTTCTATAAACGTTAGTCTGGAGTTCCCCATTGTTTTTGCATTCTAACATTATGTCCAGGAAGGGTAGTCGGTTGCTGTTCTCTTCTTGCATGAATTTTATTCCAGTAAGGATGTTGTTTGTATGTCGGTGTGTTTCTTCAACTTTAGTGTGTTTAGTATCCCTAGGTATCAGAGTAACCCACAAACTGACAACAATCCCACAACAGTTACTGACGAGTGTAAAGGACCCCATAGCCAAAACCAGAAAAACTGGGGTAATATACAAAATACCATGCAAGGACTGTGAAAAACACTACACATAGGCCAAAGTGGAAGAAAATTGACTATACAGATACATGAACACCAACTAGCCACAAAGAGACATGATCAATTCTCACTTGTCTCACTACACACTGACAACAAGGGACATGAATTCAACTGGGACAACACATTGATAGTCACAGAAGCCAAACAGAGACACACCATAGAATTCCTGGAGGTCTGGTATTACAATCAGAACTCCATCAGCAAATACATTAAATTAGATCCTGTGAACAAACCACTGAGAAACAAAACCAGAAATAATACCAATCACTCCAGCAAACCGAGGCATATAAATAACAAGAAGGATCGAACACCGACGCTTCACCAGAGGCGCACTGACGATGTTACCTAGCAGGGTGACGAAACGTTTGCAACCAAACCCACTTGATCAGTGAGCATGTCTACAACCTCATCCACAACCGAGCTACAAATCTCCCTGAAAACTTTAGATAACGGAATGATTAAAAACAGAAAAATTACAGTAACAAGATGATGTACAAGAGTCCCAGAGATATATGAATGATTATAGCAAAGAGAAAGGTGAGACTGGAAATTCTGGCGAAGCAGAAAGAAAGGGTTCAATGAAATACAGTGGAAGGTGACAGCCAGGGTAACTGGACTGTTCTCAGAATTTGTTCCTCTCCCTGATTTCAAGCATCCAGGGTATTTTTATGTCTTAGAAATTAGGAAGTAGGTGATGACAAGCTTAGATTTTAATAGCAAAGATTGGAAAAGCAGAAGGACTAGGGGATTCTCTGTGAATTAATGAAGTATGTGGCACTTATCAGCCTTGAACAAAATGTTAGTAAGTTGAACATTTTAAATAACTTGATTGGAAATCTAGGTCAGAAGACCAATAAGCAAAACATTGCAGAGAATTCTCTCAGCCTCCTTTGTAATATTTATCAACATACACAATTAAAGCAGGTCATCTGGTTATTAGCATACTGCTGTTGGGGCTCTTGCTGTGCATAAATTGGCTGCCACATTTCCAAGATTACAATCATGACTATGCTTCAGCAAATACTTCATTGGCTAAAATTCTTTGGGTATATGAAGGCCACAAAAGGTCCTACAGAATTACAAGTCTTTCTTGAACATTAAAAAGAAGATACGCAAGGTACGATGACAGGAGGCTGAGAAATAAATGTGATAGATGGATCATGTATTGAATTTCGAGTTTTTCCCATGTCTTACATCTAGATCTCTACACAATGTTTGAACAGTCTATCCAAAATGGGATCAGTACATTAAATACGACACGGTTGGGCCTTCTAGGCGATTAGAACATTTGCCATAAAGGAAAGAAAAAGCTCGGCTTTTTAAACCAACTGCAACGGTGTGCAATGTGAAGGACTGGATATTAAGGCAGAGTGATCTGGCAGAATTTAATACACTGAGTTAAATCAGGAATAGAGATGAGATGATTATGAGTGAAAATAATCAAGATGAAGAGACAAGAGGAAACAGGGCTCAAATTAATGGAAATACCCAGGAAATGATCCATTAATTCAAGAGGCCTAAATTAATTGATTAGGAGCAGTTCGATGAAAAAATAAAGATTATTAAAGATCAGTAACTTTTCAAAAAGATTTGAAGCTTTCTACTGTATAGGTATATAATCACATACCCGCATAAAGGCAATGAGTGGAATTTAATGCTTCTACGAGAAGTCTGTTAGGAGCAATGGAGCAAGGTGGTAAGGATTGGATAGAAGGGTCAAGGACAGCTTTCCCAACTGGAAGCCAGCTGAAGGCCTGAAGTAGCCACTGAAGTGCATCATACTTCCATCGTTGGTTGATGGGGCCACATGGATATACTGAGGTGACATGCCTGCTACTTGTGGCATAAATCCTTCATGTTTGGGCAGCCTATACTTCTTTGAACAGTCCCTATTCTCTTCCTTGCTGAGCTTCCCTGACCTGCCAGTAACCCACAGGGATCCTGCCCTACTGCAGTAATGACAGCAGCCATTATTGCTGGAAATGCTGCTGGTACTGAAGATTGTTTGCCTCAGATTGGCACATAGTTCTCAGAGGTGGGGCATCTGAAGATGTAGACAATATTATTAACAAGAAAACTACCTGTTTGCATTAAGTAACGTGGGGAGGAGGGCCCAGTTTCATTTTTCTTTAAAAAATTTATTTACAGGATGTGAATTGTTAGGATTTGTGTTCATCTCTAATGTCCCTTGAGAAGGTGATGAGCTACCTTCTTTGACCACTGACAAGTACACCAATTATTACGGAGGGAATTCCATGATTGTGACCCAGTGGTAGTAAAGTGACATAGTTCCAAGTTAGGATGAAATCCAACCTGGAGGAGAATTTGAAGGTGACTGTGTTTCCATGCATCTGTTGTATGCTTTGTCCCTGATGGTGTTGAGCTTCTTGAGTGTTGTCAGATATGCACTCATCCAGGCAAGTGCAGATTATTCAGTTATATTCCTGGTTGGAACCGTGAAGATGGTGGACAGGCTTTCAGGAGTCTGGTGGAGAGTAACTGCACAATTCCCAATCTCCAACCTATTCTTGTAGCCACAATAGTTGTATGGCTGGTCCAGTCCAGAATCTGGTCAATGGTAACCTTTAGGATATTGACAATAGGATTTCACAGCTAATGTTAATGGCATTGAATATCAAGGGGAGACAGTAAGATTCTCTTCTTGAAATGGTAATTGCCTGGCACTCGACTTCCCACTTATCAGCTCAAGTAGGGCTACAACAAGATTGCCACCAGCTTTCCAGCCAGTGGAATTTCCATCACTGTGACCATTAAATTCCATCCTGCATGTGGTAGGTTTTAAATAGGTTCTAAAACTTGGCAAGTGAAAAAAATTGGAAGCACGAAGAAATATTGTACTAAAATAGCACAATCTATTATTTTATGTAGTTCAAAGGGTACAATATCCATACACATCATTATCACCACAGGTAGATACTCTCACATGCTGTTCCTCTAAATTTGGCACTGGGTTTTCCTTCAAATATAATCTTCATTTCCAGGGTTCCTAAACCTCAGAGTGGGGGAAGTCAGTCATGACAATGCATTTTTGCACATTCCCCATAGAGAAGGAGGATCTCCTTTTGCTGATGGGGTTTGATTTCTTTTTACATATATTTAAGGTGAAAAATACTATCACCACTAAAATCAGTTTTCAGGAGGCTGTCAAGGTGACAGTAAAATTTGGTTAAACGTGTAGGTCAATTACCATCTCCCTCTGGATCTAATCCACTAAACATACTTGAAAAGCAGGTTTTCCGTGAATCCTATAGAATAGCATTCATCCAAAATCAAACATCTTTAAAAGTGATATGGTGAAAGTCCATTGAAGTACTCGCCATGATGGTACTTACCTGTTCAATTATCTTCTTTCATTTCCAATCTTTCACCACTGTATTGTCTCAGTTTCATATCTAAAATGGGAATCATACTGTTCACTTAACTTGTGGAATCTCAATTTCACTGAATGATTTCAGAATATTATCTACCTCTTGTAGATTGTTCATAACATACAAGAGTAAATAATTCTCAGAAATTGCATTTCAAATCTATCCTCAATAATGCTGTAGTAGATACGCAGTTTATTTTTAATTTATCTGCTGCAATTTATTGCTTGGAAATCAATGACGTCAAACAAATCTTAGGTTGGTCTTGGATCTGTGGTTCCATCATGCCTAATGGCACAGACTTACTTGATAGTTATTATCAATTTATCATAGTTGGAAACTAGTTGTTTCTTTCTGTTCCTGAAGATGAATTGTGCGTTTTCATCCTACCCCCATTTTAACATTCTAGCATTGACTGAAGTCTCCTGGGCTTTGAAAAGCATTGACAGTATACACAGAATGTGTCCAGAACAAGGAGGACCTCAAAATCATGACATTCAAAAGAGAAGCTGGGAGGCAGTTCATGCACATTGTGGTAGAATTTGGGGCTCTCTCCCAGAAAAAGCAATAGATGCTAACTGAATTAATAATTTTACCTCTGACATTGATAGATACTTTACTAGGCAGAAGTTAAGGAATATAGAGACAAGGCATGTGGATGGAGTTAAGAGACTGATTGGCCATAATCTTATTAAATAGCAGGGCAGACTTGAGGGGCTGAATGGTCACCTGCCGTTTCTCATTTTAGTTGTTTTAGGGAGGTGGGCATTGCTGACAAAGCGAGCACATATTGTCCACTCGTAATTGTCCTCAAGAAAATGGTAGTGAGCCACCTTCGTGAACTAATGCAGTCCACATGGTCGAGGTTTACACAATGTTGTGAAGGAGGGAATTTTGGAATTGTGATCCAACGACAGTTCTAAATCAGCATGATGTGCAACTTTGAGGGAAACTTTGCAGCTGGTGGAGTTCCTAAGCATCTGCTATCCTTGTTCTGACAGGTAATACAAGTCAGAGGTTTAGAAGGTATTGCTGAAGAAGACTTAGCAAGTTGCTGCAATGCATCCTGCTGATGATACACACTGCTTATGGCTTGCAATATGGTGGAGGAAGTGAAGGTTGAAGGTGGCCGGGGTGGGGGAGAGTGTGGGGTGGAGAGGGAGGTGCCAATCAAGCAAACTGCTCTGTCTTAGATGGTATTGAACTTCTTGAGCATTGCTGCACTCATCCAGGAAAAGTGGAGATTGTAACTTTACACTTCTGAGGTTTTGCCCTGTAGATCGCAGACAGGCTTTGGGGAAGAAGTGTTTGTCACAGAGTTCTCAGCCTATTGCTGAAGTAGCCAGTGCTTAGATAACTGGTTGTTTTCAGTCTTACATCTATGGTAATCCTCTGCAAACAACCCCACTCTGCAATTTTTGACAGTGGGGGATTCAGAGATGACACTGCTCTTGAAAGCCAAGGGGAGATGATTAAATTTTCTATTGTTTGCGATGGTCACTGACTAAAACTTATGTATCTTGTATGTTCTTGCCAATATGGGCAGAACACAACTATAGTGTTGCCACTGCACTACAACTTTAGAGGTATACTTTGAGCTGCTACTCAGTCTGCTAATCTTAAAATTTGTGAAAGAAATGTGATAATGAATGGCTATCGATGATGATGTCACTGTACGTACCCTGAAAGCTGCTGAACATCTAACCATGTAGAAATTTATCACCTTTGCTGAGTTTGAAACTAGCATGATGTAATGAAGGGAATGCCAAAATTACACCTACTTTTTGGATTTCTTAGCCATTAAATTTATCAGTCTGCTTTAGATTTCTGCATGACTGTGTTCCTATGTTCTTTATTAAAATTCACTCTTCGGATATAGATATCATGGCTGGCCGGCATTTTTGCCCATCCTCAGTTTCCCCTGGGGGAAGATAGTGGTGAATTGCCTTCTTGAGCAAATACAATCCTGAACTGTAGGTAGACCCACAATGCCATAAGGATTAAGTGATAGTAATGCCATCAAATATTAAGGGGCAGTGGTAGATTGCTTGGCATTTATATGGCGCAAATGTTACTTGTCACTTTTCAGCCCAAGCCTGGATAGTGTCCAGGTCATGTTGTGTTTGAACATTGGCTGCTGCAGTATCCAAGGAGTGAATATTTGATATAGCATATATAGATCAGACATCTACTGTGTAGCCAGATCTGCAAGCAGTTAATGGTTTTAAATGTAAAACTATATTTACATCAAATATGTGAAGGGTTTAAAAGGTGTTAGCTCTGCATTTAAAGGCCACTGATCCAAAATCAGTTTGGCTCAGCCTGAATCAGTTTTTACTGGATTCAACAAGTTGGTACCATTATCATATCGTACAAATATCCATAAATAAATTACATCACTGCCCTGTGAAATTCAGAAAAAAAAAACTATCATTTCTGAATGGTTAAAATGTTATTTATTTTCCAATTATTAATTTTCTTTATCAGGAAGGGCTGGAACAAGTGTTTCTGAGTAGATGAATTAGTAAACAGAGTTTTGATTAAGTAGCCAACTGATTAAGTCAGAAAAATTCTCTCATAACGTTCATTGAGAGTAAAGGCAAGAAACCTCCAAAAATGCAAACTACAAATCAACATAATCTCAAATGTCACCTAGAAAATATGATATATGGAATACAAAAAGAGAATTGACTGAATACTTACTCATCTTCTGCTGTGCCTGTGGTTGCTTTGATTATCATGTAGAAGAGAGTGAGAGCGCTAAGCACACCAAAACTTGCGATAATAAGCCATTCTTCTGTTAACAAAGGAAAGGTAAATCATTCTGGGCATGATATGTGAAAAATGATGTGAATCCCCTATGCAGCAGCAGCGTGGCAGCACAAGTGAGCATGTCTAAGAAAATACTGATCAGACATGTAAGCAAAACCAACAACAGTGCAGTGCGAGGAAATGGTGAGCGGGATTGACAGGCATCCAAAAAACACACATCACTTGGAAACACTGGCCCTACTTTACACCTTTCCAGTCATGTTCAATGAGAACAATTCTAAATATTACTATTTGAAATGATTCCTCACTGTACATTTCTAAAATACATCAGGTTTTAAACAAAACGACCAAGGACATAGCTAATTAGTTAACGGTTCTATATTACAATGGCCAGCCAGTCAGTTAGAACATTGATATATATTTATGCAGTGCATTAATTTCCAAAAGGCACTTCGCAGGACAAAAACCCAATATTTGCCACGGTTTCAAAAGGTGACAGTAAGACAGGTGGCTAAGATAGAAGGATTTAAAGAAAGTGAGAGAAGTAGAGTGCTCCAAGGAGAAAATTACAGAGATTAGGACTAAAGTAGATGAAAACATGACTACCAACAGTGGAACCATTAAAATCAGGGACATTTAGGAGGCCAAATTAGAGGACTGATGAAATCTTGGCAAATTGTAGGTCTGGAGGAGATTATGGAGATAGAGAGGGGCTGAAGCTGTGGAGACATCTGAAAACATGGATACGACTTAAGTAAAAACAAAACATAATGCTGGAAATGTTCAGCAAGTCAGACAGCAATCTGTAGATTTGACAAGCTGGATTTCAGAAAGTCAGGTTGACTCAGGAGCCTGTTAAATATGACCGGCAAGTCCTGATGCGGGATTTCTGACCTTATGTCCAGGTTTTCCAAATTTCAGCAACGCAGTTTAAGTGTGCAAGGTAGTTCAGGTCACAAACAGTCTTGGTTCATGGCACCTCAAAAGATGTTGTGAACCATTGTTTACAAGGGATCTGTTTCGAAAGAGAGATCAAAAGGTTCATTGTGAGATTCTGCCTCCCACATCCAGTCCAATTACGCCTCATTCCCTATGTGTCAAGCAGCACAGTGACTCCGTGGTTAACACTGCTGCTTTACAGAGCCATGGAGTCAGGTCCAATTCCAGCCTCAGGCAACTTTGTGTGTGGAGTTTACACGTTCTCCCCATGTCTGCATGGGTTTCCTCTGGACGCTCTGGTTTTCTCACACAGTCCAAAGATGTGCAGGTTAGGTGGATTGGCCATGCTGAAAACTGTCCATAATGCTCAGGGATGTGCAGATTAGCCAGGGTAAGTCGGGGGTTTTAGGATACAATGGGGGGGGCAGGGTCTGGGTGGGATGCTCTTTGCAGGGTCATGCAGACTCAATGGGCTGAATGGCCTCCTTCTGCACTGAAGGGATTCTATGATTCTATACCACTTCCATTTCCACCAATCCACTTTACAATGCATAGAACCAAAAATCCCCTTGTATCAATGTTATAAGTAAACAATCCTTAAAAAATACAGAACTATCTACTATTTAAAGACAGTTATTTGACTCCAAGGCAATAAAATATCAATCATCCAGATCCTTTATGATGCCAATAGCAGAAGCCTCAAATTTATATAAATGAGTATTGTGTAACGGACAGCAGAGATCAGAAATCCAGAGCTGTCAATGATGCAGTATTTTCCTTGGGACACTGGTGTTCCACTGGAGTTCCATTGGAGTAAAGGATTTCTGGGCTTGGGGCTTGTTGTTATGCATTCCTCTCTCCTTGTCAGCTGTCCTGACTGCAGCCTTCAGCTGGGCACACGTGGGCACTTTGAAGAGAAGTTTCCTAACTTCTGCTATCTGCTTCAGTGCTAAAAATCCAGGCCAACATTTTCAGGTCGAAATGATGTTTCATAGAATTGAAACATTAACTTTGTTTCTCACGCAGATGCTGCCTGACCTACTGAGAAAGTCCAGTTGTTTTTTGTTTTTATTTCAGAATTTCAGCATCCACTGTATTTTGCGTTAATACGATGACAGATCAGTGAGCACAGGGCAGTAAGAAAACAAGATTGGTGCAAATAAGGAGTTTTGTATAATCTCAAGTTTACAAAAGGATACAATGTGGAAGGTTCATCAGCACTACGCTGGATTAATCTATATAGGCATAGCTGATTGTTTCCAGCAGCAATAAGCTGAACCATGTGCAGACTTGGGAAATGCCACTGATGTTGTAAGGATCGTGCCTTTTACTTTTATGTTTGAAATACTGAGATTGAAATGAGCAAGAAAAGTTTTCTAAAACAACTTTCTAAAACAAGAGCTGCAATTTTGAAAAGCAAATAACCTGACACTAATGTAAACAATTATGCATTATGTAAACAATGTTTTTGAACAAGCAGTAACTGCAAAGTTGTAGATGATTTGGAGTCAAAGGAGTATAGTGATGCAGTTTCTGCTGGTAACTGTCAGTAGTCCATTGACCAACCTCTTGTTATGAATGACAGATCTTTTGCTTGCCAACAACTGATTGGTTCGCCAGTAAATGAACAGCTTAAGGGTTGGGAACAAATGAGAGAGAGAGAGAGAGAGAGAGAGAGAGAGAGAGAGAACAGAAAAGCAGGTCTAGAAGGGTCTAGGCCCGAAACGTCAAGCCTTCCTGCTCCTGTGATGCTGCTTGGCCTGCTGTGTTCATCCAGCTCCACACCTTGTTATCTCTATTTTTCCTGAAATTGTTGTTGTATGTGGTAACTTTTCACTGATAAGTCAGAAACTTTTTAAAATAAGTGTACTAGTCTCTTTATGTCTCTCACCAACAAATGAAAGAAACTGGAGAAAAGGTGACAAATGACATGCTGGACAGCAGAGAAGTCATAAGGGACTGACTGAATGAGAGAGAGAGAGAGAGGTAATTTACAAAGTGTTCAGAGTTTTAGTTAGTGATGTTATATGCTGTTGGTTCACATCTGTTTCCCTGCAACTACAGCCTAATTACTAGTAATAAATAGTAATTCTTGTTCAATACAGAGACCTAGTCTGTGCTTTCTATCAATCTGGGTCTGAAAGTCAGGCAGACTGGGGAACTTCGCATGTATTTTTCAAATATTTAACTTCTGTTGTGACATCAGGAATAGCGAGGCTTTAGTTTCAGTACGCTACCCCAGTGAGTCAAAACATTGTCAAAACATTGCTCAAAACATCCTGATTTGAGATCTTTAAGAAAAATATTTTGTTTGAGTTCTTCATGACTTAGCGAGTAAATGAACCGGTTATAGTATCTGTTTTCAAGTCTCTCCTAAATTAACTGATCTCAGCTAGGTCTCTTAGTGCCAATGCAATTCACATTAGTGTCCACATATGCTCAACAGATGGGAAACTGGTTCCTGTTCCACAGCATAGATGATCACCAGTGTAAACTGTTGCATGTAGGTACATTGTTTATAATAGGAGATCACGATCAAGCAAGTTGCGATCTTGCACAGTCAAGTTGCTAGCTGACAATTCACCCTTCAAGTGTGAAGAATCATCACTAAAAGTATTGGAAGGCTATTAGAGCTTGTGGAAACAAATCCCAAGTCCACATTGCTGGAGGAAATACATTCACATAACACATCACTCACACAAAAAGAATTAAAGATGAAAATATGAAAAAGTCACAAAGTGAAAATACTGCAACCCAGATAGGTGTCAGTATTTTGGAACATTTACTCTGTATTTTTAATACATATGTGACACAAGTTTGACACAAATACACCTTATGAGCAGTAAATGCAAACTAAAAAGAACCAGTGTTTTTCATCAACTTCAAGACACCATTGAGATCAACAGGAAATAGCACTTTTCCTCATCCCAGATGCTGTTCCCAACATACAACCTCAATTAAAAGTTCAACATTGCACAGGGCTGATTTTTCCATCTGACAGGCTAACCTCTAACCAGTTTGAGATTTTCATACAATTGAGAAGTGAGAACATCTCATTCTCAGAAGATCCAAGCAATTTTGTCCTAGGATTCTCTTGGCATGTGGCAAAGATAAATAAGAATGAGCCTCAAGCATTTGTCTTTATATCTTCCCAAATGTTGCTGCTTAGAATTGAATGAGAACTCACGGAATAAGCAAAGAAGTTCTGTTATAGTTCCACAGAGATTCTCAGAATCCATTGCATTTCAATCAAGATGAAAATGCACTTGCTTTAATAACACATTGCTTTTTTGCCTGACACCTGGGGTTATACAACAATTAAGTACAGAAATACAACAACAACATTCTGAATCTCACCTGGAAAGAGAGAGTTATAGTTATTTGCCAAGTGTCAGCTTGGCTCAGCTGGTGCTAAACTTAGAGTGTAAAGTCAGAAGATTGTGGGTATAAGCCCCATATCAGGGTACTTGAGTATATAATTCAGATGGACACTTTACGCACTATTCTCCTCGTACTGGATACCTGTGTCCATTCAGGCAGGTGAAAATGCAACTCAACCTTGTCCTTTTCTATTGGCAACTTACATAAGAACTGGGAGCAGGAGTAGGCCATCTGGCCCCTCGAGCCTGCCCCGCCATTTAATAAGATCATGGCTGATCTTTGAGACTCAGCTCCACTTACCCGCCCACTCACCATAACCCTTAATTCCCTTACTGTTCAAAAATTTATCTAGCTTTGCCTTAAAAACATCCAGTGAGGTAGCTTCAACCGTTTCACTGGGCAGGGAATTCCACAGATTCACATCCCTTTGGGTGAAGAAGTTTCTCCTGACCTCAGTCCTACATCTGCTTCCCTTTACTTTGAGGCGATGCCCTCTAGTCCTAGTTTCACCTGCTAGCGGAAACAACCTCCCTGCCTCCACTTTATCTATTCCCTTCATAATCTTGTATGTTTCAATAAGATCTCCCCTCATTCTTCTGAATTCCAATGAGTATAATCCCAGTCTACTCAGTTTCTCCTCATAATCCAACCCTCTCAACTCTGGAATCAACCGAGTGAATCTCCTCTGCACCACCTCCAGTGCTAGTATATCTCTTCTCAAGTAAGGAGACCAAAACTGCACACAATACTCCAGGTGTGGCCTCACCAGGACCCTATACAGCTGCAGCATAGCCTCCCTGTTTTTAAACTCCATCCCTCGAGCAATGGCAGACAAAATTCCATTTGCCTTTTTAATCACCTGCTGCACCTGCAATCCCACCTTCAGCGATTCATGCACAAGGACACCCAAGTCCCTCTGCACAGCAGCGTGCTGCAATTTTTTACCATTTAAAACATAGTCCATTTTGCTGTTATTCCTACCAAAATGGATGATCTCACACTTATCAACATTGTACTCCATCTGCCAGACCTTTACCCACTCACTTAGACTACCTATATCCCTCTGTAGACTTTCAGGGTCTTCTGCACACTTTGCTCAACCACTCACCTTAGTGTCATCTGCAAATTTTGACACACCACACTTCGCCCCAGCTCCAAATCATCTATGTAAATTGTAAACAATTGCGGTCCCAACACTGATCCCTGAGGCACACCACTAGCCACTGACCGTCAACCAGAAAAACACCCATTTACCCCTACTCTTTGCTTTCTACTGGTCAACCAATCCTCTATCCATGCCAATACATTACCTGTAATACCGTGCAACTTTATCTTACGTAGCAGCTTTTGGTGTGGCACCTTGTCAAATGCCTTCTGGAAATCCAGATACACTACATCCACAGGTTCCCCATTGTCCACCATGCAAGTAATGTCCTCAAAAGAACTCCACCAAATTAGTTAAACATGACCTACCCTTCATGAACCCATGCTGGGTGTTCCCAATGGGATAATTTATATCCAGATGTCTTGCTATTTCTTCCTTAATGATAGATTCAAACATTTTCCCCACTACCGAAGTTAAGCTAACTGGCCTATAGTTACCTGCTTTTTGTCTACTTCCTTTTTTAAACAGTGGCGTCACATTGGCTGTTTTCCAATCTGCGGGAACCACCCCAGAGTCCAGTGAATTTTGGTAAATAATTACTAGTGCATTTGCTATTTCCCCCATCACCTCTTTTAGTACCCTGGAATGCATTTCATCAGGGCCAGGAGACATGTCTCCTTAAACTTAAACTGTGATGTTTCAAGAAGGGTCTAGGCCTGAAACGTCAGCTTTCCTGCTCCTCTGATGCTGCTTGGCCTGTTGTGTTCATCCAGCTCTGCACCTTGTTATCTCACTATCCCTGAAATGTTTCCCTTCCTGACACATGATTCATTTGACTCACCTCATTTCCCAGAACTAGATCCACCAATGCCTCCTTCCGAATAGGTCTGAAAACACACTGATGTACAGAAACTCTTGTCTTTCTTCGCCCTTCACAATCTCAGTTTACATTAGGATAATTAATGTCTCTCAATTATCACAATTCTAATTCTTGCATCTCCCTGTAATCTCCTTGCAAGTTTGTTCCTTTATATCTATTCCAAAAGTTGGCATTCTATAGAATAAACTCAAATGCAGGGAAGGAATTTAGGCTATCCTCAGGGGCAGAAACCAGCAGCAGGAAGACCAACTGAGATCCTGGAGTTGCTAATTAATAGCCAACAAAGAGCCTTCTGCCAACAATGGGATTTTTCTACAAAGGGGAGGGAAGTGCCAAATGTGCATGCCGACCTCTCACATTCCTAGCCCAATTCTGCAGCTGCTTACTGACATCTTTGTTCCTGACATCAGGGAGGCAACAAATTGCATTTATTGTGTAAGTGTCAGTCTATTCCTTAATCATCTAATCCCCTAACACATTGTCTCTACACAGCTGAGCCATCCATTCCGCCATAAACTACACCTCCAGAAGAACCATCCATCTCACCAGCATTCAATCAAAATACTAGTTGGAGAGTGAGATGTATTCAAAGCAGTCATGTACTACCTGCCGGTCCTTCTGGAATGCCTGATAGTCACAGATTTCTTATCTGCCTGCGAAACAATTGCACCTTAAGATTATGTCTACAAATAAACACACTATCCACAAAACTCTCAAAATTTACGCATGTGCTGCACTGATGCCAGTTACTATTTAAGCTGACAAGTGGCAAGCAACTACATGGTGGAAGTCAGAGGTGAGACAGAACATTCTCAATTTATGTCATGAGTACAGATCCAACAACCTCAAGACATTTAGGGTCAACACAGTGTGCAGTGGGAGGAACACAGCAGGTCAGGCAGTGTCAGAGGAGCAGGAAAGTCAACGTTTTGGTTTGGGTCCCTTCATCATTTTGCGTCATCAAGGTCAAAGCGGTCAGGAGGGTGGCGTTGTTGGCAGCATTTATTGCCCAGAGGGCAGTTCAGAGTCAACCACGTTGCCACGGATCTGGAGTCACATGTAGGCCAGACCAGGTAAGGATGGCAGTTTCATTCCCTAAAGCACATTAGTGAACCAGATGGGTTTCCCCGACAATCGGCAAGGGACTTATGGCCATCAACAGACTCTTAATTCCAGATTTATCTAATTCAAATTCTACCATCTGTCCTGGCAGGATTCGAACCTGGGTCCCCAGAACATAATCTGAGTCTCTGGATTAACAGTCCAGTGATAATACCACAAGGTCAGTGCCTCCCCTTTGATTAGAAGTAGTGCCAATATCTTCAACATTCAGTCCCCTCACCACCGATGCACGGTAGCAATATGTATCATCTACAGGTGCGCTATAAAAAACTCACACAGGGACCTTTGACAGCATCTTCCAAAACTGCGACCTCCACCATTTAGAAGGGGCAGCACATTCATGGTCACTCCAGGAGCTGCAAGGTCTCCTCTAAGCCACAAACTGTTTGACCTGGAATTATAATCACCATTCCTTCATTGTAGCTGGGTCAAAATCCTGGAACTTACTTCCTAAGCATGAACTTCAGTCATTCAAGAAAGCAGCTCATCACCACCTTCTTGAGGTCAATCAGGGGTGGGCAATAGATGCTGGCCTAGGCAGATGTATCCTCATCCTATCAAAGAATAGAAAAAAGGGTAGCTCTGCATTGATCAGCGTAATTTTTAAAAAAGCTGCATAGAGACCCTAGTGTTCAAAAAGTTGTTAAATGGTGGCACTTTATTAAAATTAGAAAATTAAATTTATTCACTGGCAGTGGATATAGGTACTTTACAAACAACTGATATTTCTCAGTTTCTAATATTCTAGCTGCATTGATAGTTTTCTTTTTGTGCAGCCAAAACATTTAGAACAAAAATGAAGTTTGACAGAAGGTATTTATATTTGATACAGCAGTGTCTCAATTTACTTTGCAACATGCTAAAAATCATATGAATCACTAAAACTGCTGAGGAGGTTGATGGTGGTACTTTGAGACCAGGACATAATACTCACCTCTTACATTCTCTCCCTCTTTAAGTCATAATAAAAATATTTATGAGGGTACAGACATAACTTGTGTCATTCTGGCACATGTCGAAGCTTTTATCAATATCCAAGATTTATAAGCAATCCAATCTTTCATTCTCCATTCGCCACTCTAACCACAACATAAAAGTTTTCATGTGTTTTTAAATCAGGTGCTTGGCAGTAAAATTGTAATTAAAATTCAATGCTGTAAAACTTATTGTTTCCTCAAGATGGATACGTCTGTTTAACTTTTGGAATAAGTAGATCATACAGATTTACTCTTACATAGAAACGTCTCACAAACTGTTCGCTGAAAATGCAAATACAAAAACAAAGGTTACACTTTGTTGGTTTACGAAGTCAAATTTTACAGAAGATGTTCAAAAGGTTGCAAGATGTAGACCATGAATCTACTTTTGCAAAACAAAGCCAGTTATTTTCCTTCTGTGCCTGAGACATTAATCAGTTAAAAGGACTTTTCAAAGTTAAAACACAGCAGAAGGTGAGAATTCTACTTCTGGTCACCGACAACTTGCTTACTTGATGAGGGACTGCCAAAGAAAAAGAATTATCTTGATACGCTTTTATAACAAGCAGAATCACCCAGAGATGAGCTATAAAATTTCTAGTGATTATGGAAAAGAAAATGACCAAAAGTTGCATACAATACATTCACAGCTATGAAAGATCTGGAACAAGGTTTTATCCATTATATGGAGATCAGAAGGTATAAAGTTTCCTGATGGTCAGAATATCAGTTCTTTTTAATAGGGCCCTGAATTTCAGCTATTTTCCTGGGATTGGATTAGGTGAGGAACATCTACCTAGCCACAAGTAGATTGTTAAGTCAATTAAAAAGGCTGACTGCAACTGGAAGGGTCAACTGAGGCAGAAGCATGCCAAATGTCTGAAGGTGCTTTCCAGCAGTAGAGAAGGAGCTTTGAGGATGTTTAGGACAATGTTATGGGCATGTGCATATGTTCCCCATATTTGGCCATGAGGGATTTCCTCCCCACAAATGGTGGTGAAGCAGTTGCTGCTCTTTTTAATTCCAGTATGTTGAAACTGCTGACAGGACATCTCAAAATGGAGAGTGCCTCTCTCTCTACATAACTTGAAATGAGAGGCTGCAATGCCTTCAGTTCTGGAAAGCCCTTCAGCTTTGAGAGCCTGTCTGTTATCGTCTACCAAACAGTGAGCATCCACTTGGTCACTAACTAGTCATTCTCGTAAAAATTGACTTTGAAATATTGTTTCTGACATACTGGGGTATCAGAATCAATATTTTAATATTGGTCAGAGAACTGACTCAAGAAACAAAATCCTGCCTCTTGTCTCAGTTAGAGGTCAATCTCTTCCTCCTATAAGACCTGGTTATTTATAGCAGTAAATTGTAAAGAAAGAAACAAAAAAGAAGAAGCAAACATGATTGCAAAAGTAAAGCTGTAATTTTTTTTGCCTTAGAACACAGAACATAGAACATTACAGCGCAGTACAGGCCCTTCGGCCCTTGCCTTTTCAGTATTTGTCCAATTCACTTTTGAAAGTTATTACAGAATCAGTTTCCACCATCCATTTCAGTCAGTGCATTCCAAATCATAATAAGGCATGGCATAAATAAACAAAAATTTTCATTTCTCTTGGGTTGTTTTATCAATTACCTCAAATGTGTCCTCTGTGTCTGTAATATCACAACAACAAGTATTAGCAAGCATTTTACAGACAAAATACTTGCAACTAGGAAGATCCAGTCATTCATTTGCTTTAGAATCTCTCAGAAATTTCCATATAGCATACTGTTATTTCACACAGGTTGACCCTGCACAAAATTTCACAGCAGTTTTGCAGTTTGATTAGAGGCAAAAAAGATGTTGCACAAAATTAGTAGTTTGTTAGAGTGGTGAGCAAGTCACTGAACCAGCAGTGCAGCAAGAAGCTTAGTAAGAGCACGTCAGCAGTATAACAGCTTATTTCAATTATTGATATAAAACATACGAAAGCATTTCACAATGATCAAGTCAATGGATCCCAGTCCGATGAAGACGAATACTTCAAGGCAAACTTTGCATATGAGCCCTACACACTGGGGTGTATTACCAGTTCAGCATTATTCTAACTCTATGGAAATCTTCAAATATAACAATGAGTAAGTGTTTTTCTGGTTTAAAATGCACCTGAAGTTTTCTCATGAAACTGAACAAAGACCTTTTGGGCACGGTGTGAGGAGAGAAGGGGAAAAGAACATTCAAAATAGATGTAACTTTATGTGGAACACGGCAAAGCCAAACTACTCACTTTATGTTGGAAAAATTATTTTTTTGCCACATGGTGGCAGCAAACTTCAAAACAACCCTGCATTTCATTTATTTCAATCGACCAGTTCAGAGATGTTACTACACAACCCCCGAGATGAGACTTGAACCCAGGTCTCCTGGACTAGAGGTAGGGATACTACCACCACACCACACGTGCCCTGAAACCCGTCATTTTTAAATACAGCAGCATTGTTAAATCATATGATCTCAGATCAGAGATAATCAAATGGTTGGGTCAGCCTTCCTTTTTGTTAGGCATAATGGTATAGTCGAATGCATCAGGTGGCAAAAATATTAATTTTGAAGGACAGGTTTAAAAAATGTCATTCAGACCAAAAAGTATTAAATGTTCAATGCGACAGAAATGGAATATCTCACTATATCACTTGTTGGAATATTATTCCCAGATATTCTTGTATGCACCCTTCTTTTCAAATAAACAAACATAAAAATTGTGTTAGTGGCAACATCAATGAATTGGTTTCTCCTTTATGAGGGAAAAACAACACCACCGCTTAATACTTTGTGTCCTTTATCAGGCACTTCTCCTTTTGTTATTGATTACTGAAAACCTTACTGGTTACAGTGACGTTCATTTCTCTGGATCGTGGCATGGATTCTTCTTCCTGGCTCAACGGTGAACTTCCCAGAAAACGGAGTGGTTCGAGACTGATGGAACCATTACTCGTCACATCAATAGGCATGGATCTCTGATTGGAGGGTGATTCTCTGACTGATCTCTCCATATCAAGCACTGAATTCTCTGCACAGCGTACATCTGGCTGCAAGATACCAAATAACTGTTCATTTAACCATTGACAAGCACGTCAAGGAAAATGTTTTAAAAATATTTTAATCTAAGATGTGGACATAATCCTGACTTAAGCCTCCAGCCAGTATTGGTTTGAAGGCGCTGGCTTCCTTCATGCTGAGCTACAAATTACACAAGACCACAGCTGTAACTGTCACCACATCTGTCTGCTTCCATGTGCAAAACTCACACACAGATAAAATTAAAGAAAGGGACATTTCCACAACAATATGGCATATTTGGGATGCTCCAAACACAAGTATAATCTAATTACCTTTTATCTCACAATTTCTCTCACTAATGACCCTTTCTCCAAACACCACGATTCCCCATTTCCCTATAAAGGAGCTTCCATATTTACAAAAGTGCTTTTAGCTACCTCGATTTGTAAATAGCATAAATGATCCAAATATCAAAGGTTCAAGAAAAGACTACTATTATGTAATTTTTCTCCCTTCTAACTTTGACCTCATCAGACATTGATACATGTAGATTAAAGGATAATTAAAGGTCTGCTTGTATTTGCATTTTCTTCAGATGCTTTCATTTATACTACATTTAACACGAAGCACCAAAATGAAAAAAGTCATACCTCTAAAACATGTCAATTACAGAATCAGGTATTTACAAATAAGATATTTTCTTATCTTACATAAACTAGTTTTCCCCCACCTCCGTCTCAATCTCAATTGAGGAAATTACTGTCCCTTTAAAACTCACACATCATTTGTGGTGAAGTTAGGCTACCAAGCTTTCAACTTTAGCGCAATTTATGGCAACTTGTTCCATTATATGCTAACCACATAATTTGAAGAAGATTGCTGGTATAGATTTTTTCTTTCATCTGCAAGCACATATTTGGCTTTCAATCCTTGAGGCAAGTTTAGCTGGCACAGCAACGTGACAACCAAAGCCAGAAATCAAATTTCAACAGGGCATTTATGGAATTGTGATATAAATTTCTCAATAAAATTACTGAAATAAATATATTAATGAGAGAACGAAAAATACCATCTTCAGCATGCTAGTATAATCTAGCTGAATTGGATGAAGGATTTAAGTAATTTAAGAATAAGTAAAATCTATTTTTATTTTTTAAAACTGAACCTGCTCCCTCGCTGCTATACTATTAATGAAGCCTGGAAAGTACACTTAACATAGCCTACGCTCTAGAGGAATCTCGTTTCATTTTTCTGCAAATTCTAACAGACAGTAACAGGATAAACAGACTAGTAAAACTTGCGTTTACCCCTAACAGCAATCCAAGGGCTTTCAGGATGTTTTGTTTGCAGATGGGGCAAGTATAATGTTCATTCAACCAGGGATCAACACAATGTTTATGGAAGACATGCCTGAAACAAGATAAAACAGGATTAGTTTTGAAAGACACATGACAGTACATGCTACAATGTATTATAATAGCTGCTTTGCTCCATTCTAAAGCTCAATCAGCAATGTGAATGAACAAGTATTTTAACTGAGTAAACAGACTATTACATTAAGAATGTTTCAGAATAACATTCTTAGATTAATTTTTAGCAAGGTAAGTTTAAAAGACTCCAAATCAGGGCAATTTTCACATCTTCTGAAAACAAACAACTGTTAATGTAGATGCTATATATTTACAGAATCTGTCTGTTGTAGCTGACTGAATCAACAGCAAATTCTTAATGCGGCTGACACACATTACAAGGTGCAAGATAGTTAAGAGGTTATAATAGGTAGTGACTGACAAACTAGGAGCAAGTTGGCTGTTCATTGATTTTTTCAAAGATGCAGCATACACCGATATTATTTTGAATAGTTAAACTTACTGCAATTAGCTTGAATTTACTAATTTCCTTAAGGAACTGAGGAAAATTTTCAAGAATTGTTCCTAAATTAGACTTTGGCAATGGTGTCTCGTCTTTGACAAAAGTTTAGGACTTAAAATTTTGTTTACAGTGTGCAAGCATCACTGGCAAGGCTAGTTTTTATTGCCAATTCCTAACTGCCCTTGAGAAAGTACTGGTGTGCAACTTTCTTGAACTACCGCAATCTGTCTGGTGTAGGCACACTAACATTGCTGTTAAATGGGGTGGTTCAGACCTTTGACCCTGCAACAGTGAAGGATTAGCAATGCACTTCCAAGTTAGGAAGATGCATGACTTGGTTGGGATCTTGTAGGTGGCAGCGTTCGCATGCACCTCTTCGTAATTCTAAGCAGTTGAGGTCACTGATTTGCAAGGTGTTATTGAAGAAGTCTTTGAAAAGTCATTGAAATGCTATTGTGTAACTAGTACACACTCATGATGTGCCAATGGCAGACTTGAAACTTAGTGGAGGATGGATGCCAATCAGGTGGGTTGTATTGTCTTGCATGTTCAGCTGTTTCTGTTTCACAAAAACTAAGTTCAACAGGCAAGTGGAGAGTATTCCATTGCACATTAGGAAATACAGTGAAGAGATGGTGCAGCTGTATAGATCTAGAACTCAGGAATGAATAAACAGTTAACTGTTGCAAGAATATAGAGCTGAGGATGAAATCGGATCAGGCATAGTTTTATTGAATGGCAAAGCAGGCTTGAAGGGCTGAGTGGCCTACTCTTGTTCTTCATTCATATGTTGGAGCCAGGACTCCAAAAATTCCTGGGCAGCAGAGAATGTGGGAAGGTGGCTGACTTAATGTTGGAGGAAGCCATAAGGAACTCAGAAGAAGGTTGAGCATATTGATACATCAACTGCAACTGAGACAGTGGAGGTTTCAAAAGCCTACATACCACACTTGCTGAATGCAACTGAGCAAGAAAAGAGCTCAGGCAAAGATCCAGAGGCAATTCAGCCTGGTGAAGCCAGCTGTCAGCGAAGAGCTGGAGTTAAGGTCAGAACAGTATACATGAAGAATTGTAATCTATTGTGAAATTTAATGAGACTTGATGAGCCACTGTGGGCGATCTGCCATGTAATTCATAGAATCCACCTTGATCACATTTACTATTTGAAATGTGGTTTGGGGTATTCAATCTCATTCTAACATCCATATTTGCGAGATGCTAATGTGCAATAGAAATAAGTCGTACATGTATTATAGAATATATTACTGTTCTAATGTTGTATAGCAAAGTTTACTTTGGTTTGCTCAAAACCGTAGAATCTCATGGTTTTACTCTCTTTGCAAGTCCCCTGGATGTCATATTTTGTCTACTTTAAAAGTAAAAGTTACTGATTCCGAACGAGATTGTAAATTTGGCAGTCACCTTCAGGTCTGTAATATTCTGTCTTTCCCATTCATGGTCTCAACTCTGTCATTTTTCAGGCTGGAGATAACTTGTGGAACCTTCTCCTCCTGTTATCTGTTTAATTGTCCATCATTCACAAATGGATGAGTGGGGGTTGCAGAGCTTTAATCTGATCCATAGGCTATGGGGGAATGCTTGGCTCAGACTTTAGAATCCATTTTCAATGTTTAGCACACATGAAACTAGATGTAACTTCACTAGACTGGCATTTCATTTTTAGATGCCCTTTTGGCTGCTCCTGTTATTCTCATCTACATTTCTCACTGTTTACCAAGAAGCCAGAGCATCATCTGGGTTCAAAGTGAGGGAAATAAGGACCACAAGGTTGCAAATCATGATGGAATACAATTTTGTTGCTACTGATGGCCCACAGTTCCTAAATGATGTTTTGTTTTGAATGGTTAGGTCTGATCTGAATCTAGGCTGTTTCACAAAACTGTAGTGTCACACAAGATAAAGTTGGTCGTTTTTTTTTTGTGGGGGGCCTGGTGGGGAGCAGGGTTGCAGGGAGAAGCATTCTCAGTTTGCCAACAGACCTCAATCTCCATTAAGACTGCACAGTGATCACTTTTAATCTGATTATTTTTGTTGGCTGTCCCACAATTTGTGGACCATGTCTAGAGTGTCTGCTATAGATCTTCATGTGACTAAACAAGCTAACTCTCAACCCACAGATCTAGAACACATGGGACAGAACGTTCAATGAAATACCGAGATCTAAGGGCAGGATTTGTTTCCTTTTCTCCTGAGCTGCTGCTCTGCCTCATCATTATGCTGTTTGGACTTGAACCATGATGGAAAAGTTGTTGCCATTTTGAATGGCTCCTAGCAAAATCCTCCTAGTCATTCATGTCATGCTGTTGCACTTTCAGAAAAGCTTCAGAGTGCCCTTGAAACATTTAATTTGTTCTCCTCTGGAACGCAGACCACAAAGAATTGGGAAAACAAGACCTTGCAGCAAATATGGTTCTGGCAATCTGCAAACTGTGAAGACTTTGCCTGTGTGGCCAAATTTCGACCGAACTCCATCCACAGGTTCACTGACGACACCACCATTGTAGGCTGGATATCAAGATAGAGTGCTTGATGGCATGCTGTAAACTTAACAATCTCTGCTTCAACATTGGCAAAACTAAAGAGCTGATCATTGACTTCAGAAAGCAAGGAGGAGGGCATGCTCCTGCCCCTGACTACATCAATGCAAGTGTGGGGGAGATGGTCGAGATCGCCAAGTTCCTAGGAGCGATAATCAACAACGATTTGCCCTGGATCACCCCCATTGTTGTTACAGTGAAGAAGGCACAACAATGCCTCTTGCTCCTCAGGAGGCTAAGGAAATTCAGCATATCCATAAGGACTCTCACCAACTATTACAGATGCACCACAGAAAGCATTCTATCTGGATGCATCAGGGCTTGGTATGGCAATTGCTCTGCCCAGGACGGTAAGAAATTACAGAAGATCATGAACACAGCCCAGTCCACCATGTGAGTCAACCTTCATTCCAGTGATTCCACCTCTGCTTCTCGCTGCCTCGGAAAGGCAGCCAACTTCAAAGACCCCGCCCACCATGGTTATAATCTCTTCCAACCTCTTCTGTCAGGCAGATGATACAAAATCTTAAACATGTATACCAACAGGTTTAAGAACAGCTTCTTCCTCGCTGTTATTAGACTTCTGAATGGATCTCTCAAATTTCAAATCTAATGTTGCTTTTTGTGCACCTTCTTTGAAGCCACAACTTTGTATTCCTCAGAGATAAAAGGTACTGCAGATGCTGGAGAATCCGAGATAACAGGCATGGGGCTGGATGAACACAGCAGGTCAAGCAGCATCATAGGAGCAGGAAAACTTGACGTTTCGGGCCTAAACCCTTCATCAGAAATCATCAC
>JAHRHZ010000289.1:40513516-40555965 GCA_024137785.1 Ginglymostoma cirratum | reverse complement strand
GGCTAGGCGGATGAGGGTGTCGGTGGAGGGGGATTGGTCCGTTCTGCGGGACAGGAAGAAGCGGAGGGCCTTTAGGCCATCAGCATGGGGAATACAGGTATATAGGGACTGGACGTCCATAGTAAAAATGAGGTGTTGGGGACCTGGGAATTGGAAGTTCTGGAGGAGGTGAAGGGCGTGGGTGGTGTCACGGACGTAGGTAGGGAGTTCCTGGACCAAGGGGGTGAAAATGGAGTCTAGGTAGGTGGAGATGAGTTCGGTGGGGCAGGAGCAGGCGGAGACAATGGGTCGACCAGGGCATTCAGGTTTGTGGATTTTGGGGAGGAGATAGAAGCGGGCGGTGCGGGGTTGGGGAACGATGAGGTTGGAGGCGGTGGGTGGGAGGTCACCTGAGGTGATGAGGTTGTGGATGGTTTGGTGCTCGGGGGTGGGGTCATGATCCAGGGGTGGTAGGAGGAGGTGTCAGAGAGTTGGCGCCTGGCCTCAGCAATGTAGAGGTCAGTGCGCCATGCTACGACTGCACCTCCCTTGTCCCCGGGTTTTATGGTGAGGTTGGGATTGGAGCGGAGGGAGCGGAGGGCTGCACGTTCTGCGGGGGAGAGGTTGGAGTGTTTGAGAGGGGTAGAGAGGTTATGGTGATTGATGTCTCCACGGCAGTTGGAGATGAAGAGGTCGAGGGAGGGTAGGAGGCCTTGAGGTGGTGTCCAGGAGGAGGGCTTGTGTTGGAGGCGGGAGAAGGGGTCAGTAGAGGGAGGGTTCGATTCCTGGTTGGAGAAGTAAGCGTGGAGGCGGAGGCGGCGGAAAAACTGCTCAATATCCAAGTGTGAGCGGTATTCGTTGATATGTGGGTGGAGGGGGACAAAGGAGAGCCCTTTACTGAGGACTGACCGTTCATCCTCAGTGAGGGGGAGGTCTGGGGGGATGGTGAACACTCGGCAGGGCTCAGTGTTGCTGTCTCCTCCGGAGCTGCTGGCTGTGGAGGTTGTGGGCGGAGCGTTGTCGGCGTCGGCTGTGGGCGGAGTTACGTCTACGTCGGCGGTGGGCGGAAACAGCGATGACAGCGTTGGTTTCAGCAGCGGCGGCATTCGCTGTCCCGGAAGTGGAGTGCCCGGCGGTGGCGGATGTGACGTCATCAGTGGGTTCGCCGACGGTGGCCTCGTGGCCAATGGCGGCGGGTGCATTGGGGGGGACGTCCTGGGTACGGCTGGCGATTTGGGGTGTGGGGGGAGCCCGTTTTGGGTGGTGGGCATCAGTAAGTTTACTGTACTTACGGTTTTTGGTGTCTAATAAACCTGAGTAGAATTGGGAATTCAGGCTGTGGATCCTATGGAGAATAAAAAACAGGAGAGGTCCTTTGCAGGTCTGGGAGAGGGAGGCTCTGAGCTGGGGGAGTCTTGATTGCAGTGTCTGGAGGTGCCTGCGCATTGCTGCAAGTGTGTGTTTCAGGAGTTGTAGGGAGAAGCGCTACCTACACTCACCTTTACTGGCTCCATCCCCGCCTCTTCGACTTGTCTGCCTCCTCTCCACCTATCCTCTCCTCTATCCATCCTCTATCCGCCTCCCCCTCTCTCCCTATTTATTTCAGAACCCTCTTCCCCTCCCCCATTTCTGATGAAGGGTTTAGACCCGAAACGTCAAGTTTTCCTGCTCCTATGATGCTGCTTGACCTGCTGTGTTCATCCAGCCCCATGCTTGTTATCTCGGATTCTCCAGCATCTGCAGTACCTTTTATCTCGGCTGATGTTGTTTAATTTAGCCTGCGGAATAGCTCTTGTAACTTTGATGCAAGTCCCCAGTTGCTTGAGAGGAAGACTTTACAGGGGCATGTGAGCTGCATATGCTATCATAGTGTTCAATACAAAAAACAAAGAACAAAGAAAATTACAGCACAGGAACAGGTCCTTTGGCACTCCAAGCCTGCGCCTATCCAGATCCTCTATCTAAACCTGTCGCCTATTTTCCAAGGATCGGTATCCCTCTGCTACCTGCCCATTCATGTATCTGTCTAGATACATCTTAAATGACGCTATCGTGCCTGCCTCTACCACCCCCGCTGGCAACGCGTTCCAGGCACCCACCACCCTCTGCGTAAAGAACTTTCCACGCATATCTTCCTTAAACCTTTCTCCTCTCAGCTTGAAATCATGACCCCTAGTAATTGAGTCCCCCACTCTGGGAAAGAGCTTCTTGCTATCCACCCTGTCTATACCTCTCATGATTTTAGTAGACCTCAATCAGGTCCCCCATCAACCTCCGTCTTTCTAATGTAAACAATCCTAAACTACTCAACCTCTCTTCATAGCTAGCCTTCTCCAAACCAGGCAACATCCTGATGAACCTCCTCTGCACCCGCTCCAAAGCGTCCATATCCTTTTGGTAATGTGACAACCAGAAGTGTATGCAGTATTCCAAATGTGGCCGAACCAAAGTCCTATACAACTGTAACATGACTTGCCAACTCTTGTACTCAATACCCTGTTCGATGAATGAAAGCATGCTGTATGCCTTCTTGACCACTCTATCGACCTGCGTTGCCACCTTCAGGGTACGATGGACCTGAACAACCAGATCTCTCTGTGCATCAATTTTCCCCAGGGCTTTTCCATTTACCGTATAGTTCGCTCTTGAATTGGATATTCCAAAATGCATCACCTTGCATTTGCCTGGATTGAACTGCATCTGCCATTTCTCCGCCCAACTCTCCTATCTATCTATATTCTGCTGCATTCTCCGACAGTCCACCTTCACTATCTGCTACTCCACCAATCTTAGTGTCATCTGCAAACTCGCTAATCAGACCGTCTATACCTTCCTCCAGATCATTTATGTATATCACAAACAACAGTGGTCCCAACACAGGTCTCTGTGGAACACCACTGATCACAGTTCTCATTTTGAGGAACTCCCTTCCACTATAAACTCTCTGTCTCCTGTTGCCCAGCCAGTTCTCTACCTGTCTAGCTAGTACACCCTGGAACCCCATGCAACTTCACTTTCTCCATCAGCCTATCATGGGAACCTTATCAACCCTCTTACTGAAGTCCATGTATATGACATCTACAGACCTTCCCTCATCTATCAACTTTGTCACTGAGACCTCAATCAGATCCCCCCTCAACCTCTGTTGAGATCAAAGCAGGGTGGCTTTACAGGCTGATATGATTAAGATGATTTAGAAGATAATAAAGACTTAATAACATTGCTGTGGGACTGAAAAGATGACCAGGTAAGGGCACAGATTTTCTTCAATAAAAAGGACTTCGTGATCTGGATGGATTTTTACAAGGCATCTATATTACAAATCAAGAGCATAACAATAAGCTATTGTCCACTGGGATTGCAAATGGGTGAGCAAAGCGGCAATGAGTATGATTTACGCATGAGGACTGAATCTAAAGGGAAGGACTTGCTACTTTTCCTGTTACTTCCCTTATTTTGTCTTTTGGGTGATTGATTATGTTGTTTTGTTTAACACTAGGATGAATAATGTGGAGAGCAAAGAAAATACAATTTGCAACAACCATTTATGGTGTCATAATTAATGCCATATGCAACATTCGACACTTACATGTGAGCATTCAACTTTTGATCAGGAAGATCTTGATAAAGGATGTGGAATAAAGGTTATAGTAAATTTTTTTCTTATTGTCAGTTTCAACCCATCGAAATGTATAGCAAATTTTCAGTGCCACTGGAAGTTAATTTCTGTACTGATACTGGGGAGAGATGTGCTCTGCATGAGGTCACTCCCATCAATAACATGTAAATGCAACAAAGCTTTGATAAAAAGATCATTATTCTGGTTGAATTGCTAAAATACAGGATGCTAAATACACTTAAACATGTTCATTCCCAGAAGGGAACAAAAACAACTTCAATATTGATTATTTTTAAAATTGGATTTCTTGAATTTATTTCTTTTTAGGCAGACTTACGTAAAACATTGGCAACAATAAGATAAACTGCACTGTGGATTTAGCTATAGTAGCATTTTAACAAGTATAGAATGACTTAAAGCTGAAAAATGCCTTCCTCTGGTTCTGTTGTTTTCCGGTTTAATTTTACAATCATTATCTTGGCAGACCTTGAACAGCTAGAATCAGGACATAGCTGCACAATTTAAGTCTCAAAGTAAGAGCATTCTCTGCAAATATACTCAACACTTTTCTTTAGACTCTCAAATGAAACAGCTGTACCCAAAAGTCAAATCCACAGATTCAGCTGAAATGTCACTCACTGCTTTATTAAAAAAACAGGAAGTGGCCATTTAGATCCTCGTGCCTGTTCCATAATTCAACTATTGCAGACATGTACCTCAACTTTATTAACTTGCCACTGCTCTGTCTCTCTCAATAATAATATTATTTAAAAAATCATAGCAAGCTCAGTGTTGGAAAAATACTACTGAGTCCCAAAATCTAGAGGCTAACTAAGGGAGGTGTTTCAGATTTCCGTGACCCTTCGTAAGAGGTGTTGTTTCCTGACTTCTGTTAAGTAGCCTGGCTCTAATTTGATGATTATGTCCACAATGCTCTTGACTCCAGCTTCTTACCGGAGGAAATTGTTTCTATCTATTTTACAAAATTGTTTAATCATTATAAGCATTTCAATCAGATCATTCTTCAACTTTCCAACCTCAAGGAAATACAAACCAACCTGTGCTCATACATCCTGGTATGATTCTGCACCGCATCACTACGAAGGTCAATATTTCGTGTGACACCCAAAATTAAATTCAGCATCCTAGATAAGGATACATCTCACTGAACCATCAGTTCCACACTTCTGAAATACAAGCCTAGAGTTAAAGGGTGATATTTAAATACCTTGAGATCTAATTCCTTGCTTTGGTTACTTTTGAAGCTCACTGAAGTAACTATTCTAAACATTAAAAAACTGTGCAGTAAATAGCAAGGGAAAGGTTAATGTGATCATGTAGTATCTATGAATATGTATTTCTTTTTAAAGAATTGTTGATTAGGAGTCAAAATCCTTCGTTTTAAAGGTACAAGTTTATCACAAAGGCAATTGTATAATTTATACATCATTTGGGATTTGGATTTTAAAATGGAGGCAGAGAGATTTTGGTCAGTTCTGGGGAAGCAACTTTTAAATAAACTAAGGTCAGAAAGTCAGATTAATCCTTCAGACGGTTGTTTTGTCTTGTGAGGAGGGATTGAGGAAACTTAGTCTGAATTCCCCATGGCATTGAAGAATGAGAAATGATTTACTAGGATGCTGCCTGGATTAGAGGGTATGAGCTATAAGGACAGGCTAGAAAAACTCAGTTGTTTTCTCTGGAGTGGCGGAGGTTGAAAGGAGACTTGATAGAAGTCTATAAAATTATGAGATGCATACCTAGGGTTGACAGTTGGAATCTTTTTCCCAGAGTTTAAATGTCTAAAACTAGAGGGCATGCATTTAAGGTGAGAGGGGGAAAGTTCAAAGATGATGTGAGAGGCCAATTTTCTTTTTACACAGGAAGTGCTATGAGTCTGGAACACTGCCAGGGGTGGTGGAGGAGGCAGATATGATAGGGGCATTTGAAAACTTTTAGATAAGCACATGACTATGCAAGGATTGAAGGGATATGGACCAAGAGCAGGCAGAAGGGATTAGCTTAATTTCGCACCATGTTCGGCACAATATCATTGGGTTGAAGGGCCTGTTCCTGTGCTATATTGTTTTATGTTTTATGATTAGGGCTAGGGATATCAACAGGTTGCTTCCTCTGGCTAGTGATTCTAGATCCAGAGAATATAAATTTTTGACTCCTTACCCTAACACTCATATGAAGATGATTTTTTTTACCCAGAAGGTGGTGAAATCAGTTCAATTCTCCACCCTGGAGGGCTGTAGAATCTCAATTATTGAGCATGTTAAAGACAGAAATTGCTAGTGCAATTAGTTTCCAGAAACTTAAGGGATATGAAGATAGTGCATGAAAGTAGCATTGACATAATCAGCCATGATCTCGCATGGTGAGGCAAGCTTGAAGGGCTGAATGACCTACTCTTGTTTCTGTGCCCTTGAACCAATATAAGTAATTTGGAAGAGTGACCCAAATACATCCTTTCCAAGGTGTCAAATGCCTGTGGTGTTAATGGAGGCAATGTTTATATTGCTAAGTTTATAGCAGACTAGACAGCATTAGTTTAGCTTTTGATTTTAGTTCAGGAGAATTAAAGGTTGTTTAGAAGGGAGAGCAGGTTCTATCTACAAAGAGAACCATGTCTTTAGTTCAGGTGAAACAGACATCCTAGCCAAACATTTTATTGTGTGAAGCTTCCAAACAAAAGAGTTCGTTTAGTAGTGTTTACGTTGTTCGAAATGGTTTAAGTTATCAAAATCAAAGGTTCTTGCCATCAGAGTGGTAAAGGAATCGTACAGTAAAACTGTCTGAGCAGTCCAAGAAAAGGAAGCAAGAAAGGGAAAATTAAGAAAGAATTAAAGAGTTTAAATAGGAGCAATATTTGTGAGATTAAGTAAAAAGAGCAGTGCTGGGAAACAACGGGTGAAATTTTGATTTGCTGTTTGGGTTATGATTATATCTTTGTTTTGTTTTTTCTTTTGTGTAATAAACTTATCCTTTGTTAATGAGCATCTGCAGTCCTACAATAAATTATTTCAGTGATTAACCATCTTAATAGCCAACTTTAAAAATTAAACATATGATCTTTGAAGCCAGGTTTCATTCTGGGATCCGACTTGCCTGGTATTATCATAAGCCGGGGTCAAAACACCTTTAAACAAAAATTAAAAAAGAAACAGTGATGTAACAAAACATTTTCCCTAAAAGGCAACATAAATTTAACAGATTGCAAATCGTTATGCCTGGCATCTTAATAGCAGTCAGTCAGCGCCATGCTCCTTGTTTATAAGACCTGCCCATCCTCTAGGTCAGACCCTGGTGAACTCTCCTGCAAGTTACAAAATAAAATTTCAGGTACAGCAGGAGTTTCAGCTATCCTCTTACAATCTTATGATGACATTCAAAATGTACAAGTGTAAAGATTATAGCAAGTTTGTTCAATCATTTTAGTGAACTATCTTCTAGTGAACTTGTCAGCTTTCATACAATTTTGTCCCCTATTCCCATGTCAAACTTGCTTTGGATGATTTAATACAAGTGAAGGCCAGGAGGCAAATGCGATGATTCCTGTTTCCAGAACTCAAGTCACATTCCAAACTCTAAATTCAAATATAGTTTGGCTAAATTCAGACTCAAAGTTGCCTCCAGAGTACCCTAATAATGCATTATCCTACCCAAACCTAAAGGAAAATTACTACAATTTGTGTTTTTTGCTGGTTATTACAGCCATTCTATGATCAGGTATCATTTTAAAGGCTGAAAGGTGCAGATCCAAGTTCAGCAGAAATTGCATTGAATTCTAAAGAAAAAGCTCCAAATGAAACCCTGTTATTCACTCTGCCTCTGCCTGATTTTAATTTCACTCTCCTGGTGTGTATGCTCCACTCAAACTTTCCAGCTACCTTTCCTCAATTAAACTTACCACTGGGGGCCACCCATTCATTGCTCCCTCATATCTTGACCTACCTTTTCCTCAAATACAGCTATACAATTCTCTTCAACCACTGAACAACGACCATGACTCATGGGATAGTGTACAGGGTATCAAGCCCATCTATTCCCAGCATCGTCACAAATGTGAAAAAATTTAGTCAAACTATCTGAATTCCCCAAATTTACCTGACTGACAAACCTGGGTTAAAACGCTGTACTTAACAATGTGAATTATCTTTAACCAATGGAATTGCTAACTTAAAATCTACCCCCTCCTAAACTCTCCCCTTCAGTAACATGCAAACAAAGACAGACAAGACATAGAAACGAAGGGTGGAGAAAAAAAAAAAATCAGGGAAGCAGTTTAATACCACCAGGCTGGAGCATAGGATTTGATGAGTTATTTTCTTTCACTTATAATTCTTTAATGTTGACACATGGCTCTTTGCATAGCAATGTTGAGTTTTTAAAATACCGCTATTAGGTCATCACTCAGCTTTATTTTTTCCAAAACAGGGTCACAACCTGTCCTCCTCTCCCGATTATGTAAACACACGTTACTGGCATTATTTTTGAAACTCTTCCTTGCATTCTCTCCAATGACTGAGTGTATTCTAATCAATTCCAATCTTGCATAACCTCCCTGTACTTCAGCTGTGTCAGCTACCTTAATCTTGCATTCTGTAACTATCCTTCTAAAATTTCCAACTCGTCACCTTTAAAATGCACATCTTTAACTATTTCCCTTGAGAATTACATTACCTCTCTTTAATTGTTTCTTTATTCATCACTTTTGCCAAGAATTTTGGGATAGTTTTTGTTCAAGAGGGACATAATTGCTGTTTTAAAATAATATTACATCAGAGAGACAACATAATCCTCTCCCGCAAAAAGTATAACATGCAGTAGCAACTGTTATCACACATATTGAAGAGCTTACTTGCATGGCAGAATCCTGACCACATCTTTAGATTTGTATCCCTCTATGCAGACTGCACAGTGGTCAAACTCTGGGTCAGTTTCCTGAAAAACAGAAAAATGTACAACTGAGTTGATAATTACTTGCAGTTAATAAGCTTTCACTTTTTCTTTTTAAAAGAGTCCTGATCAAAATTGCTCTTATTAGATACTGCTTAAATTACACATTGGTACAGAAGGATGAAGTATATTGATAATTCCAATATTGTATGCAAAATCTTTCAAGTATATAAATCACAATTTATGTCACCACCTATGAGAAAGGAATATGTTAGATCACAATTCCCTAAACTGTGGATGCACCTGGATCACACAAGCTGCAGTTGTCCATTGTACCAGTTACCATTATTTGCATACTTGTAGCTATGTACAGTTCAGTAGCACAGAAAGGCAACAGAGCGGTTGAACTTTGATATATAACAGAGCAGTCTATCTCCTTAACCAATGAGACCGAAGCTTGATAACCAGACAAAGGAACAAAAGGAATTTGAGTGGAGTAGTTAATTCAGATACTGGAAGAGAAATTAAATGAAGAAATAAATATTAAATTAAGAGAAAGGCAAAGTAATGAGGAAGCAAAGAAAGAAATGAAGTTTAATTGAATAATAGTTTACTACCAACAGAATTAAACTCCATCGTTTCAACTGTTCCTATTCTTGGTTGCAGAGAGAGACTGGAGTAAAATAGAATAGAATAGCAATTTATCGTCACATGTATTTTTATAAAAAGTGAAAAGTTTTATAAGTCACCACACCATGGTGCTTAAATTTATGACAGGTCACAAATATGAAGAAAAAAAAGGAAAGTTTGTCGCAGTTCAATTAATGGCTCCTAGGTTTGGGATATGTTGGAAAACCAGGCCAAAATCACCATGCAGGTCCGGGATGAGACCGCCCCATCAAGCTGGGGCCAGACCTCCATGCCAGGCTGTTCAAAGACACCGAAGCCACCTCTGAAGCAAGGACGAGACCTCCATACCAAGTTGAGACCTCCATGCTGGACTGCTGGAATACCCGGAAGCCGCTGAAGAAAATCTCTACACTGGGACAAGAATGCCGCTCCAGGCTGAGACTGCCCCTCCTGGACAAGACCACCACACCAGGGGACTGCTTGCCAGGCCTATATTGCCATTCCTGGCCATTGGAGGCCACACTGTTGCTGGGCACGGGCCGGGAGAAGACGCCTTCTGCCGAAGTCGTTAGAATAACATAAGGTACCATAATAAATGGAAACATAATTTAAAAAGCACAGAAAGAAAATAAAAGTAAAGCAGACGGAGTAGATGAGCTTCAGGCTCCTAGGTTGAGGAACTTGCACATTGCGCTGCTATTCCACCGCCATCTTGGGGAGCAAAACAGAACTCTATTAATCAAAAGTGTACTTTGGCTGATAAGTAACAGGCGTCACTTTACACAAGTTTAATTGGTCATTAATATTAAAATGCAGAAACACAGCAATGTTGAGATTGGAAATGCTCTATTTATGGTCTTGGATTATAAACCGAGGGTGGGCTCCCCATTGTCTTTGCTTAGTTAGCTCTCACTGCTTTTTTTTTGGGTGATAGCCCTGTAATTGATAGAGTTTCTGCCTCGTACTAATCTCTAAAAGCAGGTCCTGCCACAAAGCTGTAGCCAGTCAAAGTCAGTAGTTCCAGAAGGAGTGTGAGCGCTGTTGGTGCTAGTGGTAGGCCAAGGAGGATGCTTTCAGCAATTGATCTGAACATCTATGTACATCTGCAATCTTGCTGGGCCAGGCTGATCCCTGAAAGGGGGTGGTTTGTGACTAGCAGGGCAGAGGAGGGAGGGTGAACATGCAGGTGGTAAAACTTTGATGAGGGGCTTCCAAAGGACACGAGGTAGACATCAAAAAGCACTGTTTACCCCTTAACTGGCTAGCAGCCCACAAAAATAAAACAGCCAGACTGCATATGGAGCTCCAGAATCTCCTACAATCCATCAAATCAGAGCATTGATTATCCCCTTAAGGATTTTGATACTCATAAAATTAAAGTGGGAGTAGGCTGGCTTTGGAGGAGCTGCTGGCAGTAGGGCACCCTAATTTATGGTTCACCCACCTGCTTTCCTTTTAATGGATGGCCTATGAATGCAGCCCAACGAGTCCAATGGCAGGGTAAAACAAATCATGCAGCAACTTCTGGTGAGTCACAATTCATATGTTATATTTTCCTCTCACAAATTGCTAGAAATTGACACATTAATATGGGCATACACATTGAACTTACCACTAGTCTGGCAGCAAATTCTAGCTCATTTTAATGCACTGAGAATTGTTAAAATATGCCAGATGCATTATTCATTTTCTTTATTTAAAAAAGACAGCATTCGATCACACATTTCGCAGGAGTACCGTAAGTCAAGGCTTGAGCCAAGCTTGCAACACGAGGCCAACCAATCACAACCTTTAACATGTCAGCTATAATTAAATTATTGGTCATTATTTGAGCTTGAAAAGCCATTTATAAACTATAAGATGACTAGATAAAGAAAGCAACGGCACAAATCAATATCTGGAGCATTTTTAAGACCATAAGACCGTAAGACATAGGAGTGGAAGTAAGGCCATTCGGCCCATCAAGTCCACTCCGCCATTTATGGCTGATGGGCATTTCAACTACACTTACCCGCACTCTCCCCAAAGCCCTTGATTCCTTGCGAGATCAAGAATTTATCAATCTCTGCCTTGAAGACATTCAACGTCCCGGCCTCCACTGTGCTCCGTGGCAATGAATTCCACAGGCCCACCACTCTCTGGCTGAAGAAATGTCTCCTCATTTCCGTTCTAAATTGACCCCCTCTAATTCTAAGGCTGTGCCCACGGGTCCTAGTATCCCCACCTAACGGAAACAACTTCCCAGCGTCCACCCTTTCTAAGCTATGCATTATCTTGTAAGTTTCTATGAGATCTCCCCTCAACCTTCTAAACTCTAATGAATACAATCCCAGGATCCTCAGCCGTTCATCGTATGTTAGGCCTACCATTCCAGGGATCATCCATGTGAATCTCCGCTGGACACGCTCCAGTGCCAGTATGTTCTTCCTGAGGTGTGGGGCCCAAAATTGGACACAGTATTCTAAATGGGGCCTAACTAGGGCTTTATAAACTCTCAGAAGCACATCGCTGCTTTTATATTCCAACCCTCGAGATAAATGACAACATTCCATTCGCTTTCTTAATCACGGACTCAACCTGTAAGTTAACCTTTTGAGAATCCTATACTAGCACTCCCAGATCCCTTTGTACTTCGGCTTTATGAATTTTCTCACCATTCAGAAAATAGTCCATGCTTGAATTCTTTTTTCCAAAGTGCAAGACCTCGCATTTGCTCACATTGAATTTCATCAGCCATTTCCTGGACCACTCTCCTAAACTGTCTAAATCATTCTGCAGCCTCCCCACCTCCTCCGTACTACCTGCCTGTCCACCCAACTTCGTATCATCGGCAAACTTTGCCAGAATGCCCCCAGTCCCTTCATCTAGATCATTAATATATAAAGTGAACAGCTGTGGCCCCAACACCGAACCCTGCGGGACACCACTTGTCACCGGATGTCATTCCGAAAAAGAGCCTTTTATCCCAACTCTCTGCCTTCTGTCAGACAGCCAATCCTCAATCCATGCCAGTAACTCACCTTGAACACCATGGGCCCTCACCTTACTCAGCAGCCTCCCATGAGGCACCTTATCAAAGGCCTTTTGGAAGTCTAGATAGATAACATCCACTGGGTTTCCCTGGTCTAACCTACTTGTTACCTCTTCAAAGAATTCTAACAGGTTTGTCAGACACGACCTCCCCTTACTAAATCCATGCTGACTTGTTCTAATCCGACCCTGCACTTCCAAGAATTTAGAAATCTCATCCTTAACGATAGATTCTAGAATTTTACCAACAACCGAGGTTAGGCTAATCGGCCTATAATTTTCCATCTTTTGCCTTGATCCTTTCTTAAACAAGGGGGTTACAACAGCGATTTTCCAATCATCTGGGACTCCCCCTGACTCCAGTGACTTTTGAAAGATCACAACCAACGCCTCCGCTATTTCCTCAGCCACCTCCCTCAGAACTCTAGGATGTAGCCCATCGGGGCCAGGAGATTTATCAATTTTTAGACCTTTTAGCTTTTCTAGCACTTGTCTTTTGTAATGCCTACCATACTCAACTCTGCCCCCGACTCTCCTTAATTGTTGGGATATTACTCATGTCTTCCACTGTGAAGACTGACGCAAAATATTTATTAAGTTCTTCAGCTATTTCCTTATCTTCCATCACTAGCCTTCCAGCATCAATTTGGAGCGGCCCATTGTCTACTTTTGCCTCTCGTTTGTTTCTTATGTATTGGAAGAAACTTTTACTATCATTTCTAATATTACTGGCTAGCCTACCTTCGTATTTGATTCTCTCCTTCCTTATTTCTCTCTTTGTTATCCTCTGTTTATTCTTGTACCCTTCCCAATCTTCTGATTTCCCAGTGCTCTTGGCCACTATATAGGCTGTCTCTTTTTCTTTGATATATTTCTTGACTTCCTTTGTCAGCCATGGCTGTCTAATCCTCCCCCGGATAATCTTTCTTTTCTTTGGGATGAACCTCTGTATTGTGTCCTCAATTACACCCAGAAATTCCTGCCATTGTTGCTCAACTGTCTTACCCGTTAGGCTCTGCTTCCAGTCAATTTTCGTCAGTTCCTCTGTCATGCCCCTGTAATTACCTTTATTTAACTGTAACACCATTACATCCGATTTTGCCTTCTCTCTTTCAAACCGCAGACTGAACTCTACCATATTATGATCGCTGCCTCCTAAGTGTTCCCTTACTTTAAGGTCTTTTATACAGTCTGGCTCATTACATAGCACTAAGTCCAGAATAGCCTGCTCCCTTGTGGGCTCCATCACAAGCTGTTCCAAAAAGTCATCCTGTAGGCATTCCATGAATTCCCTTTCTTTGGATCCACCGGCAATATTATTCACCCAGTCCACCTGCATATTGAAGTCTTTCATGATTACCGTGACCTTGCCTTTCTGACTTGCCCTGTCTATTTCCCGCTGCATCTTGCACCCCTGGTCCTGACCACTGTTAGGAGGTCTGTACATAACTCCCATTATGGTTTTTTTGCCTTTGTGGTTCCTCAACTCCACCCACACAGACTCCACATCATCTGACCCTATGTCATTCAGTGCTATTGGTTTGATTTCATTCTTAACTAACAAGGCAACCCCACCCACTCTGCCCACCTCCCTGTCTTCTCGATATGTTGTAAATCCTTGGATGTTTAACTGCCAGTCCTGAACCCCCTGCAACCACGTCTCTGTGATGCCTACCACATCGTAATCGTTCAAGATGATTTGTGCCATTAATTCATCTACTTCGTTACGAATACTACGAGCATTTAGGTAAAGTGCCTTAATGCTAACTTTCTTATCATTATTAGAGATATTGGAAATCATAAGATGTCCTAAGTTATCCTTCCTTTTTGCTGCATTCCTAGTCTGCCTCGAGCTTAAACCCACCTGCTCACATGCTATCCTGCTGCTTATCTTTCCATTTAACTCCATACACTCTGTCGCTTTCTCTTCCCCCCGACTCAGAAGTTTAAAGTCCTACTGACCACCCTATTTATTCTTTTCACTAGAACACTGGTTCCAGATCGGTTCAGGTGGAGACCGTCCCAAAGGTACAGATCCCCCCGGTTCCAAAACTGATGCCAATGCCCCATGAAATGGAATCCCTCTTTCCCACACTAATCTCTTAACCACGTGTTTACTTCCCTAACTTTCTTATCTCTATGCCAATTGGCACGTGGCTCGGGCAGTAATCCGGAGATCATGACCAATTAGGAGCAGAGGTATTTGGCCCGCCCAGCACACTCTGCCATTCACTAAGGACATGATCAGAGTGTGTTCTGAATTCCACATTCCCAACTACCCTTGATAACTTTTGATTCCTATGCATAACCAGAATCTAGCTATCTCTACTTTAAAAATATTCAAGTACCCTGTCTCCCACAGCAGGATTCAAAAGTCATAAATCCCTCAAAACCATTTCCCCTCATCTGACCCCTAAATTTTAAAGGCGTACCCTTGTCTGGATTCACCTGTAAGAGGAAACATTCTTGTAAAGACCATTTGGGATCTTGTATATTTCAATCAAATTACCCCTCACTTAAACTCCAGCAGAAACAATCCCAGCATGTCCAACCTATCCTCGGAAAACGACCTGCTCCTACGAAGTATCAATTCAGTAAATCTCCTCTGATCCACTGAGCCTGCACAGACAATTCAAGATGTGGTATCACTAATGCCCTGTATGTATGTAGCACATCATCCTTACTTTTATGTTCAATTTCTCTCATAATAAAGAGTAGTATTCTATCAACGATAATTACATGATGTACCTGCATATTCAGCTTTTGTGACTTATGCACTAGGACACCTAATTGCCTCTGTACTTTGGAATTTTGATATTGTCGTCAATTTAAACAATATGCTGAACTTTTATTATTCCTGCCATCGTGAACAATTTCACAGTTTCCCACAGTACACTCCATCTGCTGGATTTTTGCTAATTCATATGACCCAATCAGTCTGCACCCTTGTTAGGTCATCGTCACAATATACTTTGCTCTCTTATCTTTATATTATCTGCAAATTTAGCTACAATGCTTTAGTTCCACTCATCCACATCATTACTATAAAAGATTGTAAAAAAAATGAAGACTGAGTGTAGACCCCAGTTGTGACATCCTACGAATCTGAAAATGACCCATTTATGCATACTGTTTTCTGCCAGCCAGACAGCTGATCTTCTATCCATGTTAGTGTGCTATCTCCTATGGACCAAATACTTAACTACACCAGCAACCACCCCAACACCCATAAATGGAGCTGCATCAGGACATTATTCAAATAAGTCATAACACACTGCAGCAACCTGGAATTGCACAAAGCAGAACAGGAGCACTTATACAGAGTTTTTAAAAGGAATGGATACACAAAAAGCACAATCCACCGTTACCTCCACGACAGACCACAGCAAGAAGACACAACACAGCCAGACACACAAATCACCCTACCGTACATCAGAGACATATCAGAGATGACCACAAGACTACTCAGACCCGTAGATATCAGGGTAGCCCACAAGCCAACAACCACCCTGCTATAGCTACTGACAAACGCAAAGGATCCCATATCCATAACCAATAAAACTAATGTAATATACAAAATACCATGCAAGGACTGTGAGAAACATTACATAGGCCAAACTGGAAGAAAACTGACAATGAGAAAACATGGATACCAACTAGCCACCAAGAAACACAACGAATTCTCACTAGTCTCAACACACATGGACAAAGAAGGACACAAATTTGATTGGACAACGCATCCATAATAGCACAAGCCAAACAGAGACATGCCAGGGAAATCTTGGAGGCCTGGCATTCCAACCAGAACTCCATCAACAAACACGTTGAACTGGACCTGATACACAAATCACTGAAAACAGAACCAGAAGGAATGCCAACCACCCCAGCAAATCGAGGCATATACATAACAAACGGGTCAGAACACCAACGCTTCACTGGAGAGACACTGACGTAGTTACCTAACATTTCGTAGTTACGAAACATCTGCAATCAAACACACCGGCTTGGCAAGCAGTCTACAACCTCATCCACAACCCTGGCTACAAATCTTCTCAATAACTTTGACCATCAGCTCCTTCTTTGTGCAATAACATTTTATGTGACACCCTGACAGATGTCATCGGAAACCCAAGTGCAGTATATCAACTTTATCCAAAGCTCGTTACCTCTTCAAAGAATTACAATAAATTGGTTAAATACTACTTCCCTTACAGAAAACCACGCTAACTCTTCTCAATTACCAGGATTTGTTTTAAATGTCCAGTTATAACCTCCTTTAGATCAATGGTAACATCCTCCCCATGACAGGTGTCAAGCTAAGTGGGATATAGTTTCCTGTTTACTGGCCCTCCTTCTTGTATTGAACAGTTATATTTGCTACTTTACAGTGGTGGAACCTTTCCAAAATCCAATGGTTGTTGGAAGATCAGTAGCAACGCATTCACTATCTCGTTAGCCACCTCTTTTAAGAGTCTAGGATGAACTTCATCTGGACACAGACTTAAAAAAGTACAATTCCAGTTGCTTAGTACCACATCTTGGTGAATATAATTTCATCAAGATCCTCTCTTCCTTCAATCTACTGATTTACAGGTATTACTCGGCTGTTTTTGATATCCTCTAAAATGAAGACAGAAGGAAAATACTACTCATTACGTCCACTATTTCTTTATTATCTACTATTAAGTGCCCACTCTCACTATCTAGAGAAGCAACACTCCACTTATTGTTTTCATTCTTAGATCCTTTGTAAAATCTTGCTATTGTGTTTACATTTCTTGCTCCCTGTTCTACAACTTTATGTATATCCATGTCACAAATGTTTTCCTTTATTCTTTCCTATGCTGTTTTACATGGAAGGTTGCTTATATTTCTTGTAGATCCCTGCCACCATGCTATTCTAAGATCTTGCCACTTGACTATTTATCTTTTCTACAAGGACAGGGATCCATCCCAGTTCATGTGGTGCAAATCCTATCGGTACACCACCTTCCTGTCTTATAACTGGTACCAGTATTCTACAAAAAAGAACATCCCCTTCCCACAACAGCCCTTTCCTCCTTTTCTTTTTATAGCTACTCCCATCAGAAGATCTGCTGATATCGTACATCATTGACTTTCCATTGACTAACAATGAACTCGTATTTTGTGAGATCCCACACTCCGGACCATCCACTTGCTTTCCTAAACATCATGACAGTTCCCTGGATGTGTCAAACATCTTGCTTATCCACTATCTTAACCACTGTCATTTGAACTTGCTCAGCTAATCTGCCTCAGCCATTATTGCAGTTTCATCCACTTAGAACACAGAACAGTATAGCACAAGAACAGGCCTTTTGGCCCATGTCTGTGCTGACCATGATGTCACTCTAAACTAATCCCATCTGCCTGCACTCGGTCCGTACCCCTTATTCCATGCCTGTTCACTAGTCTGTATAAATGTCTCTTAAACATTGCTACCGTATCTGCTTCTACCATCTCCCCTGGTAATGCATTCCAGGCAGCTACCAACCTCTATGTTAAAAAACAACTTGCCTCACGCATCTCCTTTAAACTTTTGCCCTCTCAATTTAACGCTATGCGCCCAAGTATGGAGTGATGCCCCATATCTCACAAGATGAAGATGAATGGCTTGAGGTTTTAATGACACTGGATGTTTACAGTATCATTTTTCTCAGCAGGGTCGGGGAGGAGGTGTGAAGTTGCTGTGAAATATGTGGAATTTTTCAACATTTGTTGTTATTTCATGTGGACTGAGGGATGGTCAACCCCATTAATCTGTTACCCATATTTGCCTCACGTTAATTTTGGGGATGTTTGAACATATATGCAACATGTTTATACATTCTAAACTTTTCCATGTCAATAATCTTTGTATATTTCTAAGTTTTATTTGTATTTTAAAGAAAATGATTTGAATTATTTCTAACACTAAATCAGATACAGTCTAAAATATACATAAGATTGACCATATCATCACCATGGCAAAATTTAAAATGTTACAACCAGTGGAGAAATGGAACCAGAAAGGAATTAGTGTGCCCCTCCAACCATTGTCATAACATGGTCATTAAACAGGTCATTCCACTGTAAAATGGTCTGGAATAACATACCTTGCTAAGATGGCCAGATATGGAGAACTATAACTCTGACTTTTTTAGAAAAGTATTCAGTGGACATCGCTATCAAGTTCGACATTCATTTCTCAAAACCCGTGGCTCAAAATACCTTTTTGAACCACTGCGGTCTATGTGGGTTGCAGCTTTCTTAGCTGTTTCGATAGATCTGAATGATTTGCTTGGTTATTTCCAATGGCAGTTAAAATCAACCACATTGCTGAGGGTCACCCGACTAGCTAAGAATGGGCGGGTTTCTTTCCATAAAGGACATCAGTGAAACAGCTGAGTTTAAAACCACAAATCAGTATCTTCTATGATCACCATCTCTGACAGCAACTTTAATTCCAGTCTTATTTAATGGCCTTAAAACTCCAAAAATGTCATGGTGGGTTAGGAACCCATGGACTACTAATCTAATAAATTACCATTATGCAACTATATCTTCATGCTGGCCCCAAATCTTGCAATATTCAATGCAAATCTGTACAGAAAAGCCCAGAATTAAGTTAGAATCCGCACCTTGGAATACACTAAATAATTCCAGGTTTCCGCACCCTAGTATGGCTCTCAAGAACACATGCTAAACAGGGCAGGTTTTGGTATAATGATAAAATCACAGGACTGGTAAATCAGAGACCTGTGGTTTTGCTCTGGAGTCAGGAGTTCAAATCCCACCACAACAGCTGCTGGAATTCGAATTCAGCTGGGAAAAAATTGCATTATATAAAGCTAGTCTCCTAGACCATGGTAACTAGCATCAATTGTTGTAAAACTTTTCTGTTCATTAGGTCATTAAAGGAATGAAATCTACCTGATCTGGCTGACATATGACTGCAGACTCTGGACTCTTCTGGAATGGCTTAGTAAGCCACTCACTTCGTGGGTAATTAGGGTTGGGCAACGAATGCTGGCCTTGTTAGCGACGCTTACATTCCACAAAAGCATAAAGTGGATTGAGATAAGATCATGATGCTACTTACTGGTTCATTTTTCCAACCTGGTGTGCAAAATTCACAAGATTCATAATTCTTGGAAGACAACACTTTTCCAAGAAAAATAGGTTAAAGAAACGCACTCTGTATCTTCAGAGGGCAGTGTGTTTTCTCAGGCTCAGAGAATTCAGCAAAGACTTGAATTTATACAATGCTTCATGGTAATTCTCAGTAATGTCTCAAAACACGTTACACAATTGATTGCATTAAACTGCAGTGAATTATGGAGACAAAAGCATTAACAAGACTCTACGTATAGAAATGAGCTGAACAATGAGTAACTTATTTTGATGGTGTTCGTTCAAGAAGGACCATTAGTCGAGGATTGTGAGAAATCCCTCCAGCTTTTGAATAGTACCATGAAATTGTAATATTCAGCGAAGCCTTAATGTCACGTCAGGTAGTTTGCATTTCTCCTGTACGGCACTGAGCATTAGCCTAGTTTAAGAGCAAAAAACCAGGTAGCTTTAAAAAGAGACTGCCAACGAGAGGAGACTTGGATATTAAGGTTTTTATACTGGGTTTCACTCATTAGCCGGTGATTTTGATGTAGAAATCTTCAGGAGCAGCGTAACTCCACTGCTCCTAGCATTTTCACAGTCCCAATATCTAGTTTACTCAATATACTGCAGATAGTACAAAACTTCTAAAAATGTTTGTCACACTATTACAGATGCTGCCACAGGCATGATGGGCCAAGTGGCCACCTTCCGTATTGCATCACTATCAAATCCAAATTCCCAAACTTATATTGGATTTCACCATCCTCACTGCTTTTCAGGGGTTCAGATTTGAGAATAAAGTGGAATTAAACGCCTCTGGTCATATTCACTTACTGGCACTTGAATTTCATCTCAAATGTGAAGCTCAGCTGTACATGTATAGGGTTGCACGTGCTATGTAACTTGGTGCAAGTGAGATGATGTTAGGTATAGAGCCTCTTCCCAGCAAGACATATCAATGCTTTGATCTATCAATGCTTTGATCAAACAATTCAGCAACTCAAACAGTATCACAAGTGTCAATGCTTACCTTATCACCCTTTTTAACGGTTCTGGTGGTTAGTTTGCTGGTAGCTTTTCTGGCAACGTCACCCAGTTGACGCTGGATTCATGTACATAAAACCAAAAATTAAAAAAAGGAGAGAAAAAAAAAATTCAAAACATGCTTCAAAGAGGAAAACAAGGCTTAAAAAGTTGCAGATCTTTATTACAATTCTAATCTTACTTTAGAGGTCAGTGTTCTATTCTGAACAAAATGCTGATTCATCTAATAATTAGTCAAATTGAATGCCAGTCATCATTTCTAATAACCAGAATTCCACAATTCAGTGCAGACCATGTTATGTTGAGTTAGTTGGTTTTACTCAGGATTTCAGTAGGGGTACTAAAACTCAATGTACTTTTTTGGATAAAGGGAATGTGCTGAGCCTCCTACAGCATGCTGCTTAAAATGCACCTATGAACAGAGAAGATTGAGTGCTAAAATGTAATTGAGGATCTTACCAACACCTAGTGACTATTAAGCTGGTGGTAGAAGGTTAAGAATTTTTTATTTGTTGAATTTCTGCACCTGAAACAGACTCCAGTATTTATGTTACTTTTACAAAATCTGAGGGTTTGACGCATCATTTCATTTTTGCAAACTTTAAAAAAAATCACACATTGTAAAATTAAATCTAACTTTCTGATTGGAGAGGTAGTGCTGTGGTGGTATTGTCACTGGGCTAGCAGCCAGATTCCAGACTAATGTACTGGGTACATGGGTTCGAAACCCACCATGGCAGATGGTAAAATTTGAATTCTATGAAAATCTGGAATTGGTAACGACAGGCAACTGTCACTTGCTGTTAAAACCCATTTGATTCACTACTGTTAAGGGTTAAGAAAGCTGTCATACTTATCTGGTCTAGCCTGTGTGCTATTTCAGGTCCACAGCAATATGGCTGACTCTTAACTGCCCACTGAAAGGCCAAACAAGTCAATGAGGTCAGGGTGCAATTAGGGATGGACAATAAACATATCCAGCAACACCACTTCCCATGAATTAATGAAAGAAAAATTCTTTTAATTTGAGACAAAGATTATATCTGAGGAGATAGTTTGCAGTGATCAGAACATCAATCATGGAAAACTACCAAACACAGAATATACATCTACAGCAGAAGCTGTAGGTACTGAAACCTAAAAGTACACAATTTCCATTTGATGTAAAAGAAAGTTCTGATCCATAAATAATTCAATTATCATACATTACATAAACAAATGTTTTAATCATTAAATAAAAACCAAAAACTAGTCAAAACAAAATTATGTATGATCTAAAAATATTTAGAATAATTTCTCTCAGATGTTTGATAAAATGCCAGATTGTAATCTAAACACAAAACCAGATTAGTAGCTCTTGGGATTTGGACAAAGTTCACTTCCATGAAGAATGCATCTCATGTTCTAAGTATTCTTTACAATTTTGAGCTGACTCAGAACTCCTCTACTAAAAAGTGCAATGCACTAAATCAGCAACATTGAAACTGCAGCAAATCACCCAACTTTTAAAATTTACATTTGGAGTGTTACTAAACTAGTTATTTGTTTATTTAAAATTAAAAAATGTTAGCAATACCTGATAAAACATGAACTGAACATTTTGTACTAAAAGCAGCCTATTACTGGCTTTCTTTCAGTTCTTGTTCTCTGCCAAAAATATTTTATTTTTATCATACATGTTAAAGAAATCTTCCAATTTTTCAACACAAAGCCCCTCTGATAACTATTTATGAATTATTGAAATATCATAATTTTCAGATAGATTGTCTTAGGAATTGCCATACATTAGTGATGGACAAGGACTGCAAGTACACAGAACCTGAACCCACAACGAAGAACTTCCTGTTTTCAATGAGGAGGGATTTTACCCAATGGGTTTATTTCCACTAAATCTGCAGCGTGAGCATGATATACAGGAAGACAAGATTGTGAAATACCAAACATGAATTATTTTTCAAAACACTGTTAACACAATTAGCTCAATACTAATGCGTGTCAGATATTATTAGTTATAGTAAAATACCTCTGTGACCCCGATATTCAAACATTCTTTCTGCATGAGTTTTAATAATATGGAATGGGATAAAGTACTGTGCATTCATTCAAATGCATCATGAAACTTCTCTACAATAACAGTATTAACCATTCACACTGTTGTGCACAGTGCTCTGGTCAGACTTCACAAGAGCAGAATTAGGCCACTGAACCCCTCAAGCCTATAATCCTGTCATTACACAAGATCGCGGCTGATCTGAAGAGTGGTCAATGCTTTTGAAAACAGTTTGCATTTCTGCTCATCTTTAGACAGATATTCAAGTACCGAGGGAACAGTCCTTGAATATTTGGAAGGCTGAGGTGGATACTTTCTTGGTATGCAAGGAGGTGAAAGGTTATTAGGAACAGGCAGGAATGTGGATTTGAGATTACAATCAGATCAGTTGTGATTTTTTTGAATAGGAGAGCAGAATCCAGGGACTGAATGGCCTGCTCTTGCTCCTTGTTTATATATTGGTAAGCAGCATGGGTTGTCCACACCTTGTAGTGAACCTGCCGATGTTTACTTGGCAGGCTTGCATATGCCTCTGTTTGCGCACCTTCTGCCTTGCGGAGACAATTCCCCAAAGGAATTGCTGCCCTCTTGTCTCCCTCCTCCATCTCACAATCACAGCCCCTCATTCCCTTTCCAGATCTGCCAACTGACCCCAGGGATGCCCTGAGTTACCTCCGGATCCAGCCTCAATTTCTGTCCCTTGTGGCAGGTTGCTGCACTTTCAGCGGTGGCTACCACTCCTACATTGCTGTTGATACTGGCATGATGCCAGGCTCTGATTTGCCAAGTACTCTTAGGGATGGGACATTCTTTTACATTGTCGGGGAAGCCACAACGTCAGGCAGTTAACAGCCTGATAACAATTAAATCTCGTAATGGCTTTTCAACCTGGCATTAATGAAAAATTCCAGCTATTGTTCCAGGATTCTTCTCACAACCCTATGGCCACAGGCTTTTCTGTACCATGAAAATCACAAGCAAATTGCTTCAACCACCACTTTCACTGGGTGTCCCGTTTATACATGGGCTCTTGCACCAGTCAGTGGAATTATAGATATTGTACTGAGGAAAGGATTCGCCTTTCTTTCTCTCCTGCTGGAAGTTTCGTGAGTAGTGACTGCACTTCAATTCTTTTCTGAAACCTTTAAGCTATTTGACCACAGTGAAACTTAGAAAACAGGAATAGGCCAATTGAGCCTGCTCTGCCAATCAATCTGATCATGGTCAATCCTCTATCTCAACACCATACTCCTGTTTTCTTTCCCTATCCTTTGATACCACAAATGTCTAAATATCAGTTAGCTCAGTTGGCTGGACACTAGGTTTGCAATTCAGAGTGATGCCAACAACCGAAGCTCAGTACCCGTACCAGCCAAGATTACCATAAAGGACTCTCTTCTCAACTTCTCTCCTTGTCTCAGGTGTGGTGACCCTCAGGTTAAACCACAACCAGTCATCTCTCCCTCTAATGACAGAGTAGTCCTATGGTCTTCTACTGGTGAGACTATACTTAGGTCTCTAGATCCCCAGTAATGTGGTTGAAGGGCATGAGGAATGAGCAACAAATGCTGGCCTTGCCGGCAACTTACACATCCCATGAATGAGGAAAACAATTATAATGTGTTTTGAATATTACATCCTTACTGCAAGTTTCCAAAAGCTAGAGACAATATATCTGATAATTAACTTGTTACAAACAGTACTCTTAAAACCCCTTCCAGAGCATTACACATTAATTTTGAACAGAAACTCCAACATAATCATTTTGGGATTACCATTTCAACCACAGGCAGACTAGCCTAGGATAAAATCAAGGAGTTAAGTGCATGGTTGAAAGATTGCTGTGGTTGGAATGGTTTATGGTTAAAGGGCACTGGCTCCAGTGCTGGTGTAGAAGGAAGCTGTTCTGTTAGGATGGGCTATACTTGACTTGTCTTGGCAAATTGAATAACTGGAACTGTAGAGAGAGTGGGGAAAGGGTTTTGGAGATGGGAATGTAGACCTTCAAAGCAAAAGGTTATGGACAGCATGATATGACAGCTATTTGGTTAATGATATCCAGAGTGGTACATGAAGGGACAAAGTGTACAAACATAGAAAAACGGCAGCAATGGAATCAAAGTCGAGGGGGGAAAAATGCACAGTGTGTTGAGAAAAAAATAATAAATTAATTAATAGATTTTATAGCCATCACATAGGCATGATAAGAAGATCAAAGCTGAGAACTAACATTCATGGGTATGTGACTTTTCAAACGGATAGGCAGGAACAAACAGGTGGGGAGGCAGCTTTGTTAGTATGAGATGGAATAAATACGATAGCAAGAAATCATCTTGGAAGATGTAGAATCAATAAGGGTGTAGGTAAGAAATAACAAGGGGAAAATGACACTTGTGGGAACAATCTATATGTCTTTAACAGTAGTGATATTACAGGACAGAATTAACTTAGCAGATAATGAGGACATGGAGAAAAGGCATCACCATTAAATCATGGGTAACTTTAAACTTCATGTAGATTGGGAAAATCAAATTGACATGGAAGAATCCAGAGTGCATTTGGGACAATTTCCTACGAGAACATGTTCTTGTCTGGTGAGACGTAAGGAGCCGGGTTTAATAAATGATCTCAAGATTAAAGGTGTCCTAGACAACAGTGACTGTAACATGGCAGCATTTAGCAGTCAATCTGAGGGGAGGAAACATGGGTTGGTAACAACTGTGCTAAACTTAAATAAGGCTAATTACAAAACAAATGAGGGCCCAGTTGGCTGAAGTGGATTGGGAAAGGAGTTTCATGGGAAAAGGTGGTTGAGGAACAACGGCAAACATTTAAGAAAATAGCTCATGTCTCACAACAAAGATAAATCCCGGTGAGGAAGAAGGATTAAAGGAAGGACAAACAAACCATAGTTAAATAAGGAAGTTAAGGATTACATCAAACTGAAATAAAAAATACATTGTGACAAAGATTAGTGGGAAACCACAGGATTGGGAAAGTTTTGGAAACCAACAAAATAAGAGGGAGAAAATGAACCTAGCAAGTTAACGTCAAAATGGACTGCAAAACTCAGAAAATAATAATGGAGAACCAGGAACGGCAGAGGAGGTGAATAAATACTTTGCTGCAGTCTTCATAACAGGAGACACTAATAACATTCCAAAAATATAAAATAATCAAGGGGAAAATGTGTGAAAGGAAATAAACACAATAGCTATCACTAGAAGAAAAGCACTTGGGAATTAAGTGGGATTAAAGGCCAATAAAGCCCCTGGACGTAGGATATAAATAAGAAGTAGCAATAGAGATAATGGACGCACTGATAGTAATCTGCTAAAATCTCAATTTTGGAAACCTAAAGGACTGGAAAATTGCCCATGTACCCCCCTTATTCAAACACGGGGGTTAACAACTGTCACTGGGAAAATGCTAGAGTCTACTATAAAGGATGTAACAGCAGAATATTTAGAAGTGCACAGTCAGAGTGAGCAAGGATTCATGAAGGCAAACTCATGCCTGCCAAATTTATTAGAATTCATTGAAGAGGTAACTAGTAGGATAGAGAAAGGGGGCCAGTAGATGTAAAATATTTGGATTGCAAAAGGTGTTCAATTGGTACTGCATGTTAGGCTACTTAATGGTAGTTGGTGGTGGGGGGTTGGGGATGGTGCACATTGGCATGGGTAGAGGATTGGCTAAAGAAAAGTGACTTGGGATAAAGGGTTATTTTCACAGTGGCAGCCTGTAAATAATGATATGCATAAGGATCAGTGCTACGATTACAATTATTTGCAAAATATATTGATGACATAGACAGCAGAAGTAAATACAGTATAATCATTGTGGTTCATACAAAAATAAGTAGAAGGGCAAGTGGTGAGGATGACAGAAGGATATAGATAGTAGGGAATGAGCAAAAACTTGGCAGATTGAATACAATGTGGAAAAATGTGAGGTTATGCATTTTAGTAGGAAGAGTATACGAACTGAATATTATTTTAATGGAGAATGTACTGCAGGTTTCTGCAGTTTCAGGGCTTGGGGGTGTTTTTGCATCAATTACAAAAGCTGGCATACAGGTTCGGCAGCTAATATGAAGAGCAAATTGAATATTAGCTTTTATTTCAAAGGGAATGGGGCATAAAAAATAGGGAATCATCACAGAATCCCTACAGTGTGGAAGCAGGCTGTTCAGACCATTGGGTCCACACCACCCCTCTGAAGAACACACCAGCCAAACCCACCCCATCCCTGCAACCTCACATTTCCCATGGCTAATCCCCCCAACCTAAACATTCCTGAACACTATGGGCAATTTAGCATGGCCAATCCACCTAACCTGCACATCTTTGGGCTGTGGGAGAAAACTGGCACACTTGGAGGAAACCCATGTGGACATGGGGAGAATGTGCAAACTCCACACAGAGTGGAATCAAATCCAGGTCCCTGGTGTGCTAACTACTAGCAGCAGTGCTAACTACTGAGCCACCATATTGCCCTGTAAAGGGAAGTTTTGCTAAAACTATAAAAGACACTAACTGTATCATACTGGAAAGCTGTGAACAGTTTCGGTCCCCTTATCTAAAGGAAAGATATAATGGCATTGGAGAAAGTCCAGAAAGGTTCATTACGTAGATCGTGAGTATGGAGGGTATTTATAAGGAGAGGTCAAGTAGTTTGGGCCTGCACTCACTGTAGTTTAAAAGAATGTGTGAAGACCTTTATTTCTCAGCCCCAGACTTTACGTTCTTCAATATTAATATTCACTAGATGGGAAAATACAAGATTTGCAAGAACAGAATTTTAACCAATTCTATCTACACTACTGTCATAATTGCTTTAGCTAAGAACAAACCCTAAAAATATTCTCACACCAAGCAATGTGACAAGGAAAATGATAAAATATGCTCCAGGGAAAATCACCCCAGTCTATTCAGCTTCTCCCTATAGCTTAAACCTTCTAACCCTGGTAACATCCTTGTAAATCTTTTCTGAACCCTTTCACGTTTCACAACATCCTTCCTGTAGCAGGGAGACCAGAATTGCACGCAGTATTCCAAGTGGCCAAGCAAATGTCCCGTACAGCCGCAACATGACCTCCCAACTCCTTTTCTGAAAGCACTAACCAATAAAGGCAAACATACCAAGGCCTCCTTCACTATCCTATCAAACTGCAACTGCTCTTTCAAGGAACTATGAACCTGCACTCCAAGGTCTTTTTGTTCAGTAACACTTCCCAGAATCTTACCATTAAGGGTCCTGCTCTGATTTGCCTTCCCAAAATGCAGTACCTCACATTTATCTGAATTAAACTCTATCTGCCACACCTCGGCCCATTGGCCCATCTGATCAAGATCCAGTTGTACTTTGAGGTAATCTTCATGGTCCACTACACCTCCGATTTTGGGTCATCTGCAAACTTATTAACCATACCTCCTATGTTCGCATCCAAATCATTTACGTAAAGGATGAAAAGCAGTGGACCCATCGCCAATCCTTGTGGCACACCACTGGTCACAGGCCTGCAGTCTGAAAAGCAAACCTCCACCACCACCGTCTTTTACTTTCGAGCCAGGTCTGTATCCAAATAGCCAGTTCTCCCTGTATTATACATGACCTAATCTTGCCAATCAGTCTACCATAAGGAACCTTGTCAAATGCCTTACTGAAGTCCATACAGATCATGTCCACTGCTCGGCTCTCATCAATCCTATTCGTTACTTCTTCAAAAAAACTTAATCAAGTTAGTGAGACATGATTTCTCACGCACCAAGCCATGTTGACTATCCTAATCAGTTCTTGCCTTTCCAAACACACGTAAATCCTGTCCATCAGGATTTCCTCCAACAACTTACCAACCACTGATGTCAGGCTTACCGGTCTATAATTCCCTGGCTTTTCCTTACTACGTTTCCCAAATAGTGGCACCAAAGTTAGCCAACCCTCAGTCTTCTGGCAACTCACTTGTGACTACTGATGATTAAAATATCTCAGCAAGGGGCCCTGCAATCACTTCCCTAGCTTCCCAGAGTTCTACAGTACACATGATCAGGTCTCAGGGACTTATCCACCTTTTTGCACTTTAAGGCATCCAGCACCACCTCCGTTATATGGACATTTTCCCAAGATGTCGCTATTTATTTCCCCACATTCTCTAACTACCATACCCATTTCCACAGTAAACACTGATGCAAAATACTTGTTTAGTATCTCTCCATCTCCTGCAGTTCCACATGTAGGAGGCCTTGAAGATCTTAAAGGGCCCTATTTTCTCCCTAGTTACTCTTTTGTCCTTTGGATTCTCCTTTGCCCTATTTGCCAAAGATGTCTCACGTCCTCTTTTTGCTCTCCTGATTCCCTCCTAAGTATAGTCCTACTGCTTTTATACTCTTCTAGGGATTCATTGATCCCTGCCGTCTATACCTGACATATGCTTCCTTCTTATTCTTGACCAAAACTTCAATTTCTTAAGTTATCCAGCATTCCCCACAACTACCAGCCTTGCCCTTCACCCTAACAGGAACATACTGCTTCTGGACTCTCGTTACCTTATTTTTGAAGGCTTGCCATTTTCCAGCCGCCCCTTTACCTGCGAACATCCGCACCCCAAATCAACTTTTGAAAGTTCTTGCCTAATACCATCAAAATTGGCGTTCTTCTGATATAGAACTTTAACTTTTAAATCTGATCTAGCCTTTTCCATCACTATTTTAAAACTAATAGAATTATGGTCACTGGCCCCAAAGTGCTCCCCCACTGACACCTCAGTTACCTGCCATGCCTTATTTCCCAAGAGTAGATCATGTTTTGCACCTTCTCTAGTAGGTACATCCACATGCTGAATCAGAAAGATTTCTTGTACACATTTAGCAAATTCCTCTCCATCCAAGCCATTAACACTAAAACAGTCCCAGTCTATGTTTGGAAAGTTAAAATCGCCTACCATAACCACCCTGTTATTCTTTCAGATAACTGAGATCTCGTTACAAACTTGTTTCTCAATTTCCTACTATATTCTACTTTAGTAGAATCCCAATAAAGTGATCATCCCTTTCTTATTTCTCACTTCCACCCAAATACTTCCCTGAATGTATTCCCAGGAATATCCTCCCTAAGTACAGCCGTAATGTTATCCCTAACCAAAAATGCCACTCCCTCTCCCCTCCCGCACCCCCTCTCTATCCTTCCTATAGCAACTATACCCTGGAACATTAAGCTGCCAGTCTTGTCCGTCTCTGAGCCACATCTCTGTGGTTGCTATGATATCCCAGTCCATGTTCCCAACCATGCCTGGAGTTCATCTGTCTTACCTGTTAAACCTCTTGCATTGAAATAAACGCAGTTTAATTTATCAGTCCTACCTCATTCTCTGCTTTGTTCCTGCCTGCCCTGACTGTTTGACTTACTCCTTTTCCCAACTGTACCAGTCTCAGACTGATCTCTTTCCCCACTAGCTCCCTAAGCTCCCCCCACCCCAGACCCACACCTTCCTAGTTTAAATCCTCCTGGGCAGCACTAGCAAATCTCCCTGCCAGTACGTTAGACCCCTTCCAATTTAGGTGCAATCCGTCCTTCTTATAGAGGTCACTTCCACCCCAGACGTGATTCCAATGATTCAAAAATGTGAATCCTTCTTCCCTGCACCAGCTCCTCAATCACGCATTCATCTGCTCTTTCCTCCTATTCCTACTCTCACTGGCTCGTAGCACCAGTATGTTACTGCTGGTACGATTTTCACACTGTAATTTAAGAATATCCTAAATACATAAACTAGGCAATTTCACAGACTTGGAATGGAAATTCCAGTATTTTCTTTAAAAGTCACTTCTCAAAAATGGACACATTAAAATTAAGTCATAATAGTTTATTGTTTAATATATCGGTCCAGTTTATTTTTTGGTTTTATTTATTGGTCATCATCTTTAGATGAGAGACCAACAAGTGATCCTGCAGATCTCCCTTTGATACAAATTCTCTTCCAAGCTCATCCAACAGAAAATGCACTTAGTGGAAGGAAAGAATCAGCAATTTGTTCACTTCCTGTAACACAAGATAACTCTGTAGCACAAAGAATCCTATTTTGTAGCTGGGCCAAAAGCTGACACTAAATGGACCTTTGGATAGCTATCTGCAATTTCCAGTTAACTATTAAAACTGAAAAATTATTACATTTCCAAATAACTAAATTACACTTCACGTTTACTTACCATGAAGATCATAAATTCAAATTGATAAATACTGCAGCTGATTCTGCCCACAAGCACGCTGTGATATTTGTTAATTCACAACTAAGTTATCACATCAGGGATTAAAAATGCGTGCCATATTTTAAGGCATCACCTGGTAGCTTCTCCACAATCTCATGCTGGCAACAAAAGCCAAACTAAAGTGACAGTTTGTTTCCTGTCAAGGGTTAGCTAATTATTATTCTAATTTTAACTCATTATGGCTGTTTCTTTTTCCTTAAAATTCTTCTTCCTTCAGTGGACCAAAGCATGCTTAAATTATTAGGGATGCAAGCGTATTGGAAATTAAATAGCAACACGATGTACAATTGCTAAAACCAAACTTACGTACAGGCCAAGCTTATTGGAAAAATTCCAATGGTTGCCAAATTAAATTCAGATAAACCTGCATAAAATTTCAGCTTGTGAAACAAAACAATCATTTGGAACAGAAAAAAGCACTCAGGCCCAATAAGGTACATTTTGATTTATTTCAATCCCATGTGCGCTCACAACCCCTCAATTTTAATCTCTGTAAAAAACATTTAATTGTCTTTTTAACCCATTCCTTCTCATATTCTTTATATCCTGCTGCATGATTGTTAGCTGGTATGTCCCATACTTCAAAACTTTCCTGCTCTAACTTTCTCATTTTTAAGTTTACATCCCTTATTTGAGCGTTTCACCAGAAAGGCAAATGCTTATGGCTCAACTGTGTCAATGTGCCCAAACTCTTGAAAATTCGAGTATCATATTTGTGAATTTTCCAAAAAGAATGAACAGGCCTAATTTTTTAACCTTTGGTACTAGACCTGGATCAAGTGCCGTTGCTCACATCTATGGCTTCTTGAGGGCCAACGTGAAAACAGAATTGCACACTAAATGTAAATGATTCTGCCTAAATGCCTTGTGCAGCAACAGTCACATCATTTCTACACAATTACTCAATTAATGCTATCAAGTAGCATGCCCTAAGATTTTTTTAAAACTTGCGCTTATGTAGTTTACAAAAAAGACTATTGGAAGAATTCTTGAAGGAAAAACAAATGTTTTTCTATGGCCTCACTGGGATCCAATAAGTTAAATAAAAATGGAGTTGCAAAAAGCAGTACTGATGATGAATGACTGATCTGTACTGAACACTCCCATTGGAATCCTTACAGAATTCTGAATTTCTAAATATACTCTAGTGATTGATGTAAGCACATCGATTTAATAGCTTAAAAAGTATGGCTAAGGAGATAATCATTATTTTCCCAATCTCTCTCAATAATATGCAACATAAACTTCTGAAGTAAAACTGTCACTTACTACAACGTCTTATAACGCTTTGAATATTTTTGCAAAAACATGAAGATGACATCCAAAGACATTAATACACTTATCAATTATGCAATTTTACGGTAGAAACTTAATCTCTATAATTTCTGAAGAAAAACATTGAAAGAGAAAAAAAGTGACAAAATGCTTTATTATCTTTTCTAAGCTGTGTATTAAAGTAGAAAATTACAAGCCAGACTTAACTGGAGAACAAATTTAACGAGTGATATGGAGTAGAAAGTATAAGTCAAGCAATCTGGAACTGCTAGCAATCACAAATTAAAAAAAAAAGACTTGCCAAGCAAAGACTCAAATCTAAAATTAACCAGTACAATAAATATAAATCAACTGTCAGAGATTTTCATGGATGTGCAGCCATGGGGGTTTATTTGTTTGGGTAGACTGAACCAATGATGGAGGCTGGATCTAAGCAGTGTTGCTCTCCTATAGATTTACCTTTAGCTACCCCAAAAGTAGATGATTCAATGGAAATGCCTAGGAGATGGGCAGTTTCATATTCCTGAAACAGATAGAAGTCATGGAAGAGGACAAAATTGCTCTTGGAGAAAGGTGAGGTTGGGGGTGGAGATGGTATTTAGCTTCGGGAGTGGTGAAAGGAAGTAAGCATGAGAGAAAAGTACTACAGTCAAGTTAACTACATCCATGGCATCTTGCCATAGATGAGCAGCAATTTATCTTCAAAGGTTATAATGTAAATGTGCCAGTTTTAAAGTTCATAATTTAGTAGTGCACTTATTTTGGAGCACTGTGATTTCAACAATAGCTTAGTGAGGTAAATCAGACTCCCACCTGTGCAGCCAAAAGGATATCTATCTTTTCTAGCCACTGAAAGATTTCAGTGACCCAGATTGCACATGTGACCAGTGATGTATTTCAGCTTCTATACCCAACAACTTTGGCAACTGCCAAGGAAGATTCATCTCCCAAAAAAAAGCAAAAAAATGCATGCTAAATAAAGTTGGTGAACTGCAGGTGCAAGCTGTCATATGGGAATATGATACCATAACAATAACAAAGATATAGCTCAACAAAGGGGCAGATTGCAAAGACAGAAAGACAGAATGAGAGAGACCAAAATAATCATGACATGACCACCCGATACAAAAGAACAACACTTGTACCTTAACGGACCAATAGGCCAATTAACTTTTAAAAAGAAAAAGATACTAACAATGTAAAGGGCAAATAAATGAAGGGATTTTTAAAATGTGTGCAATAAATTTCTTATTACAAGTAATTTCTTATAAAAACAAAGCACTGCAGATTCTAGAATCACGAAGTAAAAATAGAAAATTCTGCAGAAACTCAGAACAGCAGTATCTGTGGAGGGACAATCAGAGTTAACAATTCAAGTTCCTTTTTTGAAAAGCTGACTCTTCTTCAGAAAGATTTTCTTTATCAGTTGATTGCAACCTAATAAGGAAGAAAACAACAGAGGATCTAGTTCTAAAGAAGGAGTTGGGGGAAAATGTATCATGTTTCAGAAAGGGAAGATGTAGGGTAAATGATCATAATATCGTCAGGTTTAGGATTGTTTGGAAAAGGACAAGGAACTGTCAAGCATTGAAATCCTTCACTGGAAAACAGCTAATTTTAGCACAATGAAAAAAGTATATGACATGGAAGCACTAGAGCTTTTTAAAACAAAATCAACAGACAAAAATCAGTAATCAAACAACAGAAGGTCTTCCAAGAGATAGTCCCCATAGACAAGACTAATTTCCATAACGAAGACAGGAAATGCATTTAAAGTTATAGTTCCCTGGATGAGTAAAGATATAGAGATTTAAAATGAAACAGAAAGAGGAGGCTTATGACGAATGTATAGTTCTCTGCTGATTTATGATCCAAACAGAATACACAATTAATACAGAGGAAAACCTAAAAAGGATAAAATCATTTTGAAAATAGATTAGTAGCTAACGTAAAAGAGAACCCAGAAGTCTTTTACAAGCAGATAAATATTAAAAGGATGATCAAATAAAGGATGGGACTGATCAGAATCCAAAAAAGCAGGAATAGAGAACGGATGAGGTACTAAGTGAATATTTCACACCTGTCTTTGTTACAGAAGAGAACGCTGCTCATAGAGCAATTTTTTAAAAAAAAGGAGGCAGTGATTTTTAAAAAATTGAGATGTGGGCATCATTGCTGGGCCAGCATTTATTGCCCACATCTATTTACACTCGAGGTGCCTCGAGACCGCAGCAGTCCATGAGCTGTACGTAGACTCACAATACCTTTGGAGCAGGTGTTTCAGGATTTTGACCCAGTGGTAGTGAAGGAATGTAGATATATTGTCAATTCAGGATGATGAATGGCTTAGAGGGCTACTTGCAGGTGGTATTGTTCCCATATATCCGGTGTCCTTTTGTCCTTGACGGTGACAGGTTTCTTGAGTGTTGTTGGATCTACACCCATCCAGACAAATGGGGAGAATCCTATCACATTCCAGTCTTGTGCCTTGTAGATGGTGAACAGGCTTTGGGAAGTCGGGAGGTGAGTTACTCGCCACAGTTTTCCGAGTCTCTGACCTGTTCTCATGGAGATGGTCATTGCCTGGCATTCTCGGGGCACAAATGTTAATTGCCACTTGTTAGCCCAAGCCTGGATATTGTCCAAGTCTTGCTGCATTTGAGCATGGACTACTTAAGTATCTGAGAAGTTGTAAACGGTGCTGAATATTGTGCAGTCAACAGCAAACATCCCCACTTCTGATATTATGATGGAAAGAAGATCATTGATGAAGTAGATGAAAATGGCTGGGCCTTGAACATTACCCTGAGGAACATATGGAGATGGCCTGGAGCTGAGATGACTGATCTCCGACAACCATAACCATCTTCTATGGTGACAAGTTCGACTCCAACCAGACAGACTTCCTTCCAGATTTCCATGACAGCAGCTTTTCTAGAGTTGCTTAGAATCATAGAATCCCTACAGTGTGGAAACAGGCCCTTCGGCCCAACAAGTCCATAAAGACCCTCAGAACATCCCACCCAGACCCATCCCACATAACCCTCCTAATCTACACTTCCCTGAACCACCACGGGTAACTTAGCATGGCCAATCCACCTAGCCTGCACATCTTTGGACTGTGGGAGGAAACCAGAGCATCCGGAGGAAACCCACGCAAACACGAGGAGAATGTGCAAACTTTACACAGACAGTTGCCTTAGGGTGGAATTGAACCCAGGTCCCTGGCACTGAGAGAGAGCAGTGCTAACCACTGAGCCGCGGTGCTGCCCACGATGCCACACTCAGTCAAACGTGGCTTTGATGTCAAGTGTTGTCACTCACCTCTGAAATTCAGTTCTTTTGTCCATGAATGAAGCCTTGAACGAAGGCTGTAACAGGAATTGAGTGTCCCTGGTAGAACTCAAACTGGGTGTTAGTGAGAAGGTGTGCACGCTTTGCTGAAGAGAACAGCCGATGTCACCTTCCATCACTTTAGTGACGATTGAGTACAGACTGAGGCAGTAACTGCTCAGGATGGATTTGCCCTGCTTGTTTTTGTACAGGGTCTATTTGTGCAATTTTCCACATTGTTGGGCAGATGCCACTGTTGCAATTGTACTGGAAGAGTTTGGCTAGAGGTGCAGCAAGTTCTGGGACACTAGTCTTTAGTATTATTGCCTGAATGTCATCAGAATCCATAGCTTTTGCAATATCCAGTGCCTCCAACAGTTTCTTGATATCATGTGGAGTGAATCAAATTGGCTGAAGACTAGCATCTATGATGCCAGAGACCTCTGGATCATCTACTTTGCACTTCTGGCTAAAGACTGTTGTGAATGCTTTATCATTATCTTTTGCAATGATGTGCTTGACTCTCCTATCATTAAGGATGAAGGTATTTGTGAATACTTCCTTTCCAGTGAGTTGTTTAATTATCCACCACTGTTCACAACGTTTTGGTAGGACCTCAGAGCTTAGATCTCACAACCAATGGATCAGATCATTTAGCTCTGTCACCTGCTGCTTATGCTGCTTGTCATGCACTTGTCCTGCTTTGTAGCTTCATCAGGTTGACAACTAGTTTTTTTTAGCCATGCTTGTTGCTGCTCCTGCTTGATCTCCTGCACCCTTCATTGAACTGAACTTGATCCCCTGGTTTGATGGTGGTGATAGCATAATGGATATGTTTGGCCATGAGATTGCAGATTGTGTTGGAGTATGATTCTGCTGCTGCTGCTGCTGCTGATGCTGATGGTCCACAGCACTTCACTGATGCTCAGTCTCGAGCTGTTAGATCTGTTCAAAGTATGTCATATGCAGAACACCATGCAAAGGTTTATTGCTGCAAAAAAGTGAGACTTGGTTGCTAGGAGGACCATTCGGTGATCGCTCTTACTCATATTGTTATGGACAGATGCATCTGCGGCAGGTAGGTTGGCGAGGATGAGGTCAAAAACAGTCTTCCTCTCGTCTGTTCCCTCATCACCTTCTGCAGAAGGTCAAGCATGAATGTCTTTCAGAACGCAACCAGCCTGATCAATGGTGCTACTGCTAAGTCACTTGTGGTGGTGGACATTGAAATCCTCAGTACTTCCTCCATGTAATGTTCAACATGGAGGAACACAGTCATCAGCCAAGGGAGGACGGTATGTGGTAATCAGCATAAAATTTGCTTGCCTATGTTTAACTTGACAACATCGGACTTCATAGGGTCCAGAGTCAATTTTAAGGCTCCCGGAGCAGCTCCCTCCTGAATGTATATCGATGTGCCACCACATCCACTTGGCCTGTCCTACTGGTGGGTCAGAACATATCCAGGGATGGTAAGGTATGATTCCGTGAGTATGACTATGTCAGGTTTGCAAGGTTTATTCGGTTGTTTTTGCCATTGTTTTTTCTGATGTCTAGGTTGATTTCATTTCTTTTTTGACACTTCGTAGCAATTGTTATAAGTCAGTAATCACAAGATCATTTCAGAGGGGAGTTGAGAATCAACCACATCGCTGTGGGTCTGGAATCACTTGTAGGCCAGACTGGATAAGGAATGGAGATTTCCTTTCCTAAAGGGTATTAGTGAAGCAAACGGGTTTTTCTGACAATTGGCAGTAATCATTGAATATCTGGAATTAAGAGTCTATTGAACTCAAATTCCACCATCTATCATGGCAGGATTCAAACCCGGGATCCTGGAACATTACATGAGTTTCTGGATTAATAGTCTAGCAATAATATCACTCGGCTATCACCTCCTCTCTGGGCAGATCAAAAACAAAGAGGATGTACTTAGAAAGACGGAGTCCTGAAATTAGAAAAGGTCACCCAGATCAGAAGGGGTGCAGAGTGTATTGGAGGATGTTGTTGCAAAGTTGGGTACAGTACTTGTGGATTGGAAGGCAGGGAGTTAGAATTTGGAGTCTGTAAAGTGCTGGGGGGTGGGGGGGCAGCGAAGGAAGCATTGTGTGGTCCCTTTAAACCATCGTGTCCTTTTTTTGTGCTTAGAAATTTAAAATGCATGTCTGTGAGCAGCAGATTGTAAGTTTACTGTACACAGAAAGCACCCAAATTGAAACATTTGTATTGAAAGCCCGTACAGTGAGCTGGGTATAAAAGAAGGGGGCAGTTAGACAAAGCATCAGAGCTAACTGCTATCAGCTCTCGAGAGAATCGCTGACCCTCACAGCCTTTCCTATTTCTTAGAGGAAGCACCATCTAAATAACAAAAGGTAACCGTGGCACAACTAGTTAATATTCCTGACAGAAAAATCAATGGAGAATGCACAGAATATTCTGCAAGACATACAGCCTGGCTGTAATTTTGAGAGAGTGAATTCTACACTTTAAAAGAAATGTAAGTGGGATTTGTATTAATTGGAACAGCATATCATTGGAATCTTGTTTTATTTGGGAATACTTGAGAGTTAGCACGGATTTATTCGGTTTTTTAAAATATTTGTTAACTTGTTCACTGTTGGTGCAATGAAAACAATCTGTCTCTCAACGTCAGTAAAGCTAAAGAACTAATCAGCGACTTCAGAAAGAAAGGAGGAGAACACGTCCCCGTCTACATCAACAGAACAGAGGTTGAGAGGGTGGACAGCATCAAGTTCCTCAGAGTGACTATAACCAACAACCTGTCCTGGACTTCCAATGTAAACGTGACAGTCAAGAAGGCACAACGACACCTCTTCATCCTCAGGTGGTTCAGGAAATTTGACATGTCCACAAGTTACCTCACCAACTTCTACAGATGCTCCATTGTAAGCATACTGTCCGGATGCATAATGGCCTGGTATGGCAACTGCTCTGTGTAGGACCGCACAAAACTGTATCCTTTGTTCGCTGAGATCTGCTACTACCGCTTTTAAACAAAACTTTTCACTGTATTTTGGTACGCATGACAATAAAATCAAAACCAAAGTCAAATTAAAGATGCCAGATAGGAAAAATAAAATTATCGGATATCTCGCGAACACGCTGAAACCTTACTGTGACAGGGAAAGGGAACCGGAAAAACAAGTATTAGATACTGCCACTCAGAGTGAGGAATCAAATCCACATGATTGGGATTTTGATGTGCCTCAGAATAAACTGATAATGAGGAAGTCCTTAAGGAATAGGATAGGGTGGTGAGCCATCTGTTCCAAGAACAGAATACTGAATTGAAAGACTTGTTACATTGCTATCAGGACCTATGTAGAAATAGAATGGGGAGGAATAATGCCACAGTACACGAGGTTGACGTAGGGAATGCTGTTCTAATAAAAGAACAAGCTTAATCCTCTCAAAGCAGCGCAGGCTCAGGAAGTGGAAATGATGCTCCAAGAAGACATCATAGAGACAAGTCAAAGTGAGTAGAGTTCCCTGATTGAGTTGGTTCACAAACCTGATGGTACTCAACGATTCTGCGAAGCTTATCAGAAGGTCAATGCCTTGATCACATCTGACTCATACCCAATTCCAAGTCTGGAGGACTGTGGAAAAAGTAGGACAAGCCATTTCCATCACAAAGTTGGACTTACTTCACAGTTACTGGCAAGTCAGAGACAGCAAAAGAAGTTTCTGCTTTTGTAACCCCAAATGGGCTCTATCAATTTAAAGTAATGCACTTTGGATTGAAAAACCCACCAGCACTTTTCAAAGGCTTATGAACAGAGTTGTTGCAGGATTGTCTAATTGTGCCATCTACGTAGAGGACTAAGTGATCTTTAGCCGTTCGTAGAAACATACATGGAACATTTGACAGAGCTCTTTGAGAGACTATGGAAGGCAAAGTTGGTCATAAACTTGGCAAAAACAGAATGTGAAGGTGGAAGTGACATTCTTAGGACACAACACTGGATACAGACGAATGACATGGAGGAACATCAAAATGAAGGCCATCGAGGAATTTCCAAGACCAATGTCAAAGAAGGAAGTGCTACAATTTTTAGGATTGAGCAGATTCTACAGGAAATTTGTACCAAACTTCAGAAGGGTAGCGGCACTGTTGATGGATTTGTTAAAAAAAACATGAAATTTTGGTGGACAGAACATGGAGGCATCTGAGAATTTAAAAGCAGTGTTAACCACCGCACCAGTTTTACCCATGTCAAATTTTTTGAAACCCTTCAAAGTCACCTTCGATGCAAGTGATGTAGGTGTTGGAGTTGTACTGTTACAGGAGGATAATTAGGGAACTGCAAGGCCAATTGGTTACTTTTCAAAACAACTCACTGTCCACCAGAAAAAAATTTCAACCATTGAGTTTGGTAATGGCCTTAGAACATTTTAATATTTACATTGCAAACAATGCATCAAAGATGATTGTGTCTACTTTCTTTCAAACAAGACAACAAGTTTTTGTATTTGGCAAATCAATTAGAACCAGGCAATTAGATACCAAAAACCAATTAAATTTAAATATGATGGTTTTGACAACATAGGACCAATTCTGTTATAAGAAATATTGACATGTTATCAAGGGTATAAAAGAAGGGGCAGTTGGACAAAGCACCAGAGCAAACAGACCCCAGCTCTCAAGAGAGAGAGAATCGATGGCTCCCACAGCCTCCTCCATGTTTTAGAGAAAGTAACATCTAATTAACAAAGGTACACATGGCACAAACTTTCCTGACAGAAGAATCAACCGAGAAGGCACAGAACATTCCGGAAGACATGTAACCTGGCTGTAATTTCAAGAGACTAAGTTTGTTTTTTTATAAAAAGTGGGACTTGTATTTATTGAAACAGCGTACTATTAGAATCTTGCTTAATTCGGGAGTAGTTGGGAGTTAGTAGGGATTTATTTGGTTTGTTAATAGTTTAGTTACTTTGTTCACTGTTAGAGTTAGATAAATAAATTGTGACTTGTTGATTTTTAGAGTGAGTGTCAGGGATTTGTTTTATTTAACCACCAGAAGTCGTTGGAAAGCAGGTTACACCATTTTTCACACTCCTTTTACAAGTTTTAGGGCGAGTTGCTCCTCTTTAGGCGTTTCTGTTTTAGTTCTCAGGAGGGGGGAGTCAACTTCCACTTTATAACAATGTAAAGGTGGAAATATGCCAATCGTCCCTAACAATGTGGTAGTAGCTAAGATCTGAAGGACTGTAAACATGATACTTCTGTTGAAAAAACAAGAGGAGAGAGATAAATTCAGCAGTAACACATCACTCAGCTTCACTTCAGTTAAATAAAAGCAAAAGTAGGCTGGGTGCTTGAGATCTAAAAAACAGAAAATGGAGTAACTTAGGAGGTCTGTTAGCACCTGTGGAGAGAGAAACATAACGCTGAGTTCAACATGACTCTTCTTCAAATAAAAGCAAACTACTGCAGATGCTGGAAACCTGAAACAAACAAAATTCTGATGAAACTTAGGTCTGCCTGCATCTGTGGAGAGAGAAAAACAAGCTTAATGTGGAATCTGATATGATCTTCAGAATATCATATTCGAAACATTAACTTTATGACTCTTCTTCAGACCTGTTTCATCTCAGTGTTGGGATACTTTGAGAAATAACAGAAACAAAATTAAGTGGCACCTGAACCAATGTATATTTATATTTATATTTATATTTATATCAACCTGCTCAAATGGGTCAAGACACATCTCTGGAGCAGACAGACTTTAACTTAGGCCTTCTGGTCTAGACGTAGGGACTGCATCACAAAAGCCCCTATTTGGCCCAGAAATGGCTAATAAATGAAAGTCAGCACAGATGAGTTAAACACCGATTGTGTTTGACTAACTTGGTTCGAGTTCTTTAGCGTTACTGTTTCAGGTCCTGTGACCCTTTCTCAGAACTCCTCAGTTGACCAAAAACGTCAACTCTGATTTTAATTCACAGATGCTGCCAAACCTGCTGAGCTTTTCCAGAAACTTTTGTTTTTGTTCCTCATTTACAGCAACCACAATTCTCTCGATTTTTAATCAAGTTCTTTAGCAACTTTTGGCTGCTTTCAAAGATTTTCAGGCACAGTTAGCATTCTTTTGTGATGCATCATTTTATGAGTTCATGTACAGACCTACTCAGCTGCACAACACAGCAGCTTTGCAGGAACTACCGTCAGTGTGGTCAACCATTTTCAAAAGCTCTGGAAGTTTAAAGAAAAAGCAGGGAGCATTTTTCAGCGTCATGACAAAGGCTGTTGGTCTTGGCATTTAATACAAGCCACTGTAATGCCACAGTTGAAGTGGGAGCTTAATTGGACACAATCAAATATGGCACAGGTTTGGAAGGTGAGGATATTTGTACTAAACCTGTTGAGATGCAACTTGTCCTTCTATCTGTACAGATGCAGTTGAAATGGAAAAGGAAAATGACGGTTTTAACTGTAGAATCTTTCACAGACCTATACATGTGGAAAAACAAACTATCTACACGGTTAAAATTTTAAAAAGGCACAAAAGATTCAAATAGCATCTGGCACTGGTTCTCACAGTCACTCATTTTAAATTAAGAAGCATAAATCAGAAGTAAAACAGAGATGTGTATAACCAAATCAAAGTTATAAAGTACACTTAAATTGTCAGTTAGAAACCAGTGGCTTCAGAAACTGCAAAATTGAATTAATAGTTAAAACTGGACAAACACTGACTTCTAGACTTGGAATCATGAATTTTGACTTGTAAAAATTGATCAGTGCATATTTTTCAGTGATTTACCAAAGTAAGAGACTGGTGTTAGAAATGCTGGATCTGGCATATTTTTCTTTCTACATCCAGTGTAAAGTATCCCTAGGCCACTATACAGTCAGTTTTTTCAGCCCCGAGAAAGGCCCTTAGTCTCCTTCACAGCCTGCTCTTTTCAAAGGACAATGACCCCAGTCTATCTAGTCTCTCTTCACAGCTAAAATTATTCCGGCCCATGCCACATCTTGATGATTCTCCTCTGCACCCTCTCTACTGTAACCACAGACTTCCTACAGAGTGGTGACCAGAACTGTACACAATGTGCCAACCTAACCAACATTATATACAGCTCCATCATAACCTCAGAGATAGCAAGAACTGCTGATGCTGGAGTCTGAGATAACACAGTGTGGAGCTGGAGGAACACAGCAGGCCAGGCAGCA
>JAHRHZ010000289.1:40482864-40513116 GCA_024137785.1 Ginglymostoma cirratum | reverse complement strand
GAGATAACACAGTGTGGAGCTGGAGGAACACAGCAGGCCAGGCAGCACCAGAGGAGCAGGAAAGCTGATGTTTCGAAGAAGGGCCCCGACCCGAAACATCAGCTTTCCTTCTCCTCTGATGCTGCCTGGCCTGCTGTGTTCCTCCAGCTCCACACTGTGTTATCTCCATCATAACCTCATTGTTCTTGTACTCAATGCCTTGACTAATAAAGGCAAGTATCCCACATCTTAACCATCCATTGCATCAGCTTTCTAAATGAGTACCATGACATCGTGCCATTCTCCCATCCCTTCTCTGTAATCCTGCACATTATTTCTATTTAAATAAATCACCTCATGCCCCTTTGAATGCCTCAACTGAACTTGCCTCCATTGTGCTTCCAGGAAATAATTTCCGGACGTGTGCTATGGAAAAAAGTTTTCTTCTTACATCACATTTACTTCTTTAGAAAATCACTCTTTTAGGGGCGGAAATATGCCATCCTTACTTGGTCTGGCCTACATGTGACTCTAGAACCACAGCAATATGGCTGATTCTCAACTGCTATCTGGGCAAACTAGAGCTGAGCAATAAGTACTGGCTTGGCCAGCGATGTCAGTCTGGTGAATAAATTAAAGTAAAATCTTTCATTCTTGATCCTTTTATGAACGGGAATAGTTTCTCCCTGTCTATTGTCCAGACCTGTCATGTTTTTGAAACGTGTGTGTCCAGGAGATAGAAGGACAGCGCTTTCCATGTAGAGGACTCATACCTCTTTCTTCCAATGATTAATTAATTTCAAGTGTTCCAGCAGATTTTAATTACATAATAACTGTGTTTCTTGTAGAATAGCCTATGCAACCGATTGTTGGGATAAGGCATTGAATTTCATGTGGAAAGCTCTGGTTAATATCTATGTTATTGCTACTCATGTGCCAAGGAGAGGTTTGGTATTTTCCAACAAAAATGAAGGTCAATGATCAGAAGCTGACTCAAGACTCATTTTGAGAACATTTTTAGCAGCGCTGTCTGTCAAATCTGTCAGTTGACACAATAATGCAAATTTGGTAAGCACAAAAGGTGATTTTCTTTTATTAAGTAAAATTAACATTTATCAAAATTAACATTGATGTTTTCTTGAAATGATCAGTGTTCACACCTCTTAAATAAGACAATCCATATGTTTCAACTGCCAGCTTACCTAACTATGGAACTTCAGCTTTTAATAGTGCTTTGATAATTTTTTTTTAAATTTAAGGCATCAAGGTAATGGGGAGAAAGCTGGAAGATGGCATTAAGATAGAGGATCAGTATGAGCAGGTTCTAAGGGCCGAGCAGCCTACTCTTAATTTCTAAATTTTGTAAAGAGAACAGTGTTAGTCCCCTTTGTAAGTAGAAAAATAATTTTGATAGTGGTGAATTTATGCAAATTACGGTACACCATTGCCTTTGCAACAAAAGGCAAAATATAGGCATAGGAACAAGAGTTGGTCATTTAGCCTGCTGCGCCTGTCCCACAATTTAAGATGACCATGGTAATTGAAACACTTCAACATCTCTCATCCACTCTATCCCTACAATCCTTTACACTATTCTAATCACATCTATCAAACACTACTTTAAATAAGCTAAGTATTTCAACTGCCTTCGAAGTACAGGATCAGATTCACAACCCTCTGATATAGTCTAGCCAAGTTTCCATACAATTGAAGACAGACCTCACTGCTCCTGCACTCAAATCCTCTTGAAACGAAGGCTAATGTTCCATTTGCCTTCCGAACAGCTTGCTGCGCCTGCATATTAACTTTCAGTGACTACTGACAAGGTCACCCTAGATAGCGGGAGCCCACCTATGATTCCAGGTGTTCCTATGGCAATTTTAATGCAAGCAGTGTTAATTGCTTTAATGCAAGACTTCTGCTATGTTAGGAGTGCCTTTGTTTGCAAAGAAACATCCTCCCACTGGAGATAACATACTAGCATCAGGGGTATTGAAGTCTTTAAGTGGCCAGTTAAGGACCTTCCGTAAAATATCATGGGTCAAGGGCAAGCAGGTAGGAGGCTAAATGTAATCCACTGGATTGGATGTGCCCCAACTTCAAATCTGCCAGCAGGCAGAGGTAAAGGTCACCCCCTCATGAATTAACATCTTTCCCTAATAAAAGATTCATAGGAATGCTTTTTCCAGAACACCTGAGAATTACTGCCAGGTTGTAATCTTTCTCGTACATCCTGATTCTTAAAGATGTTACATACATCTACTACATCAAAACACAGCTTTCATCTTCAGAACAGGCACTTTACAACCTTCTGGACTTAATATTCAGTTCAACACATTCAAATTATGAACCAACTCCCATTCCTTCCCTTTCTTTTAGCTTTACCTGTTACATTCTCTTATCATGTCCTCTCTCCCCAGCCCCACCCCCACTGGAACTATCTGTTCTTTCAAGTCTGGCAGATTGGCAGAACGATGGTGTGTCTTTCTCACATTCCAATATCTTAATTTGCTCCATCAACACCCTTTCTCCCTCAGCACTCCACTCCTCCAACTATTGCATAAATGCTGCCCCTCCTCCACACTTCATGTCAGCTCTGATAGAGAGTCATCTACACTTGAAACGTTAGCTTGCTCTCTCTCGATGGATGCTGCCTGACCCACTGTGATCTCCAGCATTTGGTGCTTTCGGTACAGTTTTCAGAAAAAGCCCACTTTCAGTGGCAGCAAAACTTCTCCCAGCAATCAGAGGCAAAAAGAACACAGCTCTGCCCAGTAATCAATGCAAGACTCGCAGGCTGACCTAGACTCCAGGCTATGGCTAGGCCTGGGTACCTGCACCAGCGGCTCAGTGTTCCAAACACCTTTATGGAGATAAGACTTTAGACTTAAAGACCTGGATGTTTTCTTACCTTGTGACTCTATTTTTCTGTTTTTTGAAGTTGTTTCCTAACTAAGATTGCACCAGAGAATGCCAACTTCGTACACTTTTCACTGTACTCATGCATTCCTATACTTGAGCGCATGTGACAATAAAATCTAATTCAAATAAAATCTAATACTAATCCTATGTTTCAATCATTTGTAGGCTTCACTTTATGTAGGTAATTGGAATCATCGAATCAGGCGCTGAACAAAGAAGACTTTAGAAGTGAAAAGCCAAAGGCATAATGCAATCCTTCTACAAGCAATATTGCAGCATGTTTTCTGCTACTCACCATGGAGAGAGTTTTTATTTAATATTAAGATGGAAGCAACATTAACCCAAACCATTCTGACATGTCCTGTTCATAAGAACAGCCAAGACAAATGGTTGGAAGCAGGTTGTTAGTCCACTGTTAGGCAAGAAATATCAAAACAGAAAGAAGGTGGAACCAAGTGATGAAATTTGATTTTTAGTTTATAATTACAGCATAGATTTATCTCAAAGTTTCATAGGCAAATTTCATGATGCACTTAATCCAAAGTCTGATTATATTAATACTTTGGATACAAAAGTAATTTATTGGGAGTTGGATGAAATACTCTTACTTCTGTAAGAAAGGGCACAGAAAATAAGATGCACAGTTAAGAGCCCATTACACCCTGAACTTAATAAATAATACATTATGATTTTTATTGTTATTTACATACTATACAATTGTGAGATGATGCAGGGTTAATTAGAAATCCTACAGTAGAAAATTATCTGAAGAAACATAATAAATAATACATCAGGTTTGAAAATGAAGCATTTAATCCACAACTATAGTCTCAAGTTTAAACATAGCCAATTATAGGTGAGTTGGCTGAAATGTATTGGGAGATTGTTTAAAAGGTATGACAATAGCTAATTAATAAACACAAAGAAATAATTTGCAATTCTTGAAAGAATACAACGTGTATATTCCTTTGAAAAATTCAATCAGAAAAGTTGAAAATAATTAGAGATGTTAAATATAGTACGAGATCAAAAGAGGTTTGCAATGTGTCCAGCAAGAAATGACAGAATTGTTACAGCACAGGAGGCCATTTGACCGATCTTGCCTTCAGTTATCTAGTACCAATCTCCTGTTTTTTTCAATGTATTCCTGCACACGCTTTCTAACCAAGTAATTATCCAATGCCCTCTTGAATGCCTCAGTTGAACCTGCCTTGACCACATTTCTAGGCAGTGCATTCCATACCTTAACTACTCACTGTGTGAAAAAAAACGTTTTCCTCAAATCACCCTTGCTTCTTTTGCACATCACTTTAAAACAGGATTGGGAGAGTTTTCAAAACCAGAAGAAAATGCCTAGGAAATTTATAAAGAGGCAGAAAACAGAATTGGAGAGTAAATTAGAGATATAAAAAAACAGATTGCAAGACCTTTTGCAAGTATTTCAAAAGGGAAAAAAAAAATCAGTAAGTGTTAATATCTTACAGCTGTCATAGACAAGGGAGGAGAAATTAACTAAATCCCTCAACCTGCTTCCTCATTGTCTGCAGTGTGGTTGTTTTGGAAAGGTAGATGAGTGTGTTTCTCAACCCTATTTAATGTGTGATGAAGGGTCTAGGCCCGAAACGTCAAGTTTTCCTGCTCCTATGATGCTCCTTGGCCTGCTGTGTTCATCCAGCCCCACGCCTTGTTATCCCCTATTTAATGTGTGGTCACTTTAAAGAAACAGCAGCAGACTACCACTGATTTAAAAAACAGGCGATTTATTCACACACACCAAGAAAGTCTAAATCATTAACACACTGTAAAAAGATACAACTCAAAAAGGCTCTATACTTCTACAACTACACACCAAAAAAGTAGTTAACAGTGTTAGTGGTTAGCTTATTTTTAGAACAGTGCTTCCCAAAATATTGTGGGTCAGGATCCCACATGGGGTCACAAGCTGAAATTGTGGGATCACGAGCTCTGAGCTAGCAATGGCCAATTCCATTGTCCCGTGATCTAACAGGTGGCCTCCTCCTCCAGGTGTCACAACAGTTTAAGCTTCAAAACAAGGCCGGAGTGGGAAAGTGTTTGGGAAGTACTGACACAGAAGATCAGTTGAATTGGGCATGGTACAGAGGAATCTTTTTCCACACAAACTGTATAGCTGTTGGGTCCAAAAGTAGCTGAAATCAATGATCAGCAGGATTTCTTTACAGATGGCCTCAGGGGTTTGGAATCAGGCTGGGAAGCTTTTTAAAAAGGGAAGACACAACTTTTTTGCTGCTGTTCTGTAGCTTTCAGTCTACTTGAGTAGTATGCAGTTTTTAAAAGTTTTTACATCAAAATCTGTTATTTCTAGCTAGATCTATCTGATCAATACTGGTACTGTCTAAACAGAATGGCTTGAAGTCTAACAACATTATTACGCCGATAGATGGTTGTCTTTCGCACTTGCTCTACTGATAATTGGTGTCTTTAGCAGTCAATTTTGTGAGGCATCGACCTTGATGAGAAATCTACCAAGTATATTGATTGGGTCTGAGGATGACTTTGAATGATAACTGTGTAAATACACAAAGCACTGCTGTCAATCATGTCAATTCCAGGGAAGGTCCCAAACACAGATGACTCATACAACTCATAGAATTCTATGAATCATCCTTGCTTCTATGATGATTCGTTAGGACATTTTCAAAAGCTTGATTAATTGTGCTAAATATGAAAAATGCCATACGATTCCTGGCAACCAACGTCCATTTTAAAATGCGGGAAAGACAGTTCCAGAAGCTTTCTCACAAATACAGTCCGTATTTGAAGCTATGAATAGGACATACCTTCATTAACCATAACAAAAAGGCATGAGAAATAATAATTGAGAAGAACAACATAGTGGAACCATCAAAAATAAAAACTGTCACAACTATGAAGTCAGACACCAAAGAACATAACAGAAATTGTGAGAAACCTAAGCTGTAGTTTTGTCAAGGAGATGGGTGTTGCCACCTTGCAATCCTGATTCCATCCTGGATAGTCCACCTGACTATTTTTATGCCAGAAACGTGGTCACAGATTAGAGACAAGCCTGAGGAAGCCCAGAGGTGGGTGGACAGTGAAGGTGACAGATTAGAAGGCCCACCTACATTTAAAATCAGGACATCACCACATGTAACCCTCAGTTTCTCCAAATACCAAGAGAGAAGCCGTGTGACTTGTGTTTTCCCAACTTTAGGAAATTCCTTTCGGAAGGTGTAGTGCAAGTGCAGATATTAACTGATGTGGCAACTTTCCTGAGAAACTACTGGAAGACCTCCTCTCAGCATCTCCTGAATGAACTGCTTTTGGAAAGACCTCAATGAGAACCACACAAGTCAGATGACACTGTAAACATATGCTAGGACACCAGACTGAAATTCATCTGGAATATTTCATACATATACTTTTTCTTCAGGGACTTGCACTTACGTGACCAAAATGTATTCTCAAGAAAGAGTAATTTAGAAGGTTAATGTTTAGATATTCATATTTCAGAGTACTACAACTCAACTTTGCATCTTATTGTTGACTAAATCTTTTTATTAGAAACTAATAAATGATATTGCCCACTGAAGAAATGTGGTTGATGGATTTTTTTTTGGGATCTGAAATTAATGGCTAGCTAAAATATACAACTGGCTATATCTGAAACTTTTCAATGTATGTTCAGACCAACAGAAAAGTGAACTGCATTCATAACAACATTCACTAATAACAGACAAATGAGGAATTGACAAGTCTTGGACTCCCCCTTTATATTTTTCCAATACTTAATTGGTACATTTGCTATGTTTGATTCTGCAACTATATATAATGAAATTTCTTATACACCTTAATGCACTCCATCTTGAGATCAAATTCACCTTTGAAATAGAACAGCCTAATGAACTCCTTTATTCTTCATGCTAGTTGAGAAATCTGCCAGTAGGTTCTATATTAGTGACCCCTACAAACCTGGTTTCATCAGTCAAAGTACACATTTAACACATTTAACTATCCCAAAAGTTGGCCTCATTGGCAATTTCCTAACCAGGGCTTAAGTTTTTTGCTCACAGTGCAAGCTTGACTCTGAAATAAAGCTCATTAAAGCTATTCTACAGGATAATGGTTACTTGATCAGATCTTGGCTTAATGTACATCATGCATTCTCACTGAAAGGGCCAAAGTTCATCAAGGTCTGTCATGAAGAGATTTTCACAAATTATCCAGAAAGAGTAAAGGTTGGAGCCATAGATTCATTCAACACAGAAAAAGACCCTTCGGTCCAACTTGTCTATGCCGACGAAGTTTCCCAAACTGAACTAGTCCCACCTGCCTCTGTTTGGCCCATATCCCATAAACCTTTCTTATTCATGTATCTGTCTAAATGTCTTTTAAATGTTCTTGCTGCACCTGTATCTATCACCTCCTCTGGCAGTTCATTCCAAGTACAAACCACCCTTTCTGTGAAAAGGTTGTTCTTCAGGCTCCTTTTAAATCTTTCTCCTCTCACCTTAAAAATATGCCCCCTAGTTTTGAACTTCCTTACCCTAGGGAAAAGATCTTTGTTATTCCCATGTTCTACGTTCCCCATGACGGATAAAACCTCTATAAGATCACTCCTCAACCTCCTATGCTCTAACAAAAGAAGACCCAACCTACCCAGCCTCACCTTATAACTCAAACCCTCCAGTCCCGGCAACATCCTTGCAAATCTTTTCTGAATCCTCTCCAATTTAATAAAATTCTTCCTTATAGCAGGGTGACTAGAACTGTATCCTATACTCCAAAAGTAGCCTCACCAACGTCCTGCACAACTTCAACATGATGTCCCAACTCCTACATTCAAAGGTCTGTGCAATGAAGGCAAGCATGCTAAAGGCCTTGGTAGACAAACAGGAGGTTGGAAGAACACAGCAAACCAGGCAGCATCTGGATGAAAAGAGCAGTCAACGTTTCGGGTATTACCCTTCTTCAGGTCCTGGGGTGATTTGAGTTTTGTCCTGAAACAGCAGTCAGGAAGAAGGTTGATACCCAAAACGTTGACTGCTCACCCTCTTCCAGATGCTGCCTGCCTTGCTGTGTTCTTCTACCCTCCTGTTTGTCTAAGTTGGATTCCAGCATTTGCAGTTATTTTGTCTCATGCTGAATACCTTGTTTACCATCCTATCTACCTGTGACACATTTTTCAAAGAACTGTGTACATGAAACTTCTAGGTCTCTCTGCTGAAAAACATTCCCCAGGGCCCTTCCATTAACTGTACAAATCCTGCCCTTATTCGTTTTACGATAATACAACACCTCGCATTTATTCAAATTAAACTTCATCTCAAAAATGTGTACACGCTACCAACTCACGGTAGTATTTTGTGGTATTGTCAATTAACAGGATGTTGCCATCAAGTCAAAAAGATGTTCTGGCCAGAACACAAATTAGTAATGTGTTATTTGAATTTCTAAGTTGGTATGATGTATTTAGGCTTTACATCTTCATTACTGGTGGATCGTGTCAAACAAACAGCACATACCTTCCGCTATTCACAAAAGGCAGAGTACTGAATGTACACAACCAACCCATCCTTTTGAGACTTAGAAAATTATGTCTAATTTAAATGTGATTCTGTAGCTGCACAACTTTTGCTGAATAATCCCAAATGTACTAAGAATTATGCTAACAACCAATTCAAGATTATCCGTCAGGTTCACAATGTGGCTCACCGATGCTTGTCAGAAGCTAGATATACTACACAGAGTCCCAAACAGTGCTCGCAAAAGCAATATGCCTTGGCACTGCACCTTTTTTAAGCTAAACAAAAGGATGGTGGGCATGTGGGCATTGTGGACAGTAGTTCCCTGGAGCATTCTCTACGTTCACTGCACCTTGACCAGAGTTGACTCTTCTCTTTTCCCCATATAGTACAAATTGCTGCTGCCTCTGGAAGTTAGCATTCTTACATTAAGTGCAAGACAAAAAGCCTTGACAGCATGTCTCTTCTTTCAGTCAATGCCCAAGTGTAACAGTAGTATAAATGTGGTTTAACTTTGAGAATTGTAGGGACAGACCAGGGAACTACAGGCTACTGAATTTAACAAGAATGGTAGGGAAAATATTGGAGAAAATAGTGAAGGAGAAAATTAATCTTCATTTAGAGAGGCAAGATCTGATCATGGATCAGAGGGGACGTTATACCTAACAAATCTGATTGAACTTTTTGAGGAGGTGACCAAGTAGTTGGATGAAGGCAGGGCAGTTGATATAGTTTATACAGATTTCAGCAAGGCCTTTGACAAGTCCCCACATGGGAATCCGATAAAGATAACAAAAGGTCATGGATCTAGGGTAACTTGGTAAGATGGATCCAAGATTGGTTTAGTGCTAAGACACAGTGGATGGTGGTAGAAGGCCATTTGTGTGACTGGAGGTTGGTGTGCAGTGCTCCTTATTGTTTGCAACGTTCACAAATGATGTAGATGAGAGTGTGGGAAGGAATCACAAGTAACTTTGTAGGAGAGGAAGTGGTGGATGTGGGTACAGTTACAATATTTAAAAGACATTTGGATAAGTACATGAATAAGAAATGCTGGGAGGAAAATGGGCCAAGTGCAGGCACACAAGACTAGTTTCTTCTCGGATTATGGTCGGCATGGTCTGGTTGGGCCAAAGGGTCTGTTTCCGTGCAGTAGGACTCTATGACACAAAGATTGGCCAGATGTTTGACAGGAAGGAGGAAGGTGTTAGGTTACAGAAAGATATACATATTGGCGAGATGGACAGACAGAATTTAACCCAGTGAAGTGATGCACTTTGGAAGCAATGTGTATGATCTACAAGATTCAGCATGGAAATTCAGCAAAGATCCTTAGACAGCAACTTCCAAATCCATAAAAACTTCCTCTAGAAGGGTAAGGGCAGCAGATGCATGGGAACACCACCACTTGCAAGGTTCCCAGCAAGCCACTCACCAACCTGACTTGAAATATATTGCCATGTCAAAATCCTGGAATTCCCTCTAACAGCATTGCTAGCCTATCTACAGCACATGGGCTGCATCAGCTCAAGGATACAGCTCAACAGCACCTTCTAAGGGGAAGTAGGGACAGGCAATAAATGATGGCCTCAGCCAGCAAAATCCATGTCCCACAAGGGAATTTAAAACAAGGACATTGGAATAGTCAATGAATGGCAAGACACTAAGAAGCTCAGAGGAACTGAGGGATCTTGGGCTGCTTGTCCACAAGTCCCTGAAGATGGCAAGACAGGTTATCAAGATAGTTAAAATGGCATATAGGACACTTGCCTTTATCAGTCATTGCATAGACAATAACAGCAGGGAGGTCATGTTGCAGCTGCACAGAACTTTGGTTAGGCCACAGCTGGAATACTGAATACAGTTCTGGTTACCAGATTGTGGGGAGGAAGTGACTGCACTGGAGAAGATGCAAAGGAGGTATATTGGGAAGCTGCCTTGGATGGAGCATTTCAGTAATGAAGAGAGGCTGAATAAGCTCAGGTTGTTTCCTTTAGCGCAGAGAAGGTTGAGGGGAGACCTGATAGAGATGTATCGATTATGAGGGACCAAGATTGGGTGAATAAAAAGCAGATACAAAAACAAAAATTGCTGGAAAAAACTCAGCAGGTCTAGCAGCATCTATGGAGAGAAAGCAGAGTTAACATTTCGGGTCCAGTGACACTTCTTTCAAACCAACTGTAGCTAGGAAAAGGTTGGTATATAAGTGCTGAAGATGGGGTGCAGGAGAAGTAAACAATTGATGGCGATGGAGCCCAGAGAGACAGAACAACAGTTGGATAGTCAAAGGAATAGGTAAAGGTCAGCCTGCTAATGGAAACCATTAGTGGCTGATGTTGCCTTAGTTGTGGCAGCAGCCTATGTGAGGACAAGGCCTGGTGTGTGGGGGTTGGGGTAAGGACATAGGAGAAGGTGCTCAGACCCTAATGTTATTGAACTCTATATGGAGTCCTGAAGGGTGCAGGTCCCCAAGCAGAAAATGAGATGCTGTTCTTCCAGCCTGCGTTGATAGAAAGCAGCTGTTCCCTTAGTTGAAGGGTCAATAACAAGGGGACATAAGTTTAAAGTTAAAGGCAGGAGGTTTAGAGGGGTTTTGAGAATTAAATTTTTCCACAGAGGGTGGTGGGGTCTGGAATGCACTACTGAAAAAGGGTAACTGGGGTGGGAAACGTAACCACCTATAAAATATATTTGGATGAACGCAAACTGTCATAAGATTCAAGGCTATGGGCCTAGCATGGGCAAATGGGATTAGTGTGGGTAGAAATATATTTTCGGTCATACAAACTGATGGGCCGAAGGGCATCTCCTGTACTCTACAATTCTATCATTCTTTTATTTATGAACGCATAAATTTGCACTCATATTTGTGATAACATCTTTAGGAAAAAAAAATCTATTTCATTGACGACATGGAGACAATATTAACAGCCCCACTTTCCTTAATTACTGGAATAATTCCGTTCAAAAATGAAAATGCAGCACGGAAATGCCATTTTCAGGGCAGGACTTCAGGTTTCCAAGCTTGCTGATGCTGCTGTTGTGACAGAGTTGGGATCACAACTGCTTTTTTTTAAAAAATTTCTGAAAAATAAACACAGATTGTTCAGACATTTCACTCAGTACTAAGCTTCAGTGCATTCTTCATTTCTGCACTGAATGGGAAAAGGAATGGTGAAATTTAACCACCAAAACCTGTCTCCTTTAATTTGGCTTTTTCCACCATCTTCACAAAATCAAAATCATACTTCAGCAGCACGTTAAGTCTCAGTTAATCTAAAATCTAGCAGAAGTTCAAAAATGAAAGTCACTGACCTGGTTCCGCCCACGTAGGTTTGCATATCTGAACTTCTGGATGAAATAGAAGATCAGCCAAGCCAAAGAAATGATCATCAGCACAATAAATGAGATGGACACAAAAACAAGAGAGCCACGGCTGTACTGTGGAAAATGTGCTGTTCCAACCGCTATAGACATCAAAACAGTGAAGTTTTTTTCTATGTAACTCAGAATCTCACGACCTCTACGTTCAGAAATCATGACTGCGACTATGTTACCAGTACCTAAAATAAACAAAAAAAATCATAATTAGTCTCCAAGAGATTGGCAACAGGTCAAATATTCCAAAAAGAAAATTACAAGATTGACAAATTCTACCTTATTTCTGTGCTGGAACCTACAACTCCTGCCAGCACAGCCCCAAAGTGGTTAAACAGCTAAATATAGATTTCAGAGGAGGTTTCAAATTATTTTCAAACTTGTAGTTAGGCAACATTGCAACATCCTCCTTCAAGAAGAAACCACATTACCCAAGATCACTTTGATGAAGACAGAGGGATGTTTGTATCGAGATATCAAAATCAACTGATGGTGCTCTTGTACTGCAAAGGCCATTTTGAATGTTTCCTGCCTTCTGGGCCTTTAACTAGTTCTTGCAACAGAGCTACCCGTCACTATCAACGTGCCTAAAATTGGCAGACCAACCAGGAGAAATAAAATTTGTTTTGAAAGTTCTTTTTTATACTATATGACTTTATTAATATTAATATGGCAAGTATGGTTAATAGGCTATGGACCAAGTACAGGTAAATGGGATTAGTGTAGCTTGGTGTTTATTAGTTGACATAGACATGGTGGGCCAAAATGTGTGTTTCCATGACTCTATAATTATGACTAAGAAAAACATTTCCAGAGGAGCTATGGAAAGAAGGAAATATATATAATGTTAAATAAGGTTATTGGATTGCAAGTGTTATTTGAACCATCATTTGTGCACTAATATAGGAAAGGTACGGAATTGTTTTGTCCTCAACAACCAATTAGAGTCATACAACACAAAAACAGACCCTTAGGTCCAACTCGTCCATGCTGACCAGATATCCTAAATTAATCTTGTCCTATTTGCCAGCATTTCATCCATATCCCTCTAAACCCCTCCTATTCATGTATCCATGCAGATACCTTTTAAATATCATAATTGCACCAGCCTCTACCACTTTTTCTGGCAGTTCAATCCATACACATACCACCCTGTGTGGAAAAAGTTGTTCCTTAGGTCCCTTTTAAATCTTTCCACTCTCACCTTAAACCTATCCCCTCTAATTCTACACTCCCTTACCCTGGGAAAAAGATCTTGGCTATTCACCCTATCACTTATTTCTGGAACAGTCAAGTATACAACAAATGGCATTGCTCAAAACACTGCAATGCAAAACCAGGGGAGATTTAAGTATATAATAAATTTCATATTCAAAAACAATACATTTAACAACCCAGTTTCAAAAGCCCTCTGCAGTAGATAATGTCATGATTTCATTACTCAAAAGAAATTGGTTCTCATGTTTTTTCTAATCAAGTGACCCTTTAAAGAATATGCCCTCTTGTCCTAGACTGTCCCACAGGGGAGAAACAACCCCTCAGCATTTATATTGCAAAGTCCTTTAAGAACTTGTGTCAATAAAGCATGTCTCATTCTTCTCAACTCAAACAGGTACTGGGCCAACTTACTCATCATATCCTCAAAACAATCCCTTAATACCCAGGAACATCCTACTGAACCTTCTCTGGACTTCCTCTACTGTTCACAGTATTCTAGTGTCATCTAACCTGTACAGTACTAGCAAGATTTTTCCATATTTATTCTATTCCATTTGTCTGTTACCTGCTGACTTTGTATGTTAGCTTTTTGTGACTTACGTACAAGGACCCTCAAATTCCTGTGCTGCAAATTTCTGTAGACATTTCTCCAGTTGTTTAATATTCAGTTCCTCTACACTTCCTGCCAAAATAACCTCACATTTTTGCACAAAGATTCATTCAAACTGTCAAGATTGTGCTCATTGACTTGAACCGTATATATCCCACCACAGACAATTTGCGTCAGCCTCCCCACTCACCTTCCCACATATTTTTATGATTTCTGCAAACTTGGCTATTGTACATTCACTTCCCTCATCCAAGTCATTTTTACATAGGCCCCAGAACTGAACCTTTTAGCACTCCATTAATTACAGCAATGCCGTCCTGAAATTATTTCCTTTATCCTAAATCTATTAATTAGTTAATTGTCTATCCACGCCAACGTACCAGCTCCAAAACCATGGGCTCTTTTGTAGGTTAACATTTGGTCCCTTATTGAACTCCTTTTGGAAATCCAAATATATTATATCTACTGGTTTCCCTTTATCTATCCTGCTTGTTATTTCCTCAAAGAATTCTAATAAATATATCAGGTATGATTTCCCCTTTGTGAAGCCACACATGAATTTCTAAATATTGTTATTATTATCTCCCTTATAATAGACTCTAGTATTTTCCCAATGACAGATGTCAAGCGAACTAGCACAGTAACCCTTTTTTGTCTCCCTTTTTGACTAAGGGTGCTGCATTGGCAGTTTTCTGAACCTTGGATTTTTTTCAGAATCTCAGGATTCTTGGAAGATTATTGCTATTGCATCCATTATCTCTGTAGTTACTAATGCTCTAGGATTATTCCTTTGTGGTAATGAGCTTCATATGTTAAACTGCACTTTTTTGTTGCCATATGTTATGTAGAAAGTATCAAAATTTCAAAGGTTTAAATAACGGCGCACAATTTCCTTCGATGAGAAAGGAGAAAACATAGTTGAGGTATGTTTGCTTTAACAATTCATTTGCACCTGCACAGAACAAAAAAAAACATGCATTTCAACCACTTTGAAGATGCCTGTACATTTTAAATAAATGCTCAAGCAGTAAATTCTGCTTGTGTGCAATGGGTATGGGGAAGAGAAATAGAGACAGCCAAATAGAGATGGAGGGACACACACATGCACGCACACACACACGCGTACACACACACACAAAGTCTAAACTACATCAGTTGAATATCTCATCCAGTTCGATTCTAATCAATATAACTCAACATCAGGTGCTGCACGTAACAGGCTAACATTGCCCAGAAAAGACTTTTATCACGTGGAGACAGAAGAAACAGAACAGAGAAAGTTGGCTACAAAACCAAAAATCATAAGGATAGCGTGGCAAACTAGAAAAATATGGGAAGTAATGTTCCACAGTGATCACTATTGGTGTCAGTGTTCTTTACGTTCTGAAATTAGAAGTACCATTTCAAAATTTGGGTAGTTATAATAAATAGAAGATAGCCGTGATAAAAATACAAGTAGACATTAAGCAGCTCGCAAAATGACCACACAATTTGCAAACAGGTCTGAGATCCTGCAGTGCGATGTGCAGTATCCCTGCCTCTAAGCTAGGAGATCTGGGATAAGTCTCAAGGACTTGATCGCCAAGGAAGGTGTGTTCATAACACAGCCAAATAGATTAAGTATCAATCTGTAAATTCTTCCAACATATCAATGACAGGTGGTCTTTCAAAGCTCTGGTCAAAACTATGCATGCGAGGTGAAAGGTGGATAAAACATAGGTTGGAAGAAAGATTGTAGGATTACAAAAATCCAAAGTAAAAGCATAAATAGGCCATTCAGACCCTCAAGCCTGCTCCATTATTCATTACGTCCATGACAGGATCAGTAAGAATAACCATCACACAGTCCTTGTGGAGAGGAAGCTCCACATTCACATTGAGAATACCCATCATGTTGTGCTGCACTATCACAGTGCTAAATGGGACAGACTTCAAACAGAATTGGAACTTGAGATTGGGCACCCATGAGGTGCTGTGAGCCATCAAAAGCTACAGAATTGTACTTGAGCCCTGCATATCCCTCACTCAAACATTACCATCAAGCCAGGGGATCAACCCTGGTTCAGTGGAGAATGCAGGAGGGCATGCCAGGAGCAGCAAAAGGTATACCTAAAAATGAGGGGTCTATCTGGTGAAACTACCAAGGGACTATCTGCATGCTAAACAACATAAGTAGCAAGTGATAGACACAGCTAAGCATTCCCACACCAATGAATCAGATCTAAGCTGATTCACCAGTCATGTATGGTGGTGGACAATTAAAAAAAGTCATCTGAGAAGGGGGCTGCACAAATATCCCCACCTTCAGTAATGGAAGAGCTCAACACATCAGTGCAAAAGTTAAGGCTGAAGCATTGGCAGCAATCTTCCGCCAAAAGCGCCCAGCGGACGATCCACCCCAACATCCTCCAGTGGTCCCTAGCATACAAATACCAGTCTTCAGCCAATTCAATTCATTCTGCGTGATGTCAAGAAAGCGCTGGACAGTGCGATGGCCCTGACAACATTCCGGCAACAATAGTGAAGACTTGTGCTCCCAAACTTGCTGCTCCTCGAGCCAAGTTATTCCAGTACAGTTACAACACTGGCATCTACCAGACAATGTGGAAAATTGCCCATACGTCCTCTACACAAAAAGCAGGACAAACTAATCTGGCCAATTTGTGCCCCATCAGGCTACTCATGGTCATCAATAAAAAGTGATGGAAGATGTCATCAACAGTGTATTCAAGCAGCACCTACTCCACAATATCCTACTCACTGACACCCAGTTTGGCAATGTCCTAGGTCTGACCATCTTCAGTTGCTTCATCAATGACCCTCCCTCCATCATAAGGTCAGAAGAGGAGATGTTCGCTGATAATTGCTCAATGTTCAGCACTATTCACGACTCTTCACATACTGAAGCAGTGCATGTTCAAATGCAACAAAATCTGGACAATATCCAGGCCTGGGCTGACAAGTGGCAAGTAACATTGCTTCCACATAAGCGCTAGGCTAAATCTTTACTGGCGATGGTCAATCTGACCACCGGCACTTGACATTCAATGGTACTATAATCACTGAGACCCCCACTATCAATATCCTGCGGGTCACCACTAGCCAGAAACTCAACTGGACTCACCACATAAATAATGTCTACAAGAGCAGGTCAGAGGTGAAGAATACTGTGGCGGGTAACTCACTCGCTAACTCCCCAAAGTCGGTTTGTCATCTACAAGGCACAAATCAGGAGCGTAATGGAATACTCCCCACTTGCCTGGAATGGGTGCAGCTCCAACAACACTCAAAAAGCTTGTCACTATCCAGGACAAAACAGCCTGTTGGATTGGCACCACACCCACAAGCATCCACTCCTTCCAACAGCAATTCTCAGTAGCAGAAGGGTGTACTATCTACAAGATGCAATGCAGAAATTTACCCAAGGTCCTCAGACAGCACCTTCCAAACCTACAAACACTTCCATCTAGAAGGATAAAAGGCAGCAGATACATGGGAACACCATCACTGTCAAGCTCCCCTACAAGCCACTCACCATCCTGACTTGGAAATATAATCGCCATTCTTTCACTATCACCGGGTTAAAATACTGGAACTCCCTCCCTAATGGCATTGCAGGTCAGCCCACAGCACGTGGACTGCAGCAGTTCAAGAAGACAGCTCACCACCACCTTCTCAAGGGTAATCAGGGATGGACAATAAATGCTGGCCATCCAGCAACATCCAAATCCCACAAATGAATAAACAAACATCTAAAATCTGGACAGTCCCTCAGTGATTAAATCTCATCTCTAAACAAGGAACTATATAACAGACAATAAAATCTAGCAACATTATACCCAGAAGGCTAAGAGTTGAACCAATTGGTAAACAGAATGGCTGAACACTACTGAAATTAGAGCAAGAAAGAAATGACTGAATGCCATACAAATTCTTTCTCCCTCACCCCATGCAATCAAAGTATTGCTAGATAAAGGGCTGGATTTTACACTCATCCATCAACAGGAAGGAAGATGGGGTTCATTAAATTGGTTGCTGCTATCTACCAGTCTCTACTGCAATTATTCCAGTCGTCAAGGTAGCATCAGGCATAGTCTCTCAGTGGGTGAACTGAGGCATTTACGTGGGTAATCACCCAACCTCTATTGAGAAATTTCGCAAGCACCAAAACCAAGCATCAGCCTGGCAGATTTCCCTGTAAGTGTTGATAGGGACAGGGAGAATTTGATCCTCAAAGAGGTACTTGGACCTATTGGAGCTCCACACCCGACAACAATCTTTGCCTATGACCTTTCAAATTCCAGATCCCTGAAAACTTTGCTCGCCTGAGCCTACCACCACCGCATCTGGACAGATCCCACAGACCACGCAAACACTAATCCAACATCGAAGGAGGGTCTAGGCCCGAAACGTCAGCTTTCCTGCTCCTCTGATGCTGCTTGGCCTGCTGTGTTCATCCAGTTCTACACCTTGTTATCGTTTACCTGTATCCCTAAGCACTCGAGAGTTGCCAGCCTATGATCGTTCTGCAGCTCTCAAAAACATGATTTTCTAGTCCAAAAGGGTGTAAATTCCACTTCAAATCAGAACGCTGGTGTTACCCTCGGTAGGCTCCTCTCCCCAATCTTTGGGGAGGGAAGGAAATTAAAACAGGAAACAGGAATAATTCAGCGTGTCGTTGCCACAATAAATTAGTTTATTCTAAAATCAACAGAAGTTGTATTCTGAGATAAGAGAAGTTGTATTCTTTAGTTTATAAATCTAAAATAAAATGGGAGGCAAAAGTCTTAAGCGATTAGTAAAGTGATTACAGCTTTACCTCTGTTTCCCTCCACTGTCTGATCTGCCAAGAATTTTCAGCATTTTCGGCTCACATTTGAAAAAAAAAGAGGAAAACAGAGTAAAAAGTGAAATCAGATGAAATTTTGAGAAGTTCAAATGAACTATTGACTAAGTTACCCATAAAGTCAGTAGAAGAAATATGAATTCAAGAAACAATCTGGAGCTTCCTACTAGTCAGTTGAGTACCCTTGCAGTCTTGCTCCCCTAATTTTCTCCTCACAGCAATTTCAAGAGTGGGGATGGGGGAGGGGGTTGGGTGGAAGTGATGAAAGGGAAATAGTTCCAACCCTAATTCCTGGTGCTGTATCCACTCGCAGAGTGCCAAGGGTACGCTTTTACCAAGAATTGAGTCTTTGTCAGGTTTTTTTCTTTTATGGAATTGGGATGGCGTCCTGAGGAAGTTATGACTAGATTCCCACTCTATGCATTAAATTGTCTCTTCTTACATAAGATTATGTTCTATAAAGAAAATGGCAACAGGGTTTTAATTTTCCACTCTCCCACTTATTATGATAGTAAAATATCCACCTTGAGTTTGAAGAATAGAACAGTGGTGAACAATCATCAGTATTATCTTCCTAAAAATCATCCACTGTCAAACAAGCCTGAAATGGAACCTAACTGAAAAATAATGCATGCTTACAGACCAAAACTGCAAATCATTAAGTCCTAAGTGCGCCATTCATTGTTATGCTCAACTAAAACAAAGTCATAAAGCTATAATTCAAGCGCTTTGAAAAAAATAATTGGGTACAGGGTCATAAAGCTAAAACTGAAGAGATGGTTTAACAATAAATAGGTTCAATAAAAAAAAATTCAATGACTCCTGTTGGATAACGTGCAAGCAGTTCATTGAATCACTGAATCCCTACAGTGTGGAAATAGGCCTTTTGGCCCAACAAGTCCACACCGATCCTTGGAGCATCCCACCCTGACCCCTCCCCCTATAACCCACGTAAGCTACACATCCCTGAACACTAAGGTCAATTTAGCATGGCCAATCCACCTAGCCTGCACATCTTTGGACTGTGGGAGGAAACCGGAGTATCTGGAGGAAACCCATGCAGACACGGGGAGAATCTGCAAACTCCACACGGACAGTCGCCCAAGGGTGGAATCGAACCCAGGTCCCCGGTGCTGTGAGACAGCAGTGCTAACCACTGAGCCACCGTGCCGCCAAGATTATGCCAGCCATGATAGTTTTATTGTTCATTAAACGCCAACACTCACTTCGCAAGGTAAAGAATATCTAGTGTTTGGAGTTACATTCCAACAGGAGTCAGTACATCAGTACACCAGTTGTTTGTTACTAGAGATTAAAACAATGTCATTTTAAAAAAAATCTTTGGAGTACTGGTATGCTAAGGTACAAGCATCCTGAACGTATTATACAGAGTAAGTGACGTCCCACGGTGGAACACATGGGGAGTCAAGGCTTATAGCAGATTTTAAACTAAACCAGGGTTAAGGGCTGTAAAATAACTAAAACATATGCTAGAGGGAAAAAGAAGAAAGCACTAGGAGGTGGCCTGTGATCATGTAGGAATGGAAAAATCAACGAAATTCGACTCACAGCAATAAACAGGGGTTTCCCAGGATGTTGTGGCAAGTGGGAAAGAGTATTCAATTTAATTTTTGGTGAGGAAGGAATGCATTACTGTAATAGAAGTTTCTCTTGAGCATTATTTGCATAAAGTTGAGAGACAGGATAGATGCCTTTGTTTATCCTTCTGAGTGTGACAAGTTTGGTTAAAAGACCAGATTTTGCAGCAACATTCCCTTGATTTAAAAAAAAAATCACTGGCATTCAGGTGTTCAATAAATAAGTGTCTCGAGTAGGAAGACACTCCTCCAAAATAAGTTCCATAAACATCGAGTAATGAAAAATCTCCCACTACACCCACCACTCCACCCACTCCAAATCCACCAGCAGCATTTCCACATTCCTCTCCTCTTACCATTTTCTTTGCCTCTGCTGTTTCTTTCATTTCTGCATCACCATAGATGTTCATCTGGAAAAACCCTTAAACCTTCACTTCAAAGGCCTCTGACACAATCTAAGCTAATATTCTAAAAATTGTGTGGGAAATTCATCTAACAAACAGCAAATTGCCATATGTTGTACTGTAACTTGATTAGACTGCAATTTGCAAAGTTGAGCCTTTAAAACGTGAGCCCATAGTGTTTGACTGGGGTACTGAGTCAGGGAATGTGCATACTCATCACATGAAAAACTCACTGAAAACTTGAAATTTCTGCTTCATTTAGCTCATCTCAAAAAGCTGACTGAATATTTCACTAAATTTATTTCAGAGGTGAATCATCAAATTCTACACATTAAGCTTTTCTGCAGGCTGTAATCTTCATGCTTGGTCTGTTTATCTTTAGTAGCACATTTGAACTGAATAGCACATCATTGGTAGGAAAAGCACCCTCTACGCTGAAGAGTTATTTTTCAGCTAATATTTGGTCAACTGCAGCTTCTTCAAAAAATGAAGATGCTGTGCGTAAATTTGAAATTAGTTGTTTTTTAAACTTATGGCATCCAAGCGAATTATTTGAGTATAGGCTTCAGTGAGTTTTGCAAGACAGGAAAATCCAAATTTTGCTAAATTATCAAAAATGTATGCACTGTAGGTCAATTAATATTTTAACTCGGAGGATCACACTACAAAACCCAAACAATAAAATGGTTCTAGCACACACTGCAGTCCTCTCCTTCTTTTTATCTAACAGCATGTGACAGTCTAGGAATGTCATAGGGTGCATTCACTAGAGCTGAAATTGGAGACATTGCAGCTGCATTGTTTTGAAGTCTTTAACGAAAGATTAACTGTTAACTGTGGTTGATAGATACAGGGATGTAAATGATTAAACCCAGTATCATGAGTCAAGACAAATCTTTAACCCGGATCAGCCATTTGTCCTGGTTTTCTTAGGAAACAGGGGAGAAAAGACATACAAAATGACCATATTTTCTATTTTTTTTTAGAAAGGTTTTGAACACTGGTCCTGTTGATAAGTTTGCTATGTTTCATAACCATATGGGGCCACATTTGGAGTTCTGTCAACGATTCTAGTCCCCATACTACCGGAAGGATGTGGAGGCATTGGAGAGGGTGTAAAAGAGGTTTACCAAAATAATCGCCTGGACTGGATTGTATTAACTAGAAGGAAAGCTTGGGCAAACTTGGACTGGTTTTGTGAAAGAGTTGGAGGCAAAGGGGTGACCAGATAGACGTATATAAAATGAGAAGCATGGATAGGGTTGATGGCAGAGTCTTTTTCCCAGGGTGGAAATGTCAAATACTCAGAGGCACAAGGTTAAGTTGAGAGCTGAAAGATGATAGAATCATACAGCTGTATGGCACAGAAAAAGATCCTTTGGTCCAACTCGACTACGCTGACCAGCTATCCTAAATTAATCTAGGCCCATCTGTCAGCATTTGGCCCACATACCTCTAAAGTCCTCCTATTCACATACTCATCCAGACGCCTTTTAAATGTTGTCATTGTACCAGCGTCCACCAATTCCTCTGGCAGCTCATTCCATATTTGCACCACATTCTGTGTGAAAACGTTGCCCATTAGGTCCCTTTTTTTAATCTTTCCCCTCTCACCTTAAACCTATTCCCTCTAGTTTTGGACTCCCCTTTCCTGGGGAAAAGACCTCGCTACACACCATATCCATGCCTCTCATCTTTATATAAACCTCTATAAGATCACCTCTCAGCTTCCAATGCCCTACGGAGTAGGGCACAAGCCTATTCAGCCTCTCCCTACAGCTCAAACCCTCTAACCCTGGCAACATCCTTGTAATCTTTTCTGAACCCTTTCAAGTTTCACAACATCCTTCCTATAGCAGAGAGACCAGAACTGAATGCAGTATTCCAAAACTGGCCTAACCAATGTCCTGTACAACTGCAACATGACCTCCCAACTCCTATACTCAATGCACCGAACAATAAAGGCAAGCATATCAAATGCCTTCTTCACTATCCTGTCTACCTGCAACTCCACTTTCAAGGAACTATGAACCTGCACTCCAAGGTCTCTTTGTTCAAGCAACACTCTGCAGGAGTGGTAATGGTAAGTCCTGCCCTGATTTGCCTTTCCAAAATGCAGTACATCTCACTTACCTAAATTAGACTCCATCTGTTACTCCTTGGCGCAGTGGCCCATCTGATCAAGATCCCATTGACTGAGGTAACCTCCTTAGCTTAACTACACCTCAAATTTTGCTGTCATCTGCAACTTACTAACCATATCTCCTACGTTCACATCCAAATCATTTACATAAATGACGAAAAGCAGTGGACCCAACACCGATCCTTGTGGCACACTGCTGGTAACAGATCTGCAGTCTGAAAAGCAATCCCCCCACCACCACCCTCTGTTTTCCACCTTCGAGACAGTTCCACTAACGAAGATGTGCAAGGAAAGTTTTTTTAAACCAGGTAGACGTCTGGGACACACTGCAAAGAGAGGTGGTAGAAGCAGATACATTAGGAAAATTTAAGAGGCATTTCGACAGACATGGAAATAGAAAAGAGAAGAAAAGAATAGAATATGGACCATGTGCAGGACTTGCGTTAAGTTTTGAATGGTGCTGGGGCAGAATGACTAAATGAATCATTTAACACCCAGAGTTCACTTCCACTACCGAAGAATTTATTGATGCTATGTTGGTGGTAAGAAACCTCTGGGAGTTCAGAAGCTGAACAAAAAAGGAAAGATGAACTTTTATACATTTGTTTTCAGCCCACCTAAGTGTTCATTTACAAACCAATCGCAAACCGATCGTGTTATTGATTGGATATGTATGTAATCAGGATAATCGTTTGACTGCGTGGTAAATGATTATCTTTCCATGATCTCATGATATTTAGCAGACATCCTTACTACCTATGCTTGGAGTTTCACTATGCACCTTATTCAACCACATTCCAATACTGCTGAATTCGGCATCTGTTATTCAATTCCTTCTGCAAGCAGGATGGGGGCTTCTCTCTACTGTCTAAGGCTGTCCGTCCATAGGAGTTCAGTTAAATAGTAGCTTGTTAGTTGCATTTAGAACTTCAGTATACCTGTACAGGTGTACATATTAATATGCAGTGATAATCACCTATAATCTTAATTATTATGGTATCAGGGTATTTATTCTAACTTTTACTAATTCACAAACTTTGAGCCAGCTGGTAAAAGGGAGCTCAAACAATGTTTTTCAAGGATGTTCCTTATCAAGGCACAGTCTGCGTCTAAAGCTGACTCTACAGAAATCCAATTAAATCCCTTGATCTCAAATTAAAATCATTATATATGTGCATTTGCATGTGATTACAATCACCTAACCTAAACTAATAAGAGTCAGGCTTTTCTCAGTCTATCTCATATTAAATAGCATACTTTAAATTAGCTTGGAAGATGGTCTTCTGAGTCATAGTCATAATTGTCTCTGTGTAAGCAGTAGTTACATTTTTGCTTCTTCTTAAGACCCTATTCAGTTGCGAACAGTATGAAGGCCACAATTCTGTGTAAATGACTACTCAGCTAAATATCTTCTTCGGGTATTTTTATGTTCACTAAGAAACATGGGCAGCCCTAAAACTTATAAAGTGAAGGAAAGAAGAAAAAAGTATCAATACCAAGGAAAATGGTTGTGTTTGGGGAGGAATGTAAAGTGGCTGTTATAAACTTTCAGAATGACAGTAGTCTACCTATTTGAAATCTGTTCTGCAGTTTGTATTTTGTTTTTGCCTTAACAATCTCATCACAGTTGGCACATTATGGTCATAGGGGCTGTTCCTGTGCTGGACTGTCCTGCATTTCTACAAGTCCACTCATTCTACACGCTTCAATAAGTTCCCAATTATCTTTTGATAAGACTTCATTCCAAGAGCACAAAAAAACTTCAGAGGTTTGCTAAGCTAATTTGTTTTAAAAATATCTTTAAAAATAACCCATGATGTAAATTCAGCACAGTGATAGTGCCACACAACAATCGGTGTTCTCAACTGTGAAGGCAGGGCTTCGTCTCCAAAAGGATTGAATGATGATCACTCTTACTGATACGGTCTTGGACAGATACATTTGCAATCAGCAGATTGGTAAGGTTGAGGTCGAGTATCTTCCTTCTTATCAATTCCCTTACTAGGTGATAATTAGCGAGAGGTTTCCTTGCCCATGTTTAATCTGAAGCCATGAGACTTTAAGGGGTCTGGAATCAATGTTAAGGTCTCCCAGAGCATTCCTCCCAATTTGTGCTGTTTACGTGCCATCATCTCTGCTGGGTGTGCCCTGTCAGTGGGATAAGACACCACCAGGAATGGTGATGGTAATGTCTGGGACATTCTATCTAGAAGGTATGATTCTGTGAGTATGATTTTTTTTTCAACTAGGCTGAGAGACACCTCTCCCAATTTAGGTTCCAGCCCCCAGATGTTAGTACGGAGGACTTAGCAAGATCAACAGAGCTGTTCTTGCTGTTGTCTTTCCTGATGCCCAGGTCAATGCTGGGTGTTTCACCCAGTTTTATTTCTCTGTTGAGATTTTGTAGCAATGTGATACAACGGAGTGGCTTGCTAGGCCATTTCAATGAGCAAGTGAGAGTCAACCATATTGCTGTAGGGTGAAGTCACACGTAGGCTAGACCAGGTGAGGATGGCAGATTTCTTTCCCTAAAGGGCATTGGCTCATGAATGAGGAGATTCTTTAATTTCGGATATTTTTCTTGTATTCAACTTCCACTATCAGTCATGGTGGGATTAGAACCTAGGTCCCCAGAACTTTAGTTGAGTTTCTGGATTACTAGTGTAGTGAAAATACCACCAGGCTATCACCTTCCCCTTCTTTCCTGCCATCCCTGACCTTCATAGATTCCACTGGAATGAAGAAAATCTACATTCTGCAGAATCATTTTGCAAATTCTGTTTTGGAGCTGTGTGGCGATTGTTGTCCCTTTGCTGCTATTTGCAGAATTTGGCCCGTTATTTATGAATGTTGAGGGAAATTGGATACAAAAGTAAGAAGGTTATGCTACACTTGTTCAGGATGATATTGAGAACTGGAGAATCTGGAGGACTGTGTACAGTATTCACACATGCAAACCACTCCTTGACTGGGATGGGAAATGTGGATAATGTAAAAATATTAGATGGCAGGACATGCTACGCAGTTTGGCCTTAGCATGTACATACTTCACTTAACTACCTGCACTCTGCAGGCTCCTGAATGGTTTCTAGTTCAGGTCCTACTGCAGTTCCAACATCACTCAATGTCCCTGCTGGCAATGCAGAGATGCTGGCCTTCTTGACGCAGAAGTCACTACTGTAGGCTATTTACTGTCTGAACGATCACCATTTCTGAAGAAGGGTCGAGACCTGAAACGTCAGCTTTCCTGCTCCTTTGATGCTGCTTGGCCTGCTGTGTTCATCCAACTCTACACCTTGTTATCTCACCATTTTGAGTCGTGGCTTTCAGGTTAATACACTTGACCCTGATTTTCTTCTAGCAAGTAGGTGGGCTCACCACTGCCACACAGTCCCAGTTCTGGAATCTCCAACATTGGCATTATTCATGCAACCTCATGGCCCAGCATATGCCCCAGTCAAACATTACTATCATCAAGCCAGGGATCTGAGGAAGGGTCACCGGACCCGAAACGTTAACTCTGTTTTCTCCTTCGCAGATGCTACCAGACCTGCTGAGCTTTTCTAGCAACTTTGTTTTTGCTCCTGACTTACTGCATCCGCAGTTCTTTTGGTTTTATTTAGAAGTCGACCTTTGTTCAACGGAGAGTGCAGGAAAACATGCCAGGAACAGCACCAGGCATACCTAAAAACGAAGTATCAAACCGGTGAAGCGACAAAATCGGATTACTTGCATGTCAAACGGCATAAGCAGCAAGTGGTAGACAGAGCTAAGCGATCCCACAATCAACAGATCAGACACAAGTTCTGCAGTCCTGCCACATCCAGTCGTGAATGGTGGTGGACAATTAAGCAATTCACTGGAGTAGGCAACTCCACAAATATGTCCATTCTGAAATGGGGAGAACCCAACACATCATTGCAAAAGATAAGGCTGAAGCATTCACAGAAACCTTCCGCCAGAAGTGCCGAGTGGATGATCCATCTCCTCCATTGGTTGCCAGCACCATGGATTCCAGTCTTCAGCCAATTCAATTCACTCCACATGATATCAAGAAACAGTTGGAGGAAACTGGAAAGGCTGTGGGCCCTGACAACATTCCAGCAACAGTACTGAAGACTTGTGCTTCAGAATTTGCCGCACATCCAGCCAAATTCTCAGTACAGTTTACAGACTGATTGCTCATGTGAATTTAGCGATCCTATGTAGATTGCGTCCACATCATATCTCATGGTGGTGCAGGAGTCACCTGCAGTAATTATGGTAATTGTTGATAGTTTTATTTGTTGCAACCATTACTGCAAATGCAAATTTTGGACCAGTGTGTTTTAGGAAGCAAATTCCCAAATTCTCATTGGAGAAGTGCAATAATTAAAAGTACGCGATGCTGGGCAACGCCATTAAAGAAACTTTTTAATCAGAAAACTGGCAATGTGACAGAATGAATATATTAAGTTTTATTGCCAGTGGACCAATACCATTATCAGCACCTTTTGAAATTACTTTTCAGCAATTAGTATTTCTGGGAACACAAAGTGTTGACTCAATCACATCATTTAATTATAAAACTCAAATTACTTGCACCTATTTAATGCCTTTCATAACAGAACACCCAAAGTATGCTAAACAAAATGTTTTAAGTATATTGACCATTGTTACGACCAAAGATAAATTCCAGGAAATAAGAACTAAGAAATACAAAGATAGACTTTGTGGTATTACTGCTGGCTCTGTTAATCCAGAGACCCAGGTAATGTTCTGGGGACGGGGTTCAAGTCCGATCATGGTAGAATTTGAATTGAATAAAAATCTGGAATTAAGAGTCTAATGATGACCGTGAATCCATTGTTGATTGTTGGGAAAAACCCACAGCAATGTAGTTGACTCTTAACAATTAGGGATGGGCAATAAATGCCAGCAATGCCCTCATCCTGTGAATGAATAAAACAAAACAGCTTGTAAATCTGTGCTGTACTGTCAAAGCTCTAAAATTCTTCCAACACATGCTGACCAATGCTGCACCATACTCTGAGGCCTGAAGACTTAGGGTCTCATTATCACCCCTTGAATTTTGTGTCTTGAGCTTTTGTATTAGTGTTCTGGGAACCTTTGGCCTCAAATTCCTCTGTTCTTCCATAACCCTGAGCCTAGTTTAATCAGAATGTAATTACTGCTGTTGCTTCTTTAAAGTCCAAAGCACATCACCTAATTACTTACTGACAGTGAAATATATTTGCCACTATTTAGCCTATTCACAATTTAATCATTATCCTCCTCATTGAGTTACCTTTGAGCACAATAATCAACTGTATCACCCATTTTTGGTGTTATTTGCAAAGCTTAATACTCTTCTCTCTATGACAACATTCAAATCATTGATGTGTACAACAAATAGAAATGACTCCAGAGTTAAAGTCCGAGGGGTACCACGACTGCTATCACCAGCATGCAGAAAAGTAGCTGTTAATGTGGTCCCTGTCTTCTTCCAGTTTTTGTACAGTCCATTTGTGAAGGATTTGTGTTTTTGTTTGAGAATCGATTTAACCAGTATAGAATTGAGCTAAGAGGTGAAACGTTTATTTTAATTTATACTTTCATTTGAGCATTGTTTATTGTTACACTTGTGCGTGCAAGCTTTCAGCTTATACTCAGTCTTTACTGGTGTCACTAAACCTTCATAAACCTGATGGTGGACAAGACAGGTTTGCAAATTAAGACTATTTGAACTACAGAAAATACCCAGAAGTGCAATCCTGGATTCTGTGCTTCCAAACTCAAACTGTCTGGTGAACTCTTGAAGCATATAACTAACGTATTAGCAGCTTAAGATGTGTCATCGTTGGTGGCAATGCTAGTAGCAATTAGAAGTGATAAATTAAATGTATTGCACAGGCAGAATATTATTATACTATTAAAATTGGTTTGCTTAGGTTTTACTATAAACACTGAATTAATGCACTAACGCTAAGCAAGACTAGTAGCAGCATGTACCCTATTTCTACGGAATCTACTGCCTCTGAACACTTAAAAGTTAGACCATTTATCAACGTTGTTAATTTCTTCTGCAAAAACGAGTTCGACTCCATGAACTTTTCCTTACTTATGCCCCAGTTTCATCTTTATCTCTTCTTTGCCCACACGGGGGATGGATGTTGAAACTGGACGTGATTTATGGCTGAGAATAATTAATTTTGACAGAATAAATGCTACCTAAATGTAAATTACTGTAACATGAAAGCAGAACACTGGATACTTCAGATTTCAAAAATCAGAAATTTTAAAAAACTGAAAATAACATACTCGAAACATTTAACAGATCTGGCAGCATGTGAAGAGACAGATTTAAGGGCCTTCATCTTCATCCTAAAACATTAATTTGGGCTCTCTTTTGAAAAAGCAGATTTTGATGCTACCAAACCTGCTGAGTATTTCTAGCATTTTCTGTTCTTATTACAGCACATCTTATTAGATTGGTAACAGTGACAGATCAAAAGGAAACTTTCAATAAACAATATGTAAACATTTTCATCTTTGGTAAATGAGATTTTTCATTTTGCACATATTTATTGCTTTTTATTCAAATATATACAACATTACTCAATCTACTGTTAACTGAATTAACCTCACTGAATTTGAATGCTCTCCCAACTGCTTTAAGAACCCACACCCTCAAAGTTCAATTCCCTGAGCACTCCAGATAAAGATGTACGGTGACTATCGTATTAGACTAACAATCCTGAAGCTCGAACTAATTATGGAATCATAGAGCCATACAACACAAACAGACTGGATCATGGAATAATTGGCGGGGTGGAGGTTACGGTACTAGCTCAATGATCAGCCTTGATCATGAATAGCAAAGCAGACTTAAGGGGTCAAAAGGCCTATCTTCTAGGTTTCCACATATCCTATGCAATGCTATGAAATGGTTCAAAGAGAAGATCAGAGAAAACATTAAGGAAAATCTTACTGCTGTAACTAGAAAAGATATTTCTGAAAAACAGTCCAATGAAAATATATCGGTGGAAGTTAGAAATTGAAGAGAAATATAGAGAGATCTCAGATATATTTAAGAATAATAAGGTTGTAACAGTAGGTGATTTTAATTTTCCAAACATTGACTGGAAATACCATAGTGTTAAAGATTTGGATGGTGAAGAATTTGTTAAATATGTTCAAGGAAATTTTGTTTCTCAATATTTAAATGTTCCTACTAGAGTAGGAGCAAAACTTGACCTTTCATGGCTAATAAGACAGGGCATAGCAGGCGAACACTTTGGGTCCAGTCATTGTAATTCCATTTCTGTTAAAATAGTTACGGAAAAGGAGAAGCCTTCCATAAAAGTTAATGTTTTTCATTGGAGTAAGGCAAATTTTAATGGTATGAGACAAGAACTTTCAAAAATTGATTGGTGTAGACTATTCGCAGGGAAAGGGACATCTGATAAGCAGGAGGCTTTCAAAAATGTGATAATGGGAGTTCAGTCATTAGGTTTCTGTTAGAGTGAAAAGTAAAACTGGTAGGATTAGGAACAATGGATGAATAAAGATAGAGTTTCTAGACAAGAGCAAAAAAAAAACACAGATAACAAGCATGGGGCTGGATGAACACAGCAGGTCAAGCTGCAT
>JAHRHZ010000289.1:40446130-40482464 GCA_024137785.1 Ginglymostoma cirratum | reverse complement strand
GCTTGACCTGCTGTGTTCATCCAGCCCCATGCTTATTATCTCGGATTCTCCAGCATCTGCAGTACCTTTTATCCCCCCAAAAAAAACATATTAGGTATAGACAACTGGGATCAAATGAATCTCTCGAAGTGTATGAAGAGTGCAGGGACATTCTTAAGAGGGAAATCAGGAATGCAAAGAGGGTATATGAGACAGCCTTGGCAAATAAGGTTAAGGATAAGCCAAAGAGATTTTACAAGTACATTAAAAGCAAGAGAGCAACTACAGACAGATATGGCCCTTTAAAGATCAAAGGGGTCATCTTTGTGTTGAAACTCAGGAAAAAGGGAGAGATATTAAATGATTATTTTGCATCAGTTTTTACTGTGGATGCTAGAGAACTTGGGAAAATAAATATTTATGTTTAGAAAATAATTCACATTACAGAAGAGGTGGTGACGGAGATCTTAAGAAACAAAGGTGGATAAATCTCAGAGACCTGATCTAGTGTATCCCAGGACATTATGGGAAATTGGAGAGGAAACTGTGGGGCCCTTTGCAGAAATATTTGTATCATCTATAACTATGAGTGAGGTGCCAGATGACTGCAGAATGGCTAATGTTGTGCTTTTGTTTAAGAAGCGATGTATGGAGAAGCCTGGGAACTGTCGACCTATGATCTTACTTCAGTGGTGGATATGTTGTTGAAAGTGATTATGAAATATCAGATTTATATGCATTTGGAGAGACAAGGAATGATTATCAGCATGGTTTGGTACAAGGGAAATCATGTCTCACAAACATGGTTGAGTTTTTTGAGGAAGTAACCAAGAAGATCGATGAAGGCACGGTGGTAGACATTGTTTATTTGAACTTTAGAAAACCTTTGAAAGGTTTTGCATGGTAGACTAATCAGTAAAGTCAGATCACATGGGATTCATGGTGAGCTTGACAACCGGATACAAAATTGCCTTGACGGTGGGAGACAGAGGGTCGTTTCTCGGACTGGGGGCCTGTGACAAGCGGTGTTCCACAAGGATCAGTACTGGGTCCACTTTTGTTTGTTGTTTATATAAATGATTTGGATGAGAATATAGAAGGCATGGTTAGTAAGTTTGCAGATGGCACCAAAACTGGCAGTATAATGGACAGTGAAGACGGTAATCTTAGATTACAAAGAGATCTTGATCAATTGGCTCAATGGGCTGTGGAGTTTAATTTGGATAAATGCATGGTCTTGCATTTTGGTTAAACAAAAAACGGCAGGTTTTGTACAATGAATGGTAGGGCCCAGGGTAGTGCTGTAGAACAGAGAGGCCTAGGGGTTCAGGTACGTAATTCTTTGAAATGTACAACACAGGTAGACAGGGTGGTAAAGAAGATGTTTAGCTCACTTGCCTTTATTGCTCAGACTTCTGAATATAGGAGTTGGGACGTCATGTTGAGGTTCCACAGGACATTGGTGAGGCCTCTGTTGCAGTACTATGCGCAGTGTGGTTGCCTTGTTAAAGGAAGGATATTATTAAACTGAAAAGATTTACCACAATGTTAGTGGGAATGGAAGGTTTGAGTTATAAAAATAGGCCAGATAGGCTGGGACTTTTCACTGCAGCTGAGGAGGTTGAGGGGTGCCCTTATGGAGGTTTATGAAATCATTACACAGAGGATAGTTTGCATGTCAAATGAACTTCCTGAGGAATTGGTGGATGTGGATGCAATTACAATGTTTAAAAGACATTTGGCTAGGTACATGAACAGAAAAGGTTTGGAGGTATATGCACCAGGCACAGGCAGGTGGGGATAGTTTAGTTTGGAATTATGTTTGGCATGGACCGGTTGGAATGAAGGGTCTGTTTACGTGTTGTACGACTATGACTCAACAAGGGGCACAGAAAAGGTGAATAGCAAAGGTCTTTTCCCCAAGGTGGGGGTATTCAAAATCAGGGGCATATTTTTAAGATGAGAGGAGAAAGATTTAAAATGGACATGAAGGGCAATTTTTTTTTTTTAAAAAGACAGCGACGGATGTGTGCGTGGAATGAACATCCAGAGGAAGTGATGCATGCAAGTACAGTTCGCTTGAAAATATATTGGGAGGTTTGGAGGGATATGGGCGAAATGCAAGCAGGTGGTACTAGTGTGGTTTGGGAACATGGTCAGGGTAGACTAGTTAGACCAAAGGGTCTGGTCCATGCTATATGACTTTCTGACTCTAAACGGACAAACATAGGATGGAAGAGTCATCAGAGATCTTGATCAATTGGGTCAATGGGCTGAACAGTGGCAGTTGGAGTTTAATTTGGATAAATGTGAGGTATTGCATTTTGGTAAAACAAACCAGGGCAAGACTTATGCAACTAAAAACAGGGCCTTGGGAAGTTTGGTAGAACAGAGAGGCCTAGGGGTTCAGGCACATAATTCTTTGATATTTACAGCACATAAAGATAGGGTGGTCAAGAAGGTGTTTACCACGCTTGCCTTCATTGCTCAGAGCTTTGTGTATAGGAGTTAGGCTATTATGTGGAGGTTGCACAGGACATTGGTGAGGCCTCTTCTGGAGTACCATGTCCAGTTCAGGTCGCCCACTTATAGGAAGGATATTAGTAAACTGGAGAGGGTTCAGGAGGGATTTACTATGATGTTGCTGGATATGGAAAGTTTGAGTTATAAGGAGAGGCTGGGACATTTTTCACTGGAGTGTAGGAGGTTAAGGGGTGACCTTATGGATGTTTATAAAATCACGAAGGGTACAGATAAGGTGAATAGTGGGTGTCTTTTCCCTAGGGTGGGGGATTTCAAAATTAGAGGGCATTTTTTTTTTAAGGTGAGAGGAGAAAGCTTTAAAGAAGACATGAGGGGCAATTTTTGTTACAGAGTAGTTCGTGTGAAATGAAATTCCAGAGAAGTAGTGGTTGCAGGTACAGTTACAAGGTTTAAAAGAAATTTCGATTAGTACATGAACAGGAAATATTTGGGAGGGATATGGGCCAAGCGCAGGTAAGTGGGACTAGTTCAGTTTGGGATTATGGTCTGCATGGACTGGTTGGATCGAAGGGTCTGTTTCCATGTTCTATAACTATGACTCTGAGGGCATGCAGGGAGCAGTAACAAGAATACGTAAAAATGAGATGTCAAACTGGTGGAGCTGCAAAACAGGATTACTTGCGTGTCAAACAGCATAAACAGTAAGGCAGTAAGTGATAGGGAGAGCCAAGTGATTTCTCAACTAACTGATCAGGTCTTAGTTCTGTAGTCCTGCTACATCTAGTCATGAATTATGGTAAAAAATTAAACAATACGCTTGAGGAGAAGACTCTGTAAACATCATCCTCAATGATGGGGGAGCTCAGCACATCAGTACAAAACGCAAGGCTGAAGCATTCGGAACAACCTACAGCCAGAAGTGGCAACTAGATGTTGATCAACATCTCAGCCAACTCAATTCAGTCCATGTGATCTCATGAAGCACTGAATACTGAAAAGGCTAGGGGTCTTGACAATATTCCAAAAGTAATACAGAAGACCTGTGCTCTAGAACTTGCTGCCCTTAGCCAAGCTGTTCTAGCACAGCTACACTACTGATATCTACCCATGCATGTGGAAAATTGCCCAGGTATATCCTGTACATAAAAAGCAGGACAAATCCAATCCTGCCAATCACCAATTCATCAGTCGACTCTTGATCGTCACAAAAAATGATGAAGGTGTCATCAACAGTGCTATCAAGCAGCACTTGCTTAACAATAACCCGTTCACAGACATTCAGTTTGGGTTCCACAGGGCCACTCAGCTCCTGACATCTTTACAGTCTTGGTCCAAGTTGAATTCGAGGGGTGAGATGAAAGTGACCGCCCTTGACATCAATTTTGCATTTGTCTGACATGGCATTAAGGAGCCCTAGAAAAACTGGAGTCAATAGGAATTGGGAGATAACTCTCCACTGGTTGGAGTCATACTTGACTCAAAAGAAAGATGGTTGTTGTGGTTGGATCAACCAGTTCAGCTCCAGGATATCACTGCAGGTATTTCTCAAGGTAGATATTTTCTAATCATCAACCTGTTTAGGAGGTGTTATTACACGTACCTTTGGAGCAGGTGGGACTTCAACCTGGGTCTCCTAGTTCAGAGTTAGGGACACTACCATTGTGCCACAACAGCCCAGAGTTCCTCAGGCTAGTGTCCTTGGCTCAACCATCTTCAGCTCCTTCAATGACCATCCCTCTATCAGAAGATCAGAACAGGGGATATTTGCTGATTACTATGCAATGTTCAGCACTATTCACAACTACTCAGCCAGTGAAAAAGTTAATGTTGAAATTCAGCAAGACCTGAATAATACTTAGGTTTGTGTCGAAAAGTGGCAATTGACATTCATGCCATACAATTGTCAAGCAATAACTATTGTTACAAAGTTGACTGGAGTAATTGTGAGGTGGAAGTCAGGAAGCTAAAATGTGTAGTTCCTTTAAGAGATTTGTGCTTTGTCTGTAATGTATGCCTGTGAGCAGCAGCTGAAGTTGTCAGTACAGAAAGCCTCAAAAAGTGAAACAAGTGTATCAAAAAAGCCTTACAGGTGACAGACAAAAGGGTTTAGGCCCGAAACGTCAAGTTTTCCTGTTCCTATGATGCTGCTTGACCTGCTGTGTTCATCCAGCCCCATGCTTGTTATCTCAGACAAAACAGCAGTCTTGTTTTGATGCTGTGACAACAAGTTTGAATTCAGCCAATTAATTTAAAACCAAAATCAGCAATTCAAAGCCAATTGAGTTTAAAATCTGATGGAACAAAAACAAAGTTCCTGGAAAAGCTCAGCAAGTCTGGCAGCATCTGTGAAGAAGAAAACAGAGTTAACATTTCGGGTCTGGTGACCCTTCCTCAGAACCCAGACCTTCTGAGGCAGAGTCACCAGACCTGAAACATTAACCGTTTTCTCCTTCACAGATGCTGCCAGACCTGCTGAGCTTTTCCAGCAAATTTGTTTTTGTTCCTAATTTACAGCATCCGCAGTTCTTTTGGTTTAAAATCTTACGGTGTTGACAACCTGAAACCAATTACATTTTAAGAATTTGATAATGTCATTAATGGCATATAAGATAAGGGCATTTAGAAAAATCAGAGAGAGCCAACCTCCATCTGAAAGAAAGAGACAACTGCCATCTGCTAGAGTTAGCAACATTCGGCTCTCAGAGAAAGCCCATCTAAACGTAAATGATTTGGATGAAGGAGTGGAAGGGTGGATTAGTAAGTTCGCAGATGATACGAAGGTGGGTCGAGTTGTGGATAGTGCGGAGGGCTGTTCTAGGTTACAAAGGGACATTGATAGGATGCAGAGCTGGGCTGAGAAGTGGCAGATGGAGTTTAACCCTGAAAAGTGTGAAGTGATTCATTTTGGAAGGACAAACTTGAAAGCAGAATACAGGGCTAACGGAAAGATTCTTGGCAGCGTGGTGGAGCAGAGGAATCTTGGAGTTCATCTCCACAGTTCCCTGAAAGCTGTCACCCAGATGGATAGAGTTGTTAAGAAGGTGTATGGGGTGTTGGCTTTCATTAATAGAGGGACTGAGTTCAAGAGCAGTGAAGTTATGCTCCTGCTATACAAAAGCCTGGTTCAGCCACATCTGGAGTATTGTGTCCAGTTCTGGTCGCCTCATTACAGGAAAGATGTGGAAGCGTTGGAGAAGGTGCAGAGGAGATTTACCAGGATGTTGCCTGGAATGGAGGGATGGTCTTACGAGGAAAGATTGAGAGAGCTAGGACTTTTCTCTTTAGAACAACGAAGGATGAGAGGTGACGTGATACAGGTGTACAAAATGATCAGAGGTATAGATAGAGTAGACAGCCAGAGACTTTTTCCTAGGGTGGAGGTAGCTATTACGAGGGGGCATAGTTTTAAAGTGAGTGGAGATAGATATAGGGGAGACATCAGAGGTAGGTTCTTTACTTCGAGTGGCAGGGGCATGGAATGCATTGCCGGAGAGGGCAGTGGAGTCGGCCTCATTAGGAGCATTTAAGCGGCATATAGGCATATGGATGATAGTATAAGGTAGGGGTGGAGGTTAGATAGACCTTAGGATTAGGGTAAAAGTTCGGCACAACATCGTGGGCCGAAGGGCCTGTACTGTTCCGTGCTCTATCTAATGATAGAAAGGTACCACAGTATTTTAGCTCAAAGTCCTCAGTGAAGAAACTTACAGAAATAACACATCTCTGACAGCAGTATTAATGGAAGAAAGGTCTTTGTGAAGAGATTGGAGGTGACAGAGAAGTCCAGATGACAGTCTGCGCAAACTTGGAGAGATAAAGTTATAATTTATTGCTTCTTATTAATTGGGTTTATATTAGTGGGACTTGTCTTTATTTAAACAGCATTCCAGTAGAATTTAGACCAGTTAGGGAGTTTTTTTTATTCATTTCATGGGATGAGGGTGTCGCTGGCTACACAGCACTTATTGCCCATCCCTAATTGCCCAGAGAGCAGTTCAGAGTCAAACCACATTGCTGTGGGTCTAGAGTCACATGTAAGCCAGGCCAGGTAAGGATGGCAGTTTCCTTCCCTAAAGGACATTAGTGAACCAGATGGGTTTTTCCGACAATCGATAATGGGTTCACGGTCATTACTAGATTCTTAATTCCAGATATTTTATTGAATTCAAATTCCACCATCTGCCCTGGTGGGATTCGAACCTGGGTACCCAGAACGTTATCTGGGTCTCTGGATTAATAGTCTAGCAATAATACCACTAGGCCATTTCCTCCCCCACTGGTTAGTAGTCTAACGGGGAATTGTCAGTTTGTTAGTACTTTTGCTAATTCGTTCCATGATGGGTTAAATAATGAAATTGTTTCTTGTTACTTGTAAAGCGGAGATCAGGGATTTTCTTTCTTTTAGCCACTCTTTTAATAGATTATGAGGGGAAAGGCGAGCTTCTCTAAGTATTAAGGCGGTGATTATTAGAGGGGAACCCCTGCTCCTGTCATAATAGATTGTACCCTTCATTTCTGATGAAGGGTTTAGGCCCGAAACGTCAAGTTTTCCTGCTCCTATGATGCTGCTTGACCTGCTGTGCTCATCCAGCCCCATGCTTGTTATCTATAATAGATTGAGGCTTATGTTTTAGTTTAGTTATCAGAGGGTTCGGTCATTCCCCTGTCGCAACACTATTTCCAACAAGAGAGATTCTAATCTTTGCCCTATGACATTCAATGGCCTCACAGTCGTAATGCCTCACTATCAACATCCTAAAGGTTACTACTGAGCAGAAACTGGACGAAGCATATAAATATTGTGGCAAAACAGAGCAAGGCAGAGGCAAGTAATCCTACGGTAACTCACCTCCCAACTCCCCAAAGTCTGTCTACCTTAGACATGGACACACGTCAGGAATGAGGTGGAATACTCCCCATGTGCCTGGATCAGTGCAGCTTTAACATTCAAGAAGCTTGAAACTATCCTGGACAAAGCAATACTTGATTGGCACAATATCCATAAACATTCAGTCCCTCTACCACTGACACTCAGTAGCAGTACGTACATTCTGCAAGACACACTGTAAAAATTCACCAAGTTTCTTTGGAAAGCACCTTCCAAAACCACTGCCAGCGTTGGCAAGGATACTACAGAAAATAATGGGAACACCACCATCTACATGTTCCCCTCCTCGCCACTCTCCATTCAAATAAATTCCATTGGAATTTAACCCCTTCCTTTGGTGGTACTCAGTCAAAATTCTGGTACTCCCTCCCTAATGGTATCGAGGGTCTATCTACATCAAATGAACTGCAGCAATTCAAGGTAGTAGCTCAACTTCAAGGGCAGCAAGGGATGGGCAGCAAATGCTGGCCCAGCCAGCAAGACTCACATACCAAGTGAGTAATACTGAAAATCACTGATTAGCCTTTGTCCTAAGTGCCCATTAATACTTTCACCAAAAGATTGCACACAAGGTTAAACAATTGACAATTTTTGTTCCTTTTTCTTGAACAGAGGTGTAAGATTCATTACCCTCCTATCCTTTACTATATTGTAAAGCACCATTTGCCAGTTGCAAGTCTCTACACCCTACAGCCTGCCATGGTGTTTAAACAACCTCAACTTCCTCACGCCCACCTTAGCAAATGACAATGTTCTTGTCTTCAGCACACTGCTATCACATTTGCTATGCTGACCCAACATCACTTTCCCCTGAGTATTAGGTTTCACTGTTGTCAAACAATGATTTTTCTGTATGTATGACTACCTCGAGGAAACAAAAATGAAAGAAAACAGTGCAATCACAAGCATCCAAATGGTATGTTTAACTGTATGCTGTACACAACTGAAAGCAATCATGCAATGAGGATATTATATTTGCAGGAAACTCAGACTGAAAGTTTAAGAAATAAAATCAAAATACAGTTAAGATGTTTTGTGAGGACTTTAGGGCCTTGAAATGACCTTGGCAAGTAGGATTAAAGAGAATCCCAAGGCATTCCATACATACACTAAAAACAAGAGGATAACTAGGGAGAAGGTAGGACCACTCAAGGGTAAAGGAGACAACTTGTGCTTGGAGGCAGAGGATGTGGGCGAGATCTGAAATGAGTATTTTGCATCAGTATTCACCCAGGAGAATGATATGCAGGATAGTGAGATTTGTGTCGAGCATGCTAAGATGAAGAAAGAAGTGGCATTGGTCTCTTGAACAACATTAAGGTGGATAAGTCCCCAGAGCCTGACGGTATCTACCCCAGGTTAGAGAGAGAGGCAGGAAAGAAGACTGCTGGGGCCTTGACCAAGATCTTTGTATCCTTGTTGGCCACTGGAGAGGTCCTGGAGGACTTGTGAGTAGTTAAATGTTGTTCCTCTGTTCAAGAAGGGAAATAGGGATTACCTGGAAACTACAGACCAGTCAGTTTCACATTGGTAGTTGGAAATCTATTGGAGACAATTCTTAGGGATAGGATTTACGTGCATTTGGAAAAGCATGGCCTAATTAGGGTCAGTCAGCATGGCTTTGTGCTGAGCAGGTCATATCTTACTAACTGGATTGAAATTTGAGGAGGTGACGAAGGTAATCGATGAGGGTAGAGCAGTGGAAGTTGTCTACATGGACTTTGGTAAGGCTTTTGACAAGGTCCATCCTGGTAGGCTCATTCAGAAGATTAAGATGCACGAGATCCATGGTGACTTGGCTGTGCGGATTCAGAATCGGCTTTTCCATAAAAGACAGAGGGTAGTGGTAGAAAGTTGTTTTTCACGATGGCGGTCTGTGACTAGTGGTGTTCTGCAGGGATCCATTCTGGGACCTCTGCTGTTTGTGATATATAAATGACTTGGATGAAAATGTAGATGGGTGGGTTAGTAAGTTTGTAGACGATACAAAAGAAAAATTGGTGCAGTTATGGATAGTGTAGAAGTTTGTCAAAGGATAGAGCTGGATATAGATCAACTGCAGACATGGGCAGAGAAATGGCAGATGGAGTTTAATCTGAGTAAGTGTGAGGTGCTTCACTTTGGGAGATCAAATGTTAAGGAAAAGTATATAACTAAAGGCAGGACTCTGAACTGCATTGATGTACAGAGGGGTCTTCAGGTTCAAGTCCATAGCTCCCTGAAAGTGGCTATGCAAGTAGATAGGGTGGTCAAGAAACTGTACAGCATGCTTGCCATTATTGGTCAGGGATTTGAGTGCAATAGTCAGAATGTCATGTTGCAGCTTTAAGACTTTGGTTAGGCACACTTGGAGTACTGCATTCAATTCTGGTTGCCACCTTACAGGAAGGATGCAGAAGCTTTTGACAGGGTGCAGAAGAGGTTTACCAGGATGCTGCCTGTATTAGAGGGTATGAACTCTAAGGAGGGGCTACAAAAACTCGGGTTGTTTTCGCCGGTGCGACAGAGGCTGAGGGGAGACTTGATAGAAGTCTATAAAATTATGAGATGCATATAGGGTTGACAGTCAGAATCTTTTTCCAGAGTTGAAATGTCCAAAACTAGGAGGCATGTATTTAAGGTGAGAGGGGGAAATTCGAAAGGAGATGACAGGGGCAAGTATTTTGTTTTACACAGAGAGAGGTAGCAGTGTGGAACACAATGCTGGAGTGCTGGTGGAGGCAGATATGATAGAGCTGTTTAAGAGACTTAGATAAGCACATGCATATGCAAGGAACGGAGGCATTTGGACGAAAGGCAGGCAGAAGGGATTAGTTTAATTTGGCCTCATGTTCGGCACTACATCATTGGCTGAATGGTCCGTCCTTGTGTTGTATGGTTCTACGCTCTATGTTCTTGGTGTGAGCTGATTAATCAAATTCATCCCAGGTGCTGGAATTTGAAGTAAATGAGTTAAATAAATCTGGGAAGGAAAGGTCAGTATCAGCAACATTTACCGTTCCTTCCTACATACTCTTGAAAAGATCACAAAATTGTTATGGGGCAGAAGGAGACCATTCAGCCCATCATCATGTTTGCACCAGTTGGGCATTTTGATTTCCTGTCTTTTCCCAGTAACACTGCATGCCTTTTCTGGTTGTGAGCCACTTTCTTCAATGCATCCAAGTGGTCTGTCGGCTATTCCAGATAGCAGTTAAAAGTCAACCACTTTGCTGTGGATCTGGAGTCATATACAAATCAGACAAAACAAGGCTGGCGAATTTTCTTTCCTCAAGCCACATCAGCGAATCAGAAGTGGTTTTACAATAACTCTACTAGTATAATATTGTTATGAATGCTAGTTGTTTAATCCAGATTTAATTAATTAAGTTAAATTCCCCATGATCTGCGGTCAGATATAAATTCATCATGACTTTGAATATTAGTCCAAGCTTCAAGATAACTAGCTCAGTGACACAGTGCCCTCTGATATAATGTTCTGGGGACCTGGGTTCGAATCCTGCCAAAGCAGATAGTGAAATATCAATTTAAAAAAATCTAGAATTAAGAATCTACTAATGACCATGAAACCTTTGTCAATTGTTGGAAAAACCAATCTGGTTTACAAATGTCCTTCAGGGAAGGAAATCTGCCATCCTCACCAGGTCTGGCTTACATGCAACTCCAGAACATGGTGTGACTGACTCTCAATTGTCCTTTGAAATGGCCTAGCAAGTTATTCAGTTGTACCAATCGTTACAAAGTCTCTTCAAGGGCAACTAGGAATGGGCAATAAATGCTGGCTGGCCAGCGACATCCACACCCCACAAATGAATAAAAATGCACACACGGTAGCTGTTGAAACATCTTTTAATTTTTCCATGGCATATGTCAAATTTCCTGGATTTTTCCATAGTGCACCATTACAAATGAGCAAGTTTTCAGGAAATTTGGGTCCATTGATTGAGTTTCATTTATCAGATCTGGCTGAAGGATACAACACAATGTATCTGTTAGAGGAGTTCTCAGTTTGCAAGGAAAAAAGTACGAGTGAAATACCCCAGGAATTACTGTTAGGAAGTTAGATCACATCAGGAAAAAAAAAGGGTACACAATGTTCAAATTTTCAAACAATACAAACCTAGAAGAGGCAGTGAAATCAGAAGAGACTGCCTAGTAATTACTGATGGGCTTGGACAAAATTGGTAAAACAATGGCTGACATAGTTGAATATAGACAAGTGTAATGGAAAAAGACAAGAAGTATGTTAAAATAGTGAGGGTGGAGTTGAAAGAAACATGATGGCCCGAGTACAGGCAGCATAAGGCAGGAATCAAAGCTGATAGAATGCGGTGCCAAAAAGAAGCTATGATGTAACTGTGCACTCAACTTCAAGTTGCACGCAACTTGGGATACTTCAAGGAGGCATTTTAAACAATGGAGACAAAGAAAGGAAGGTATGTTAAAATTTTTAAAGACTGATCAGGCCCCAAATTGAATATGCTTTCAAATCTGGCCACCTTATGTTCTGTCAAGGCCTTGGAAAAAGTGAAAGTGAAATTCAGGCTAACAAAACCATCGGCAGTTAAATAGAGAGACTGAAGAACTAGGGAAATTCTCATCATATCAGAAGTGTTAGGAGGAGATTTAACAGAGCTGTTCAAAAATCACATATGGTTTTGATAGAGGAAATTGGAAGAAATTGTTTTAGGGCAGAAAGGCTAAAAACCAGAGACTGAAGAGTAAAGATAACTGGCAAAAATAAAACAGACATGGGGCCAAAAAATTTTGGTTATCTGGAACACACTCCTTAAAAGAGGCTGGAATTAGATTCAATAATAATGCAGTTCCCTTTGAAAGTTACCACTTGAAACAAAGAGATTTTGCAGGGTTGTGTGGAAAGAGGGTATGGCTGGTGTTAACTTGATGTCAAAAATTTGGCAGAGAAACGATGCACTAAATTACCTCACACTCCTTGTTTCATGATGCTGAAATTCTAGATTATGCTACTCTCTAGCTAAGGGGGAACAGGGCACAGGGATATGCACACTGAACAGATTTAAAACAAAACTTTCAAATGCATGTAAACAACTACAGTCTATTCAATGACACATACTCTTTACTTCAGCGAATATTTTTAGACCCACTGAAGCCAAATAGCCTTTGACTCTATCAAGCACAAACATCTGAATATTAATTCCCCTCTGCCAAAATAATCTATAGGTACCAAAATGCCAATTATTCTGGCAAGTGTGCATTACATTTCTGAAGGGATTACCAGCTTCAAACTTCAACTCTCTTCTCTTCACAGATGCTGCCAGACCTGAGTTTCTCCAGCAATTTGTTTTTGTTTGTTTCAGATTGACAGCATCCACAGTTCTGTTTTATTACATTTTCCGTTTACCCCAATCATGCATCAACTGAAATTGAACAGTTAATTGTGCGAGTGTATTCAAAATTTCAATGAGCCTACTTTAAAAGCATCACTTATTACTGTGTGCCACTTAAAGCATACACAACAAACATGTGCCCAGTGTGACAAGAGAAGTATTAGGAGTGAACTATTTTAAGACTAAGAGTTGAAAAATCTGTAGTCAAATGTGTATACATAATAAATTCCATCATCTCATTCATACTTCTCAAGCCATTCTTCACACACCATCCCCCCCCCTCATATGCCTCCCAGACCATTCTAGTCCTCTGACACATCTCCTCAGATACTGAAGCAATCCTGCCCTATATGCAGCCATACCTGGAGAACATTGAGGCTCAAGATAAGTGCCAAGTATCACTTACATCACACAACCAATGGACAATGGCCTTCTTCAATGAGAGAGTTAAACCATCTCCCCATAACATTCAATGGTATTAACACCACTGAAATCCCATCATCAACATTCTGGAGGTTAACGGTGAACAGAAACGAAATGGGACCAGCCATATAAATGCTATGGATCCAACAGCAGATGAGAGGCTCGGAATTCTGAAGGAAGTAATTCACCTTCTGATTCCCCAAAACCTGTCTGCCATCTACAAAGCACAAGGCAGGAGCATGATGGAATAATCTCCTCTTGCTCGAATGAGTGCAGTTTCAACAATATTCAAGAGACTCAACATCATGCAGCACAAAATAGCCTGCTTGATTAACATGTCTTCCACCACCTTAAACATTCAACCTCTTTACGATTCACGTGCACTGGCAGCATTGTGTACCATCTACAAGATGTAAAAGGAACAAATTGCCAAAACTCCTACAAAATCCCCTTCAAATCTGTGACCTCTATCACCTAGAAGGATAAGGATAGCAGGCACTGAGGAACACGAAACAAGTTTCCCTTCAATCCACAAGCAGACTAGACTTGGAACTACGCTGATGTCCCCTCAGGTATGGAATCAGAACGCCCTTCCTAATAGGCCTTTGGATGTACCACCTGAACAATAGCAGTTGAAGGCAGTAGCTCACTGCCTCGAAGGTGTGATACAAGTGCTGGCCTATTGTGTCACGTCTACGTCTTAAGAATAGGAAAACATAGGAACAGAAGCAGGCCATCCAGCCTTTCAATTTTTTTCCGCCATTCAATGAGATCACGGATGATCTGTGGCCTAATTTTATTTCCTTGGCTTTGACTCACATCCATCAATACCCTTGCTTAAAAAATTCCTCAGATTTACAGTTAACAACTGATCTAGCATCAAATACCATTTGTGGCAGAGAGTTCCAAACCTTTACCACCCTTTTGTGTGAAAGTGCTTCTTAACATCACTCCTGAATGGTCTGGCTGCAATTCTCAGGCTATGCCTCCCTATTTCTAGAATCCCCAACCAGTGGAAACAGTTTATCTTTATCCACCATGTCTTTCCCTATTAATACCTCTTAACCTTCTAAATTCTAAGAAAAAAAGGCCTAATTCGTACTATCTCTTCTCATACCCGGATTTCAGGACTTATCATTCATGCAAAGACAGGCTACACTCCACACAAAGCCAATACACCCATCCTAAGGTGTGATGCCCAGATCTGCTCAGTACTCCAAATGGGATCTATTCAGGATGTAATTTGTGCTTTCAAACTCTACATTGAATTCAATCATGTTATGATCACTATTTGATAAATATGCACGCACAATTAAGTTATAATGAAAACTGAAACAACTGCTGATGCTGTAAATCAGAAACAAGAACAGAAATTGCTGGAACAGCTCAGCAGATCTAGCAGCATCTGTGGAGCAAAATCAGAGTTGCCAGTTTGAATCGAGTGACCCTTCCCAAGAACTGAGAATCTCAAGTTCAATCACATGGAATACAGGGAGAACAGCCACTTGGATACAGAACTGGCTGAAGGGTAGAAGACACAGAGGGTAGTGAAGAGTTGTTTCTCAGACTGCAGGCCTGTGACCAGCAGCGTGCCACAAGGATCAGTGATGGGTCTACTGCTTTCTGTCCTTTATATAAATGATTTGGATGCGAACATAGCAGGTATGGTTAGTAAGTTTGCAGATGACAGCAAAATTGGGAGGTATAGTGGACAGCGAAGAAGGTTATCTCAGAGCACAATGGGATCATGATCAGATGGGCCAATGGGCCAAGGAATGGCAGATGGAAGTTTAATTTAGATAAATGGGAGGTGCTGCATTTTGGAAAGGCGAATCAGGGCACAACTTATACACTTAATAGCACAATTAAAAAAACAGATAAGTGAAAAAAGATTTGGATTACTGCAAAGTTATACATTATTCAATTCAAATTCTGATTAATTCCAATCCACTCGCCCTATCAAACAATCAACGGCTCCTATGCATTTGTAAAACTATAGTGAATCAAGATCCCTTCAAATATTTGTTGTTCATCCAAATCATTTTGGCACAACATACTGAAATAGACATCAGTAGAATTTCTTTTTAATTCGTACACAAGATGAGGGCATCGTTGGCCAGGCAGCATTTATTGCCTATCCCTAATTGCCTAGGAAGCAGTTAAGAATCAACCACAGACCCCGTTCCTGACATTGGGTTTTTGGAAAAGTTGAATAATTAAACAAGGTACACAAAAATATGAGGTATTGACAGTCGATCCTGAGAATTGCATTCCCATGGCAAACGTGTCTAGGACCAGACGGTGTAAATTTACGATGGCAAGCAAGTGATTTAGAAAAGATCTGAGAAAGAATTTTTTCTCCCAGAAGATGGTAGAAATGTGGAGTGTGCTGCCTGAGAAGGTGGCGGACGCATATAACCTTGCAACATTTGAGAAGTATCTAGCTGAGCACTTAAAATGCTAGGGCAGAGTAGGCTATAGACCAAATGGGATTAGTGAAGTTTGATGTTTCTCTGGTCAGCATAGACATGGTGGGTCTAAGGGTTTGCTTTCTATGCTGGATGACTATGATTCTAAAAGTGTGTGTTAAAATGTGCTAAGACTTTTGGTGCCGGGTAATGTTACCTCTCAGAAGAAGGTCCAAGTTCAAATCTCACCTGGCCCACACGTGTGTTATAACATGCCTGAACAGGTTGATTAAAAGCAAACTTTAAATGTATAGGGCTATTCTGGAGCAATGGTAGTGTCCCTACTCATGGGCCACAAGGTCCAGCTTCAAGTTGCACCTGTCCTGGAGGTGTGCCAAAACACATCTCAGCAGAATGATTAAAAATAACTTAAAAATAAGCCAGCCCGGAGGGAAAGCATGCATCTGCATGGAGAGGCAATAGGAAGAAATTCAAGCAGTTCATTATCTGGGACCCAACCACCTAGGATTCTCATACAATTGGCAACATTTCAAAGAAAATTTACTGTTTTTATGAAGTTTCTTTGAAAACATCTATCGGAACTTGCATGACAAATTCCGATGCATATACATTCACCTATCATGCTGCTTGAGATGCAAATTGCAGAAGTTTTGTTGAGGACCTTGATGACATATGATCGCTTTTCTAAAACCACGAGTAAATTGTTTCCATTTTGACATTTAAATTTAAGACTTTTTTCCCCTGAAGAATAATAAACAGAGAGAGAGTGTACTGTATTTGGTTTCTATGTCAGTACTGCTCATGCAACTGGCACACCCCAGTCCCCACACGTCATACAACAGGCAGCTTGCTGTATTTCGTCTCAGCATGTGCTTCACTCCATAGTCTGGGAATCTCTAACACTGAGTTGCAACTTCTGCAAGATGCGGTCACTACAGTTTCATCCCTAGAATCTTACAGTAAACACTACAGCACTCTCACTCACAGCAAGGTTCAAGATGAGAAATTGGAGACAGCAAAATCAGGGAGCAGTATATTTGATGAGAAGAAAGGTCATAACAGTGTGTCTGACAGCAGTAGAGGTTCTCAGCAGGGTCTGCAGCAACCAGGACAGTCAGAGGTCAGGATATGTAGGGAACAGGAGGTCTAGTGATCGGAATTGGTGATAAGCAGGCTCAGCAGCGAATTGTGGGTTAATATTTCTTTTATTGCATATTTTAAATTTTTTTTCATTCACCAATAAAGGAATTTAATAAAGTACTTGAGGTTTTAGGGTCCAATGACTTTTTTTAAAAAGGAAGATCTGACAGAACCCAAATTATAGCTTTTACATTGGTTTCAATGGAAAAATGACTCACTACAAGTCTTTTCACTGTAAGTTGAGATTGTCAGGAACAGAACCGCAATTTTACGTGAGGACAGTGCGTACAGTATAGTTAACTGAATGACAGAAAAATAAACAGTTTCACCAAGAATGAGTGTTTAGGGCAATGGATGATGAAAAAGGAGGGGGAGAAGGTCAGATTTTGCATCTACTATGCTTGTATGCTAAGGAGTCTTGGGAAGGGGAAAGTGAGGAGTGGACCAGGTATCACAGAGATATCAACCCCTTTAGATTGCTGGAAAAGAGGGAAAGATGTGTACGGTTGTAACATCACCCTGGAGGTGGCAGATATAGAACACAATGATCTGTTGAATGTAGAGGATGAAACGTGACAGGGAAACCCTTTCAGTTTTGGTAGGAGAACAAAGGGCAATATTAAAACTGCATGGAATAGAATGTGTATGGTACAAGGCTGCATCAACTGCAATGGGGATACCTTCAGTTGAGAAGAAAGGAGGAGAAACTGGATGTTAGGGTACGAAAGAAATGTTTCAAGACAAATGCAAACAGAATGGCTTTGCGCAAGGGAAATTGTGTCCGACAAACTTGATTGAGTTTTTTGAGCAAGTAACCAAAAAGGTTGATGAAGAGTGGTAAACACTGTTTACCTGGGCTTTAGTAAAGCCTTTGACAAGGTTTTGCATGGTAGACTAATTAGTAAGGTCAGATCACATGGGATTCAGGATGAGCTTGACAACTTGATTCAAAATTGGCTTGACAGTAGGAGACAGAGGGTGGTGGCGGGTTGTTTCTTGGACTGGGGGCCTGTGACTAGCGGTGTTCCACAGGTATCGGTACAGGGTCCACTCTTGTTTGTCATTTATATAAATGATTTGGAGGAGACTGTAGAAGGCATGGTAAGTAAGTTTGCAGATGGCACCAAAATTGGTGGTATAGTGGACAGCAAAGGTTATCTGAGATTACAGAGATCTTGATTGATTGGGTCAATGGGCTGAAGAGTGACAGATGGAATTTAATTTGGATAAATGCACAGTATTGCATTTTGGTAAAATAAACAAGGGCAGGACTTACACAATTAATGGTAAGGCCCCTGGATACTGTTGCAGAACAGAAAAACTGAGGGGTTCAGGGACATAACTCTTTGAAATGTGTGTCACAGGTAAGATAGTAAAGGTGGTGTTTAGCACGCTTGCCTTCATTACTCAGACTCTGGAATATGGAAGTTGAGATGCTTATATTGAGGTTGTATAGGACATTGGTGACGCCTCTTCTAGAGTACTGTGTGCAGTTCTGATTGCCCTGTTGAAGGAAAGATATTATTAAACTGGAGAGGGCTCAGAGAAGATTTACAAGGATGTTGCTGGGGATTGAGAGTTTGAGTTATTAAAAACAGGCTGGATAGTTTGGGACTTTTTCACTCGAGCATAGCAGGTTGAGGGGTGCCCTTATGGGGGTTAATAAAATCATCAGGGGCACAGAAAAGGCGAAAAGGCATTTGTTTTGCACTAAGGTGGGGGAAGTTCAAAACAAGGGGGCATATTTTAAGGAGAGAGCAGAAAGATGTAAAATACACACGAGCAGCAATTTTTTAAAAACACAGTGGTCTGTGTGTAGAATGAACCTCCAGAGGACGTGGTGTATGCGGGTACACTTACAACATTCAAAAGATATTTAGATAAGTGTATGAATAGGAAAGGTTTGAAGGGATATGAGGCAATTGCAGACAGGTGGGACTGGTTTAGCTTGGGAACATAATCAGCGTGGACTAGTTTGACCGAAGGGTCTATTCCATGCTACATGATTTTAAATGGACAAACATAGAATGGAAGAGTCATCACAGAAAGCAGTATATGAGGAAATGTAGTCAAAGTAGCTGTGGAGTCAATGGACCTTTAGTGAATACTGGTTTTAAACAGAAACATAGATAGAGAAAAGGAAGCAAAGTTGGAAAATGGTCCATGTGAAAGAGAGAAGGATAGAAAATGGAATAAAATGACATTTTCTAAAAAACTGGACCAATACATCACCAATGTAACAGCAATATAGAAAAAAGGGCCAGAGGGAGAGGGTTCCTGAGTAGGACATCAACAAAGAATATTCTACATATCACAGAAAAGGCAGGCATAGTTAATGTTCTGTACAGGTTTCTGGAGAAACACCTTTTATTCGGAGGAAACGAATGCCGTTAGAGGAAAAATGACCTAATATGTTAAAAAAATTCAGTCAGAGGAAATAATGACAATGGGACTGTTTGGGTTTCCATTCAGAAAGCAGAAAGCCCTCAGACCATTATACTGTGCAGTGGAGGTAAAGCAAAATTAAGTGTTCATTGCAAGAAGGTGGTGTTAGGGCAAGGAAAATGGAAACTGTTAAAGAGAAAAGGGGACATTGGAAGAGTCACTGATGTAGGTGGGAAAAGACTGGGCACAAGAATGATAAAAACAGGAGACGGGAGGAGATTAGTTCAGTGGAATAGGAACAGGCTGAAAAAAAAAAAAATCAGGCTGCCAGGATGGTCCCATTTGGGGATCTTGGAAAGGGAGTAGAAACAGGTTGTGATTGGAGAACGCTTAGAGGAGTTAAGGTCAGTGACAGTCTTGGAAATACTTCATTTAGACAAACAGAGATAAATGTATATAAAACATATTGCACATTTCTCCTGCATACATCCATAAGTTACATGCAAGGAGACACAATGGGGCAGAGGACCATAAAATTTCAGCCATACAGTATTCACAAAACATGCATTTTATAACAGCAGTATAGCAGGTCTAGCAAGGCAACAGCTTTTGGTGGTGGGGGACGTTGGGGAAGCACAAAACATCATTCATTCAAACTTATTTTAATCCTCCACTAAGAGGGAAAAAAAATCATGAAAATGCCTAAGATAGAGCTGTCGGTATATTCTGAAAAAAATGAACTAGGCAAATTCATACATCAGCAATTTGCATATTTCAGATGTTATTATCATTTGTCATGGTCAGTTACAGATATTTGAAGCACTCTATAAAACTGATCCTGGCAAAAAAGGAAACAAAATGATAGTATCACTCAACTGAAACAAATGAGACCCGGAACAGAGGTGGGGAGGGTGGGCCAAAAGGAACAGCATTGAACTCAATATAAAGGGACAAAATGTTTCACATATTACAGGTGAGGAAAAGCAGCGTTTGTCTATTTTAGAAGAAAAATGGTAATCTAATGCATCCTAAATCACAACCACTGATTAATTTTTATCAATAAAATTAAAGTCACAATACAGTTGTTATAGCCTTTGTGTACCACCGGCTCTTTTCAGAAAACTACTTTGGAGGGCAATCAAAGTAGAGTTTAGTTTCTGCCACGTCATGCAGGAATTCCAATTCAACTCCAGTTACAAACATATATCTGCACGGATGAAAAGTTCACAAAAAACATAGTTGCCAGAGTAGGCCATTCTGCCTGTCTAGCCTGCTCCTCCCATTGAATACATCATCTATCTCAAAACCACTTCCCCATGCTATCCCCATAACACTTCTGCTTTCAAAGGTTAATTTCTGCCTTGCAAACATTCAGTGATTACCTCTGTGCCTTCAAATCATCTATCTTGTTGCAAATGTCATGTGTATTCACGTAGTCCCCTTAACATAGTATTTTTAACATTATTTCATATTCTGATTCTATTTGTTTGCCTTTGCTTTGTCTGTCTAATGTTACTTACTACTTTGCCCCAAAAAGAGCCTCCTCTCAAATTCTCATCCAACTGCCAATCAAGTTTAAACTTCCCCAATGTCACCAGAAAATCTGACAGACTGTCAGTCCAGGCCTACTAAGGTGTGACCTGTCCATCTTGTACAGATCCCACCTGCTTCAGAACTGGCCCCACTGCCTCATAGCTGAGGCTGTCCATTTTACATCAATTCTGTAGCCACATGCTCAGTTTTTGTACTCTTATGCTCATTAACAAGTGACACTGATAATAACCTAAGATTAAAAAGGGCCTCAAAAGCAGTTCTCTCTTTCCCAATTCCCTAAAAGGTACTTTCAAGAGGCAGGATAAAAGGTATCTCTTCTAATATATGGCAATGATACCAATGCAGATCACAACCACTGGAAACACTTCCTGTTGATGTGTTAGTCTAAACCACATGGTGTCCAGGATTTTCTATATGCCATACAGCCAAACACCCTGCCACATATTTATGACAAGTACGACAGTGACAACAATGAATCTGCTGGTAAGTACATGGTAAAGTGTTTAAAAACATACTAACTTGAAATTTGGGGACCTTTGCAACTTAAAAAAGACATTTCTTAAGCATAAGCATGATTAAGGAAGGCAGTGTCACATGTTTGTGCACAGTCTTCTCAGACTAAAACGATATTCGAAAATCATATTGCCCGACACTAACTACATGCAGTATTAAACTACTTTAAAATCACTATTTCAAAAAACATTAAATATCATCCATAATCACAGGTAAATTTGTACGAACAAGGTTTCCTTCCAAAAACTTTTTCTATGGAAGGTAGTGTTTCTGAAAGTCATTCAAAAGGCTCCATGTCCCTCAGTGTAATTAATACATTAATATTTATTTATAAATTACTGCATGAAATATAATCACAACATGGGAGGTTAATTTTCGATCATATGGATGGCAACTTGACAATAGATCAGCAAGGGCAAATATTTTAACCAAACAAACTTCTGCTTCATAGCACCCTCATCTCCAAGATCTGCAGATTTGTAAATAAATAAACATATCACATATATAACAATATGTTTACGCTATAGAATGTTCATGCTATTGTGAATCACCACATTCTCAAGACAGGTAAGATATGGTTACTAAACCAGAGCAGGGTGGAAATTAGTTTACAACCCCTATTGGAGAACATTAGATAGCCATCACGACACATCTTTATTCACAAAGTGAATGCCTTGTTTCTCCTGTGTTGTCCATGGCACGACATTTGCCCACCCATTGCTACTTTCAGCCATAATTTACTTGAAGCAATTTGGTTAGTCCTTTTCTTCCTGGGAAAAGGCATTTTTTGAACATAGGAATTACTAGAAGGAGAACCAAGGTCCATCAAGTTTGTTTTTCCCTAACTTTCCTGACAGTATAATAAAAAATGCAATTGATGATTGATCGATCTGTTTATTTATTATCACGTGTACCAAAATATAGTGAAAAGCTTTGTTTACAAGCAGTACAGGCAGATCATAGTAATCAAAGGATGTACGGATCAGAAAGACTTAGAGGCATAAAGGTTACATTACACAAGGTGTGTGCTAGGCATTATCAACGTTAGCATGATCAGCATTACGACTGATTATTACAATAAATTCTGATCATCAGATCCAGACAAGAATTGAAAAAAGCTCCAGTAATGGAAATGTTGTAAACCAAGTGATCCTCCCATGCACTCTACACTAACCATGATGTCTCAAAATGACTCATACTGCAAACATTATTTTAAGAAAGAAATTTAATGTAACAACCTTAACAAGAAAGACTTGCCATTTTATAGCACTATGCTTCAAGACATCATAAAGTGTTACAGCTAGGGAAGTATCTTGTGAAGTATTGTTACAGTTGTAAAGTAAGAAATGTGGTGACCAATTTGCACATAGCAGATTTCAACAAACAGTGTACCAGCTAACCAGTTGTTTTAGGTTTTATTTCAAATTCATTTATGGGATAAGGGCATCACTGGCTCAGACATTTATTGCTGTCCCTAATTGCTCAGGGGCCATTAACATTGCTGTGCATCTGGAGTTACAGGTAGGCCAGATCAAGTTCAGCTATCCTCCCTAAAAGGCCGTTAGTGGACCTGATGCATTTTTCCCGACAATGGATTCATGGTCACCATCAGACTTTTATTCCAGATTTTTTTAAAAATTGAACTCAAATTTCACCATCTGCTGTGGTGGGATTTGAAGCCAGGTCCCCAGGACATTGCCTGGGTCTCTGGATTTACAGTTCAGCCATAATACCACAAGGCCCTTGCCTCTCCAAATGATGTTAATTGATTAGGGATGATATAGGCCCAGAACACTAGGAAGAACTACTCTGCTCTTCAAACTACTGTATTTTTAAACATCATCTTGGAATGCTTACGAAACCTCATTTTAACAGCTCATCAGCTTCTAACAGTGCACAGCTCCCTTAACACTGCACTGGCTGTTAGCCCAGATATTTGAGCACAACTCAGAACTCGAACTTTCAACCCTTTATCCAGAAAGGAATAGCGCTATTAACTGTACCATGGAAGCCAGTGTTTTTATTTGATGTAAACTGGTTTACTCATGTAAGAAACATTTATTCCAGTGCTGTCAAACTTTTCAAAAGAATTATACTTTCTTCAACAGAACACTGAAAAGCTTCATAACATTTCACTAGGTTCTCTCATGTCTCAGTGTAAGTATAACAGGTGCAAAGGTTGTGGGAAATCTAATCCAGAGCAGTGAAACATAATGGTACCACAAGAAACAAACCTTAATCTCAAACATCAGCAGCAAACTGAAGCTTCAGAAGCACGACTGCTGCAACAAATTATGCTTCTTGCAAGAAGTTACACAAACAGTAGTTACAACATATTCCTGGCACCTCAAATGGTGTTTCAGCTTTACAATGCTGAACTTTTTTGTAATTTTATTCTAAAATGCAGACTATACAGTTAAACTTTGCAAGTGAGCTAAGCTCTACTCGTACCCATTTCTCAACTGCACCCTGCTTTACAGACCTTGGATCCTTCACTTAAACAGCATCTCAAATTGAAACAAAGAGGGCAAGATAAAAAACCAGTCAATCAAACAATCTGAACCAATTATAAAAGATCTCAGGAGGTGCAGGGAAAAACTCTAATTTAACAGCTTTCAATTGAGATTTAGCTGGCTTGCAGAATTGTTCTCAAGAGCTATTAATTTTAGAAAAGACACAAAAGAGCAACTATTTTGTTTTAATATTAGACATTTCACTGCCACATGGATGGTGGTAAGCAGAGCTTTGTATAGCATTCAAGCACAAATACAAAAGGTCACTTTTGTACCCCAATGTGATGAAGCAGCCACACAAACATTATTCTCAAAACTCAGAAAATCCACATGTGTACCGAAACCAAACTACAACGCAGCCGGCAAGCATGACTGATGTATTGCGAAGCGAAAACGAAATAAGGAATCATGCAACAGCGATGAGAGAGATTCTGAAATATTCACCAATCTTTCTGTTACTTCAGAAGTTGATGGGCCCTACTTACATACACACATTTCAAATTTGAGGTTTTCAACATTTGAAGCATTTATCTCGTGTTATGAGTTCCAATATCACAATTTGACATGAAACCCTGTCCTGCATCACATTAATAAAATGGGAACAATCCTTTTACTTTTTAACTCCCCTCTCCCTGCATGTTTATCGCTCCTCGCTACATTATTCACACCTTGCAGGGTTATTCATTCACTTCGCTGGTATAACATATCTCTTACTATTGATTTATACTCCCTGTTCCATCTGATTTTATCAGCATCTCCTAGGTAAACTGACCCCTCTCCTCTTTCTCAACATGCTGTTTTGATTCCGATCTCTCTTTCTGCTCGAGATCTCTCCCTCGCTCCCCGGTGGATCATTACTCCCTGATCTGTGACTCTACTCTTCCCAGCTGAATTCGTCCTTCTCTCTCCCTCTCTCTCTCTCTGCCGGACCATCACTCGCCTTCGCCCTACCGCTGGCTATCCCTGAGGCAACTCCCGGGCACTCGCACCCCCGCCCTGCGATTTACCTTGATGGGACATGGTGATGGGCTTCTCATCCGACACGTTGTGGTAAATGACCACGGCCGCCGCCTTCTGGGCGGCCGCCAACAGGATCTTCTGCTTGAAGGTGCAGTTGCCCCGGTTGAGCAGCGCGATCCAGCGCCGGGTATCGGGCGGCACCGCGAAGCGGGTGCGGGGGTCGCAGCCCCGCAGGTTGCGGGGTTTGCCAGGCGTCCACGCGGGCACCAACACCGTGCCGCCCTCCACCCCTTCCTTTGGGGAGTCGCGCCCGTAGCGGCCGTCCTCGCCGCGGTCAGGTACCAGCACTGGCTGCCCGCTGGCCCGGTCCACGTACGACACCTTCACCGCGGCGATCACCAGCTCGCCTTTGACGCTGTCGTGATCTGGGGGCTCGGTCTGAGTGTGGGTCTGGGCCCGGCCAGGAAACAGGAGCAGCAGCAGCAGCAGCAACAAGTAGTCGGCGGGAACCAGAGGCGGCGGCCCCGCGCGAGTCACCCGCCTCATCCTCGAGCCCGCTTCCAGCCGCCGCTCACAAGCTTTTCACTTCCCTCCGCCGCCCGCAGTATTCAAACAAAACGATGGGGCCCCGATTAAAACCGGCGCCACTTCACCACAGCAATTTTTTTTCTCCCACCCCTCCTATCCATCCATCACCCGCAGAAACATCGTCGATTAACCGAATCCCGGTCAGCGTGGCTCTCTCCGCCGCGTGCCCGCCCCAAACAGCCGCGTCCAGGCTTTTGACAGCCCGGGCACCGATAGCCTGGGCGCATGCGCGACACCAGGCGGGACTCCCCTTCCGGCCGTACCCCCCCACCAAGACAACAGCGCGCGTAGCCAGCGGAGCATGCGCAGCCGTGTCCTGGCCCACCTGCCGTGCACGCGTCTTCGCCCCGCTCCTTTCCAACCGAGCATGCGCAGCCAAGGTCCGGCCCGCCTACTGAGAAGCATCCTTGCCCCTTGCCGCTCCTTCACTGTAGGCTGACGTGACGCATGCGCATTGCCGTCCGTCCTTGCAGCAGGTATTTCTGCCAGCCCAGGTAGATCCTGAGATGTATGGGGCAGTCATGCACGACAACAACAACGTGCTTCGAGACAGTGATTTTATCAGCAACGTTTAATACTTTTAATCCTTTTGTTTTTACTCATTTCTCACTGATCAGGTCAGCCCATCCCTAGTTGTCAAGTTAAGAGTCAACCATAAACACAGGGTTAAGAGATAAAAGGTACTGCAGATGCTGGAGAATCTGAGATAACAAGGCGTGGGGCTGGATGAGCACAGCAGGTCAAGCAGCATCATAGGAGCAGGAAAACTCAACGTTTCGGGCCTAAACCCTTCATCCCGAAACGTCGAGTTTTCCTGCTCCTATGATGCTGCTTGACCTGCTGTGCTCATCCAGCCCCATGCTTGTTATCTCGTAAACACAGGGTTCTGAGGAAGGGTCACCGGGCCCGAAACATTAACTCTGATATTTTCTTCACAGATGCTTCCAGACCTGCTGAGCTTTTCCAGTAACTTCTGTTTTTGTTCCTGATTTACAACATCTGCAGTTCTTTTGGTTTTTTTTAAGATTCAACCAACCCGCAGCAATGTGGTTGACAGTTAACTGCCTTCTGGGGATGGATAATGAACTAAGGCTTTGTCACTGACACCTGGATGCTGACAATAGAGCAAAGGAAAGGTACAGGTCGGAGTGTAATCTTCTTGGGACAATACCTCTGCCAGATAAAAGATCATCAATGCAGGAAGGTAGTTGGACCAGGACAGATTTTTGGTGATCATTGCTCCTAGGAACTTGATGATTTCGACCATCTGCACCTCAACACCATTGATGTAGACCTGGGAGCTGGGAAATAAATAGAGAAAGGAGGGGTGAGGCTGGGGAAGGTAGGTGGGATGGTGATAGGTAAGTGCAGGTTGGGAGTGGTGGAGATTGGTCAGTGGGATGGGAGGGGCGAATAGGTGGAAGAGAAAATGGAGAGGTTGTATCAGGTCAAGGAGGCAGGGTGAGCGGGAGGGTTGGACATGGGATGAGGACAGGGTGGGAAGATTTTAAAACTGCTGAATTCCATGTTTAGGCCATCGGGCTGTAGGCTCCTGAGGTGGAATATGAGGTGTTGCTCGTCCAGTTTGCGGATGTCATTGTGACATTGGAGGAGAGCCAGGATGGACATGTCACCCAGGGGAGTGAACAAAATAGAATGTTTGTGCAAATAAAAATTCACTCCATAGTTTTATATGTGTGTATGTGAGAGACGGGGTGGGGGGGGGGGGTAGATAGAGAGTATGTTCTATTTTGTTCAAAAAGCACACAATTTGTAGACAGTCAATGTGGCGTTTCATAAATTCCTACTGAAATAAAATCAGTCTGACTCCAAACCAACCTACAAACAGATTCTAAACAAGGCCTCACATTGAACATGCATTGTCTGACCTAAAATATTATCTCTTCTTTACACTGATAAAATCTTTAGTTCTCTCAGGACAGTGACTTCAAAGGAATTTGGGGATTTACATATACATATTAATGAATTAAAACCTTCTAACTGATTAAAGATTTAACAGCATTTTAGTTTTGTTTAGTACATCTTCATCAGTGGTGTGACCTTTGATCTTTTACATATAAAGTCTGTGTCTGATACTACCTCTCTCACTAACACCTGAAGAAGGAATAAGACTCTGAAAGCTTGTGTTTTCAAATAAATCTTTTGGACTGTGACCTAGTGTTGTGTGATTTTTGACCCTGACTCTGGAACAGAGGGTGGGACTGGTGATCCAAGATTCAGATGCTGTCCTCTGCTGGAAGGAGGATTGAAACCTGTCTGTGTTACCCACTGGTCAATGAATCCTAGCTGGAAATCCACATCATGAAAGGTAGACAAGATTGAGGTTGCTGTAATGAGTAAATTTTAAGTTGAAAGCCTTTGAAAAGCTCTGTTTCTCCCTCCACAGATACTACCTAATGTGCTAAATATTTCCAGCAATTTCTGTCCACGTTCTGATTTCTGAGATTTTTATTATTTGGCTTCTTATATGTTCTGCAAGTAGTCCACTATACCTCACTGGGTAGCAATCCCACTCCCGTGAATCATTGCAATGATACAGTAAAGTTCCATATTCCAGAGACTTGAGCCTAAATTCTAGCTTCCAATGTTGTATTGAAAGAGTGCTTCACTGTCAGAGAGGTAGCCCTGAGATAATGCAATGTTGTTAAAAGGACAGTACTGAGGCTGCGCTACACTATGGAGTGGCAGAACTGAAGCAATATTGCACAGTTGGAGGGACAGTACTGAGAAAACTCTGCACTAATCGAGAGGCAGCCAGAGAGGTAGTACTGTGGGAGTGCTGCGTTGTCAAGAAGGGACAGTTCTACAGTAATAGTACGCTAACGGACAGGCACTACCAAAGGAAGGATTTTATCATTTAATTGAGATAGTAGGAACTGCCGATGCTGGAGTCTGAGATAACAAGGTGTAGAGCTGGATGAACACAGCAGGCCAGGCAGCATCAGAGGAGCAGGAAAGCAGATGTTTTGGGTCTGGACCCTTCTTCAGAAATGGGGGAGGGGAAGGGGGCTCTGAAATAAATAGAGCGGGAGGCAATGATAAAAGGTGAATAGAGGAGCAGATAGGCGGAGAGAAGACGGACAGGTCGAGGAGGTGGGGATGAAGCCAGGACAGGTGAGTGCAGGTAGGAAGTAGGGGTGGGTGTTGGTCAGTGAGGAGGGAGGAGCGGATAGGTGGAAGACGGACAGGTCAAGGAGGCGGGAATAAGATGGGCTGGTCTTGGGATGAGGTCGGGGTGGAGAGATTTTGAAGATTGTAAAGTCTGTATTGAGACCATTGGACTGCAGGGTTCCCAAACGGAATATGAGGTGCTGTTCCTCCAGCCTTCGGGTGGCATCATTGTGGCAATGGAGGAGGCCCAGGATGGACATGTTGTCCAAGGCGTGGGAAGGGGAGTTGAAGTGGTTTGCGACTGGGAGGTGTTGTGTTATCGTTTAATACGTTACTTTCAAATGAGATCATGAAGTGAGACGGATGAATGTAGCACAGTTTTGGTGAAGAACAGGGAGTTTTCTCCAATGTCTTAGTCCAATGTTTATTCCTCAACTACCAATGCTGAAAAAAAATCAGATTATTTGATGATTAGCTCGTTCAAGTGGCTGCTCCCTCTGGTGATCAGCAGAGAAATAGCAACATCTGATGAGGGGCCCCAAGATTAAATTTACACTGCAAATACCAATGCTTATCATATTGGAATGGAATTAATTTGGACTAATTTACATCTCCATTAGACCAGTTGTCAAAACCCTGCTAAACAGTGGTTATGTTACTGAATTGGAAATCCTGAATCCCTGACAAATGATCGAGAGATATGAGATTTCACCAGAGTATTTCAATTCAGTTAGTTAGATGACTGTAGAATGAAATCCTAGTGTCAGTATGCAACTACTGATTTATTGTAAAAAGCCAGCTGGATTACCAATGTCCTACAGGAAAGGAAATCTACCGTCTTTACCTGGTCTGGCCTCTACGTGACTCCAGACCTATGGCACTGTGGTTGATTCTTAGCTGCCCTCTGAAATGCCCGAGAACATTACTCAGTAGTACCAATGTTCCGCTAGCAGGATAGACCCGTCAGAGGTGGTATCACTGCAGGAGGGGGTGGCCTTGGGAGTACTCAGCATTGACTCCAGACCCTATGAAGTCTTATTGCATCAGGTCAAATGTGAGCAAAGGAATTGTCTGCTGATCATCACCTCCCACTCTCCTTCACTTTTGAGCCAGTACTTGTTCAAGTTGAACACTATTTAGAACAAATACTGAGAGTAACAGACACAGAATGTGTACTAAATAGGGAACCTAAATGCCCATCAGTGCTTGGTAGCACTGCTACTTTCTGAACAGGCTAAGTCCTAAAAGATCTATTTGCTATATTAGGTAGTGAGAGAACCAACAAGAGGGACGCTGCTGCTCGACCTCATTCTCACTACTCTCCCTGGATGCATCCATCCAAAAGAATAAAAGAGAAGTACAGCACGGGAACAGGCCCTTCGGCCCTCCAGGCCTGTGCTGATCATCATGCCCTAACTAAACTTTAAAAAAACCTTCTGCCCTTATTCGGTATCCCTGTATTCCCTCCCTATTCATGTAACCATCCAGATGCCTCTTAAATGTCACCAATGTGCCTGCTTCCACCACCACCGCTGGCAGTGCATTCCAGGCTCCTACCGCTCTCTGTGTGAAAAACTTCCCTTGCACATCTCCCTTAAACTTTCCCCCTCTCGTCTTGAACTTGTGCTCCCTTGTAATTGAAACTTCAACTCTGGGACAAAGACTCTGACTATCCATCCTATCTGTGCTTCTCAATTTTGTAGACCTTTGTCAGGTCTCCTCTCACCTGCTGTCTTTCTAGTGAAAACAATTGTAGTCTTTTTAACCTTTCCTCATACAATACAATATACTTTTATTGTCACATATGCCCTATTGTAGGAGTACAGTGAAAAACATTTACAATGTCTGCCTTCTTAAAGCAACCTCTTAGGTTCAAGTACCTAGATACAATTCTTTAATACAGCAAAGGGATAAAGTAGTTGCTCAATTACATAGTTGAAAATAAGTTAAAAATAGGAATGTATTAAGGAGTATATTAAGGGGTTAACATTACAGTGTTCTAAGGTAAGGATTATCCCCTCACACCGGTCTATGTCCAGAACTCGCTGCACGCATGCTCCTCAGGGGGCTCCTTCCCATGTGCTGCTGTGGGGCTTCTCCTCCACACTGCTCCAGGGCTTACTGCTCATGGTGTTCTGGGGCTCTCGGGATGTACCTGCAGGCCCCTGAGTGCAAGGCCACGCTGCTCGCTCCAGTTCTCTGCGGGTATCGGCCTGCTTGCTCTGGCTCGCCGCAGGTCTTGGCCCACCAGTGCCCAATGCCTTCGAGACCGGGCAACATCCTGGTGAATCTTCTCTGCACTCTGTCCAAAGCTTCCATGTCCTTCTGGTAGTGTCACATTGCAAAGGCTCCTACTTACTTCCGTGATTATTGTATAATAGTTAGTAGGATTGTATCGAGGAAGAAAGCATAGCAGTCAGAATGTCAGTGCTAAAGAAGCGCTTCATGGTTGGACAAGTAATATGCACAGTTGAATGGGCAATACGGAGGGAACACTGTTGAGGCCAGCACTCAGAGCACGCTGCACTGCTGGTGGGGCAATACTGAGTGACTGCTGCACTGTTGCAGAGGCAGTATTAAGGGTCACAGCAGCATCACACAGGCAGTACTGAGGGACTATTGGACAGAGACACCATTTTGCAAGTATTTTTTAGGCTGTAAAAGTAATGTGGTCATTAAAGGTGCTGTTGAAATACAAGCTCTATCTTGCAAAGTAACTTAAGATATTTTAGTCAACTTTTTGGAAAGCTTTATCATGTTTAAAGTAGTAAGTTAGCTGAAATCCTTGATGGTTTCTCAACTTAAACAAAAGAAGAAAACAATATATTTATTGGTTGGACTATATCGTAAGGGCTTTTTGAAGAAGTTGGACTTATTTTATATATATAAATAAAATGGAAATTCTTTTAAAACTGTGATAGTCTCAGACAACATCTAATTCTAAACTGCTGGACTCCCAATTCCTCATCATATTCCAATAAAGTCACAAAGTACAAAAAATAGAGTGTCAGCCCATCGATTTTCCGTTTGTTTTAATATTATAGTAAAATCTGATCCAGAAATCAATGCAAAAATCACTGCCCATTCGGAAGGAAGTCCTTAGCAATTAACTGTAGCTACAGACTACAGCAAAGCTTGTCATTCTTTTAATACCTTTTAATACTAAGAAAGTTGCTATTGATTGTGTGAAGTTCACTAATTGAAAGGCATTATAAATATTTCAGGAAACTTACACCATGAGCAGATAGCAATTTTAAACCTGTAGAATAATTAATTGATGGAGGTATCGTACTATCCGCATAGCACAAGTGACATAGATATGTATCAAAAATAAGATTGATTCCTGGAAAGTAGAATATCAGAAGACACATGCCAAGAAAGGGTTATTTGCCACATCAAACTTTCTTCCATAGCCCTGAGCACACTTTACCCTATCATGGACTATTCGCCATTTATTGCGGCACAGTGGCTGAGTGATTAGCTTTGCTGCCTCACAGTGCCAGAGACCTGGGTTCAATTGCAGCATCATGTGACTGTCTGGGTGGAGTTGCACATTTTCCCTACGTCTGCATTGGTTTCCTCGGGTGCTCTGGTTTCTTCCTACAATCCAAAGATGTGCAGATTAGGTGGATCGCCCATGCTAAATTGTCTATAGTGTCCAGGAATGTGCAGGTTAGGTGAATTAGACACAGGAAATGCAGAGATATGATAGGTGGGTGGGTCTGGTTTGGATGCTCTTTGGAGGGCCAGTCTAGACTTGTTTGGCAAAATGGCCTGCTTCAACACTGTAGTGTTCTATACTTCTATTTAATCTCCTCTCACAGCCAAATGACACCCTAACCTATCATGGACACCACCCACCCATTTAATCCAAAGTCTTTTTTTAATATATGTATTAATGACCTGAGTATGCAGATTAGCAAATTACATGCAACTCCCAAATTGTATTAAACAATTAGGAGACAGACTTCAGGGGGGACATTCATAGAATGTATGTATGTAATAATTGGTAATATTCAATGACAGTATGTTTTCATTGGTAGCACTGATTTGGAGGTGCTGGTGTTGGACTGGGGTGGACAAAGTCAGAAGTCACACGACCTGCAGGGACTTATCATTTGACACTCCACTCACACTAATTATATGATCTTTTGATCTCTTTGCCTTTGATCTCTCTACCTATAAACTCTGTGTCGGTGTGCCCTGCCCTCTCTCAGCACCTGATAAAAGGACTTGCTCTGAAAGCCTGTGTGATTCCAAATAAACCTGTTGGACCATAACCTGGTGTCTTGTGACTTCTGACTTCATTGGTAGCATGTATTCATTGGTAGTATCTATTTATTGATAGTATGAATTCACTGAATGTATGTACTCATTGATTTTTTTGAAATCATTGATAATATCTATTCATTGGTAGAAAGTATTCATTGATGGTACATATTCATTGATAGCATGCATGCATTGGTAGCTTCTACCCATTGGTTGTATGTACTCATTGTTAGCATATATTCAGCAAATCAAAGACAACTAAAATCAAGGTGTGTCGCAGGATAACAGGTAGTTAGATCGTTTATGTATGTGAGTTTTTTGGACTCTAAACTAGGGAAGTAGGCTAAGCTCAGAACTGAGAAATCACTTGATGTCTCTCTATGAATTAATAACTCAAACAAAATCTTTAAATAAATAAACAATGCCAAATAGGGACGGCAGGGCAGGTGGTCTACTGTAGTTATAACATGTGGGAGTTTCTGGATACTTAACATGAACTTGAGGATCTAAATCTGTCAAATAGACTCAAAGAATTTTGGTTCAGACTTGCTGGGTTTGAGTCTGATCTGCAGAAATTGTGGGACATTGGAGAAGGGAAGATTTGTTCCAGAGACAGTGACAGTTCTTCACTCTAGAAGTACTTTGGAGTTGATCAGTAGCATTCACGTACCACTCATAACTGTAATAGCGGAAGAGGAAGCTTTCTATTGAGATGAAATTCATTTAAACTGGGATGAGTATCCTGATAAATCAAATAATTGGATGTAGACAGTGTTTCAAATTGAAAAGAAAAAGTGAGTTGAGTCAAATATGGGGTTGCGTAGATTTCTAAGTCAAGGCAATACAGTACTGTAAATATTTAGATAAAAGTATGCAGCGTATGACAGGAAGGGATAGAAAGTAACAGTAATAGTGTAAGAACAAATAAAGTTAAAGCGGAGAATAATAGTTAATAAAAAGTAAACGTATAACAAGACAAACTAGTGTCATAAATAGAGATAAATAGATATTATATAAGAGCTATTACAGAGATATGGTTTCAGGGCGACTAATATTGAGAGCTAAATATTCTAGCCAGTTGTACAATCATGTTAATATGGAACAGGGGACATGTTAATAAATAGGTAACCAGGATTTAGAATATATGACTAACAACCATTGTCAGTCTACCTTGCAATATGTGGTGTGAAGGAATACAACTGTGCTACTTTGGAACAATTGTTGCTGAGGATTTTTGTACTAATTTACAGGATGTTATTGGTCCCAGCATTTGTTGCCCATCCCTGATTGCCTAGAGACACTTAAGAGTCAACTACATTGCTGTGGGTCTGTAGTCACATAGGCCAGACCAGGTAAGGGCAGTAGTTTCCTTCCCTAAGGGACATTAGTGAACTAGTTGGGTTTTTCCCAACAATCAACAATGGTTTTATGGTAATCATTAGACTCTTAAATCAGGTTTTTATTGAATTCAGATTCTATCATTCGCATGGTGGGATTTGAACCTGGATCGCTAGAACATTACCTGGGTCTCAGGTTTAATAGTTTAGCAATAATATTGCTAGACTATCACCTTCCGAGTGTGACAAGTTTTGCAGCAATTCAGCCTGCTGAGTAATCCTGTATTGGATCTTCAAATAAGCAATTCTACATTTATTTACAGGTCTTTGTGTGAAGTTAGTAAAAATACTTTAGAGGATAGATTATTGGAATGTATCCAGCCTCCTAGAACAATATGTTGTGGAACCAACAAGCAGTAAGGTTATTGTAGATTTTATATCATGAGATAAGATTAATCAGTAAGCGCATACAGCATACTTTTCCACTCTATGGAGATGGCGAGTGAAGTGAGAAAAAAGGGCAATACTGGCTGAGTTGGCAGTAGCCAGATACTCGCTCCTCTTGCCACCTCATGAATTAAGTTTTGGGTGCAAAGGTCCACATATCTTTTTTTAAAATTTAACCTATTTTTCCTAATCAGCCTGTTGAGGGACGTCATTACACACCTCTGGATCAGGTGAGACTAGAACCCATGTCTCATGGTCTGAGGTAGGGACACTACCACTGTGCCATAACAGTGTCCACAGATGTCCTTCTTGATTCACTACCAGTTAAGATCCTTCAGTGATCGATTAATGGCTACTTAAGAGCCACAATTTTCCACCTCCCAATTTCCTGCCTTCCACATGGGCATGAAAGGTGGTTAGTTTCCCCATTATGACCTTCCTGATAGCCCAAACAGAGGCACAGATTGAGAGGCAAAGGGATGTCTTCTGAAAATCACTTACCAGCCCTTGCCATTGATTCCCAACCTCCCCTCTTGCTGACCTGAAACCTGTGGCAAGATGATAATAATCACTACTTATTGCTGGATCCCATAAGGTGTAGGCTTCAAACTTTAGGATCCGTAAGGCCAGCAGCTTCTAAAAAGCCAGGAGGTCATTGTTAAGGTCCGTGGTAGGCTGAGAAACTCTCACATGTCCACCTGTCAGCTATTAGGCATGCAATTGGGTGAGTTACCTGAGTTGAAGTTATAATGTGTTAGCTGTCACCTAATGCGCCCATTTCAATGACATAGGAACAGTAAGCCATAACAAATCAGCATCACTGTCACTGAATTCATAACACAGTGAAATGAAAACATTCAATGGCCCTTAAAATTGCTTAATTGTTCCTAACCAGACTTTACAAATAACAGATCTTGACATCAAGTTTATAACTTAAAACAAAAATTAACATTTTTAATGTAGCTTTAGCAGAACAAAAATGAACGATAACATTTAATTAATGTCTACAATCTAAGCCAAATCTTCTTTGATCATTAAACCTCCACTCACAAACCAACAAAGTTGAAGGATAACTGATAAAAGAAAATAAAAGAATTGTAATTTGTAAGTTTGGTAACCATTTCAAAAAATGAATACTTCATGAAATTCTTGGATGATGAGTTGTAGTACAGTCATATAGGACTGTATATCTTGCTTGAATTCCAAAGTCACTGGTCAACGCAAACAGCTTCAACAGACCTCTGGAAACTTTTACTTATTTTTTGCAGAATGGGGTTCTTTCTCAGAACATTCAACAAGTCACTAGAGTCATAGAGATATACAGCAAAGAAACAGACCCTTCAGTCCAACTCCTCCATGCCAACCAGATGTCCCATATAAATCTAGTCCCATTGGCCAGCATTTGGTCCATATCCATTTAAACCCTTCCTATTCATATACCCATTCAGATGCCTTTTAAATGTTGTAATTGTACCAACCTCCACCACTTCTGCTGGCAGCTCATTCCATACATTTACCACCCTCTGTGTGAAAAAGTTGCCCCTTAGGTCCCTTTTATATCTAACTTTGGAGTAACTAGAGAAAGTGCAACCAAAAATACTGTCTAATCTGGAAGCTTCTAAACCAAAATAACTTCCTGCCCAAAACCCAGTCAGCTCCAGTTCATCTTTTATTTTCTCTTTTGTTTTTTGAATATCAGCTAAAAGTTTCAACCAACCAATTTGATTGGCCAGCACCAGAACTCCCTTGATTCACTAATTCAACATCCAACCAACTGCCAGCTCCTGAGCTAGCAACTTCATGCCAAAACATCTACAGTGTACTTAGTGCAGTAATTAACCGGTGTTGTCTTTCTAAGTCAGTTCCCAACAGCAATGTCTGTCTTTTGTGGGGCTGGATGAACACAGCAGGCCAAGCAGCATCA
>JAHRHZ010000289.1:40413604-40430696 GCA_024137785.1 Ginglymostoma cirratum | reverse complement strand
ATGCTGCTTGACCTGCTGTGTTCATCCAGCCCCATGCTTGTTATCTCAGATTCTCCAGCATCTGCAGTACCTTTTATCTCTGTTGGAGAAACTCAGCAGGATTGGCAGCATCTGTGCAAAGAGAAACAGTCAATGAAAAGGAGAGACTAGAGCTAAATGGAGTATTTTCAAACTAGTAAACTCAAACTAGTGGAATGTAACAAGAATGCCTGATGGTCCCTCAGTAATAATCTATGTTAATTACTTAGATGAAGGGATTAAGAGTAACGCAACCAGATGTGCTAATGATACAAAGCTGATGAGACAGTAAACTGTGAAGAGAATGCAAACAGGCCACAAAAGGCTCTAGACAGGATAATGAATGAGCATTTCGATGAAGCAGAGTATGTATTTGTTTACTTTGGTAAGTAAAATTGAAAGTCAGAACACTTTAGCTAGTGAGAAATTTTTCAGTGATATCTCCTCCCAACCCCCTACCTACACTCACCTTTACTGGCTCCATCCCCGCCTCTTCAACTTGTCTGCCTCCTCTCCACCTATCCTCTCCTCTATCCATCCTCTATCCGCCTCCCCCTCTCTCCCTATTTATTTCAGAACCCTCTTCCCCTCCCCCATTTCTGATGAAGGGTTTAGGCCCGAAACGTCAAGTTTTCCTGCTCCGATGATGCTGCTTGACCTGCTGTGTTCATCCAGCCCCACGCTTGTTATCTCAGAAATTTTTCAGCGCTGTTCAGAGAGATTTTGGTGTTCGTGTACAAGATCAACAGCAACCACCAATTATGAAAGGCAAACTACAGTTTGACCTTTATTGCGAGTGGGTTGGAGTATAAAATGAGAATTTTCTAAAATTGAACAGGGCTTTAGTGAGGCGACACATGAAAGCATGGTGTGGAATTTTGATCTCTGTAACTATGGAAGGACATTGTAATGACTGTGACGGACATAGTGCACTGGTGTTCAAGGTCCACTACTCCAACAGTCAGACTATTAGAGCAAATATGTTAAATGAATAACCAAGATGGCCAATGGTTTCTTTTTAGTGTTATTATGCAGAATAGAACAAATGTCATTAGGCTCTTCTAATGAACTCAAAACAATCCATTTATTATGAACAAAATTTATTCTTAAATCAAGTGGTAAACTCTGATTGACGCTTAAACTATGATTCAGAATTAAAACTATATTCCCTTAATCCCATGTGCAGACACACTCACAACAAAAAAGTCTGCGCACAAATAGTTTTCTTTCAAATGGAAAAAGGGAAAAACAAAACAAAACCAAGGGCGCAGAAACAAAAAATAATGTGATGACTTCTCACACCCACTGAATTTCCTGTCAACGAAGCTGATTTGCTAACAGCTGTAGATTAATGGAAAATGTCCATTTTAATATCAATTTAGACTTGAGTCTCTAAAATGGAGTCTTATGCCACTGTTGAAAGTTTACCAGGTAGGAATTTTAGTATTTGGAAACTCTATCAGGTTTCCAGAGACAGAGAAAAACGTTTCAGGACAAAGTCCTGCAGCCTCAAGAGTGTCTTCTTTACAGTGACTTCTGGGTCTGCAGAGCAGAACTCTAAATCCAGGCAACCATTAGCCTCGGGGCCCTAGTCCTCTTAAAGTCAGATTTTTCTCAGTAATTACGACAACAAACACCATCCCTTATATCCTTGAAAGTGTTGCTTAGTTGTTTCTCCAAAGTCATTTGATTTCAAGTTTAGAAAGGCGTTTTTCAGCACAAATTAAATTGTTGACTTCAGTTTCCAAGAAATCACATGGTAAAACCCTTTTTAATCCAGAGAATGGCTGAATAGTTAAACATCTTCCAGTTTATCTCAGATAGTCCTTAAATATAAATATGTATTCCCAACAATTTATTACCTTTCATTTGGCACAAGGCCTGATTGGTTTTAGGGTTGAGGTGGCCATCTGAAAAGGTTGATTAAAATCAGTATAGATTCATAGAATGGCAATCTTAATGAAACATTCAAAATTCTGAGGGGGCTTTGTGGGATCGATGATAATAGGTTCGATTCATTTAGTTAGAGAGTCTAGAACTAAAGGGTCAATCATATAGGACAGATAAGGAGGAATACTTTTACTCACCCAGCTGAAAATCTTTGGTTTAGTCTGTCTTAGACAGCTGTGGAAACTCAGTTATCGAACAAATTCAAAGCTTAAAATTATGATTTCAGAATTCTAGAAGATTCAAGGATTGAGACCCAATAGCAAAGAAGAGGTGAGGTCAAGAGTCGTTTTTAGTGTTAGTCCAGTGCAACCCATTTTGAAGTGATTGGCCAACTTTGGAGAGGACTACAGCAAGGAAGAAGGAAAACAAAATCCAATGAAGCACGTTGTCAATTTGATTTTTCACCAGTTTGGAATAAAAGCTGGTTGACCAATCAAATTGTTTTCAAAATCTGAATACAAACAAAATCTGGCTCAGTGCAAAGTAAACCATGACGTGAGGTTCCTCACACTTCCACTATCAAAGCAGTGATTTATTTCTGTATGTTATACATGTCTTGGAAACATTTCATATTCGGTTTTACAAAATATGCTATGTACAATAAACATCACACACACACACACAGACACACACACACACAGACACACATACAAAGTGTTTACTATGCTGTAAATAGTTAAATGTATATGAAATCTCAGTGTAATATTTTATTTCTTAGCAATTCCTCCTATAAATGGGATATCATCTCCTCACACACACGATCTGTGCTGATTTATCCCCCCTTTATTATTAATGTAACTGTAAACAATAGCTGTGGCTTCAGTGATTGTGACAGAAATCTCTTCAAAAACACCAAAGAGATACACAACCAAAATATAAAAAGATTTACCAAATAACACCTGAAGATGGGAAAACTGCAGGATATATTCACAACACCACTACGGCATTTCAGGTTTAAATGCCCCTGTTTGATTGAAATGGTTTGCAGTGAAAGTCCAGCTCTGAATCCAAGCATTATGTTGGTGTTACATGATACCGGTTTCAGATTCCCAAAATCTATCAATTGAAGGAAAGCTTAGAGACATAAGGAGTTTCACAGTTAGCAGTGGACACTGAGGGAGGGGAAGAGGTTCCCAGCCACCATCCAGAGTACCTGAAAATGAATCAGATTAGGGACAGGAATGATATCAGCAGGTTAATAATACCTAGAAACGGAGCAATGCGTGTTGGAGCTTTTTGAGTTCAAGAGAAATAAGAGGAAATTTAATAAGAGAAATCTCATTTTTTTTTGATGAAAGAGAGGGAAATAGTGAGGTTGCAGTGCAGTTTTGCCAGTGAATGAAAATTTACAGACCTTCTTATTGTGATCCCATCTTTAAATGTTATTGCAAGTTTTCCTCAGTAGCATTTCCAGTTAATAAATAGAGATATGTGATAACAATGAACGGGATATCATTAAGTAAATCAGCAGCAATTCAGTGATCGAATTCAAAGTAGCTGACCTGCTAACAACTGAAAATTCATTCACAAAACTAATTATGGGGCAAAGTGTGGATGTCACAATGAGATTGTTTTGTGAATGGACTCAGGTGGCTCAAATTGAAGGCTAGAGGGAACTAGCAACTAACCATGGTCAAAATACAACCGTGGTTTAAAGCATATGAAACAGCAAGGTCTGGTTGGTGAGAAGGTAGCATTGAGGAATAGGCGAGGGTGAGGGATTAGGTCAGGACCTAAGGCTGATCAAGTCTAAAATGGTCAGGTTTTCTTCTAGTCTTTTTCTAAAAATGTCAGGCTTGTTTAGCCTGACGTCCAATGGGCTAAATGGACATTTTCTGCATTTAAAAGTTCTTTTATGTTCAATAATAGGTGGTCAATTAGTTAAACCTAAAGCTGTCCATGATTGTCCTTCAGTTCCACCAGCTTCAGAACCATTGTTCTTGCTTGTTAGAGCATAAAATCAACTATAAAATCAAAATCACTGAGAAGGTTTAAGAATCTTCTCTTTTAACTCACTCAACTATAGCTTTAACTTCACTTTACCCCTATTTTCACCACATAGCCTGCAGCCAATCATAGAATCATTGGATTAAACTACATAGGTGGCCATTCGGCCCACCCTGCATTTGTCAGCTCTTTGAAAGAAATATCCAATAAGTCCAATCTCCCACACTGTTTTTTCATGGCACTGCAATTTTTTCTTCTTCAAGTATTTAAGCAAATCATTCTTGAATGCAACTATTCAAACTGTTTCTACTGGCATTTAAGATCAAAACAATTGTGTCACTTTGTGCGGAATAAAAATGACAATGGCTTAACTGTTTTATACTGTTGTTTAATGTTAAAGTTGACCTGAAGATTTCCTTTTTGTTTCTTGGTCTTTTTTTAACTGATCTGAGTTAGGGATTTGGGCATGATGATAGTTGCCAGTCTAATCAATTCACAACCACACTTCATCAAGTGTCTGTTTTGTGTGGGTTGTTCAATGGAAGTTTGCACACTAATGTATACATGTTAATCAATGCATGTGTGTGCATTTGTGTTTTTGCATGTTGAATGTGTGTGCAACTGTGTGTTAGTCTATGCGTGCGAGTGCTTTGATGTTCTATTTTGTTCACTCATTGGATGTGGGCATCGCTGGCTGGCCAGCATTTATTGCCTGTCCCTAGTTGCCCATGAGAAGGTGATGGTGAGCTGCCTTGTTAAACTGCTGCAATCCACATTCTGTAAGTTGACCTACAATGCCATTGAGGGGGACATTCCTGACTTTCAACCTTGTGACATTGAAGGAATGGCGATATATTTTTATATCAGGATGATGAGTGGCTTGGAGGGGAACTTGCAGGTGGTGGTGTTCCCATATCTCTGGTGCCCTTGTCCTTTTAGATGGAAGTGATTGTGGATTTGGAAGATGCTGACTAAGGATCTTTAGTGATTTTCTGCAGTGCATCTTGTAGATAATACACACTGCTGATATTGTGTGTGGGCAGTGAAAGGACTGGATGTTTGTGGATGTGGTGCCAATCAAATGAGCTGCTTTGTCCTGGGTGGTCCTTGAGTGTTGTTGGAATTGCCCCAGTCCAAAAAAGTGGGTAGTAATCTATCACACTCCTGTCTTGTGCCTTGTAGATTTTGGACAGGTTTTGGGAAGTCAGGAGGTGAATTACTCACTGCAGTATTCCTTGTCTCCGAGCTGTTCTTGTAGCCATTGTGCTTATGTGGCAAGTCCAATTGAGTTTCTGGTCAATGGTAACCTCAAGGATGGTTAGAATGGGGTATCCGGTGATGGTAACATTGAATGTCAAGGGCAGTGGTTAGATTGTCTCATTGGTGATGGCTATTGCCTAGCATTGGTTACTTGCCACTTGTCAGCCCAACCTCAGATATTGTCCAGATCTTGTTGCATTTGAAAATGGACTGCTTCAGTATCTGAGGAGTTGTGAATGTTGCGGAACATTGTGCTATCACTGACGGATATTTCCACTTCTGACCTGTTGATCAAGTGAAGTTCACTGATGGAGCAGCTGAAAATGCTCGGGACCAGGTCATTACCCTGAGGAATTCCTGCAGAGATGTCCTGAAGCTGACATTACTGACCTCCAACAGCCAAAACCACTTTATATGTGCCAGGAATGACTCCAGCCCATGAAGAGTTTGCCCCGACACCCACTGATTCCAGTTTTGCTGGGGCTCCTTGATGCTACAGTCGGTCAAATGCAGAATTGATGTCAAAGACTGCCACTCTCACCTCACCTCTGGAATTCAGCTCTTTTGGCCACTTTTGAACAAAGTTCAGGAGCTGAGTCACCCTGGAGGAACACAAACTAGGTGTCACTGAGTTTGCGTTAATGCATGAGGGTCAAAATGAGCTTCAGCAGCATTGATCCCTCTGGAATCAAACAGCCTGTCAATGTTCACTGTCACAACTCACAAGGTGGATAGGTACTTGAAGGTGTAAGGATGGTGATACCTATAAAAATATGGGCAATTAGCCCAGGAGACAGTGTTAAGAGAATGAAAAGCAGATCATTAGTCCTCTCTGTAACAGAGATATCACATTACACTTTATCCAGCGACGTCTCAATTTTAAACTCTTCGCCATTGTGTTCAAATCCCTACATGGCTTTGCCCTCCCTAGCTCTGTAACCTCCTACAGTCCCTCAGACCTTAACCTTGAAATTCTCACCAGCTCCCTCCTTGGAGATATTCCTTAAAAACATAGCACTTTCAGCAAGCATTCAGTCACCTTCCCATTTATTCCTTATGGAGCTTAGAGTCAAGCTTCTGTTTGGTGAGCTCCTGTCCAGAACCTTGCTACATTTTGCTACGTTAAAAGCTTGATGTAAATACAAGTCATTATATATAATAATTAATGATATTTCAGAGTATCACATTTCTCTAAAGAGCAGGCAAACTGCCCAGAGTTAGCTATCAAAGTATCAGTTTCAACAAGAAGACGGAAGCATTTATAAACCACAATCTCAGTCACTTAAATCAATAGAATTCCTCGCTTTTCAAAAGAAAGTTAAAAACCAGTTGACATGAAATGCACAGAACGATCACTCTCCTCTTCTCCCTTCTCATCCCTCCTCTCTCCTCCCAGTAATATTCACATTGATTAATTTGCATATTATGTTGTTTGTGTAATATTTTTATGGGTGTAAGAGTAAAGATTATGAATAGAAGGGATGGGAATGTTTTACCTGAGTTGAGTACATTACAGGAATGAAACAAGATGCTATGGTGAATAAAACAAATCACAAAAAAGCATGATGACACCAAGAGAATTGAAATCCCTATTGGAGATGCGGTCTGGAGTCGCAGCTGGATTGGACAGGCAATCTGGAGTCGCAGCTAGATTGGAGAGGCAGTCTGGAGTTGCAGCTAGACTGGAGAGCAGTCTGGAGTCTCAGCTAGATTGGAGATCAGTCTAGGGTTGTGGCTAGACTGGAGGGCAGTTGGTAGTTGTGGTTGGATAGGTGCACAGCTTGGATCATGGTTAGACAGGAGCACAATGTGGGTTTTGAAGAAGCGTAGGGGAGATCCCCCAACCACAATGTGCTGGCTAATTGTTTCCATCAACCGATATTAAAAAGAAAAATCATCTGGTCATCAACCCCTCTGCTGCTTATAAATTGGCTGCTGCACTGCCTAAGCTAATATAATTACTACATGTCAAAAATACTCCCCAACTACTTGGCTAGCCAATGAATGCTCTGAGGTTGTGAAAAGCACTGCAGATATGCATATTCTTTCTTTTCTGTGTATTGACGTCTGTTCTGTAGTTTAGCAGACAGTGTCAGACAGTCCAGTAAATTGATAGCATAGGTACAGATTTGGGGAATGTGGCACTCAGGTGAAAGGGATTCTTGTAGGGAAAGAGTGAGACTGTCTTGGACACAAACATCAAACATCTTAATATCCAAACCTTAACTTTTCAGAAAGGAAATTACTTGAGTATTCTCAAGGAGGGAAGATTTCGGTTGCTCACTGCTTAATACAAAATTGTACAGACATTCTTTATACAAACATTAACAATTTCACAATAAATGGTAAACACTAATGATTTGGGTATTCCTGCCCTGACCCCAGTGTATGAGGAACCTGTATACAAGCAACTTTTAAATGTTCATTGTTAAATTCTATTATTTTTTTATATCGTAGTGTCAAAATACACAGATTTCTAGTGAATTGACAATAAAACTAGAGAAAACAAATGTAAAAAAGGAAACAACAGACTTTCAAAAGGATTCTTTGAATAATGTCGTAATTATAAATCTGGTTATATATAAGTTTCTTTTTGGGAAAGCTAAAGTCCTCAACACAGTTGGGGTAGGTTTCAAACTTATTCCCAGCCAGCTAGTTATAGAAACAGCCAAGCCTCAATTTGCAATAAATAATAGCAATTGAAAATTGGACAGTTTGTACAACCACTGAATTTTTGCAACTGGGAAGACAGCTGAAATTCCACCTCCTTGGTTTGCTTGATAGTTAGTCACTTCATGTCACTTGCAGCTGAAGACCTGTTTAGAGTGAGCAAGATATTCTTTGAGCAAAGTCTAAAACTATGCATTGGACTGGTACAGTGAACTAAAAGTCCTGTGGAAATTCTTCACGTGGGAGTTGGGTACTAGAAGCTGGAGGTGCTTTCTGGACTAATGGGATCCATGGGTTGTGTACTCCATCCCTCATGCTCCTGAGCACCGTGCAAGAGGTGTCCATAGTCATTGCTGTGAATGGTCTGCCCTGAGGCCTCAGAATGCAGGGCTGATCTGCATCTACACCTATCTGGCCGTCTGCAAAACTCCGAGACCAAGTCTGTGTGTTTACTTGAAGGTTTTCTATCATGAAAGAAGAAAAGAACATGAGTTAAGTTGCAGGCCTAAAGATTGAAACGGGTGAGGTGTCATTGCTGTCCACGTGCACATATGCGCAGACACGCGCGTGCGCGCACACACACACACACACACAAATTCTGTATCCATTGGTGCCCATGCCTTTAGCTACTTGGGTCCTGGAATTTCCTCCCTAAATCTGTCCACTCCTTTATTCCTCTGTCTTCCTTTAAACTGCTCCTTAAAATCTACCTCTTTGAGGATTTTGTTCACCTGTTCAGCTGGCCTTTATGTGGTTCGGTGTCAAATTTCTGTTTAATACCCCTCATATAAGGCTTCTTGGGGTGTTTATGACAAAGTTATTCTTACATGATCTTGTTGGTTGCTTCTTCTCATACACTCACATTCATAGTGCAATGTTCTTGTTGAATGATGACATCTCTTTGATTGACTTATGATCTCTGACAGTTCGGAAGGTCAAGAACAGAAGGTGCGTGAATACTCCAATGACTCCAAGCTTTCCTCTAAGTCACACCTCGTCCTGTCTAGGATTTATAATTGGCTGTTACTTTGTTGTTGGGTCAGAATCCTGGGACCTGCTCCCTAAAAGCAGGGTGTACCTACACCACATGAGCTCTAATGGTTCAGGAAATCACTCACCACCTCCTTCATGGGGGCAGTTAGGGATGGATAATAAGTGGTGGGCTTAAAAGTGATGCCCACATCCTGTGAATCAATAACATAACAGATCATATCAGAGATTCCTGGTTAGAGGGATATTGGTAGGCAGACCCATTGTGTAGTAATGGAATTTGAAAGAGGACTTTGTGATGAGGGCTTCACCAAACACGTGAAATATTTAACCTATTTAACAGCCAGTTGTGATTGGTTAATCTTTAGATTTCTTTCGCAATTGTCTTGAATACAGCTGACTATAACTAATTTGTAGAACGTGTATCTCTTATTCTGTGACACTGAGACTCAAATAAGACAGACTCGTAGACAAACTTATCTATAATAGCTGAATAACAGTTATTTTATCCAGATTTTCTTTGAAAGGGTTTTTTTTAAGAATAGCTGATAATATAGGCACAAGTAGCAAAAACAGAAATTGCTTCAAAAATTCAGCAGGTCTGGCAGCATCAGTGGAGCGAAATCACAACTAACGTTTTGGGTCCAGTGACCCTTCTTCAGAACACTTGATTTCCCACATGTGCAGTTCTTTTGTTTACAGTTAGGCATAAGTAGGTTGACTTTGTGAAATTTGGGCTATGATGAAATTAATTCTTTTGAGTACTGAATCCTTACCCCTTCCTTCATACAGTTTAAAGGATACATGTATTATTGCCTGTCCTGACAGTGTTTGATGGGGAATAAAAACTGAAATTGCTGGAGAAACTCAGTAGATCTGGCAGCATCTATGGGAAGAAAACAGAGTTAACATTTCAAGTCAGGAGACTCTTCATCAGAATTGCTGAGTTTTTCTAGCAATTTCTGTTTTTGTGTCAGATGTCCAGCATCTGCAATTCTTTCTTTTACTTTAGTGTTTGATGGGGACTGTCTAGGTGGTGCTTTGCTAAATATCTAACCCCATGCTGTACCTGTCCCTGGAGTGTTTGAGGGGGACGGTGTAAAGAAAGCTTGACTCTGTTTTTAACCATGTGCTGTACCTTTTCTGGGAGTGTTTGATGTGGATGAACCTTTACTTTGCATCTTTTTGTTCACTCATGGGATGTGGGCATTGCTGGCTGGGCCAGCTTTTACCATCCATCACTAATTGCCTTTGAGAAGGTGGTGGCGAGCTGCCTTTTTGAACCACTGCAGTTCACATGCTGTAGACTGACCCACAATGTCCATAGGGGGGAATTCCAGGATTTTGACTCGGCGACAGTGAAGGAATGACAGTATATTTCCAAGTCAGGATGGTGAGTGGCTTTTGGGGGGATCTTGCAGACAGTGGTTTTCCCATACTTCTGGTGCTCCTGTCCTTCTAGATTGAAGTGGCTGTAGGTTTGGAAGATGCTGTCTTAGGATCTTTGGTGAATTTCTGCAATGCATCTTGGAGATAGTACACATTGCTTCTATTGAGTGTCAGTAGTGGACAGGATGCATCTTGTGGATGTGGTGTCAGTCAAGCGGGCTGCTTTGTCCTGATACTCAATGTCTATATTGCAACACGTTCTGTTCCACAGTGTAGGGAATGGAAAAAAAAATGAATAGCAACAGCTTTTCAACTGGGTGAGCTTGGCAGTGGTTTTTGAAACAGTTAGACAATGGAATGCACGCACCAAGGAGACACCTCCCCTCCATACAATCTGCACCTCACCTGAACACCATTTGTTTTTTATGCTTGGTCTCTATCTTCTCAAGCTCTTCAGATGCCAGGACCATCCCACTGTCTGTCTGGTTGTCCTGAAATAAAGGTTGGCAGGGAATGGAAATTAAATTGCAACAGTAGCCCTGCAAAAATAAGGCAGCAACGTTTCGGCAGTGATCTTCTTAGCAAAGCAGTTTGGGTTCAATGTATCACAGTGGGATTCACAGGTTACATTTTCAAATCTATTTTTATCTAAAAACTGGTGCTCAAAAGAGGTAATTATGTCATTGATATAATAGGCTGAAAATTTACAAACAGGTATCGGATTAATGGAGATGAAATTGGTCTCTACTGGTAGCACATACAGCTGATGGTGAATCAGACTCTCCTAGCGTTTAAATTTCTTTTCTATCAAAGTCAAAGGGTTCTATTTCATCGGCTATCTTGCTCTTACTCATTTACAGTTCCAAATGGCTTAGGGGTCCTTCCATTGACCTCTTTGTCCAAGTGTTGCTTGATCTTATTCCCATTGGATAACCAGGCCCACAATCCAGTTAGGAACCCTGGCTGAAGATTCATTCCCACCTCATTAAACCAAGGCGAACTGAGACATTGCAGCAGCTTCATCACCACTAGACCCCTCTGAGATACACTATTCTAACACAGACCAACCTGAAGGCACCTTTATCATAGGGGGTCAGGATTTTAATAGGCATTTTTCTGAGACAATATAGGGGCATTTATCAGAATCTATTGGTCAATACCAATCCATTTAGTAAGGCATGATATGCCAAGAAGCATTCCATTTTGCAGGAGGAGGGGAGTTAGTAGGATGCAGGAAGGAAAGAGGCCATAAAGGGATGAAGTATTAACCTGGATTTGGGAGAACATGGATTACTCACATTTTGCATGGTCTTCATTGTCTCTTCCAATGGGACATCTTCAAATGTTTTCACTCTTGAAGGGCACTTAATCTGACTCTCTCCAGTTATGTGTCCAGAAAAAGAGACACAGTTATAGTATCTGCAGAGAAATAAATTCTAGTGAGTCAAGTGTTGGTCAACATAAACCACACTCCAGCACCCACTCTCAATGTACATGGTATTGCAAGATCCACCTTCAACACAACCTGCCCTCCAGCACTCACCCGCACTGCAAATCTCACTCCAGCATCCACCCTCAATCCAAATCACAGTCCAATATGCACCCTCAACACAAATCTCACTCCAGCACTCACCCACATTGCAAATCTCACTCCAGCACTCACCCGCATTGCAAATCTCACTCCAGCATCCACCCTCAACACAAATCTCACTTGAGCAGCACCACCCTCAATCCAAATCACAGTCCAATATGCACCCTCAATACAAATCTCATTCCAGCAGCCAACCTCTTTATAAATCTCATTGCAGCCCCCAACCACGACACAAACCTCATTCTCAATGTAAATGGCACCCACCATCGACACAAATATCACTCCATCAAGCAAACACAATAAAGTCCTCATTCCAGCACTACCCTCAATCAAAATGCGCTCTAGCACCCATCCTTCAACATACTCTGCACTCAAATTTGAAATCTCAACAAAGTCAACGATCTGTATGTCCTTTCTTGCTATGATCTGCCTATACTGCTCGCCAGCAAAGCCCTTCACTGTACTTAGGTACACATGACTACAATAAAAAGTCAAATCAAAATCAGCCTACACAGACCTGGAAGCCTGTGTTTGTCTCGAGCTGAAGGCTGGCACGTGTGTAGCGCTGGTGGTGGGTATTGATGTAACATTGCTAGTGTGCATGTATGTTGCACTGGAGGGGAGTGTGCCGAGGCATTGTGCAACAACTATGGATAGTTTGATAGATTCTGGTATCATTGCACTGGTATCGGTGGGACAGGATGTTTCCTGAGATCAGGAAGTGCTGGGGATAGTGACAGGATCTGCTGGAACTGAAGTCTCAAGGCATGATATGTAGGAAAGAGTTGAAATCTGAGAGTCTTGGGTTAATTACTGAAGTCTGTTGTTAGGCGCCCTAGGTACTATTAGATTGTAGGGATCTGAGGTGCAGAGTACTGCAGTCTGATGATACTAGAGACCGATAGGGTGTCCTGTCGTGATAATGCACTGGGGTGGGAGCTGGGATCTCTGAATGTTAGGGATGGTATCAGATTCTGCAGGTGCTGAGTTGGCTGGGGTGGTGTTACTGGTGGGAGCCTCAGAATACATGGAAACTGGGATGCATGATCTTGGGTACTGAAGCAGACATTTCCAGGAGGAGAGTACAGTGGCATAAGGGTTGAGGTTGTGGAGCACTGCAGATGTTGGCTGTATTTCTGCAATTAGCCAATCATATACAAATGTTTTTCTCCACCGCTTACCTGGGTCCTATACTGTCACATCGTAATCTTGATTTAGACCCTTTATCATCTCCGTGAGACATGGATGAATGCGGCTGGGAAAAACACAAGTCGTCTTCTGTACACTGCAACATACTGAGAGGAATGTAGTCTTTCCCATCCTAAATGAAAAGACAAACTTGCATTTATATACCATCTTATACAATCTCGGGACATATCAAAGTGCTTCAAAGTCACTTTTGAAGTGTAGTCGCTGTTGAAATTGTGAAATCATGGCAGCCAATCTGTACACAGCAAGATGCCATCAGCAGCAATATGACAGTGATCAGATAGTCTGTTTTTCCAGTCACGTTGGTTGAGGGATGACCCAGAGCACTGGGGAGAACTCCCTCTTTTTCAAAATAGTGAGTGTTGGACCTTTGCTAACCAACTGGGGGTGTAAATGGGGCCTTGGTTTAATGGTACCTTTGAGACACAGGGCAGCATTTCCTCAGAGTTTGTTCTGCAATGGAAATGTCATGAGATAAGGATTAATAATTAATAATTCAAAAGGTTATATCTGTCTCTCTTGTGTTGTTCCAGATGGCAGGAGGATTCCTGTGGATTTCAATGATTTCTCCAGAGGTACAGTGCAAACCTAAGAAAATGATTAAAGATCCTTTCCAGATTCAGCTTGTGAGTGCCCCACTGCGTAAGTAAAACAGTTAGAAAAGTCTTAGGTTTCTTGGAATGTGGGTGTCAATTGCAAAGCTAGCATTTATTCCATTGATAGTGTTGCCCTAGAGTTATAATGCTCTGATCAGCACTCGAGAATTTCAAAGCCATCCAGGAGAAATCCCTGTCCACCATCGTAAGCATTCACTCCCTCCTCCACTGCAGCACCATGGTAGAAATGTGTACATCTACAAGGTGCAATGCATAACACACCAAACCTGCTTCAACATTACTTTCCAAACCCATGTCTTATACTATGGAGAAGGGCAACGGCATTAGATTCATGAGATGCTGCAGGTTCCCCTCCAAGCTACACATTCTCTGAACATACAGCCATTCCTTCACTGCCGCTGGGTCAAAATCCTAGAAATCCCTTTCTAACAGCACTGTTGGTTTACCTACCACCTTTAAGTTCTCAAAGGCCAAATGGGATGGATAATACATGGTGGCCTAGTCAGTGACATGAGACAATGAAAGCGAATAGAAAAAAACTCTGGAATGGAACTTAAATCCATGAAGAGATCATATTTTCACCATTGTGCCATTGTTATGGATAGCTGCAAACATGGAAAGCTTTGGGAAGCATCTCATTGTCACCTGTTCCTCTGACTTCTCACAAACTATTTCTTCTGAGTTAGTTAATTTTCTCAAGGGCAATGCTAGCAGGGTTCCCCTTCCTGATCACAGTCCAGAAAGTGCTACTGGGGGTGGGGGGGGAAGCAGAAATGGAAGTGATTGGCAACAGATTGACCTTAGGCTCTGACGCCTTGCTGAACCCAGTGGTCTACAGAGTGGCAGTTTGGATCAGGCATTTTAATTTTACCTTGAGGCTTGGAAGCAATGAGGGGAAAGCCCAATGAACCTAGGCACAGGAAACAAATTCAGCACCTTCAGTGAATTTTTGTTAAAGAGAATTATTTTGACCTACCAGTGCCCTATCAGATGGCTCTAGTGATTATACTAAAAACGTTCACTGTTCCAGGTGTGATCATAAGTGACGGGGTGAAGTAGTTCAGGTGACTCACCTGTTGGACATTGGCTTGTAACAGATCTCCAAGGAGCTCCACAAGATCAGAGAAGATTGGCCTGTCTTTCGGTTCCCCTTGCCAGGTGCTCAGCATTATACGATAGCTGCCAAAGCAATTAATTCACTTGTTAGTCAACAGCAGATGATCAAGACCTTCCAGGAAATTTTTTCTTCAAGGAAAAGACTTTTTTAAAAATTCATTCTTGGGATGTGGGCATCACTGGCTGAGCTAGCATTTATTATCCATGTCTTGTTGCCCTTGAGAAAGCAGTGGTGAGCTGCCTTTTTGAACTGTTGCAGTCCAGTTGGTGTAGACACACCCACAGTGCTATTAGGAAGGGAATTTTGGGATTTTGACCCAGTGTCACTGAAGGAACGGCAATACATTTCTAAGCCTGGATGGTGAGTGCCTTGGAGGGGAACTTGCAGGTAGTGGTTCTCCAATGCATCTGCTGCCCCTATCCTTTGAATTGGTAGTCATCATGGGTTTGGAAAATGCTGTCTAAGGAGCTTTGTTGAGTTGTTGCAGTTACAGTCCATTGTTATCACTGAATGTCAGAGAGGGAGGGTGTGCATGTTTGTGAATGCATCGCCAATCATGTGAGCTGCTTTGTGGTGTCAAACATTTTGAATGTTGTTGCAGCTGCATCAGCCAGGCCAGTAGGAACATTCTATCGCACGTCTGACTTCCAACTTGTCGATGATGGACAGACTTTAGGGAGAAAGCATGGGCAGCATGGCGGCTCAGTGGTTAGCACTGCTACCTCACAGCACCAGGGACCCGGGTTCGATTCCGTATTCAGGCAACTGTCTGTGTGGAATTTGCACATTTCCCCCATGCCTGCATGGGTTTCCATGCCTACGGGTGCTCTGGTTTCCTCCCAAAGTACAAAGATGTGCAAGTTAGGCGAATTGGCCATGCTAAATTATCCATAATGCTGAGGGATGTGTAGGTTAGATATGTTAGCCATGGGAAATGCAGGGTTACAGGAACAGGGTAGGGGAATAGATCTGGGCGGGATGCTCTTTGGGGGGTTGGGGTGGACTTGTTGGGCCGAATGGCCTGTTTCCAAACTGTGGGATTCTATATAAAAAGGAGGTGAGTTACTCATTGCAGGATTCCTTCCCTCTCACCTGCTCTTGTAGCCACAGTGTTTGTATGGCTAGTCCGGTTTAGTTTCTGGTAACCCCCAGGATTTTGATATGGAGGATTCAGTGATGGTACATGGAATGTTTTGAAGCAATGGTTAGATTCTCTCTACTAACGACTGTTAATTTTAAAATTTTCAGATGTGGAAATTACAGTTTGCTGATAAGACATGTTCATAAGGATGGATTTTGCATTTGCATAGTGCCTTCTATATAAAACAATAAGAAATAGGAACAGGAGTAGACCATTCACACCATGAGGCTAGTCTGTCATTTAAGAAGAACATAGCTGATTGTCTATCTCAAATCCACAGGTTCCACTGCCACTTTCATATCCTCTTCTTATATCTCACAATTCCTTACTGTAAAAGGTCTATTAATCTCTGTCTTGAAAACACTCAGCTTTACAATCCAAAGATGGGCCAAAATCCTTCATGGTCAAATAAGTACAGTTTGGTGTTTTAGGAATTGCACCAACCAATTTACACATGGCATGTTCCCACAAACAACAATGTGACTAATTGCTATATTTACAAAATTCTATTTTAATGACATGAAGTGAAGGAATAAATATTAGCCAAGAGACTGAGGGAACTTCCATTACTCTCCTTTGAGTAGCCTCATTGGATCTTGGAGAGCAGAGAGAAGACACTGTCAGTGCAGTATTTGCTCAATACTGCACTGTGAATGTCAGCTGAGACTTTGTGCTCAAGTTTCTAAACCCACTTGTCTCCTGACTCAGAGAGCAAATACAGAACAGATTAGATGCTGAATAATATTCTCTCTACAATCCTGTCAAACAATCCCAAGGTAGGCAGAGTACATAAGAACATAAGACCTAGGAGCAGGAGTACGCAATTCAGCCCTTCAAGCATCTGCCACCATTTAATATGATCCCTATGTGGCTTCAACTCCACTTTTCCGCCTGCTCCTCAAAACTTTTTAACCCTTTAAAAATCTGTCTGTCTCTTCCTTAAATTTATTCAGTATCCCGGCGTCCACTGCACTCTGGCGTGGTGAATTCCAGAGATTCACGATCCTTCAAGAAATATAATTCCTGTCATAAGAAATAACAAGGTGTAGAGCTGGATGAACACAGCAGGCCAAGCAGCATCAGAGGAGCAGGAAAGCTGACGTTTCGGACCTAGACCCTTCTTCAGAAATATCCGCTTTCCTGCTTCTCTGATGCTGCTTGGCCTGCTGTGTTCATCCAGCTCTACACCTTGT
>JAHRHZ010000289.1:40394291-40413504 GCA_024137785.1 Ginglymostoma cirratum | reverse complement strand
CTCTGATGCTGCTTGGCCTGCTGTGTTCATCCAGCTCTACACCTTGTTATCTCAGATTCTCCAGCACCTGCAGTTCCTACTAGCTCTAATTCCTGTCATCTCTGTTTTGAATCTGCTGTCCCTTAGATTGTCCCATGAGGGCAAACATCAGCTCTATGCCTACTCTGTCATCTTTAGCATCTCATATACCTCAATTCGATTTCCTCTCATCCTTCCAACAAGTAGAGGCCTAAGCTGCTCAATCTCTCCATATTAGAGAGTACATATCAGATCAGGAATGTATGGCTGAGAGGGCAGTGGAAACAAATCTGACTGGATGTATATTTGAATGGGAAAAAATATCAGTGCTATGGGAAATGAGCAGAGGGAGTAGAACTATTGGATGGCTTTTTCAACAAGCCAACACCATCACAATGGACTGAATGGCCTTCTTCCAGACAGTGTGATTTTATGATTCTACATGTTTGACTGTGTCAGTTTAGGCAACTCCATTGTCACATAATTTGACTGCTGGGTTCTATGAACGAGGCAGCGTGGAGAAACCATTTTAATCCTTCTAACCTATTCCATCATTCAATTAGACCAAGCTGATCTGTATCTTGACAGCATAAAATCATGGAATCATACAGCATAGAAGATGACTATTGGCCCATTGAGTCTGTCCCACTAAAAATACACGACGACCCTCACTAGTTCCACTTAATCTTGGCATCTGCCCACCTCAATTCTGTAACACTTTCACTTAACAAAAACCATTAATCTTGGATTAGAAATTTTCATTGATCTTGCCTCAACAACTTTGTTTGAGGAAGGGTTCGAGGTTTCCATTACCTATTGTGTGGAAAAACTGCTTTGTGACATCACCCTGAATGGCCCCGCTCTAATTTTAAAACTATATGCTCTTGTAGTGGACTCATTCCCGGAGGAAATAGTTTCTCTCCATTTGCCTCTACCAAATTCTTCGAGTATTTTAATCAGCTCAGTTAAATCATCCCTTAATCTGTTCTACTCAATAGAATACTAGATTCGTCTTTGAAGACAGGTCACTTTATTTAACCCTTTTAATCCCAGAATGACTGTAACGATCAGAGGTATCCCCATTACATTTCTGCTGTAGCATATTCCGGAGCCCGCATCCTGGTGCCTTCCCGCAATTTCTGGCAGAATTCCTCATTAATCTGGACTCCGGGATAGGGGGAGACACCTGAAAGAAAACAAGAGGTCAGTAAGATAATGAGAGGCTCACTGATGGCCACATTTAGCCAAGTCCTGAGCAGTAATTTCTGCTCACCCAGAGAAAAGATCTCCCATAGGAGGACCCCAAATGACCACACATCACTCTGAGTGGTGTAGACCTTATCGAAAATGCTCTCAGGAGCCATCCACTTGAGCGGGAGTCTAGCCTGTAACAAAACGTAAAAATCAGAAGTTACAATACTTTGGTTGACAACTTAAATTTGCTAAAATCCACTAATGTGCTTCATCAAAACTTGATTAGGAAAAGTTCAAACACTCCCAGGGCAAGTATAACATGGATTACATCCAGAGTAAAGCTCCTTCTGCACTGCCCTCCCAAGGCAAGTCTGGCACAGGTTAGATTCAAAGTGAAGTCTCGGGATATAGGCTTTGCTGGCATGATTGGTACTTATTGACCATTGCTAGTTGCCCTGAGAAGATGGTGATGGACCTGCTTGAACAGCTGGTAATTTGATAACCTGAATCTCTAGCTAGTCGGCCACAGAGTAGTTTAGAGTCAATTATGCTGCTCTGTCAGAATGGGTAAGGGTTTCTTTCTCTAAAGTACCAGTTGGGTTTGCTTTGAGTTGAGTGGGAACCAGTTAAATTATTTTTCTAAACCAACAATCCTAAAGCTTCTTGCTCAGTTTTGCTGAGATCAGCTTCTTGATTGACATATTTTTAAAAAAATCCAATTCCCAAACTGCTGTGGTGGGACTAGAACTCATATTCACTTGATTATTTATTGATATTCTAAGTGATCATCTAACTCATCATCTACTATTCTGATAGTTGTATGATATGTCAATAATCAGAACAGCAATGCTGATCAATTCGTCTGCACCAGACTCAGACAAGAGACAAGGAAAACCCCAGATTGTTTCTCCAAAGCACAATACTCTCACATTACATAGGAACAGGAGGAGGCCATTCAGCTGCCTGAGCCTGTTTTGTCACTCAATTATATCACAGTTGGTCTGTATCACAGATAACAAGGTGTGGAGCTGGATGAACACAACGGGCCAAGCGGCATCAGAGGAGCAGGAAAGCTGACATTTCAGGTCTAGACCCTTCTTCAGAAATGGGGGAGGGGAAGAGGGCCCCATTTACCCATCTTGGTTATGTAACCCTTGGTGCCTTTCTCTGTATGTGGTACCCTCACCTTCAAAGGGTTTTTAATCACGTTTCATGCCAAAATATCACTATGTGCCAAGAGGAGTATTACCTCAGCCAAAATGGGAAGCGGATCCAAGTTACTGGTATTCTTCTGCACCTCGAAAACTGAGCTAGCTGGCCCTATCAATGACTTTACTCAATAAATATCTAGCCATCTCACTCCAGGCAACCTTTCTTTAAAAGAAGATGTAATTATTATTCCTATGCACTTTTTATATGAATTCTCACTAAAAAAAATCTTAGCAGTCAAGGTGAAAAGTCTATTTTGAAGCCCCAACATTATTGTTGGGGGCAAACCTCTGTCCCAGGAGTTTGTGTCTCATTGGCATCTCCAAATCCAAAGTCAACAATGATATCATACAAATAGGAGGAAGCCACTCAATTTAATCATAACCTTTACTGTATTTTAACTCCAGTTTTGCTCCCTAGCCCTTATATAACCTCAGGCCTAGCTACTTACGTTCCCTTTTCGCACGTAATCAGGATCCTTGTAGATGTCTCTGGCGAGGCCGAAATCACAGATCTTCACCACGTTGTTTTCAGACAGGAGAATGTTGCGAGCTGCCAGATCTCTGTGAATACACTGAACACAGGTTCCAGTCATTCAATACGCAGCAAGCTTCAGAGATTGGGGTTGAATTTTGTCTTGACCACCTGTCTACTGGTTGGGGGCAGTGGTGGGGAGAGGAATGGGGGATGACGATGATGCTTGCCCTGGGCAAGAACCTGCATGTGGTGTCTTTTAACACAGGGTGGCAGTTTCTCAACTCAATTTGTCTGCTAACAATCTTGATGCTGTGAAAAAATTAAAACACTCCAGAGGAGGTGAGGAAAGGGATAGACTGAACAGGTTAGGAATCTTTACTCCAGAAAAGAAGTCAAGAGGTGACCCAGTATTAATCCTTATAATATCATGATGGGGTTTGATTACACAGATATAAAGAAAACGGTTCCACTTACGTGAATGCAAAAATAGAGACCATAAGTATCAGAGAGTCACCAATAGAGTCATAGATTCATACAGCATGGAAGCAGACCCTTTGGTCCAATCAGTCCATGCTGACCATAATCCCAAACTAATCTAGTCCCACACGCCTGCTCCTGACCCATATCTCTCCAAAACTTTTCTATTCCTGCACTTCTCTAAGTGTCTTTTAAACATTATAATTGTACCCGCATCCATCACTTCCTCAGGAAGTTCGTTCCACATGCGAACTACTTTGGAAGGAGTAACAGGAATACAGAGGACAGGGCTAATGGTAAGATTCTTGGTAGTGTGGACGAGCAGAGAGATCTCGGTGTCCATGTGCATAGATCCCTGAAAGTTGCCACCCAGGTTGATAGGGTTGTTAGGAAGGCATACTGTGTGTTAGGTTTTATTGGTAGAGGGATTGAGTTTCGGAGCCATGAGGTCAGGTTGCAGCTGTACAAAACTCTGGTGCGGCTGCACTTGGAGTATTGCGTACAGTTCTGGTCGCCGCATTATAGGAAGGATGTGGAAGCATTGGAAAGGGTGCAGAGGAGATTTACCAGGATGTTGCCTGGTCTGGAGGGAAGGTCTTATGAGGAAAGGCTGAGGGACTTGAGGCTGTTTTCGTTAGAGAGAAGAAGGTTAAGAGGTGACTTAATAGAGACATACAGGATGATCAGAGGATTAGATAGGGTGGACAGTGAGAGCCTTTTTCCTCGGATGGTGATGGCTAGCACGAGGGGACATAGCTTTAAATTGAGGGGTGATAGATATAGGACAGATGTCAGAGGTAGGTTCTTTACTCAGAGAGTAGTAAGGACAATGAATGCCTTGCCTGCAACAGTAGTAGACTCGCCAACTTTAAGGGCATTTAAATGGTCATTGGATAAACATATGGATGATAAGGGAATAGTGTAGGTTAGGTGGGCTTCCGATTGGTTTTACAGGTTGGCGCAACATTGAGGGCCAAAGGGCCTGTACTGCGCTGTAATGTTCTATGTTCTATGTTCTATGTTCTGTGTAAGAAAACTTTCCCCTCATGTGTTTTTTAAATCTAGTAGGAGTTACAGGAGAAACGTATTTACTCGGAGAGTGGTGAGAATGTGGAATATACCAGCACAAGGAGCAGCTGAGGGAGAAAGGAATAGAAGGATACATTGAAGGTTGGAGATGTCTTGTGTCAAGTATAAACATTAGACCTGCTGGGTGAAATGGCTCATTGCCTTACAATTTCAAAGTGAGTTCGCTTCTTAAGCTTTTCAGCCTGATATGGCTTTGTTTACTCAATATTGCTCCAAATCACTGGATATCCTTACTCAGCGAACATCTAACAAGGGTAGTGTTATGAAGACAATAATGGAAAGCACACAGGGGTTAGATTCTTTGGCACAGGGATGTGCACACTCTGCTGGATATTAAAATCACTCCCCTTTTTGGGCAAGGTCACAGTGAGGTGAAATTCTTGGTTGCTTCTCTGCTCACTTGACGAACAGTCTGGGATCCTCTCGCCAAGTGGGAGCTCAGTAGTGTAGCAGAGCAGAGTCCAGTGGATGGCTAAAGGGGCCTACAGTACTTGTAGAACTCAGACAGGACCAATGTTAGTGGATATTGAAGGTAGTGCCAAGCAGGCTGCTTTGAGCTGGACTGTGTTGAGCTTCTTGAGCGTCGTTGGAGCTGCAGTGATCCAGATAAGTGGGGAGTATTCCATCACACTTCTGACTTGTGCCTTGTAGATGGTGGGCAGGCACTGGGGAGTCAGGAGATTAGTTAATTGCTGCAAAGTGTATGGTCTCAGAGAGAGGCAGTTACTTTCAAATTAGTGTTGTTCTTAACCAGCAATATCCAATAACCAGCAAAAACAAATCAGATAGGCTGGAATAATTTTCCCCTCTGAATCTTCATGTGTTTTCGACAGCTAGCAGTAGGGGGCAATGAAGGGTTATTTAAGAGTCTCTTCTCTCTGATTGAGCAAAGAAATTTGCAAATGCACACAGCAGAAAGAAGAAAAGGATGGAAGGAACGATGGAAAGATTATCTTCAATGCCTTTCATGGCCTCAGGACATTCCAAAGTGCTACACAGCCAATTAAACAGTTTTTGATGTGAGGATTACTATTGTAAGACGCCCCAAGTAAAATCAATACCTGCTTTAGAAGAATGAGACCCAGTAGCACTGAGTTACACTGCTGACGGCTGACAGTTCCTGCTCCTGATTACAGCTTCGTGAACCCTGCAGGAAGGGGAACGTGTATTGATGTTGCTACCAAGCACCTGCAATTATTCCTCCAGCCTAACACTCAAATCATACAACATTAAAGCACAGTAGTAGCTGGAGGCCATTAGCCCATCCTGTCCATGCCTATTCATAGGTATTCTCTGCTTTTTCCCCATACATCTCTGAATCATTCTTCGAGTATTTTTCTCATTCCCTTTGGAAATAGCTACGGATCAACAGACACAGTACAGGCCAGGAAAGATACCTGAGTGAAGTAACAGAACCTGGACAGTGTCCACTGACCGGCGCTAGCATCAGCCGACAAATTTGGGAACCTCACCTTTCTGGATGCGAGGAACTCCATCCCACGAGCAACTTGGAAGCTGTAGCAGATAAGGTCCACTAAGGTCAGAGGGCATTGCCAGAGGTCGTCAACTGTCAGAGGGAAAACAGAAGGTCTTGTCTTTATTTAGGCACATCCAGGAAGTTCTAGTCCAGAAGCCCTCAGTCACAACACTGAATGCTGCCCACTCCATATGGGAATAATATGGTTCTCTATTATAACACTGAGTCGCCAATCTTACAAACCAGCTTGCCACCTTCTCCTCATTTTCATCAACTCCACTTTCTGACCATGTCTCTATATCCCTCAACCTCATTTCCCTACCTTCTTTCCAGATCCCTCAACCCCACTGTCTCCCCATAATCCTTAAGCCCATGTCCTCACTTTCCTCAACTCCACTTCCTGGATTCCTCCCGATATCCTTCAGCCCCACTTTCTCCTCATATCCTTCAACCCAGCATCCTGATCTTATTTCCATCTCCTTCAACCCGACCTTCTTCCCATCTTTCTCGATCCCACCTACCCACATTACATTAATAGACCAGTAGTCCAGAAGCACAGACTAATACTCTGGAGACATAAGTTCAAACCCTACCATAGCCACTGGAAGAATTCAAACTCAAATTAACCTCTGGAAGAAAATCTTGTCTCATTATTACCAATCAGGAATTTGTGCAAAAACTATCTGGTTCAGTATTATTGTGCAGGGGAGGGAATCTACCATCCTGACCCAGTCTGACCCACCTGAAACTTTAGATTCACACCAAAATGGTTTATTCTTAACTACTCTCTATTACTACTTGGTTGTAAGTGACTCACCATCACTTACACAGTGGTAATTGGGATGTGAAATAAATGTTAGCTTTGCCAACTACCTACATTTTCCCCATGTCCCTCAAACATGGCTTGCATCAGCTACAAATCCAATTGTCACTTCATTCCATTTATCTCTTGTGCTGATAACTTGACCACCATTGCTTGGAGTCTTTCATAACAAGGAAGGGTGTTCCTGACTAAGTATTTTTTTTCCCATTTACTTTCAAGGTTTTTGAACACAATTCTAATGTTTGATCATTTAAAACAGACAGTGAGTGATTCTCACCTTCCACCAGCTCCTCAGGATGACAAAGGATTTTCTCCATGGCTGCTCGTTTACAGATTGCATTCTCACTGGTACATGCCCGACTCCTGTTGTCCAGTCCTTTCACTACTTCCACCATTGAGATCACCTGATTCCTCATTTTTGGAGCACGGTCCTGCAGTACAACAGTAATTTAGTCAAACCTAGAGAGCTCTAGTATAGAGAGTAAAGTGCCCTCCACACTGTACCATCAAACAGGCTTAGGAACATGAGGAGACAAAGCAGGCCATTCAGCTCCTCAATCCTGTTCTGCTACTGAATTAGAACATGGCTGATTCATACCTCAGCCTCATTTACCCACCTTTGCTCCATATCCCTCATAAGGGGGAAATAGGGGGTGGCAGTAATGTCATTGGACTGTGAATCCAGAAGCCCAGGTTAATGCTATGGGGACATGGGTCCACCACAGCTGGTGGGATTTAAACTTGATCGATGAATCTGGAATTATAAGCTAGTTTCAGTAATAATGACCATGAAACCATTGTTAATGACTTTGAAAGGCCATTTGGTACACTGATGTCAATTACAGAGGGAAATCTGCTGTCCTTACGTGTCTGCCTTACTCTAGATCCATAGCAATGTGATTGACTGCCCTCAGAAATGCCCAAGCAAACCACTCAATTCAAGAGCTGGAGAAATAATTCTGGCTTTGCTAATGATTCTCTAGATTACACAAAAGAGTAAAGGCAAAGGAAAATACCATTGCCTAATGGCGAATGGGAGATCCAAGAGACTTAAAGGGTTTTGTGGTCTTAATAAAGGATAAAGATGAAGACTGGGAATCGGGCTTTTATTAGCTCAGTGAAGTTACAGGGAGATGGAGGGGAGAACATGTCCAGTAATATTACCCTGTAGGGTATAAAATCTTCACGCTTGCTCCTCAAATAATTTGAAAGGTTTCCATACTTGCAGTATTCAACAATCACCATCAAAGGACCTGAAACAGTACAGAGTAAGCAGTGTCAACGTAACCCACAACATTGCAGTTTGATCCTCAATCGTACTACAATTTTGGCAGTTTTAGACATTTTAGGAGCTAGAAAAGATGATAAGAAGAACAGCTCATGAGCCTATTCCAAAACTCAGTGAGATCATGGATGGCCTATGGCCTGACTCCTTAACCCTGCACTAAATTGAGTAACAGAAATCTATTAATCTCAATTCTAAAAGTAACAATTCTTCTTGTATCAACTGCTGTCTGCAGAAACTCCTACCACCTGTTGTTTGTTGATGTGTTTCTTAATTTGATGCCTTAGATAGAACACAGAAAAGCACAGCACAGGAACAGGTCTTTCGGCCCACAGTGTTGTGCCAAGCATGGTGCTAAATTTAGCTGAACCCTTCTGCCTGCCCTTGGTCCAAATCCCTCCATTTCTTGCTTATTCATGTGCTTACCAAAAAGTCCCTTAAACGCCTTATCATATCTGCCTCCACCTCCACCTCTGGCAGTGCGTTGCAGACTCCTACTACTCTGTGTAAAAAACGTGGCCCTCACATTTCCTTTGAACTTTCCACCTCTCACCTTAAATGCATACGCCCTTATATTAGACATTTCAACTCTGACATAAAGATGTTTGGCTCTAACTTTTCGATTCTTAATCCTAGACTCTCCAACTAACAGTAATAATTTATCTCAATTAAACTCATCTGTTTGTCTTAATATGTTGAAAACTGTGAATAAATCACTCTGTTAGTCTTTAAGTTTTGGTCATAATAATCCTAGTTTGCATCCATCCTTGCAATTTAATCCTTGGAGTTTAGATATCATTCTAGTAACTCTAGATTGCACTCTATCCAAGGCCACAATACCCTTCCCCGATGAAAATATTTTCTTCACGTGAATAGATTTCAATGGAATGTTCTAGTATGAAGCTATATTTAAATGAATGTATGCTATTATTCCAGGTTCTCATCAGAAAAGGAAGCAAAGACTTGTCATAGTTCAACAGAATTAAGAGGCAATAAATAATTTGTGATGCATTTGGATATAACTGGATCACACAGTTATACTAATAACAAAAACCTCTTTGTTCAAATGAGATTCAGTGTGAAGTCCAACATACGATGATTGTTGACTCCCTGACAGTAATTAGGAGTAGATGCATTTAAAAGGTCAGGAACTAGCTTGGAACCTCACCCATCATCAGCTGTTGCTGTCAACCAGTTCTCACAATCCCAAGCATAGATGTACAATCCGTGATTAATCAGAAATGTTAAAGATAGCATCAAACTTAAAGAAACAGCATATCATTGTGAAAAAAATAGGTGACACGTCAGAAGACTAGAAACAATAAAAGAAACAATAAAGAATGACCAAAAATTAATAAAGTGAGAAAATTTAAAGTACGAGGCAAATCAAGTCAGAAGAATGAAAACAATTGGTAAGCGTTTCTATAAACATTCAAAGAAGAAATTAGCTAACACAGTGAGCAGTAGTCCTATAGAAAGTGAGATTGGAGAATTGATAATGGATGATAAGGAAATGGAAGATAAATTGAACAAGTACTTTGCAACAGTCCGATTTATAATGGAGACAATTGCACAAAAGCATTCATAAATCAGGAGATGGGAGGAAGGGAAGAAATCAGGACAACAATCACCAGAGAAGCTGTTGAAGATGTGGGATGAAATGCCTATGATGAACTTCATCCTAGGATCTTACAAGAATTAGCTGGTGAGATAGATGATGTGTTGATTTTAATTTTTCAAAACTCCCTTGATTCAGGGATGGTCCCATTGGTTTGAAAAATAGTGAATATCACTCAATTATTCAAAATGGGAAGGAGACAGAAATTAGGAAAATACATGCCAGTTGTATTAACATGTGCCAGAGGAAAAATGTTATCAGTTTTTAATAAATAAGTTACAACAGGATCTTGGAAAAGTTGAAGGTACTCAGGCAGAGTAAACATGGTTTATGAAAGGGAAATCATGTTCAACCAATAGTTGAAATTCTTTGAGGAGGTCACAAGTGCTTTGGATAAAGGGGAACCAGTGAATGTATTATACTTGTGAATTCCAGAAGGCACTGGATATGGTGCCACGTTAAAGATTATTTCAGAAAATAAAAGCACCCCCCCACCACACACACACATACAAACACTCTCTCTCTCCCTCTCCCTCACACACACACACATACAGACTCTTTCTCTCTCCCCCTCACACACACACTCTCTCTCTCTCCCTCTCTCTCTCTCACACACACACATACACACTCACTATGTCTCTCCTTCCCTCACACACTCGCTCTCTCTCTCACACACACACATTCACTCTCTCTCCACCCTTCACACACACACACTCACTCTCTCTCTCCATCTCTCACACACACATACACCTACATATAAATCTGTGGGGTGAATTTGTATTCGCAGGTACATTCTATTTCATTCAAAAAGCACACAATTTATGGAGAGTCAGTTCATGTGGCATTTTATAAATTCCTACTTTAGAAATAAAACCAGTCTGACTCCAAACAAAAACACAAACAGATTCTAAACAAGGCCTCACATCTAACATGCATTCTCTGACCTAAATTGTCACCTGTTCTTTATACTTTAGTTCTCCCAGGGCAGTGACTTGAAAGAAATTCGGGGATTTACATGTACATATTAATCAATTAAAACCTTCTAACTGATTTAACAGCGTCTTAAGTTTGTTTAATACATCCACATCACTTGTGAGACCCTTTGATCTTTTACTTATAAATTCTGTGTCTGTGTGCTTCTTTCTCACTTCACCTGACAAAGGGGCTACACTCTGAAAGCTTGTGTTTTCAAATAAACCTGTCGGACTATAACCTGGTGTTGTGTGATTTCTGACCGCATAATGGCATGGAAAGAAGATTTGCTGGCTAAAAGGAAGGTGGAAAGTAAGTAGTGAAGAGAACATAAGGAGTCTACAAAAAGATATCAATAAGTTAAGTGAGTGTTGTAAATGTGGGAAACAATGTGGGAAAATATTAAATCTCCATTTTATCAAGAAGAATAAAAAAGAAGCATTTGCCTAAATGGTGAGAGACTGCAGAGCTCTGAGATGCAGAGGGATCTGGGAGTCCTCATGTATGAATTGCAAATGATTAGAATGAAGGTACAAGTAGTTAGGAAAGCTAATAGAATGTTAACATTGATCATGAGGTCAACAGAACATAAAAGTCATGACAGTGCCAGTGAAGCCACATCTGGAATACTGTGTAAAGTACCAGTGAGTTCAGAGAAGATTGACTGGACCTATAATGGTGGGGAGTTGTCTTATACGGAAAGGCTGGACATGGTAGGCCTCTAATTGCCTGAGTTTAGAAGAGCAAGCAGTGCCTTTACTGAAACACATAAGATTCTGAGGGATAAAAGGTACTGCAGATGCTGGAGAATCCGAGATAACAAGGTGTGGGGCTGGATGAACACAGCAGGCCAAGCAGCATCATAGGAGCAGGAAAGCTTGACGTTTTGGGCCTAGAAACGTCAAGCTTTCCTGCTCCTATGATGCTGCTTGTTATCTCAGATTCTGAGGGATTTTAGTTTTTAGTTAAATCCTCATTTTATTTACCAGACAGAAAAATGGAACATCTTCTCCCAGTCCCAAAAAAAATTGTGGATTAAAACTGCAGACTATCTACATGTAAGTAGAGTCCTGCCATCAAACCAGAGAGGGTTTGAGGAATGCTTGGCAACTAATATAATCCAAGAGTACATCATTTCCCCAGATGTGCATAGTTCAGGAGTTTTTTATTCTCAAGTATCTTGACAAAGTAGATGTAGAGAGGTTGTTTCCTCGTATGGAAGAATCCAGAACTAAGGTCACTATTTAAAACCCCTTTTTAATCAGCGATGAGGTGATTTTTGTTTTCTCTGAGGGTTGAGAGTCTTGAACTCTTTTCCTGAAAGGTGGTGGAAGTAGACTCATAGAGTCATACAGCACAGAAACAGACCCTTCAGTCCATGCCAATCATATTCCCAAACTAAACTAGTCCCACCTGCCTGCACTTGGCCCATATCCATCCAAACCTTTCCTATTCATGTACTTATCCAAATGTCTTTTAAACGTTGTAACTGTACCCGCATCCATCACTTCCTCACACATTCCACACACAAACTTATCTCTGTGTAAAACAACTGCCCCTCATGACCTTTTAAAATCATTCTCCTCTCACCTTAAAACTATGTCCCCTAGTTTTGAACTCCCCATCCTAGGGAAACGACCGTTGTCATTCACCTTCTCTATGCTCCTCATGATTTTATTAGCCTCAGTAGATCACCCCTCAATCTCCTGTGCTCCAGTGAAGAAAGTCTCAATCTCTTCTCGTAACTCAAACCCTCCATTCTCAGCAATATCCTGGTAAATCTTTTCTGAACCTTCCCCAGTTTAATAATATCTTTCCCGTAATAGGATGACCAGAACTGGACACAGTACTCCAGAAGAAGCCTCACTAAAATCCTGTACAACCTCAACATGACGTCTCAACTCCCATACTTAATGGTCTGAGCAATGACACTTTTGAGAATGAATCTGACATTGCAGAAACATTGGTCGATTATTTTACACTGTGAGTTATTGGAAGTGTGCTCGATCTTGCTATGTGAGGTTAAATACATTAATTTCTCCATCAGTAAAATCACAGACCCAATCTCTCTCTTGCACAGATGCACATACATACACGCTGACAGCAATTCAAACTCCTACTTTGCTGCAGGAAAGCAATCAAGTGGTCGGTTAAAAAAAAGGTAGGCTACTTATCCACTGGGAATGCAATGCTGCACAAGTCTCTATACTCACAGGTTTTAACCTGCTGAAGATCTGGGGCAGAGGAGCTGGCACTGCCAAAATCTGTGTGAGTAAAGAGGGTATATGACAATGGTGGAGTTGGGGAGCAGGGGCATGGGTGATGGTGAAACACCTGAGTCACAGTGGAGGGTGGATGTCAGGTGAGAGACCTGTAACAGCATTAGGGAAGCTGTTTAGTTCATGGAGTTCTTTTTAAAAGTACTTTTCCCAAGGGCTTTTCAAGACAGAACTCTGGCTTAGTTAGGCTATGTCCACTATTTAAAGCAAAAACAGAGTGTTGGAGAAATACAGCAGGTCTGGCAGCATCTGTAGAGAGACAAAACCGAGTTAATGTTTCAAGTCCAGTGACCCTTTGTCAGAACTCAGGTTCTTTTGGACTGTTCACAGGTGACATTCAGAAAGCATTTTTCGCACAAAGGTGGGTAAAAATCTGGAACTCTCTCCCCAGAAAATTGTGGAGACTGGGTGGCCAATGGAAGATTCCTTCCAAAATCTGGTGCCATCTTGTGTTTAAAATTATGATGTGATCATCAACTAAACCAGGCCAGCTGGCAATGTGCTGATAAATTTGCAGTAATTTTTATATGTTGAAATTATAGGGAATGCCTGAATTAGGACAACAACTGCAACTTGCATTTATACAACAGTTTTAATGTCATAGATTTGCCAAGGCACTTGACAGGAATAATTATCAAACAAGATTTGGCATAAGGTAAGACTAGGACAGGTGACTGAAATCTCAATACCTATATAGTAAGCAACATCTTAAAGATGACGAGTGGGATGATGAGGCAGAGAGGCTCAGGGAAGAAATTTCAGCATTTTTGTCTTGGCAGTCCAAGGCATGACCAGCAATGACTGAGTGGTTAAAATCAGGATGTGCAAGATGTCAGAATTAGAGGTGCGCAGATAGATGGAGCTTGTAGCATTATTTCTGAGATAAAGGTCACAAGGGAGAAAGTTAAGAACATCCGAGAATTTAAAAAGCCAAGTGTTGCTGCACTAGAAGTTAATGTGGGGCAATAAGCCTGGGATGATGGTTAACAGGGCAGGGATGAATGGTGTGAAGAGATGCAGATGGAATAAATGCAATGCCCCACTGACAGGGCATACACACTAACACAATGGCTCTTTGTGTCACCGTTTACCATTTGCTTTGGTGCAGGCTCCCAGGAGATTGACAACGTTGAGGTGATTTCCGATGTGAATGAGAATCTTCAGTTCTGACATCAGTGCCTTGTGTTCATTTGCTGTGGCTCCATCTAGACAACAGAGAGCCCACATCCATTTTAACCTGAAAATGTACCAGCACTACCCTCTACAGACAGCATTTCTACCAAGGCTTCCCACGCCCACCACCCCTCCTTCCCACGGCACCTTCCTTGTAACTGCAGAAGGTAAAACACCGGCCCCTTCACCTCCTCCCTGCTCACCATCCAAAGGCATAAACACCTTTTCAGGTGAAGCAGCATTTCATCTGTACCTCCTCCAATCTGGTCTATTGCATTTGCTGCACCCATTGTGGTCTACTCTACATTGGAGAAACCAAACACAGACTGGGTGAACACTTTGCAGAACATTTCTGGTCCATGTACAAGCATGACCCCCACCTTCTCGTAGCTGGTCATTTTAACACAGCGTGCTGCTCGCATGCCCACGTGTCTGTCCTCGGCCTGCTGCAGTGCTCTAGTGAATCACAGCGCAAACTAGAGGAACAACATTTCATCTTCAGACTAGGCACTTGACAACCTTCTGGACTTAATATTGACTTCAACACCTTCAGATTGTGAACCTACTCCCATTTCTTTCCTTCTTTTAGCTTTACTTGTTGCATTCTCTGTCACCATGTCCTCTCTCCCCTCCCCTAATCCCAGTGGGACTGTCTGTTTTTACCAGTCTGGCAGTTAAACACATCATTGATTTGCCATTCTCACATTCTGATCACTTAATCTGCTATCAGCAGCATGTCTCTCCCAATACTCCATCGCCCCCCACTATTGCATAAACTTTGCATCAGTTCTGATGAAGAGTCATCTGGACTCGAAACGTTAGCTTCCACTCTCTCCATGAATGCTGCCTGAACCATTATGATTTCCAGCACTTTTTGTTTTCAGTACAGATTTCAGTATCTGCATAATTTGTTCCTCCCTTTTAAATCTTTCTCTTCTCACCTAAACCTATGCCCTATAATTTAGGAGATCCGTACCCTCAGGAAAGTACCTTGGCTATTCATCTTATCTATGCCCCTCATGAATTTATAAACCTCTTCAGGGTCAGCCCTCAGCCACCTACACTCCAGGGAAAAATGTCCCAGCCTATCCAGCCTCTCCTTATAACTCAAACCTCTAGTCTCGGTAACATCCTTCTAAATCTTTTTTGCACCCTTTCCAGTTTAATAACATCCTTCCTATAGCAGCGCGACCAGAACTGCACACAATGGCTAAATATAGCTTCACCAATGCCTTGTACAGCGCAACATGACATCTCAAGTCCTGTACTCAATGCTCTGATCAATGAAGGCAAGTATGCCAAATGCCTTCTTTACCACCCGGTCTACCTGTGACGCCACTTTCAAAGAACTATGTTTCTGCACCCTCTAGGTCTCTGTGTTTGACAATACTTCCCAGGCCCGACCATTAACTGTGTAAGTTCTGCCATTGTTTGTCTGACCAAAATGCAACACTTTGCATTTTGTCTGAATTAAACTCCATCTGCCATTCCTTGGCCCATTTGCCCAGTTGATCAAGACTCCATTGTGCTCTTTGGTAACCTTCTTCACCGTCCACTGTAACATCAATTTTGGTGTCATTCACAAACTTACTAACCATGCCTCCCATATTCTCATCCAAATTGTTTATATAAATGACAAGCAACAGTGGACCCAGCACCGATCCTTACAGCACACCACTAGTCACCAGGCTCCAATCTGAACAACAACCCTCTATCACTACCCTCTGTCTCCTGTCGTCAAGCCAATTTTGTATCCAATTGGCTAGCTCTCCCTGGATCCCATATGATCTAACCTTACTACCACGCAGTCTACCACGCAGAACCTTGTTGAAGGCCTTGCCACAGTCCATGTAGACAATATCTGCCACTCTGCCTTCATCCATCTTTTCAGTCACCTCTTAAGAAAACTCAATCAAGTTAGTGAGAGATGATTTTCCATGCACAAAGCCATGCTGACTATCCATAACCATTCCTTGCCTTTCCAAATGCAGGTAGATCCTGCCTCTCACAATTGCCTCCAATAACTTACCCACCACTTATGTCAGGCTCACCAGTCTGTAGCTTCTGGCTTTTTCTTGCAGCCTTTCTTAAATAAAAGCACAACATTAGCCGTTCTCCCAGTCTTCCAGCACCTCACTGTGGCTGTTGATGATACAAATATCTCCGCTAAAGGCCCCACAATTTCTTCACTAGCTTCCCACAATGTCCTGAGATACATTGGATTAGGTCCCAGAGATTTATCTACCTTTATGCGTTTAAAGACCTCCAGCATTTTCTCTTCTGTAATGTCGACACTTTTCAAGACATCACTATTTATTTCCTCAAATTCTTTAGCTTCCAAGTCTTTCTCCACAGTAAATAACCAATGTAAAATATTCACTTAGGATCTCACCCATCTCCTGTGGTTCCACACATAGATGGCCTTGTTGATCTTTAATTTTCTCCTAGTCTCTCTATTGTGACTCTTTTGTCCTTAATACACTTGTAAAATCTCTTTGGATTTTGCTTAACCTTGTCTGCCAAACTATCTCACATCCCCTTTTTGCCCTCCCGATTTCCTTCTGCAGTGTACTCGTACACACCCTCTACTCAAATAAATCACTCGACCCCAGCTGTCTATACTTGACACACGCCTCCTTCTTTTTCTTGACCAGAGCCTCAACATCGCTAGTCATGCAGCGCTCCCTACTCCTGCTAGTCTTGCCCTTTACAATAACAGGAACATGCTGTCCCTGAACTCTTGTTACTTTGCTTTAGAAAGCCTCCTACTTGACAGACGTCCCTTTACCTGTGAACAGCCTCCTACAATCAACTTTTGAAAGTTCCTGTCTAATACCATCAAAATTGGCTTTGTACCAATTTAGAACTTTAACTGGGACCTGGCCTATCCTCTTCCATAACTATTTTACAACTATTAGGATTATGGTCACTGGTCCCAAAGTGCTCACCAACTAACACCTCAGTCATTTGCCCTGCCTTATTCACCAAGAGGTGGTTGACTTTTGCCCCTTCTCTAGTAGGGCCATTTATAATTCGATTGAGAAGGTTTTCTCAAACACACTTAACAAATTCCTCCCCGTTGCAGTCCCAGTCTGTTTGGAAAGTTAAAATCCCCAACAGTTACAACCCTATTATTCTTACATATATCTGCGATCTCCCTACGTATTTGCTCTTCCATTTCCTGCTGACTGTTGGGGGTCCTATAGTACAATCCCATCAAAGTGGTCACCTGCTTCTGAATTCTCAGTTCTACCCACATAGCTTCACTGGACGATCCCCCGGAATATCGTCTCTAAGTAATTGCTGTGATGTTTTCCCTAATCAAAAATGCCACTCATCCTCCTCTCTTGCCTCCCCACTATCTTTCCTATCACAACTGCACCCCAGAACATTTGAGCTGCCAGTTCTGTCCCTCCCTCAGCATGTTTCTGTAATATGATACCCCAGTCCCATATTCCCATCCATACCCTGAGTTCATCTGCCTTATCTGTCAGGCCTCTTGCATTGAAATAAATGCATTTTAATTCTTTGCAATGCCCTTCCCTGCCCTAAATATCACTTTCTTTAACTTCCCTACCAGCCTCATCCTACTCTTTTGTCTCACTCCTGACAAGGGTCCCACCACCCCTGCCAGAATAGTTTAAAGCCTCCCAAGTGGCTCTAGCAAAACTTCCTGCTAGGATATTGGCAGCCCCCCCCCCCCCCCCACTTCAGGTGCAACCCATTCCTTCTGCCCTGGAAGAGATCCCAATGATCTGAATCTCTGCCCCCTGCACCAGCTCCTCAGCCAAGCATTTATTTGCTCTACCCTCCTACTCCTATTTTCACTAGCAGGTGGCACGGGGAGTGATCCAGAGATTACTACTCTTGAGGTCCTGCTTTTTAACCTCCTGCTTAACTCCCCATATTCACTCTGGAGGACCTCATCTCTTTTTCTCCCCACCTCATTGGACATCTGGCTGCTCACACTTCCCTTTGAGAATTTGCTGCAACCGCTCCAAGACATCCTTGACACTGGCACCTTGGAGGCAACACGCCATCCAGAAATGCTTGGCTGTTCCCCTGACTAGACAGTCCCCTCTCACAATCGCTCTCTTGGACTTTGCCATACCCTGCTTTACAGCAGAGCCAGTCGTGATGCCAAAGACCTGGCTGCTGATGATATTTTCCCCTGAGAGGCTACTCCCTGGCAACAGAATCCAAAACGGTACACGGGGATAGCCACAGGAGACTCCTGCACTACCTGCCTACCTCTCCTGGCGTTCACCCATCTACCTGACCGTACCTGCAGTGTGACCACCTTACTGAAGCTACTGAGATAACAAGGTGGAGAGCTGGATGAACGCAGCAGGCCAAGCAGCATCAGAGGAGCAGGAAGGCTAACGTTTCGGGCCTAGACCCTTCTCCAGCATCTGCAGTTCCTACTATTACTGAAGCTACTGTTGATCTGACAAGCTTTGCCCACTCAATTAACCTGTCTATTATCCCTCTGCAGACACTTCATGTGAACCTCACCACTTGCCTTCCTATTTTTGTGTCATCTGCAAACGTAGCTCTAGTACAATCTCTTCCCTTATCCAAGTCAACAATGTGTATTGTGAATAATTGTGGCCCCTACACTGATCCCTGCAGCGCTCCAGTACTTATAGGTTACCATCCTGAAAATACGTCCCTTATCCCAACTCTCTGTCTCTACTCATTAGCCAATCTTCTGTCCACGCTAATATATTATTTCCAACACCAAGGGATTCTATCTTATTAAATAGCCTAATATGTGGCACCTTAACAAATGCCTTCTGAAAATTCAAAGGCGTGAGATCCACAACTTCCCCTTTATCTATCCTGCTTGTTACCTCTTCAAAGAATTCTGATACATTTGCCAGGCGTAATTTCCCCTTCATGAAGCCACGCTATTTCTGCTTGATCATACTCTGTATTTCTAAACACATTGCTTTTGCAATCTTTATAATGAGCTCTCGCATTTTCTCAATAACAGACATTAAGCTAACTGATCTACAGTTAGAGATAACAAGGTGCAGAGCTGGATGAACACAGCAGGCCAAGCAGCATCAGAGGAGCAGGAAAGCTGATGTTTCGGGTCTGGACCCTTCTTCAGAAGTCC
>JAHRHZ010000289.1:40372809-40393891 GCA_024137785.1 Ginglymostoma cirratum | reverse complement strand
ATCTCAGATTCTCCAGCATTGACAGTTCCTACTATCTCTGGTCTACAGTTAGCTATTTTTGACACCTTCCCTTTTTAACTAAGAATCTAAGTATTCTTGGAAAATTTCAAGTAGCCACTATTTCTGTAGCTACTTCCTTTAATTTCAGAGGATGCAACTCATTTTGACTGGAATAAATTCTTGCTAAGCATTATGAAATATCTGCTTAAATGTCTGATACAGATTTTCCCCTTAGTCTATTTTCTCATCTCGCTTTAAACAACTCTTTATTCATACCTATTAATTGCTCCCTTTTAAGTTAAGGACACTGGCTTGAGATTTGATTTGCTGTCCTGCAAACTAAATTTGAAATTCTACCATTATGTGATCACTATGCCCTAGAGGATCATTAACTGAGATTTCTTAGTGATCATGCATCATTACACATTCCTAGTTCTAAAATAGACTGTTCCCAGACAGATTCTGCAGCGTACTGCTCTAAAAAAATCCCTGGTACACTCTACAAATCCATCTTCCATGTTACTCTTGCTTATTTGAGTTATACAGTCTGCTTTAGCCTGAGTTCTGTGACTTACCAATGCCCAGATACATCACAAAAACCAAAAGAACTGCGGATACTGTAAATCAGAAACGAAAACAGAAATTGCTGGAAAAGCTCAGCAGGTCTGGCAGCGCCTGTGGAGAGAAATCAGAGCTAATATTTTGGGTTGAGTGACCCTTCCTCAGAACCCAGTGTTCTAAGGGTCACTCGATCTGAAACATTAACTCTGTTTTCCCTCCGCAGACACTGCCAGACCTGCTGAGCTTTTCCAGCAATTTCTATTTTTGTGTCCAGTGACATTATCATCACTTCAGCGTCTTCCCCAACAGAAGTACCTCCATGTCAGCCCCAGTTGTGAAGGGCAGCCTTACCTTTCAACATTTTCACAGCCACGGTCTTACAGCTGCTGCTTTTGTCAATTCCGAAAGCGGAGGCTTCCACAACTTTTCCAAATGCTCCGTGACCCAGAGTTTTGCCTAAAAGCACACAGCAGGAATCAAGGATTTAGCGATATGTTAATTACGTATGAACAACTTGTCTGCAGGAGCTGAGAGGGTCTCACCAAGCCGAAGCCTATCCCGGGGGAACTCCCACTTGCTGGAATCGTAGGGCAGGTATTCGCACTGCTCATCCAATGGGATCTCATCTGGATCCATGATTATCGACAAGTATCCAGTTTTAATATCGGCTGGACTAGTCTGGAATAGAAACCATCACGTCAGATTCTCAGCTATTACAATGCAAAGCAAATTTCTTCTCCTCCAGTGTTGAAGTTGCTGATAAAGATTTGGAGGTCCTGCCCCCCAGGCCCAAGAACCCATCACCATTGTGAGATTAACCACAGAATACAGGACTGCTATTGCACCTTGTGGACCATCACACATGTTAACTTGGAATTTCTGCAACTACTATGAACTGTAGAATCTTTGGGTAGTGACCAGGAACCAAGAGTTTTGTAAGGTGGAAGTGAATAAGAGTAGGCCTTTAACTCATGTGCATCCTCAGAGGTTTCATTGCTTCTGTATTCTTTCGTGGGATAGAATGTCACAGGTGGGCCAGCATTTGTTGCCCATCCCTAATTACCCTGGAATCAAGTGGCCTGCTTGTCCATTTCATGGAGCAACTGAGAGTCAACCTTGTTGTTGTGGTCCTGGAGTCAATTGTACTCAGGACCAAGTACAGGTGGTGTAGAAGAACATAAGTGAATTTGATAGACTTTTTCCAATAATCATGCACACATGTATATGTTCCAGATTTTATTAACTAGATTCCACTAACTGTTACAGTGGGATTTGAACCCTTGTCGCCAGAGCATTAACCTGGGCCTCTAGGTTACTTGTTAAGGGACATTACCAGTGTGCACCCATCAACCACCTTGGGAGGGTTCAAGCCTGCCTCCAAACACTCCGGTTGACTGGATTAAGGTGTGGGTAAACTGACTAACACACAGCGAGGGTTGGCAACCAGACAGAGTTGATTGCTAGCCCAAAGATAGCGCTTCTGTCCCAGAACGAGATGAGTAGTATTTGGATTCCATTGCATTCAGCCCTACAGAGTAGCTCTGAATACTGAGTTAATATCCAGGAAGGGCATTAATGGCCAATAGTTACATGTGGTTTCCCCTCCTCTGTGGGTTAGGGTCTGGGGTCATGGTTTCATTAAAGTGAAGGTTTAGCTCTGGTGTTTGTATTTGTGATGGTTGGTGTTAGAAAAGATTGTTTCCTTGACTGGATCAAGAGAGCTTACTAGAGTCTAGTTGGTATGGCAACATCTTTATTTAAAATTCTGCTAATTATTGGCACTACTAAGCTTAGCATGAGACCGAATACAGAATTATCTCTTGCCATAGTCTGCTGTCATGTGATCTCTTACATCACAACTGACGTTAGCTGGCTATTTACATATTTGACGATTAACCCTTTAATCTACAGGGTACAGTACAGCTGAGAGGACGAGGGAGGGAACACCAGTGAACTAAGTCAGTCACTCTTTCCATTCAATTGAGACTTGGACTGGGAGCATAACAGAGCAGGTGGCATGCGCTAATTTAGCAAAGAATCTGGCAGTTTATGGGAATGGATGGTTTGGTATCAAAATAAAATAAACAGTGACACTGTGAAAACATTCGACCTACATCAGTTACCTGAACTTCTGAAATCTGGAGATGAGCAGACTTTCAGGTAGGTAAGTATGTGTAGACTGCCTTCTGACCCCCCACCAGGTGGTAGGGGGTGTTTGGTAGTGTCACATGGAGGGACAGAAGTGACTGCCGTAGAAGGTGTTTGGGTAGTTGACCTAAAATTAAGGTTGTCTCCTCACGAAAGAGTTAATGTTTCAATTCAATGAACTGTCATCACTCTGCTTCTCTTTCCACAGATGCTGCCAAACTATCTAAGACTTCTCGTACATTCTCTTTTTACTCCAGTTATCCAGAAGCTGATATGCTGTTTCAGGTAGGTCAGGAAGTAGAGATGGATCTTAAAGGTTTGAGCTTGCCCTTGTTTCAGGTGTAGCTCAGTGGATGGTGCTCCCATTGTAAATTGGAAGGTTTAAACATTTAAGTCCCAATCCAGAGACTTGAACATAGAAATTTAGGCTTACATGCATGACTGAGGGAGTGCCACACTGTCAGAGGGTCAGTACTGAGGGAGTGCTACACTATCAGAGGGCCAGTACTGAGGGAGTGCCGCACTGTCAGAGGGTCAGTACTGAGGGAGTGCCACACTGTCAGAGGGTCAGTACTGAGGGAGTGCCACACTGTCAGAGGGTCAGTACTGAGGGAGTGCCACACTGTCAGAGGGTCAGTACTGAGGGAGTGCCGCACTGTCAGAGGGTCAGTACTGAGGGAGCGCTACACTGTCAGAGGGTCAGTACTGAGGGAGTGCCGCACTGTCAGAGGGTCAGTACTGAGGGAGTGCCACACTGTCAGAGGGTCAGTACTGGGGGAGTGCCGCACTGTCAGAGGGTCAGTACTGAGGGAGTGCCACATTGCCAGATTGGGAATATCTGTCCCTGAAAGCAGATTATCTGGTTGTCTATCAATTGCTGTTGTGGGATTTTGCAATGTGCAAAATGGCTAATGGGTTTGCTACACTATTCTGAGAAATGGTCACCGGATCTGAAACGTTAACTCTGTTTTCTCCTCCACAGATGCTGCCAGACCTGCTGAGCTTTTCCAGCAACTTTGTTTTTTTTGCTGTGTTTGCTACACTATAACCCAGATCACATTCCAAAGAGTGGTTTGTTCATTTTAATGTTTGCACTGTCATGAGAATTTCTTAATTCGTAGGAGGAAAGGCAGGAGGGGAGAAGATTGAAGGGAGGCGTCTCACTGCTGTGAGGGGAGAATGAAGGATGGTGCGTTGGTGGGGGGAGAGTTCCTGGTTTGAGGGGGTGAGCTCTTGCTACAGTTCAGGAGTTTTGGCTAATAGTGTGAAAGCTCTGGAGATGATACGCTGAACCAAAATTTACTACAATGATAAAAGAGAAACCCACTGAATAACTTACCCCCAGAAATCTTACCCGCTTGACATTACAAAAGATAAGGATGAGGAGTACCCAGAAGAAGACTGCAATAACTCCAGTTCCAACCAGGATCACAACTTCGATATTTGATTTATCATCACCTCCTGTTTAAAATGGGAAAGGATTATGTTCGAACTGGGAGCTTCTTTGAAGCTTTAGTCTGTTGAAAATTTAAACCATTATGAGTTCCAATGACTGCTTTACATCACTTTTATAGATGAGGCTGTCATGATCACTGTTTAGCGGAGAGATAGAATCAAGTCAAGGCCATAAATTTAAAATCATTTGCAAAAGTTTTTTTAAAAATTTTCTCATGTGTTATTGTCAAGGTCATCCCTAGTTGCTTTTGAGAAGGTGACAGTTGAAATAACTCCACAGAAGCTGGAATCCTGTCATCAAGTCACCCTTTATTTAGATGTGCATAGTATTTGACACTGGTTGAGCTTCCTCAGAGCCAGGTTTTGGAGTGAACGGAACCCCAGACACTCCTGTTTATATCTGTCAGCCAGGGCTCCCTGATTGGACCAGATTAACAGCCCCAGTCAGGGAACTCATATTCTATGGGCCCACTCGGCTGACCTTGTTACAATCACTACATTGGTACACCGCCATTTTGAATCGCTGTAGTCCATGTGCTATAGGGAGCCTCAGAATGTTGTTAGGGAGAGAATTCCAGGGCTTTGACCCAGCGGCACTGGAACGTGATATAATTCCAACTCAGGATGGTGAATGGCTTATAGGGGAAGTACAGATGGTGGAGTTCCTATGTATTTGTTGTGTATGTCCTTCTAGATGGTAGAGGTCATGGGTCTGGAAGATGCAGTTGAAAGATCCTCGTTGTGATGCACCTTGTCAGTGGTACACACTGATGGAACTGTGTGCACACATTGATGGAGAGCGTAAATGTTAGGTACTGGATAGTGTGTCAATCAAGTAGGCTGCGTTTCCATGAATGGCATCAAACTTTAGATGAGAGCTGAGAGATTCTGTCTTCCATCAGAGGGTTGGCTGTGATATTTTACCTCAGAAGACGGTGGAGGCTAATTGTATAAGTAATTTTTAAAGGGAATTGGACCAATATTTGAGGGGAAGGAACTTGTAGGTACAGATTAAAAAGGGAGATTTGGGACAAAGTAGTATGAATTTTTTAATGAGCCAACATGGTCATGATGGGTTGAATGGCCTGCTTATATGTTTTAGTGATTCTAATTTGAGGAGGTATCCATATTGAATTTGTTGAGTTTCACTGAAGTAACATTTACAGGGCTAACCACAGTCTTTCATGGATGCTGACCAGTTCTTTGACCATAAAAGTCCTCATTGTTGAGCCTGATCCAGCGCCCACTCTGAGTCCATGTATTTTAACAGAAGCATTGGCAGACAAAAAGTGGGGATATGACAGCAGTTGGGACTCATTGGTAGAATGGCTCAAGAATACTCATGATTCTGACTCTCACACATGAAAAACTAATCAGGAACCGGAGAGTGTGTAACAGATATAGAAATTTCCCCCAGTAAGAGTCAATACCTTAAGGAGGTAAAAAGCCAAAAATTGGGGAGAAGTTTCTGCAATACCTATCCATTGTAAACCTCAGTTTATGGCGAACCCCTAACTCGAATCATCCTCCCCACCTATACCCCACACCTGCTCACTGACTGAAATTGGACCTAAGCTTTTTTTAAATTTATTTGTGGGATGTGGGCGTCGCTGGCTGGCCAGAATTTATTGCCCATCCCTGGTTGCCCTTGGGAAAATGGTAGTGAGCTGCCTTCTTGAACCACTGCAGTCCACCTGCTATTGACACACAATGCCATTAGGGAAACAATTACAGGATTCTGACCCAGTGATAATGAAGGAATGGTGATATATTTCCAAGTCAGGATGGCGTGTGGCTCAGAGGGGAACTTGAAGGTGGTGATGTTCCCATGTGTCTGCCGCCTATGCCCCCCTAGATGGAAACGGTTGTGGGTTTGGAAGGCACTGTCTGAGGATCTTTGGTGAATTACTCCAGCACATCTTGTAGATAGTACACACTGCTGCTACTGAGTGTCGGTGGTGGAGGGAGTGGATATTTGTGGATGCGGTGCCAATCAAATGGCCTGCTTTGACCTGGATGGTGTCAAGCTTCTTGAGTATTGTTGGAGCTGCACCCATCCAAGCAAGTGGGGAGTATTCCATCGCACTCCTGCCTTGTGCCTTGTAGATGGCGGACAGACTTTGGGGAGTCAGGGCGTAAGTTACTCGCTGCAGCATTCCTAAGTTCTAACCTGGTCTTGTAGCTACAGTATTTAAGTGGTGGGTCCAGTTGAGTTTCTGGTCAATGGTAACAAGATGTTGATAGTGAAGGATTCAGTAATGGTGACTCCATTGAAATCTGTTATACACGGGGCAGTGGTCAGATTATTATTGGTGATGGTCACAGTGTGGCATTTGTGTGGCATGAATGTTACTTGTTAGTTGTCAGCCCAAGTTTGGATATTGTCCCGATCTTGTTGCGTTTGAACATAGACTGCTTCAGTATCCAAGGAGTCACAAATGGTGCTGAACATTGTGCAGTCATTGGCGAACATCTCCACATCTGACCTTATAATGGAGGGAAGGTCATTGATGGAGCAGCTGAAGATGGTTGGGCCGAGGACACTACCCTGAGGAACTCCTGCAGAGAAGTCCGAGAACTGAAATGACTGACCTCCAATAACCGCGATACTTATGTGCTAGTTATAACTCCAACCAGTTAAGTGTTCGTCCCCTGATACCCATTGATTCCAGTTTTGCTAGGGCTCCATGATGCCACACTTGGTTGAATGCAGCCTTGATATCAAGGGCTGTCACTCTCACCTCACCTCTGGAATTCAGCTGTTTTTGTCCATGTTTGAACCAAGGCTGTAATGAGATCAGGAGCTGAGTGACCTTGGTAGAACCCAAACTGGGCGTCACTGAGCAGGTTATTGCCAAGCAGATGCTGCTTGATAGCACTATCAGTGACACCTGCCATTACTTTACTGATGATCAAGAGTGGACTGATGGGACGGTAATTGGCCGGGTTGGATTTGTCCTGCTTTTTATCTACAAGATGTACTTGAGAAATTTTCCACATTGTCGTGTAGATGCCAGTGTTGTAACTGTACTGGAACAGCTTGGCTAGGGGGAGCGGCAAGTTCTGGAGCACAAGTCTTCAGTGCTATTGATGGAATGTTGTCAGGGCCCATAATCTTTGCAGCATCTAATGTCTCCAACCTTTTCTTGATATTATATGAAGTGAGTGAAATTGGCTGAAGACGGGTATCTGTAATACTGGGGATCACTGGAGAAGGGCAAAATGGATCATCCACTGGGCACTTCTGGCTGAAGATTGCTACGAATGCATAAGCTTTATTTTTTGCACTGATGTGTTGGACTCTTCCTCACTGAGGATGGTAATATTTGTGGAGCCTCCTCCTCCTGTGAGTTGTTTAATTGTTCACCACCATTCCCGATTGGATTTGGAACAAAATTTTCTCATTTTTTTTGCTACTTTTATGAATCTGGAACAAGGCTCTTGAAGCCTTCTCTGCCATTCGATAAGATAATGGCTGCTCTGACTTTAACCTCGACCATAGTCATCGTTAGACTAGCGTTTTTCCCTTGAATTCAAATCTCACCAACCATTCAAACCTATGTCCTCAGAACATGAGTCTGGGTTCTGGATCACTACTCCAGTGACATTATCGCTATATCTCTCCCGACCCAGATAAATTACACACGTATTAAGATTCCTTCATCATCTTCAGATCGAAATCCTGAAATCCATGTCTAACATGAGGTAGAAGTCACACGACTCCAGGTTATAGTCCAACAATTTTTTTGAAATCACAAGCTTTCGAGGCACTGCTTCTTCGTCAGGTGAAGAGGTGGGGAGTGTACAGGCACAGAATATATAGGCGGAGAGATAATGGCAAGATAATTCCAGGTAATTAAGAGTGTCGAAAGATGGTACAAATGGTGTGAGTGGCGTGTCATCAGGTTAAATAACAAGTGAAGGGATGACCTATGAACTGATTAATTGAGGCAGAGATATAATTACAAATAATTAAAAAATAATATGGAGCTAGAGATTGATTTTTTAGTAATAATCTCTCTGCCTTTATTAATTGGACCGTAGGTCATCTCTTCACTTGCTATTCAGCTGTTGACACTTTTCTCACACCGTTTGACACTTTTGATCACCTACAAAGACTTGTTCTTCAGCCTGTTGACACTCCACTCACCCCATTTTACTATCTTTTGAAACTCTTTAATTACCTGGAATTATTTTGCCATTATCTCGCTGCCTACGTATTCTGCGCCTGTTTGCTACCCTCCACTTCACCTGCTCCGAAAGCTTGTGATTTTAAGTGAACCTGTTGGACTGTAACCTGATGTCGTGTAACTTCTGACTTTGTCTGCCCAGTCCAACACCCAAACCTCCACATCATGAGTTGAGAGCACCTTCACCACATGCCTGCAATAATCCAAGAAGAAGGCTCACTACTATCGGTCAAGACGCAGGTACAGAATAGAAGTAACCTAATAAACTGGATGCCTATTAACCTGTGGCTTAGTTATGGCACTTCTGCATTTGAGTCTGAATATTGTGAGTTCAAATCCTCACTCCAGTGATTTGAGGACCTACATCCAGTCCCAGTATTTAGGGAGTGCCGCACTGTTGGAGTCACCATCTTTGGCATTAGACATGAAACCCAATCCACTCTCTTAGGTAGATACAAAAGATCCCATGGCTTTATTTTGAAGACGAACCCGGGAGTGCTCCCTGTTGTCTTTGGCCAGTATTTATCCCTGATCCAGCATGAGTAAAAATATATTATCTGCTTATCATCAGATTGCTATTTGCGGAATTTTGCTGTGCCTCATTTCCTACAACAATTTTCCCACATTTTAAATTCGGTCTCTGGGATTATCGCTGAGCTTCAAGGCTCCAGATAAGTCCCCAGTGAGGAAGACCCCCAAGATGATGGGCTCCATGATGCAGTTTGTTGACTCAAAGGGGGATCAGGCATTATCTCCCGCTTACACACTGTATCCTCTTCAAAATTGGTAATAAATTGACTTTTTAATGTCAATGTGGAAGTGATGACTGACCTTCGACAGAGATGGTTGCAGATGAATTAACACAGCCCTTGGAGTTACAGGCGAAGCACTTGTACAGACCGGCATCCTCCTCTTGTGCTCGCTGGATGGTCAGCGTTTGGTTTTGCTCACTGAGGATGACCCCTTGATGCAAAAACACCTTCCATTAGATAGTATTCATCTCCCCCCGTACCCCGTAACCACCTTTGCATCCCATTTCACCCCTGTTTCCCTAAATACCTGCCTTGTGCCTTGTGCTAGCATTATTGTCCAACTGCTCATTCCTTCTGTGATAGGTTATTCAACTACAGGAGGTAACAGCCAAACCCAAACTTGTCCACACACAGTACCTACGCCATCATAGAACTGTGCAGTTGTGTGGCACGGTGGCTCAGTGGTTAGCACTGCTGCCTCACAGGACCAGGGATCCTGGTTTGATTCCATCCTCAGGTGACTATCTATATGGAGTTTGCACATTCTCCACATGTCTGCATGGATTTCCCCCCACAGACCAAAGATGTGCAGGTTAGGAGAGTTAGCCATGGGAAATGCAGGCTAACCTTTGGAGAGTTGGTGTTGATTTGATGGGCTGAAAGGCCTGCTTCCACACTGTAGGGATTCTAATTCTAAATTGTCATGCAGCCCATTATATCTGTATCACCTGTTTGACAGAGTTTTCCAATTGCTCCTCTGTTCTGTCTTCATTGCACAGTAAAAGTTTCAGTTAAGGATTTGATCTGATTTTTCTGAAAATTATCATTGAATCCGCTACAATCCTTTTTGGTGGTACATTACAGATCATAACAATTCACTATGTAAAATGAATTCACCTTAGCTCACCATTGTTGCTTTCACCAAATATTTTAAATCTGTGTCTGTTGGTCACCAATCTTCAGAATCTGCTATTGTGTCTGCTTCCTCCACCTCCTCTGGCAATATGTTCCAGGCACTCACCACCCTTTGTGTGAAAAACATGGCTGACACCTCTCTTTTAAACTTCCCCTCTCGCACCTTGAACCGGTATCCTGTAGTAATTGACCTCTCTGCCCTGGGAAAAAAACTTCATACTTTCCACTCTATCCATGCCATTCACAATCTTGTAAACTTCTATCAGGTCACCCTCCTGTGTGAAAATAAACCCAGTTTATCCAAACTTTCTTCATAGCTAAAATCCCCCATACCAGGCAACATCCTGGTAAACCTTTTTTGTACCCTCTCCAAAGCACCCATATCGTCTTGGTAGTGTGGTGACCAGAACTGTACATAATATTCCATGCGTGGCCTAACTATAGCTCTATAAAGCTGCAGCATAACTTGTCTATCCTTACACTCAAAATCCCTTCCAATGAATGCAAGCATGCCATAATCCTTTTTTACTACCTCATCTACCTGCACTGCCATCTTCAGTGATCTGTGGACCTGCACACCTAGATTCCTCTGCATATCAGTACTCCTAAGGGTTCTGCCATTCATTGCATAATTTCTACCCGTACTTGACCTTCTAAATGCATCACCTCACATTTGTCCAGATTGTACTCCAGCTGCCATTTTTCTGCCCATGCCTCTAACTGATCTATATCCTGCTGTATCCTCTGACAATCCTCCTCACTATCCACAACTTCACCAATCTTTGTATCATCTGCAAACTTACTAATTAGACCAGCTACATTGTCCTCCAACTCATTTGAGTAGATCACAAACAGCAGAGGTCCCAGCACTGATCCCTGCAGAACATCACTAGTCACAACCATCCATTTTGAAAAGCATTCTCCCACTGCTACCCTCTGTCTCCTATGACTGAACCAGTTCTTTATCCGACTTTCCAGTCACCCCTGATACCATGTGACTTCACCTTTTGTACCAGTCTGCCATGAAGGACCTAGTCAAAGGCTTTACTGAAGTCCATGCAGATAACATCAACCGCTTTACCCATATCAATCATCTGAGATCACATCTCATTTGTCTAAGCAACAATAAGTAAAGGCCCAAACTACTTAACCTTTCTTCAAAGGACAACTCCTTCATTCCAGAGATCAATTGACTGAACCATCTCTGAGCTCCCTCCAGTGCAAGAGCATCCCTCTTTAATCAAAGTATCAAAAACTGCACAGAGAACAAAAATGCTGGAGATCACAGCCGATCAAGCAGAATCCATGGGGTGAAAGCAAGCTAATGTTTCAAGTCTAGCTGACTTTTCGCATCTGCAGTAATTTGCTCCTGTCAAAAACTGCACACTACTCCAGGTGTAATCTCACCAAGGCCTGTACAGTTGTAGCAAGACATGTTATTTTTGTACTCCATTCCCTTACAATAAAGGTCAGCATTGGCTTTCCTAATTACCTGTTGTATGTGCCTGCATTTTAACTTTCAGTGATTCACGTACAAGGACACCCAGATAAAATTGCACTGCAGCATATACTGCAATTTCTCTCCATTCAAAGTCTGTACTTGGGCTCTTACCTGAGAGCTCATGGAGTGGCTTTTCATCTTTGAACCAGATGACGGTGGGGTGGGGGGTGCCGCTTGCTTTACAGTTCATGTGGATAGAGTCACTAATGTTGACTGAGGTATCGGTCAAGTTGACAAGGAGACTTGGCATCTCCTGAGCTGCAAGAAGATTTAGAGCTTAGCATCAGGTAAATTTTGTAGTGTGTGACCTTTCGCTTAAACACAGAAACAGCTTGAGGATCTCAACAGCATAGTAACTATGCAAAAAGAATACATTGGGACACTTTGCTGATGACATGTGAGTTTTATTTGTCACTATTCTGGGTGTATGAGGGCCATCTGAAAACATTAGTAAATAACATAATATGGGACTGGAATCAGACAGATGCCAGATTAGGCATAATGGCAAGTTCCCTTCCCTAAAGGACATTAGTGAACCAATTGTGTTTTGATACAATACTGGTGACAATGTACAGGAAACACTACTCTGTATCTAACATTATGCTGTACTTGGCTTGGGAGTATTTAATGGGGACAGTGTTGGGAGGGGGTGCTTTACTTTGTATCTAACCCCGTACTGTATTTGCCCTGTAAGTATTTTGTGGGGCTACTGTAAAGAGATCTTTACTTTGTATCTGACCCTGTGCTGTACCTATCCTGGGAGTGTTTGACTGGGACAGTGTCGAGTGAGCTTTACTCTGTATCTAATCCTGTGCTATAGCTATTATGGGTGTGTCTGGTGGGGACGGCATGGAGCAAGATTTACTTCAGTTTAAAAGAGTAGAGGAAATCTTACACATTCCCAGTGCAGCCCAAACAGTCTATACTACTCTGTCAAAGGCTTGCAGAATCAGCATTTGTCTGTCCTCTCAAATGGGTATAAAATATCCTAACGCACGTATTGAAGTAAAGCAGTGGTGTTCTTTGGTCCAATATTTATTTTTCAACCATTTTTATTTAAGACAGCATTTATTACCCATCCCTAACTGCCATTGAGAAGGTGGTGGTGAGCTGCCTTCTTGAACTGCTGCAGTCCATGTTCTAAATGCAGACACAAATGGAGGAGAAGTTCCAGGATTTTGATCCAGTGACTGGTGAACGAACAGTGATATATTTCCAAAAGGATGGTGAGTGATTTGCAGAGGAACTTGTTGTTGGTGGTTTTCCGTCATATCTGCTGCATTTGTTCTTCTAAATGATAGTGGTCATGGGTTTGGAAGATGCTAAAAAGGAGCTTTGGTGAGTTTCTGCTTGTAGATGGTACACACTGTAGCTATGTCACTTAGGACAACGGTGCTGCTGAGCAAATCTTGGTGATGGACATTGAAAACCCCACTCAGAGTACATTTTGAGCCTTTTCCACTCTTGATGCTTCCTCTAAGTGGTGCTCAATGTGAAGGAACACTGATTCATCGACTCAGAATGGGGTTGGTGGTAGATGGTAATCAGCAGGAGGTTTCTTGCCTATGTTTGACCTGATGCGATTAGACAATGTTGAAGATTCCTGAGGCTGTTCCCTCCCAACTGTACACCATTGTGCTGCCAAATTAATTGTTGGGGAATAAGACATACCCAGCAATTGTGGTGGTGCTGTCAGGGATGTGTGTAACGTGTAATTCTGTGAGTATGACTCTGTCGGGCTGTTGCTCGAATCTGTGATACAGCTCTCCCAATTTTAGCAGTAGTTCCCAGATGTTAGTAAGGAAGACTTTGCAGGGTTGACTTGGGAAAGTCATTGTTGAAGAAACCGAAGATGGTTGGGCCTAGGACATTTCCCTGAGGAGCCCCTGCAGAGATATCTTGGAGCTGAAATGACTGACCTTCAACAATCATAACCATTTTCCTTCATTTATGTCCCACCGTTTATGGGAGTTTGCTATGCACAAACTGACTGCAAGGTTCCCTATGTTAAAACAGTTCAAAATATTTCATTCATTCTGAAGCTCTTTCGAACATCCTGGTGTCCTAAATGGGGCTAAATAAATGAAAATTCTTACTGCATATTCTTCCACCTTACCAGAATGCAATGTGTTTAAGTCTACGACACTCACCTCGCACTAAGATGTATTTCCTGTGGCAATGTTTCTCTCCAGTCTTCTTGTTCTGTACCTCGCACACATAATCCCCCTCATCATTTAAAGTAATGCTGGGAATCTGAAGCTCGAGTGCCACGCCTTTCATCAGCGAGTCCATCATCATTACTCCTTTCATCTCCTTGGCAAACAGATGCATGCTCTTACACTCCAGAACTGGGGGCTCTCCGAGCTCCCCCTCCAGGGCGCTGGGGAGGAGCCGATACCACCTCAGGTTCTCGTATGTGTAGTTATCCGCGTTGCAACGTAGCTTCACATTCTCACCTTCCACCGGGATTTCCGAAGGCTGAAGATCAATTCCAAATCCTTCTGGGATACCTAGTGGAAAGCAGTAAGTTAATTCAGCTCCTCGTTTGAATCCAAAATAATTCTTTGTCGCCTTGGCCTCTATGGGAAATAGCTAAACTAACTTTGAGAATTCTAAATAGGGAAATAGCATCTGGCAGTAGGGCAAGTTACCAGTGGGCACCTATAATGGGGAAAAGCACCAGAGAGAATAATGGGAGAGTATTCTTTTAACATAGGAGCTATGATGATCTGGAATGTCCTGGGATGGAAGCAGTTTTACTAATAATTTCCAAAAGGAAATTGCCCTGAATATGGGAAAGAATGGATTCTGCAGTGAGATCCTGGGATTCTTTAGAAAGTTACTTACCACACAATGAATTAATTCAGTCACAAGACTGTGGGTGGTCTTTTTAAACTGCCTGAACATTTGGTGTGGCGGAGCTCATATCTGTTTTAGATCCAGTTGAGTGGCTTGCCAGGCCATTTCAAAGGGCAGTTAACAATAAACCACATTGATCATTGAGCTGGAGCCACACATTGGCCAGACAGAGGACAATGGCAGGTTTCCTTCCCTAAAGGGAATCAGTGAGCCAAATGGAGTTTTTGGCAACCTGACAGTTTCAGGGACACCATTGCTGTTACTAGCATTCTTTAATACCAGATTTTTACCTAATTAATGAACAAAAATTTAACCTCCCAATTCCAATTGTAGGATTTGAACTCAGAGAGTCATAGAGTCATACAGCAGGGAAAAAGACCCTTCGGTCCAACCAGTCTGTGCCGAATATAATCCCAAACTAAACTAGTCCCAGCTGCCTGTTCCTGTCCCATATCCCTCCAAACGTTTCCTATTCATGTGCCTATCCAAATGCTGTAATTGTGCCCACATCCACCATTTCCTAACAAAGTTCATTCCACACACACAAACTACCCTCTGTGTAAAAAGTTTGCCCCTCACTTTTAAATCTTGCTCCTCTCGCCTTCATAATGTGCTCCCTAGTCTTGAAATTCCCCCATCCTAGGGAAAAGACAAATACCATTAGCTCTGAGTTTGTTTTATCAGTCCAGGTCCCTGTGTTGCGAGTACAGGAGTAAAACCATTACCGTCTTTCTAATTCAGTTCCTCACAAGATGGTACAGGTACAAATCTACAAATGGCCATAGAAGCTGCTTGACCTCCTATGGTTGGTCAGTGGTCTGTTGGCTACGCATTCACATCAGTAAAGTTCTGTTACTCACTTGTCACATAGAAGTAGATGACCCGGTCATCCCGTCCAACCTTGTTGAAAGCAGAACAATTGTACATGACGGAGATATTTGCAGCTAAAATCACCAGCTTGCTGACCGTCTGCCATTGTGGGGAGAGAAGGCAATAATTAGAACAAGCAAGAGCCAACAGAGTGTTCTGTCTGTACACTCAATAGCAACATATAACAGGAGGAGGCCTTTCAGCCTCACAAGCCTTTCAGTCAATGAGATCAAATGCCAGACACCCATCATTGCTCATATCCCTAAATACTTCTATTTACCAGAAATCAAATCAACCTCTAATTTAAAACTAACAATGTCCTAGTAACACTGCCACATGCAGAAGATAATTCTAAGGTTTAGCCAGACCTTTCCTTTTCCTTAACTTTGCTTCTTGAAAGGTCTGGTTTTGTCTGTTTCCCCAGGTGTTAGAGTCCCAAACAAAGGATGTAATTTCTGCCTAAACTCTATCCTTTCAGTCAGTGGGTCAGTATGAGCACCCTTGCTTTTGTTTTTCAAATTTATAAATTACTTGGATATTAAAATATAGAGTATGATGTTAACATTTGCCGATGATTCCAAACTTGGATGAGTGATAAATAGCGAAAATCATGCTAATTGACTACAACAGGAGACAGGTAAAGCTCATCCATGCCGACCAGACATCCTAAATAAATCTCGTCCCATTTTGTCAGCATTTGGCCCATATCCCTTGAAACCTGTCCCATTCATGTACAGATCCAGATGCCTTTTAAATGGTGTCATTGTACCAGCTTCCACCACTTCCTCTGGCAGCTCATTCCATACACGCACCATCCTCTGCGTGAAAAAGTTGTGCCTTAGGTTCCTTTTAAGTCTTCCCCTTCTCACTTTAAACCTATTCCCTCCAGTTTTGGACTTCCCCAGACTGGGTAAAAGACCTTGGCTATTCACCCCATCCATGCCCCTCATGATTTTATAAACCTCTATAAATTCACCCTTCAGCCTCTGACTCTCCCAGGATAACAGCCTCAGTCCATTCAGCCTCTCCTTATAGCTTAAACCCTCAAACCCTGTCAACATTCTTGTAAATTTTTCTGAACCCATTCAAGTTTCATAACAACTCTCAAACTTCTAACCTTGTGTTTAACAAAAAAAAAACACCAGGAGAATCCGGAATAAGGTGGGTGAACTTGCAGCATGGGTTGGTACCTGGGACTTCGATGTTGCGGTCATTTCGGAGAAATGGATAGAGCAGGGACAGGAACGGTTGTTGCAGGTTCCGGGATTTAGATGTTTCAGTAAGATCAGGGAAGATGGTAAAAGAGGGGGAGGTGTGGCATTGTTAGTCAAGGACAGTATTACGGTGGCAGAAAGGATGTTTGATGAGGACTCGTCTACTGAGGTAGTATGGGCTGAGGTTAGAAACAGGAAAGTAGAGGTCACCCTGTTGGGAGTTTTCTACAGGCCTCCGAAAAGTTCCAGAGATGTAGAGGAAAGGATTGCAAAGATGATTCTGGATAGGAGCAAAAGTAACAGGGTAGTTGTTATGGGGGACTTTAACTTTCCAAATATTGACTGGAAACGCTATAGTTCGAGTACTTTAGATGGGTCGGTTTTTGTCCAATGTGTGCAGGATGGTTTCCTGACACAGTATGTAGATAGGCCAACAAGAGGCGAGGCAACATTGGATTTGGTACTGGGTAATGAACCAGGCCAGGTGTTAGATTTCGAGGTAGGTGAGCACTTCGATGGTAGTGACCACAATTCGGTTACATTTAATTTAGCGATGGAAAGGGATAGGTATATACCGCAGGGCAAGAGTTATAGCTGGGGGAAAGGCAATTATGAGGCAATTAGGCAAGATTTAGGATGCATAGGATGGGGAAAGAAACTGCAAGGGCTGGGCACAATTGGAATGTGGAGCTTGTTCAAGGAACAGCTACTGCGTGTCCTTGATAAATATGTACCTGTCAGGCAGGGAGGAAGTGGTCGAGCGAGGGAACTGTGGTTTACTAAAGAAGTTGAATCTGTTGTCAAGAGGAAGAAGGAGGCTTATGTAAAGATGAGGCGTGAAGGCTCAGTTAGGGTGCTTGAGAGTTACAAGTTAGCCAGGAAGGACCTAAAGAGAGAGCTATGAAGAGCCAGGAGGGGACACGAGAAGTCTTTGGCAGGTAGGATCAAGGAAAGCCCTAAAGCTTTCTATAGGTATGTCAGGAATAAAAGAATGACTAGAGTAAGATTAGGGCCAGTCAAGGACAGTGGTGGGAAGTTGTGCGTGAAGTCCGAAGAGATAGGAGAGGCATTAAATGAATATTTTTCGTCAGTATTCACACAGGAAAAAGACAATGTTGTCGAGGAGAATACTGAGATACAGGCTATTAGACTAGACGGGATTGAGGTTCATAAGGAGGAGGTGTTGGCAATTCTGGAAAGTGTGCAAATAGATAAGTCCCCTGGGCTGGATGGGATTTATCCTAGGATTCTCTGGGAAGCTAGGGATGAGATTGCAGAGCCTTTGGCTTTGGTCTTTATGTTGTCATTGTCTACAGGAATAGTGCCAGAAGACTGGAGGATAGCAAATGTTGTCCCCTTGTTCAAGAAGGGGAGTAGAGACAACCCTAGTAATTATAGACTAGTGAGCCTTACTTCGGTCGTGGGTGAAGTGTTGGAAAGGATTATAAGAGATAGGATTTATAATCATTTAGAAAGGAATAATTTGATTAGGGATAATCGACACGGTTTTGTGAAGGGTAGGTCATGTCTCACAAACCTCATTGAGTTCTTTGAGAAGGTGACCAAACTGGTGGATGAGGGTAAAGCAGTTGCTGTGGTGTATATGGATTTCAGTAAAGTGTTTGATAAGGTTCCCCACGGTAGGCTATTGCAGAAAATACGGAGGCATGGGATTGAGGGTGATTTAGCGGTTTGGATCAGAAATTGGCGAGCTGTAAGAAGACAGAGGGTGGTGGTTGATGGGAAGTGTTCATCCTGGAATTCAGTTACTAGTGGTGTACCACAAGGATCTGTTTTGGGGCCACTGCTGTTTGTCATTTTTATAAATGACCTGGATGAGGGCGTAGAAGGATGAGTTAGTAAGTTTGTGGATGACACTAAAGTCGGTGGAGTTGTGGGTACTGTGGAAGGATGTTGTAGGTTACAGAGGGACATAGATAAGCTGCAGAGCTGGGCTAAGAGGTGGCAAATGGAGTTCAATGCAGAAAAGTGTGAGGTGATTCACTTTGGAAGGAGTAACAGGAATACAGAGTACAGGGCTAATGGTAAGATTCTTGGTAGTGTGGACGAGCAGAGAGATCTCGGTGTCCATGTGCATAGATCCCTGAAAGTTGCCACCCAGGTTGATAGGGTTGTTAAGAAGGCGTACGGTGTGTTAGGTTTTATTGGTAGAGCGATTGAGTTTCGGAGCCATGAGGTCATGTTGCAGCTGTTCAAAACTCTGGTGCGGCCGCACTTGGAGTATTGCGTACAGTTCTGGTTGCCGCATTATAGGAAGGATGTGGAAGCATTGGAAAGGGTGCAGGGGAGATTTACCAGGATGTTGCCTGGTATGGAGGGAAGGTCTTATGAGGAAAGGCTGAGGAGCTTGAGGCTGTTTTCATTAGAGAGAAGAAGGTTAAGAGGTGACTTAATAGAGACATACAAGATGATCATGGGATTAGATAGGGTGGACAGTGAGAGCCTTTTTCCTGGGATGGTGATGGCTAGCACGAGGGGACATAGCTTTAAATTGAGGGATGATAGATATAGGACAGATGTCAGAGGTAGGTTCTTTACTCAGAGAGTAGTAAGGGTGTGGAATGCCCTGCCTGTAACAGTAGTAGACTCGCCAACTTTCAGGGCATTTAAATGGTTGTTGGATAAACATATGGATGATAAGGGAATAGTGTAGGTTAGATGGGCTTCAGATTGGTTTCACAGGTCGGTGCAACATCAAGGGCCGAAGGACCTGTACTGCACTGTAATGTTCTATGTTCTATGTTCTATGTTCTTTGTTCTATAACATCCCTCCTACAGCAGGGAGACCAGAATTGCACACAGTATTCCAATAGTGGCCTAACCAATGTCCTGTACAGCCGCAACATGACCTCCCAACTCCTACACACAATGCACTGACCAATAAAGGAAAGTGTACCAAACACCTTCTTCACCATCCTGTCTACCTGTGACTCCACTTTCAAGGAACTATGAACCTGTATTCCAAGGTCTCTTTGTTCAGCAACACTCCCCAGGATTTTACCATTAAATGTATAAGTCCTGCCCTGACTTGCCTTTCCAAAGCCTCACATTTATCTAAATTAAACTCTGTCTGCTGTTCCTCGGCCCATTAGCCAATCTGATCAAGATCCTGTGGTACTCTGAGGTTTGAGGTGATGTATTTTGACAGATGGGATGGACAGAGACAACACGGACTCAGTACCACATTTTCATAGTGTGTACAAGGACGTAGGGACATGCAGGGGTTAATGTGCGTCAATCTTTGAAAGTGAACATGACACATTGAGAAAGCAGTTAGCAAACAACATAGGATCTTGGGCTTCCCATTTATACTTAGCAACCTAACATAGATAGCAAAACAGAAAAGCAGAGAAATTATGCTGAAATTTTATAAGGCTCCTGTGAGGCAACAACTAGAATAGTGAGTCCAATTCTAGTCGCCAGATTTTTGGAAGATTTGCCAGAATGATTCTGGGACAGTAATGAGGGAGCACAGGTTTTAGCTCCAAGGCTTGCTTGGAAGAAAAAGGGGAGTTTTGATAAAGGTGGACAAGGTAATGGCATATTCAGATGAGGTAGATAGCAAAAGACTGTTCCCAGGAGTTGAAGGATCAGGGTACACAGCTCTAAAGTTAGGGCTAAGAGATGCAATGGGATGTGGGGAAAAATTCTTTTGTAGCAAAGGTTCTTATCACCACCAATGGGGACAGTAGAAGCAGAGACAAGAAATGCTTTCCGATAGAAACTGGATGGGCACTTTAAAGAGTTAAATGTTTTCTGCTATGGGGATAGAACGAGGGAATGTGACTTACTTGCTTGCTTGAGGGAGAACCAGTATGGGCTTAGTGGAATGAATGGCCTCCTGTGTGTCATAAATTACTTTATAATAGTGCAGTACGGAGGGAGTGCCGCACTGTCAGAGGGTCAGTACTGAGGGAGTGCCGCACTGTCAGAGGGTCAGTACTGAGGGAGTGCCGCACTGTCAGAGGGTCAGTACTGAGGGAGTGCTGCACTGTCAGAGGGTCAGTACTGAGGGAGTGCCGCACTGTCATAGGGTCAGTGCTGAGGGCACGCTACACTGTCATAGGGTCAGTGCTGAGGGCACGCTACACTGTCATAGGGTCAGTGCTGAGGGCACGCTACACTGTCATAGGGTCAGTGCTGAGGGCACGCTACACTGTCAGAGGGTCAGTACTGAGGGAGCGCCGCACTGTCAGAGGGTCAGTACTGAGGGCACGCTACACTGTCATAGGGTCAGTGCTGAGGGCACGCTACACTGTCATAGGGTCAGTGCTGAGGAAGCACAGCACTCTCGGAGGAGCAATACTAGGGGAGCACAGCACTGTCAGAGGGTCAGTACTGAGGGAGTGCCGCACTGTCAGAGGGTCAGTACTGAGGGAGTGCTGCACTGTCAGAGGGTCAGTGCTGAGGGAGTGCTGCACTGACAGAGGGTCAGTACTGAGGGAGTGCTGCACTGACAGAGGGTCAGTACTGAGGGAGAGCTGCACTGTCAGAGGGTCAGTACTGTGGGAGCGCTGCACTGTCAGAGGGTCAGTACTGAGGGAGTGCAGCACTGTCAGAGGGTCAGTACTGAGGGAGTGCCGCACTGTCAGAGGG
>JAHRHZ010000289.1:40354225-40372799 GCA_024137785.1 Ginglymostoma cirratum | reverse complement strand
GCACAGCACTGTCAGAGGGTTAGCACTGAGGGAGCACAGCACTGTTGAAGGGGCAGTACTGAGGGAATGCTGCACTGTCTGCTTAATCATGTAGCTAACTAGAAGCATTATTCTGAAGGAGAGATTCTGAAGTCATTCTCCCAGATGTCCTGTGTCAGTATTTATCCTTCAAGCAATATTGCTAAAACAAACAGATTTTTCTGGTTGTTATCTGGGAGCACACTGTGAATGTTGACAACCACTTTTCCCTACGTTACAACAGTATTTCATTAATTGGAAAGCATTTGCAATGTCCTGAGGTTGTGTAAACTCGGAAGAATTATAAACAGTGAGGAGGACAGTGTAGAACTTCAGAAAGGACATTGACAAGTTGGTGGAGAGGCTGGGTAGGTGTCAGATGAAGTTCAATGTGGAGAAGTATGAGGTGATAGTGTTTGATACAAAGCCCAAGGATAGACAGTATAAAATAAATAAAAGGCACAATTCTAAAGGATTTGCAGCAGCAGAGATATGTGGGTGTGTATGTGTATAAGTCATTAAACAAGTCAGGGCAGATAAAGCTGTCAAAAATCTGTAATATTTGAGATTTCTTTAACAGAAGCATACAGTACAAGAGCACGGAAGTTATGTTCAATCTACATAGGACACTGGTTAGCCTCTTGAGTACAATTTAGGAAATATCATCGTAGAGTCCCTACAGTGTGGAAATGGGCCTTTAGGCCCAACAAGTCCACATGGACCCTCAGAGCATCCCACCCAGACCCACCCTGCTATAACCCACCTAATCTACACATCCCTGAACACTACAGGCAATTTAGCATGGCCAATCACCTAGCCTGCATATCTTTGGACTGTGGGAGGAAACCAGAGCATCTGGAGGAAACCCATACAGACATGGGGAGAATGTCCAAACTCCACACAGACAGTCACCTGAGGCTGGAATCAAACCAGGTCCCTGGCACTGTGAGGCAGCAATGCTAACCACTGAGCTAACCACCGAAATTATGTTAATACATCATAGAGAGTGCAGAATAGGCTTATGAAATTGGTTCTAGGAATGAGATATTTCAGCTGTGAGAGTAGATTGGAGCAGTTAGAACTGCTTTGCTTGGAGAGGTGAAGGCTGAGGTGTGATTTGATAGAGTGTCTGGACACAGTAGATAGGGAGAAACTGTTCCTGTTCATAACAGGATCAAGAAGTACAAGGCACAATTTTAAAGTGTTTTGCAAAAGAAGCAAATACTGAGCTTCCAGTTGCCTGCCACTTCAACGCACTGCCTTGTTCCCTGGCCAACATCTCTGTCTCAGGCTTGCTGCAGTCCTCCAGTGAAGCTCAGCGCAAGTTAGAAGAATGTCACCTTGTTTTCCGCTTGTGAACCCTGCAGCCTTCTGGACTCAATATTGAGTTCAACAATTTTAGGGCTTGAGGCATCTTCTCCCATGTCCTTATCCCAACCCCACACACAAGGCCTTATTATCACATGGTCTGCTATCACACACTATCCATTGTTAGCCATCAATAGTCCCCATTAGTAACTATTTACTCTCCCAGGCTGACCGTTACCCACTGCTTTGTCTGTCCAACTGTCCTTCTCTCTCTTTGGGCTCATCTCCACCTATTGTTTACTCCTTATCTCCTTCCCCCCATTTTCTGCAAAATAAAAACATTTTCCTGGCTACCATCAATTCTGAGGAAGGGTCATTGGACCCAAAATGTTAACTCTGGTTTCTCTTCACAGATGCTGCCAGACCAGCTGATTTTTTCCAGCAATTTCTGCTTTTTGTTTCTGATTTCCAGCATCTGCAGCTCTTTTGGTTTTCGCAAAGTGTAGTGACCCTACCTCTGAGCCAGGAGGCCTACGATCAAGTCCAACCTGCTCCAGTGGTGTGTCATAAATCCACAACAAGTCCTGTTCATTGCTTGCTGAGATACAATGGCTCCTAGACTGCCAACTACTCAGTCTCAAAGTTTTCTTCCCAGTTCTCAGATCCCTCCATAGCCCTGTTCCTTCTCCTATCTCTGTAATCTCCTTCTGCCCCACACCTGCTGAGATCTCTTCACTCCTCTATTTCAGGCCTCCTTCTCATCCTGCACCATTAGTGGCCATACCTTCAGCTCCCTAGGCCCTAAGTTCTGGAATTCTCTGCCTAAACCTCATTGATGATGCTCCTTCACACCTATCTTTGACCGACCTTTTGGTCACTTGCCCTACTATCTTCTCATGTTCAACAACAAGCTACGCTGCTGTGAAGTACCTTGGTATGTTTTACTATATTGAAGGCACAATATAAAAACAAGTTGTTGCTACCGTTGATAGAAAGAAAAACTACGAGTAGTCGTGGTGAACAGCAGACTACCTTGTTCCTCCCCTCCAGAATCTCTGTGCTGGTTTCAATGCTCTCAATCTTGTTGATAGAGCTCCCTGTTGAGATGTCCCTCCAATTTCGGCACTCGGGGGTCCTGTCCCGAGGTCGACGCATCTTGGATGCTCGATGTCCCCTAAAGTTATGAGAGAAACCAGTAGAAATGTTATATTCATCAGAAAAGAAAAGTCTGAAGGGTGACCTAATGGAGATTGAAAGGGTAGTGGAGAGAAGCTAGAATTGTTGTTAGAATCCCTACACAGTGTGGAAACAGGCCCTTCAGCCCAACAAGTCCACACTGACCCTTGGAGCATCCCACCCAGACCCATCCCCCTATAACCCACACACCCTGAACACTATAGGCAATTTAACATGGCCAATCCACCTAGCCTGCACATCTTTGGACTGTGGGAGGAAACTGGAACACCTGGAGGAAACCCATACAGACACAGGGAGAATGTGCAAACTCCACACAGACAGTCACCCAGGGCTGGAATTGAACCCAGGTCCCTGGTGCTGTGTGGCTGCAGTGCTAACCACTGAGCCACCGTGCTGTTTCCACTACATAGGAGGTTAAAATTGGAAGGGGGAGGGGGCATAAATATGGGGCATTCACAAGAAACCTCTTTAGCCAAAAAGTGTTACTGCAGTGAATGAGGGAGATGGTGGCATAATGGCAATGTCTTGCCTACTAAACCAGAATTGCAGGCTAATATATTGGGTTCAAATCCCATCCTAGCAGGTGGTGAACTATGAATCCATAAGATCAGAATTATGCCATTCAGCCCATCGAGTCTGCTCTGCCATTCAATTTTGGCTGATATATGTCTCAACCCATTTCTCCTGCCTTCTCCCTATAACTCTTTATTCCCTTAATAATTAAGAACTTATCTATTTCTGTCTGAAATACACTCAATGACTTGGCCTCCACAGCCTCCTGTGGTAATGAGTTCCACAGATTCACCACCCTCTGGCTGAAGAAATTCCTCCTCATCTCAGTTCTACAAGTCTGTCCCTTCATTCTGAGGCTGTGGTCTTGGATCTTAGTCTCGCCTACCAGCAGAAAAATCTTCTCCACTCTATCAGAACCTCTCAAGTTTCAATGAGATTCCCCTCATTTCTCTAAACTCCATCAAGTCTGATAAAAATCTGGAATTAAAAAAGCATAATGGCAACTATGCAACCTTTGTCAGTTGTCATAAAAACCCCATCTGGTTCACTAAGGTCCTTTCAGGAAGAAAATGTGGTGTCCTTGCCAGGTCTGGCCTATGTGTGACCCCAGACCCACGGCAATGTGGTTGAGTCTGAACTGTCCTCGGAGCATAGTTAGGGCTGAGTAATAAATGCTGACCTAGCCAAGATTGAATTAAAACTATGGAACTCAGTCCCTCGAAGAACGTGAATAAGAGATTTATTTAAGATGAAGCCAATTGTACACATGAGGGAGAAAGGAAAAGAGCGGAAGAGGGAGGGGAGGAGGCTCATGTACTGTATGAATGGGTTGGTTTCTGCATTACAATTTTCATGACTTTTTCTAATTGGGGATCGATGGAATCAAAATTCACAGATTCTCCCCTTTATGCCGTACTAGAATACAGTTCTGAATGGTGGTGAAAGTGAAGGTTCCTCTTGGACTAGTGGGACTACAACCAGAGCAAAGCTCCTGGTCCCATTGTGGCTCAGCCATATGAGGATTATGGGGTACGGTGTTCGGGGATGGATAAAGGCCAGGAAAGCAATATGGATTGGGCGTTCAATTGTGGGAGGAACAGACAGCCTTTCTGTGTCTAGAAATTCTAAACCAGTAGCTGACCTCTTGGCACAAGGGTGAAGGATGCCACTGAGTGGCTGGAGAGCATTCGGAAGGTGAAGGGTTAACACCAGCTGACGTTGCATATCAAAACAACGACTTGGTAGAAAGAGGGTGTTTGGGGCTTGAGATCCTCCAGATAGATTATAGGGATCTATTGTCTTAAATGTAGAATCTCAAAAAGGTGGTAATTTCTGGTTTATTCCTGATTGCACATACAACAGTGAAAGGAGAATGATGAAGGTGAATATGTGCTTGGAGGGATGGTGAAGAAGGGAGGCCCTTTGACTCCTGGGTGATCAGGATGAGTATTGAGAAGGTCAGATCTTGACAAGCTAGACAGGTTGTGCATCACCAGTAGCAGGGTTAATGTTCTCACAGGAGGTTTGCTAGAGGAGGATTTCAGCTGTCTGAGAGATGGAAAAGGAAACGAGAACCTGAAAATGGAGAAAGGAAGAGCTGAAAATAGAAGGCAGAAAATAAGTTAATGAATATGGGAGCAGAGAAAACAAAGCTTGAAAATGGACAACAAAGGAAATGTTCAGTGATTAGTGGCATATACTTCATTGCAGAAGTCTGAGGAAGGGTCACCGGACCCAAAACGTTAACTCTGTTTTTTCCTTCACAGATGCTGCCAGACCTGCTGAGCTTTTTCTAGCAACTTTGTTTTTGTTCCTGATTTAGAGCATCCGCAGTTCTTTTGGTCTTTTTTAAAAAGATAGATGGTGCTCCTATTTGTATAAAAATGCTTATTATTCCAGGATCACACAGGATTCCACCTTCTTTTACCTGCTGCAGGTTATCCCTATAAATCAGCTCCACCTCATCTCCTCCCCCTGACCTCTAACGTGGATTTCGTTGTCATGATAATCCAGAACATCTGATCATTTGTCTCCATCACTTCCCTCCTTTCCTCTATAGCCCACTGAATGAAACTTCCTTGGAGGCTCATTCTTACTCTAATCCTGAATATGTTTCCTTCTCGAGTGTCTTTCCAATTTCTCCTCAGATTGACTATTAGATTGATACCTGGAGTGAGGGGATAATCATATGATGAAGGGTTTGACAGAATGAGTTTGTTCCCATGAGAGTTTAGAAGACCAAGGGGTGACTTGGCTAAAGTGTATGGGATCTTGAATGGAGTTGACAAGGCAGACTTGGAAAGGCTATTTCCTTTTGTAGGTCAGTCCAGAGCTAGCGGGCACAGATTTAAAATTAAGAGCCCTGCCTTTAGGTCAGAGATAAAGAGAAACTTCTTTCCAGAGTTGAGACTTTGGAACCCTCTGTCTCAGAAGGTAGTGGAGGTGAGGTCATTCATTTTTTATATTCATTCATGGGATGTGGGTATCATGTGCTGGGCCAGCAGTTATTATCCACCCCTAATTGCCCTTGAGAAGGTGGTGGCAGGTGCCTTCTTGAACCACTGCAGTCCATTTGATGTAGGTAGACACACAATGTTGTTAGGGAAGGAATTCCAAGACAGTGAAGGAATGGCAGTACATTCTAAGTCAAGATAGTGAGTGAGTTGGAGGGGAACTTGCAAGTAATGGTGTTTCCATGTACCCTTGTCTTTGTGGACAGTAATGCTTCTGCATTTGGAAAGTGTTGTTGGAGGAGCTTGGTGCAGTACAGTGGCTCAGTGGTTAGCACTGCTGCCTCATAGCACTGGGACCCAGGTTTGATTCCAGCCTCAGGCGACTGTCTGTGTGGAGTTTGCACGTTCTCCCTGTGTCTGTGTGGGTTTCCTCCCACAGGCCAAGGATGTGCGGGTGAGGTGGATTGGCCATGCTAAATTGCCCCACACTGTCTAGGGTGGGAAATGCAGGGGTGGGTGTGGGTGGGATGCTCTGCGGAGGGTCTTTGTGGACAGTAATGCTTCTGCATTTGGAAAGTGTTGTTGGAGGAGGTTGGTGCAGCACGGTGGCTCAGTGGTTAGCACTGGGGACCCAGGTTTGATTCCAGCCTCAGGCGTCTGTCTGAGTGGAGTTTGCATGTTCTCCCACCACCTTCTCAAGGGCAATTAGGGGTGGATAATAACTGCTGGCCCAGCACTGAGCCACCGTGCTGCACCAAGCTCCTCCAACAACACTTTCCAAATGCAGCCCTCAGAACTATAATCTCACTCTTGCTTGGAAACATTGAATGTTTTGGCTTCAACTGTTTCTGTGGCAGGGAATCCCACAGAGTCACCTCTCCCTGGGTGAAGACATTTCTGCTCATCTCAGTCCTAAATGGCCCAATCTGAAGCCTTAGAGTGTGGACACCTGATTCTGACTATCAGGATATGCTAGAAGGATCATCACATAAGACCATATGTTTTCTTGGGGCTATATGGGCAATCTGCTGGGTGCATACTATGGACTACCAAACTGTCAGAGGGTGAGCTTGGTTGGCGAGACGGCTAGTTTGTAATGTAGAGTGCCACCAACAGTGTGGGTTCAATCCCTATACCAGTCGTTTCCATTTAGATTTCACCTTTTCAGCCTTGCCCTTTGCCTGAGTTATGGTAAGCGTCAGGTTAAACCACCACCAGCTCTCTCTCTCTCTCTCTCTCTCTGATGAGTTTCAGTGGGGTTATGGTGCCTTTACTTTACCTTAAATGCTAGAGAAACACAAAGGGTGGGGGTGAGATTAAAAAGGAAATTAGGAAAGCAAAGCGAGGGCATGAAAAAATATTGAACTAGTAAAACCCAATGACACCCAAAATATCGTATAAAGATATCAACAGTAAAAGGATAACCACCAAGGTCAGATGTGAAATATCTCCAGCTCTTAAGAGAAGCAAGGGAGGAAATAATAGAGGTTCTGACCATCATTTTCCAATTCTCTGACTCCAGGCGTGGTGTGAGAGGACAAGCTAACATTGCATTGTTGTTGAAACGGGAGGAAGTGATAGCCCTAGTAATTACAGATCAGTCAGCTTAACCTCAATGGGAATTTATTGGAAAAAAACATTCTGAGGGTCAACATAAATAGTAATTTGGAAAGAATGTATCACGGAAAGTCAGCATTAAGTTGCTAACAGAATAGCACGCCTGACTCAGTTGATTGATTTTTTTTTAAAGTAGCAACAAGGAGTTTCTATGCGGTTAGTACATTTGAAGTGGACTACACGGATTTTAGTATAGCTTCTGAGAAAGCTTCAAGTAGCAGACTGATCAGAAAAACAAGAGCCATGAGACCCAAGGGAATAGAACAAGTGAATGCAAAATTGGCTCGGTGACAGGAAGCAAAGGATTCTGGTTGATTGGTGACCTTGTGACCAAAAGACTTCCCAGTGGGATCTGGAAGGTCCTTGCTTTTTAAGTTTATATGTGGCAACTATGATTAAGAAGACTGCAGATAATACAAAAATTTTGTGGTTATTAGTGAGGAGGAAAACTGTAAATTGTGGGAAGCTATCAATGGGTTGGTAAAGTAGGCAGACAAGTGATCAAATGGAATTGATTCCGGAGATGCATTGGTGAAAGACAAAAAAAGGTAAGAGGCTAACATCATAAATAGTAGGACATTGAGAAGTGTCATAAGGGATATAAAATATGGGCAATAAGTCTTTCAAATTGCATTGACTAATTTAAAAATCTTGGACATTGGGATTAAGAGAAAAAAAGAGCTAAAAATGAGCTGGGACACTTTAAAATGGCCATCAATGTCACTGAAAGTCTCAGGAATATAAAAAGAGCTGTCTAACGGACTGAGACAGGACAAACTGCTTAACAGCGCTAGTCCAAAGTGGAGGTGAGAAAAGAGACAAGTTGCCCTCCAGTGTGAGATGTTTGGAATGGGCATGAACGGGTTTTGGGAGGGGTTGTGTATGACGAAATACCTTGATCATAAGTATTACTGGAACAAAGAGTTATATCCAAACTGGTTATACAAAGAACAGGACTGACACTCAATCCTGCCCCATCACCTTTCATCCTTACTTGGTCAGGACTCCATGTGACTCCAGACCCACAGCAATGTGGTTGACTCTTCACTGTCCTCTGAAATGGCTGAACAAGCCACTCAGTTCAAGGGCAATTAGAGATGGGCAGTAAATGCTGGCCTGGCTGATGCTGCCCAAAGCCATGAATGAATAAAAAAAAATACTGTTCTTTCTTTGTCTCAAGAAAACTTTATTGCTTGGCTCCTTATTGTTTACAGCAAAACCTGGTCAAGATTCTGAATTGGGGAGCATTATAGACACTTGCAAAAAGGACTGAAACCTTTGTCTTGACCAACCAAGGAGGTTAAAGAGAGAGAACTGGTTCATCTTTTGTCACCTTGTTGTACCCAGTAGAAGACAGGGGCTTGGAAAGTTCCTTAGAAAATATTGAATAGGCTGAGATGCGTTTTCCTTGGAACAGTGGAGGCCAAAAGGAGATTTATGTGAGGTATATATACATTTATGGGGGGTGGAGATTGAGAGGACAGGAAGGGATTTACCTTCAATAATAAAGAGGTCAATAATGAAGGGGCAGCATGGTGGCTCAGTGATTAGCACTGCTGCCTCACAGCACCAGGGACCCAGGTTTGATTCCACCCTTGGGCAACTGTCTATGTGGAGTTTGCACATTCTCCCCCTATCTGCATGGGTTTGCTCCAGTTTGCTCCCACAGTCCAAAGATGTGCAGGTTAGGTGGAATGGCCATGCTAAATCAGACATGTGGAGATTAGGTGGGTTATAGGGGGATGGGTCTATGTGGACTTTTTGGGCCGAAGGGTCTGTTTCCACACTGTAGGGATTCTATGGTAACTCTGGATTACAGTATAGTTGTCTGGCATTTTTCACCACTAGTTAATGGAGACTGGGACTCACTGACTGAAAGAGTTGTAGAGGCAGAGATTTTAATTGTGTTTAAAAAAGATTCTCGGGTGTGCACTTGAAGTGCTGTGAGGCACAGAGTTGTAAACTAAGAGCTGCAAAGTGGGCTTAGGCAGGACAGCTTGTTTTAATAACTGACACAAACAAGATGGGCCAAATGGCCTCCTTTTCTAAGATGTGTTTTCTATGTATAACCCAGCTCCAAAATCTGCCCTGTTTTGTTTAATCTGATGGGCAGAACACTTCAGGACATGACTGAGACATAATCAATGTATTGAGGGGCCGAGTCCTGTCCTGGGGCTATGTGTTAGAAGAAGTGAACAAGCAGCTTTAGAAAAACAGGAAGAAACCAAGAGTCAGGATTACTGCAACATCGTCTCAGCTTGAAACAAACAGCGATGTATTGGCAGAAAAGACAGCGTGAAAAATTCATTGCTGCGTCTGTTTCCTCACCAATTTGGCATTCAACAAAGTCTCTTAGCTATTAAAGGTGTACCGTTGCTTTATCTAAAATAAATCAAACAATCCTTTCATAAAACACTCTTGACACAGACCTCAGCAACAACAATCAGTCTAATTGTTTGATTTATTTTGCCAGCTCTTAGACGTTTCAGATTTGTGGATTTAAGTTGAGGGAAGGCCCTGCAAAAATTTTTAGATCTGATGCCTGAAAGTGATTTTTTTTTAAATCAAGGAATGAAATGTGCAGCGAGCTGTCAGACAATGTGTGGTTGTTCCATTTCAGATTCCTTACATTCAAAACCCCAAAACTGAAGGAGCTAAACTGTGAACTGCAAGAAAAAGACAGAGACTTAGCACATATGATCAGAGCTGTGAGTACATTCAAACTGAAATTCAAACTGGATCAGTAATCCTCCCAGTTAAAAAATAAGACGCTGCAACAGTTTCCAAGTCTGGAAAAAAGTGGTAGAAAAAAAATCAAAGATAAACAAAAGTGTTTCCACTCATAAATCTTCTGTGCCCACTTGAGGAAGTTAGCAGAGGAATTCAACAGGCGATTTCAGGAATTCGATACAATGCAACAAATTGTCATGTTTGTCTCAAATTCACTCCTTCAAGCAGACATTAGCAGGTTGGCTATCAAATTCCATCAGGTATTGGGTTTATGAAGCAATGAAGTTAGTAAGTTAGAAGAACTCTTGCTACAATTAAATAGAGGTTTATGAAACCAAATCTGGAGTATGGTGTATAGATGGATATAATTTGCCCTTGAGGGAATGCAGCAGAGGTTCACTTCAGTGGTTCCTGGGCTGAAGGGATTATCCTATGAGGAGAAATTGAGCAGAATGGGCCTGATTTCTCGAGTTTAGATGAATAAGAGGCGATCTCATTGAAATCTATAAAACTCTTGGATAGTTTGAAAGGGTGGATATATAGAAATCACATCTGTATGCAGTATTCTAGGAGGGGTCTTACTGAAGTCCTGTATAAATGCAGCAAGACCTTTGCGTTTACAATAAGGCCTAACATTCCATTTACCTACCTAATAGCATGCTGTTGTGACGAATGGTTTGAAGGAGAGTGTAAGCTGATACAGACCCTGGTAACAAGGCCTGGGATTGTCTGCATGAGTTTAAATCACTGATTCATGATACTTACAGGCTGCGGTAGGATTTTAGACCACAAGGCCCCCATGGCCTCCAGGACCATTGTATTTTCACAGGAGCAGGGATCCCGTAGACGGTGCAGGTCAGTGTCTGGCGACTTCCACGTGGGTAGATGTTGGTCGGGGAAGCCACTTCCTTCTCGTGAATCTGAGGTGGGACTGTTGAAGGGAAAGAAAGGAGTCAGTACTTCAATGCAGTGTGTGTCAGTGTGAATGAGATGATAGGTCATAATTATTAACCAGTGGAGAACCTGCAATATAGAATCTCTTCTATATTGAAATCACCTCTGTATACCCCTCCTTGATACAGATATACCCTTCTATATAACTCCCTTCCCTGATATGACGAACCTCAATACATTACTCTTCTTCCCTGATATATGATACACCCCTATATATAACTGCACTCCCAGATAGATGAAAAACTCCTATGTATAACTCTTACATATAGGACACACATTTTGTCATTCCAGTGAAGTCAATGAAATGGATTCTGTAAAGAAAAATACATACCCACTTCAGTGTTTTCACATCTACCATGTTTTCACATCTATTCCAGTGACTCCACCCCATTTCAGCATCTTTACATCTGCCCCAATGCCATTACGCCTACTTTAGTATCTTCTTTGTCAGTTAATACGCTTGAAATTGTATAGCAATTGGAACTGCAGTAATTTAGGCATATCACATCAACAAATGGGGAACACAGACGCCTAATAATTTACTCTGTAATGTCAGGAACTCAACCCACCCACCTAATCTTCTTTCACAGCCATAGTACATGTGATCCTGTCAAGAGGGAATTTTTATCCTAAGTCACCGAAATTGGGAAACTTATGGGATTGGTTGGCTACCTGTTATAATTTACATCAACGGACTGGGCAATGTTATTTTAAAATTAAATCTTGGGCCTTTTCTACCTGAGTTCCGCAACATTGCATTGGCCCCTTGGATTAATGTTACTGATAGAAATTTGGCAATAGCTTAATTTGGATACTTATAAAGGCAGTGCTGGCTTTCACTATATCAGTTGCCTTGTTCTGAGGAAAGATCACCAGACCCAAAAGTTTAACTCTGATCTTCTTCACAGATGCTGCCAGACCTGCTGAGCAACTTCTGTTTTTGTTCCTCATTTACAGCATCCGCAGTTCTTTCAGTTTTTATATCGGTTACCTTGTTGACCAAAGCCACAATGGGAGCTGTGAACATTATTGTGTTTTTGAAGGTTTGAAGTTTTGTATTTGGATTTGCTGCTCCTGTTTATTTTCCTGCCTGGGACTTGCATTTGAAACAAGCCAGCACAACTGTATATTTCAGAACAATTTTCAGTTATCTTTGAAGTACTTCAATTTTTCACAGATAACCTGATGACCCTGATGTGATGATGTTTAGGTTTCAAAACTAAAGTTCAGTCAGTAACTGCCCCTCAAAGTGACTCCGATATCTCCACCCCCTGCCTCAGCGTGGCACAGACCCACCCATCCACGTGACAGGACTGGCCCATGTGACAGGGCATCCCACTCAAAGTGTGACAGGGGTGACACGACCCTGCCTTTCCCCTGTAGCCCTGCAAATTTTTCCTCCAATGATAATGATCCAATCCCTTTTGAAAACCCCAGTTGATCCCTGCCTCCATCACAATCTCACGATGTGAAAAAGTTCAACAGGCTACCATTGTATTTTTTGCCAATTCCTTTAAATCTTTGCGCTCTAGTTCGTGATCCTTCCAACATTGAGAAAACAGTTTCTCCTCATCTACTCTGTCCAGATCCCTAATGATTACACATCCCCTTTTCAAAACACCCCTCAATCTTCTCCTCTCTATCTATGTAACTGAAGCTTCTCATTCTTGGATCCATTCTCAGAATCTTTTGTGCACACTCTGTAGTGATTATTAATTTTGTCCCATTGTTTCCTCACCACCAAGGTTAACTCTAGTCGCTAGATTTATATTTAGACCTTTTTTTTGGAACAAGGATGTCACCTTTACAGTTCTGCAGTCCTCTGGCACCTTCCCCACATCTAAAAATGTCTGGAAAATTGTGGTCACTACCTCTGCAATTTCCACTCATTTCCCTCAGCACCCTTGGATGCAGCAGTCAAGTTCAATAACACTTCATCATTCATTTTTAATCCCTTCAAGAGTCTGAACGGCCTCCTTTCTCACCATGACCTTGGCCACATCTGTTTCCACCTCCCTGGCCCTACACTCATCCCTGGAACATCTGGATAACAAGGATATCTACGTCAGATTTCTAGTTATTGACTATAACTCTACCTCCAATCTCTGAGACCTAGGCCTCTGCTCCCCCGCTGCGCAACTGGATCATTGACTCACAAACTGCAGTCAGTAAGGATAGGCAACAATGCTTCCTCCATGATAATCCTTAGCACCTATGCCTCCCAGGCTGCATTCTCAGCCCCTTACTGTACTCCTTACACACTCATGATTGTGTGGCCAAATTCTATTCTAACTCCATTTACACATTTGCTGGTGATGCCACCATAGTGGGTCAGACTTTAGACAACGACAAGACAGAGTGCAGGAAAGAGATAGACACCTTCGTGGCATGGTGTAAATACAACAATCTGTCCCTCAGTGTCAACCAAAGGAGCTGGTCATTGGCTTCAGGAAGCGGAGTGGAGGACACGCCCCTGTCTGTATCAATGGTGCTGAGGTGGAGGTGTTTAAGAGCCTCAAGTTCCTTGGAGTAAATATCACCAACATTCTGTCCTGGTCCATCCAAGTCAATGCTACACTCAAGAAAGCATAACAACACCTTTACTTCCTCAGGAGGCTAAGGAAATCTGGCATATCCAAAATGACTCTTACCAATTTTTATAGATGCACAGTAGAAAGCACCTTGTCTGGATGCATCACAGCCAGATACGGCAACTGCTCTGCCCAAGACCACAAGAACTTACAGAGAGTTGTGAATGCAGCCCAGTCCTTTACACAAACCAGCCTTCATTCCATTGACTCCGCCTATACTTCCCACTGCCTCGGGAAAGCAGCCAACATCATCAAAGACTCCTCCCACCCTGGTTACACTCTCTTCCACCCTCTTCCATCGGGCAGAAGATACAAAAGTTTGAAAACATGTACCAACAGATTCAAGAACAGTTTCTTCCCAGCTGTTATCACTTTTGAATGGATGTCTCATGTTTTAGAATTGATCTTTCTCTGTACATTCTCTGTCGCTGTAACACTATATTCTACATTTTGTTTTATTACCCTGCTGTACTATGTATGGTATTTTTCATTCTATCTCAGTACGTGTGATAACAATCAAATCAAATCAAATTGAACCAAATCCTTGGTAAAGGTGGTTGCCAAGTATTCATTTACTATTTCAGCAATGCCCCCCTCCACTTTAAATACTTCTTTGTTAACTAATTGCCTCAGTGCTCCCCTACTGCCCTTTTACTAGTTACATGCCTGTAGAAATGTTTTGTATTCCCTTTTATGTTAATTGCCAGTCTCTTTTCATACTCTCACTTTGCTTTTCTTATTTCTTGCTCAATTCCCCTCTGAATCTTCTATATTTGACATGATTCTCAATTGATTTATCCACTTGAAATCTGTCGTAAGGAAATATTTGCTGCTTCATCTTACTCTCCCTCTGTTTTGTCATGCAAAGAGCTCTGCATTTGTTTGCCTGTCTTTCTCCTTCATAGCAATATATCTTGACTATACTAGAAATATCTCTTCATTAAAGGCAGCCCATTGTCCAGTTACTGCGATATCTGATCATCGTTAGTTCCAATTTATTGGGAAAGATCTATTTTTACCCCATTGAAGTTGGCTTATCCCAGTTAGTTGTTGCTGCCCTAGATTGTTACTTGTCCTTTTCCATAGCTAACACAATCATCACTGTCCTCTAAATATTCCCCCAATTGATCAACTTGGTCCACTTTATTCCCAGCAACTAGTTCCACTTGGAAATGCCTCCTTTCTCCTTGTTGGAAACATACTGGTGCAGCAAATACTCCTGAACTCTCAACTCTTGCCTTCTTTTGTCCTTTACGCTACTACAGTCTATATATTTGGAATCCCTACAGTGTGAAAGCAGGCCATTCAGCCCATCGGGTCCACGCTGACTCTCTGAAGAGCATCCCACTCAGACCCACCTTCCTGACCTTGTCCCTGCATTTCCCATGGCTAAACCACCAAGCCCATATATCCCTGGACACTATGGGCAATTTAGGCACGGCCAATCCACCCTAACCTGCGCATCTTTGGACTGTGGGAGGAAACCGGAGCACCTGGAGGAAGCCCATGCAGACACAGGGAGACAAAAATAGGAATCGCTAGAAAAGTTCAACAGGTCTGGCAGCATCTGTGGAGAGAAATCAGATACGGGGAGAATGCAGAAGTTTCACACTGACAGTCAGAACAACTACTGTCTCTCCATGCGATGTAATCTAAAATTCCTGCACTATAGATGATACTGAACAATGCCATTTTACCTTTTTTTTTGTTTTTTAGCAGTAGTCAAACAAGTTCTGTCTGTTTATTTTGTTGCTGTATCCTAGTAAGGGTCACTGTAGATGAAACCTGTAGCCCAGTGAGAATTGTTTCAGAGATAGTAGGAACAGGTGTGTGTGTGTGGAACTCATACCCTGGTGAGGGATAGTGTATGTACCATGTGGGACCTTATCAAAAGCCTTGCTGATGTTCAAGTAGAATATGTCAAATGCATTGCCCCCATCTACACACCTAGTAACCCCCTCTAAAATGTACTGGCTTAAAAATCTCTACTGGATGCATTTTAAGAATTCTGCTCCCTCTAAAGCTTTGACACTCTGCTACCCCAGATAATGTTGGAGAACTTGAAATCCCCCATTATCACTACCCTATTACTTTTGCACTTCTCTGAAACTTGCCTATGTAAATGCACTCTATTTCTCTCACACTGTTAGAAGGCCAATAGTACTGTCCCAACAATGTGATTACTCCCGTTCGGTTTTTAATTTCTACCCATATGGCTTCATTCGTGGAGCCTCCTAAAACGTCATCCCTCTTTCCTGCTGTAATTGATTCCCAGTTCAGTATTGCAGCACCCCCTTCTCTTTTATGGCACAGTGCCACAGTGGTTAGCGCTGCTGCCTCACAGTGCCAGGGAGCCAGGTTTGATTCCACCATCAGGCCACTGTGTGGAGTTTGCACATTCTCCCTGTGTCTGCGTGGGTTTCCTCCGGGTGCTCCGGTTTCCTCCCACAGTCCAAAGATGTGCAGGTTTGTGTGGATTGATAAATTGCCCATTGTGTCCAGGGGTTGGTGGGTTAACCATGGGAAATGCAGTGTTATGGGAATAAGTTGGGTTTGGATGGGATGTTCTTCGGAGAGTCAGTGTGGACACGATGGGGTAAATGGCCTGCTTCTACACTGCAGGGATTCTATGATTTTTACCTCCTTCCTGTTTTGCCTGAACACTATATATTCTGGAATATTGAGCTACCAATCGTGGCCCCCTCTCAACCATGTCTCAGTAATAGCAATGACATCATTCTACATGTTTTAATTTGGGCCTCGTTCATTCAATTCTTGCATTAAAATAAATACCATCCTGCCTTTGCTAAACTCCCTTGTGCCTTCACTGGCTTATAATTTCTATGCCTTCTTGACTCGCTTGCTGCCTCTTCTAATTCTGGCAGTGCCTCTTCCCCTGCTGAACCTTCTCGCAGGATATCACCCCTGTACACCAGCATGAAGCAGCGTGTGTGGAACCTATGCCCGGAGTGACACTGCACACCAGGAGGAGAACAGACATAATGCTGTTGATGAAGGCGTATAATACAGAGGCTGGATGTGACACCTAAATCCAAAGTAATTAGGAACTAATCAGATCATTCTTCTTTTGCAAGAGAATTCTCACTGGCGTTTTACCATTGACCACCAGCTGCAGATGGAGTCGCTCCTCTAGTTTGGCTTTGCTGTTTCGTAGCACAATGGTGTAGTTCCCTGCTTCCTGCTCGGTCACATCCCCGATCACCAAACCCGATGATGAAAGTTTCACCTTGTTAAAGGATGGACTTTTACTGATAAATTTTCCATTTTTGTACCTGAAATAAAAAATCAAGTGGTTATTTTCAACTTACCAATGAGGAAGACGCGTTTTGAGAGAGAGCGAAGGAGAGAAAAGATGGAGGGAGTAGAAAAGGCAAAAGAGACGAGGTCAGAAGGAGGAGGGGAGAAGAAGGAGGAGAGAATTAGAAGCAGACGAGGTGAAAGAGGGGGAAGAAGCGGAGGGAGAGGAGGATGAGGACAGAAATTAGGGATAAGTATGAAGTTATTCACTTTGGTAGTAAAACAGAAAGGCAGAATATTTCTTAAATGTTGAGAGGTTGGGAAGTGAGTGTGTCCAAATAAACCTGTATCTCTTTGTACATGTGTCACTTAAAGTTAAAATGCATGTGTAGCAAATAATTAGGGAGGGAAATAATATGTTGGCCTTCATTGCATGGGGGTTTGAGTAATGGGGAAAAAGTGTTTTGCTACAGTTGTACACAGCCATGGTAAGACCTCACATGGAGTGTTATACAGACTTTTGGGTCACTTATCTAAGGAAGGATATATTTGCCACAGAAGGACCGCGATGGAGGTTCACCAGATGGATTGTGTTATGAAGACAGATAGACGGATAGGGTCTGTATGAAAATTGAGAGGTGATGTCATTTAAACTCATAAAAGTTTTGGATGGGGTGGGTGTAGATAAGATGTTGGGGTGGGTGTAGATAAGGTGTTTCTCCTGACTAGTGAGTCTTAAACCAGGGACATAATCCCTGTAATGTTTGACATTTTATGTCTGTCTGTCTATCTATCTATCTATCTATCTATCTGTCTATCTGTTTATTTATTCTTACAGTAAGAAGACTATAGTGCTGAACCTTTTAAGTTATTTCTTTACTTTTCTACTTCTGCAACTAAGATTATGTACCTAGGTACTTCGTATCTATCACGGTTCTGTGTGTGGCAACATTGTACACGTTTCACTGTACACTTTGTACCCCATACTTGCGTACACGGGACAATAAAACCTAAACCTAATCTCAGGATAATGGGTAAACCCTTTAGAAACATAAGGAATAGAAGCAGAGGTAGGTCATTTGGCCCAATGAGACTGTTCCACCATGCACTATGATCATGGTTGATCCTATTTCAATGCTCAATACAGGGGGACCATAATTTTCAAACGTCTGATTTATGAACGTCAGAGGTAGTAAGAACTGCTGATTCTGGAATCAGAGATAACACAGTGTGGAGCTGGATGAACACAGCAGGTCAGGCAGCATCAAAGGAGCAGGAAAGTTGACGTTCCTTTTCTGGAGAAGGGTCCCGACCTGAAACGTCAACTTTCCTGCTCCTCTGATGATGCCTGGCCTGCTGTGCTCCTCCAACTCCACACTGATTTATGAACGTGATCCCTATACAGAGATGTAATTTTAAACATCCAGCTTATTAATGTTTCCTGTAGTTACAAATGCCCTGCATTATGTTCTAACATGCGTACAAATCGACCTGCGAACAATGACTGAACTTGTTCAGACTCGGGATCTGCCTGTACTCCTCATATCCCTTGATACCCTGAGCCTCTAGAAATATACATATTAATTTGTTCAAGATATTCAGCGGCTCTGCCTTCACAGCTTTCAGGGTTAGAGAATTCCACAGGTTCACCAACCTCTGGATGAAGAATGTTCGCCTCACCCCCATCAAATATGATCTCCCTGTATCCTGAGACCATGGTCCCTTGTTCTGGATGCTCCTGGTTGGAGGAAACATCACCCCAGCACCCAGTCAGTCCAGCCCTGTCAGATATTTATATGTTTCAATGAGATCTGTTCTCCTGCTTCCAAGGTCTGATGAATACAGACTGAATCTTTCCTTGTATGCCAAAGCTGCCACCCCAAAAAATCAGGCCAAGCAGCATCAGAGGAGCAGGAAGGCTGACGTTTCGGGCCT
>JAHRHZ010000289.1:40332219-40350738 GCA_024137785.1 Ginglymostoma cirratum | reverse complement strand
CAGAGGGTCAGTACTGAGGGAGCGCTGCACTGTCAGAGGGGCAGTACGGACGTAACAGAGCACTTTGAGCAGTCAGTTCTGATGGAGTACTGCACTACTTGCTGGTTAGTACTGAGGATATATTACATTAATAAAGGCACAGTACTGAGGGAGAAACTCATGAGTGCAGAGGAAGTACTGAGGGTGTGATGCACTGGTGAAATGCAGTGCCAAGGGCGCAGTGCCAAGGGCATGATGTGTTAGCTCAGGTGCAATATTGAGGCAGCCTTGCAATATTTTAGGGGCAGGGCTCGGAACGCAATGCAGTGATGCAGGGATAATACTAAGGCAATGTTTTGTTGGCAAAAAAGATTTTAAACTGATGCCTGCCTGGTTTCTCAGTTGGGTATAAAAGACACAACAGCAGCATTTCAAACAAATCATGAGGACAATGTCTCGCCTGCGCTACCCCCACTTTGCTGTCCTAGCCAATGTTTATCCTTGAACCATCATCATTAGGGCAGATGATCTGGTGACCATATTGGTGATCTGTTGTTGTGCAATCTTGCTAAACGCAAATTTGCAGTTGCATTTCCTATAGCACAATGGCGACCACACTTCATTTCATTGGCTGTGAAGTGGTTTGGGACTTGACGAAATTCTGAAACTCGCTGTGTAAACTGCAGGCAGAAGGTTGGTATGGAAAAAGGTGATTCCTTCCTCCCCAAGTGAAGACACACACTCTCCAGTCATGTGCAAAGAGGGTCAAACATTACTCAGCGGAGCCCCGACGTGGGCAACAGGCAGACTGTATCTTCTTACCGTGCACAATGACCTCTGCTGTTCTCTCCTTAATGTCGAAGCCATTATTGGCCCTGCAGATGTAGGTGCCCCCCTCCGCCATTGTTACGTTATTTATGATGAGAGTACTGCTCAGTTCTAACCCTTCGTTCAGCTCACGTTTTTGCGATGAAATCACTGGTCGATCAGCCTGGGCCAGGTTAAAAACAGACAAAACACATCATTCAGCAACTCACCGACACGGCCAAAGTGTCCAGAGATACCACAGAGGCACCAATTATTAAAGAAAGTACCTGAGGGGTTTCTTTGGAAGTAAACTATCCATCTCCTTGAGCCTTGATGCCCCATTAAATGAGACCTTGATCTGTACCCTAACTCTGTGCAGCTGTGATGGTGCCATAATATGTAATAGGTTAATGGTGAAAAATCAATCAAGTTCACTCACTGACCTCCAGTTTCAACAGCATTTATGTAATGTAGTGTTTCCTGATTGTTTTACTGTCTTCATTATTTCATGAGATATGGGTGTCACTAGCAAAACGAGCATAGTTGCCCATCCCTATCGTTCTTGAACTGAGTGGTTCACAAGGGCCATTTTAGAGTGTCGTTAAGGGTCAACCACATTGCTGTAGGTCTGGAGTCACATGCAGCCCAGATCAGGTAAGGATGGAAGATTTCCTTACTTAAAGGATGTTAATAAACTAGATGGACTTTTAATCAAAGGAAGTTGTCATGGTCACCATTTTATATTCCAGATGTATTCATTGAATTGAAATTCCATCCACCTCTCTGGTGAGATTTAAACCCATGTCCCCAGAGAATTAGTCTTGGCCTCTGGATTATCACTCCTTTCATTTTTATTTTCCTTTCAGAACTAAGCCTGTCCAAATCCTCAAGATAGAAGCAGGGAGGTTGTTTCCACCGGCAGTGAAACTAGAACTAGGGGTCTTAGCCTCAAAATTAGGGGGAGCTGATTTAGGACGGATCTGAGGAGGAACTTCTTCACCCAAAGGGTTGTGAGTCTGTGGAATTCCCTGCCCAGGGAAGCAGTTGAGGCTACCTTGTTGAATGTTTTTAAGGTAAAGATAGATAGATTTTTGAACAGTAAAGGAATTAAGGGCAAGCGGGCTGGTAAGTGAAGCTGAGTCCACGAAAAGATCAGTCATGATCTTTTAAATAGCAGAGCAGGCTTAACAGGCCAGATGGCCAACTCCTGCTCCTATTTCTTGTGTTCTTATGTAAAACATTTATATCTTCCCCACAGCACACATTCCTGCTTGGCTCTGTACCATCTGCAAATTTGGTAATATTGCATTTGTTCTCCTTGTCCAGATATTGTTAAACAACCTTTTCAGATCTGTCATGAAACACCTTTGGAGCAAGTGGGAGTTGACTCCAGATCTTCTGGTACAGAGGTAGGGACACTACCACTGCACCATAAGAGCCCTTTAACCCGTTAATAGCTTAGGTCTGACTTTAACTCTACACTGCATTTTTCTCAATCAACTCAGTCCCTACCAGAGTAAATTGATTTTATTTATCCATCCTATCAAATTTCTTAAACACCTCATTAGATCACCCCTTAATCTTTATTCTCTATATTCAAAGGACTAGGTTTAAGATAATAGACAGGGGGTTTCAAAAAGATTTATGGAGAACTGTTTTTCTCCCAGAGAGTGGGGTATTTGGAACTCATTGTCGGAAAGAATGGTAAAGGTGAGAACCAACACACATTTAAGAAATATTTAGTTGAACACTTGAAATGATATGGGTCAAATGCAGTGAATGGACATGATGGGCTGAAGGGCCTGCTTCTGTGCTGAAAAACTCTGTAACTTTATTGCTATTCCTTCACGACATGCCGAGTTTAAGCAACTTGCCCTCATAATTAGAGACAAAAAAGCTGCAGATGCTGGGATCCAAGGTAGACAAACAGGAGGTTGGAAGAACACAGCAGGCCAGGACTGAAGAAGGGTAATACCCGAAACGTTGACTGCTCCTTTTCTTCAGGTGCTGCCTGGCTTGCTGTGTTCTTCTCTTGTTTGTTTGCCTTCATAATTGTTTAGAGTTGATCACAACGTGACTTGCCCAGTACAAAGTACTGAATGAAAATAATGTTGGTCACCAGTGATAGATTCCAGCTCTAGTATTTAGACAGGTGACGGAGGAAAATCCTGGAATTTGACTGAAGCCAATAAATTCTTGTGGTTCGTCACTCAGCCCCTGTTTCAACACCCTCTCCATTACAATGACAGCGCAGTACTGACACGCTAATAAACATTTTCAGTGTGCCTGAAATGATGGAATCCTAAAATTATCTGAACTGGCAAAGTTATTAAGGCACTCCCACCTGGGAATCTTATTAAATTGATTTAATTATCTGACACTGAATTGCAAACAGCATCTTTGCAGTCAATTTCAGTGCAAATGGCAAATGGTCAGCTGTCTTTTTCCAACAGAACCGTTGTGCACAATGAGTGTGAACAGCACACATGCTGGGAACTGGACCTCAGGAAGTCCATCCTCTGGTTTGTTATTCCATATCAAATTCTCAAGGCCAATTTAGGGGTGGGCAACAAATGTTGGCCTTGCCAGTGGTGCCTATCAATGAATGCAAAATAACATAAACACGCCACAAAACTAGAAACTTGCCACCTTACCATTTTTCCCGGGTACTCCCACTGAAAGTCAACAACCACATTGAATTCTGCCTCGACAATGCAGTTCAGTACCAGCTTCTTCCCTGCCACCAGTTCAGTGTGATTAGGTTTCAGTGTAAACTTGTATATCAGTTGTCCTTTGGGAAAAAACAAATTGGGAACAAGAGCCAGATCCCATGGTTAAACGATATTTTGGTCAAGATCAAAATAAAAACCGAAAGAACTGCGGATGCTGTAAATCAGGAACAAAAACAGAAGTTGCTGGAAAAGCTCAGCAGGTCTGGACCCGAAATGTTAACTCTGACTATTTTTTTTCTCCACAAATGCTGCCAGACCTGCTGAGCTTTTCCAGCAACTACTGTTTTGGTCAAGATCAGGCTGTTTTTTCTCTGGTAATATGTAACAAGGCAGCTTTAACAAATGAGCCCAAAGTAATTGATCCCCTAGGAAACAGTAACCATAACATAGTGGAATTTAGCATTCAGTCTGAGAAGGAGAAACTTGGGTTGGAAACAACTGCGCTAAACCTAAATCAGGATAATTCTAAAGGAATGAAGGTAGGGTTGGCTAAGGTGGACTGGGAAAGGAAATTAGCAGAAAAGATGGTTGATCAACAATGGCCAACATTTAACAAAATTGTTAATTACTCTTAACAATGATATAAGGAAGTGAGGAAGAAGGATTCTAGGAAGGGTATACACTGACCATGAGTAACCAAAGTAGTTAATCATAGCATCAAACTGAAAGGACAAACATACAATGCGGCAAAGTTTAAAGGAAAGTTTTAAAAATGAATAAAAGATGATGAAAAAAGAGACAGAAAACACTTTGAGAGCAAACCTCTGTGTAATACTAAAAATGGATAGTAACAGCTTCATCAAATATAGAAAATGAAAGGCAGAGGCCAAGGTGAGCATAGATCACTTAGAGAATGAGGCTGGGGAAATAATAATGGGCAACTGACAGAGGAATTGAATAAATACGTTGCGACCGTCTTCATGTTAGAGGACACTGATAGCTTTCCAAAACTACTAGATGATCAGGGACAAAAGAGCAGGAAGAAGAAAATATATTAACTATCAGTAGAGAAAAAGTACTAGAGATACTAATGGGGTTAAAGGCCGCTAGGTCCCATGGACCTGGTGGGTTGCATCCTAAGATTTCAAAGGAAGTAGCTACAAAGATTACTGGCAGCAATCACTAACCATAGGCCAGTTAACAACATCTGTCATTGGGACAATGTTCAAATCTCTGAAAAAGAATGTAACGACAGAGCATTTAGAAATACTGTTATGTTCCCAGCTGACAGGCAAGTCAAATCCCAGACTGAAATCTGGCTTGTCGATAACATTTTTTTTGGTTTAATGTGGTCGCATTTCATTGAAACACAAAGCACACAATGCCACAGTTTTGATTCTGACAAACCAAAATAAAAGTTTACACTGCAAAAGAAATGAAGAAAAATGTAGAATAAACCAAACCATTTACATAGAACCCAAGTTTAAAGATTTTGGAATCTACCCAGTAAAATGCTATTGCATTAATCCCATCAACACTCCTTCACAGCACCCACACTTTACAGTGCTTGCAGATGGATTATAATGTGAGAAAATGTGAAGTTATGCACATTGGCAGGAAGAACAGAGAAGCTGAATATTATTTAAATTCAGACTGGGATATCAAGTCAGTGTTGCCAAGTTGGACCGAAGGGTCTGTTTCGGTGCTGAGTAATTCAATGTCTCTATTAAAATACCAATGTCTGGCTAAAATTATCTAAGACACTAGATAGATCACACCGAGAATACCAAGGACAACTTTGGTCCCCTTATCTAAGCAAAGTATGTTGGCATTGGAAGCAGACCAGAATAGGTTCACTGGGTTGCTCCCAGGTATAGAGGGATTTTCTTATGAGGAGAGGTTGAGTAACTTCAGTCTGTACTCCTTGGGAGTTTAGAAGAAGATTCTTGAAGGCCTTGATGTGGTGGGTGCTGAGAGGCCGTTTCCTTTTGTAGGAGAGTCGAGGACCAGAGGGCATAATCACAGAGTAAGGGGTCATTCATTTAAGACAGAGATGAGGAGGAATTTTTCCTCTCCGAGGCTCATTAATCTGTGGAATTCTTTGTCAGAAAGGGCAATAGAAGCTAGGTTGTAAAGTATATTTAAGGCTGAGATTTTTAATCAATAAGTCAGTGTGGGGATAAGGCAGGAAAGTGGAGTTCAGGATCATCAGATCATTCTAAGTTTCATTGAGTGGTGGAGCAGACTTGATGGGCTGAATGGCGTACTATGTCTTATGGTCTTCTGGACTAACACATCAACACCCCTAAAATGTCACTGTTCCTGTTTCAGGAATCCAGGTCAGAGTGGCCAGAAATTCCACTCATGCATATTAACTTTCATTTGAGGACAGGGAATGACCTAATGGTATTATCACTGGACTGTTAATCCAGAGACCCAGGTAATGTTCTGGGGACAGAGGTTCAAATCGTGCCTAAGCAAATGGTGGAATTTGAATTCAATAAATATCTGAAATTAAGCGTCTAATAGTCACCAAGAATCTATTAGGGGTAACACAGTGGCTCAGTGGTTAGCACTGCTGCCTCACAGCACCAGGGACTGGGGTTTGATTCCACCCTCAGGCAATTGTCAGTGTGGAGTTTGCACATTCTCCCTGCGTCTGCATGGGTTTCCTCCGGGTGCCCCGGTTTCCTCCCACAGTCCAAAGATGTGCATGCTAGGTAGATTGGCCATGATGAATTGCCCGTAGTGATCAGGGATGTGTAGCTTAGGTGGGTTACAGGGGGATGGGTCTGGGTGGGATGCTCTGAGGTTTGGTGTGGACTTGTTGGGCCTAAGGGCCTGTTTCCACTCTGTAGGGATTCTTTGAAGAGAGAATTTTTGTTTTAGGAAAAGGAGGAGGCCTAACAACTCTTCATGCCTGTTCTGCTAATCAAGGTGAAATACATTTTTACTCCATTTAATCTTCCTTATCAAAGTTTATCAATCCCAGGTTTGAAACTTTCAACTACTTTTTATAAAGTATTACTGCACAGAAGTAGTCCATATTGGTCTTTACTCTTTACATGAGCCTCCTTCCGTCCTCCTTTATCAGACTCTCAACAAGTCCTTCTCTTCCCTTCTCACTCACTAATCAAATTTTCCTTAAGTATCAAAACCATTCATCTCAACCTCTTGTCTAAAGGGATATAATACACACATAATATATTGTTGGATTTGGATTTCAAGGAGGTGGATTAAGTCAGAGTCAATTCACAGTGACTTAAACTTCCAAGAGATCATGTGGTTGCATCAGAGTTTCTGGGAGAACTCCTGTATTTTTAACTGGCCTCATGACAGGTGGAATAAACACACCATGACGATCAGTTTAATTCTGACTTCAGAATAGAATTTCAAAGTTTAGGTGCGGAAGAGACCTGAATCCAGTTCAGAGGATAGTTTCTTCTGACAGGAGAATAAATTCAGTTCAGAGGAACCAGTCACTTCAGCAGGTAGTTTTTACCGGCGCTTCAGGCCAGGAGAATTTGGACGTAAATCTTCAAGATATTAAAACCGAAAAAGTCTATCAGAATTGTGATGTATTCAGGCTTCCAGACCCAGAAAAAAATTGGAAAAACACGGTCTTGACAATCCAGGGGAAAGAAATTGGGGAGTGTCACTTAAGTAAAGATTTAAAAAAAGCTGAGATGTTTCCATATGACTGGGTCTTTGTAATGGATGGTGTTGGAAAACAGGTTGAAGCTCTGATTCAATTGTTGTGTTAAGAGTTTTTTTTAGAATTAGAATCCCTACAGTGTGGAAACAGGCCCTTTGGCCCAACAAGTCCACACTGACCCTTGGAGCATCCCACCCAGACCCATCCCCCTATAACCCACACACCCCTGAACACCAGGTAGCAATTTAAATATTTAATCTATCAAGCCAGGTTTCATTCCAGGATCTGACTTGTCCAGTATTACTATTAGTTCAGATCATAGCACTCTGTGTTAGCCAGTTCCAATTTTTCATCACTTTCTCAACAAAGAAGTCCCTCCTGGATTTATCAGTGACTACCTCAGGGTTACACCCTGCAGTTATATTCTCCTTCACAAGTGGAAATGTCTTTTTTTACCTCGTCACTATGAAACTCTTTCATAAACTCAAAGACTTCAATTAAATCAACCCTTGGTCTTCTATCCTCTTAAGAAAGGAACCACTCTTCAATCTTTTCCCAGAGATATAACCTCCAAACACTAATGTTATTCCAAAAGTTCATCTCCGTACCCTCTGCATTGCCTTTCCGATTTTTAATATAGAGACTAGAACAGACCACAGTACACCAGGGTGCTTAACAAAGTTTTGATTCAGGTTTATCATACCTTCCATGGTTTTCAATTCTATGCCTCTAGAAATGAATTCCAGTGTTTGATCTTGACGAGCTACTGGCTTCTGTGCATAAGATTGTAAAACCGTAACCCTGACGGAAACAGCTGAGAAATAAACATCTTACCTGTGACCTGGATGAAGAAGGGTGATGTTTTATACAGTGTGCCACCGACAACAGTTTCACAGGAAACATATAGTAAGTCTTCAATTTTGTGTCGTAAGACAATCATTCCCTCTTTATTATTCCATATCACATCTTTACCATTGGGATAAAGTGTCCTTGATGTAAGACCCTAGTAAATTGTGATCAAAAGAAAGTCGATGAGATGGATTGATGTAGGAACTGGGTCAGTTCAGTTAGATCTAATTGGGTTATGGAGCAAACACGAAGGAACCAAATGGTTCATGTTGCTACATCTTATATTCTAATCTATTAGCAGAAAGATCAGTTTCAAAGGAACAATACAAATCAAAATTCTGGTCCAACCATAAGTTGAAACGATTTCACATTCCCCAACTCACGCTCACCAGCCCAAATGGGTAGACTATTTGGAAAAGACTTCTATTTATGTTGTGCCACTTAAATCCTTTAGAATTGTATCTGGAGGGATTTCTGAGTGGAAAAAAGATCAGGGATTACAGAGGGTATAGACTGAGATAATCAATGTTACATTTGGGTTTGAAAGGGTCTGAAAGGGTTAATACTTGATTGAGTGCGGTAACCTCTGCCCATTGTGATTTTCTCATGGGACTTGGTCAGAGGAAAGAAGTAGTTTGTGGGAGACAGACCTGAGCCTAATGTATTCTAACAGTCTCTGTAGTAATGTAGATCAGACTCATGTAACCTGGAAATGTTGTAGTAATGCAATAACCATCCTATTGGTTATTCAACAAGCCTCTTTGAGTTAGACCAGAAAGGTGGATGTCCTCATCCAACCTCAATGGGGAGGCAATGGCCTAGTGGTATTATTGATGGTTAATCCAAAGACGCAGGTAATGTCCTGAGGACCCGGGTTTGAATCCTGCTATGGCAGCTGGTGGAATATGAGTTCAATAAATATCTGGAAATAAGAATATAACGATGACTGTGAATCTATTGCTGATTGTTGGAAAAGCCCATCTGGTTCACTAATGCCCTTTAGGGAAGGAAACTGCTATCCTTACCTGGTCTGGCCTATATGTGACTCCAGACCCACAGCAATGTGACTGACTCACAATTGCCTTCTGGGCAATTAGGGATGGGCAATAAATGCAGCCTAGCCAGCGATGCCCTCATCCCGTGAATGAATAAAGGAAAAAAATCACTTTGCTTGAATAAATCTACATATGCGCACACTGCAGTGACCCAAAAAACAGATACTAGTGATGACAACAAATCCTTTAAACTCATGGTAACACAGAAGAATATTTCAGAGAATGACACAGAGACCATTTCAGGCCTGACAGAAGACATGCACAAACAGAGAAATCTGTAGCTCTAAGACAGAAGGTACAGGCTACAACAAGAGATTGTGAGTAATTAGTTCTGAGTCCAAGTTCAGCCAGTGAGCTGACAGGACATTGAGAATTATGTGTATCAAACAAACAATCTCTTTACAGAAAGGGAAATGTTAAAATACACAGTAGTTCAGGCTGAAAGAACAGTAATTATATGAAACATTGCAGCTCTAATCAGGCATCGCGGTCGTATCATGCGGATACTTTGAGGAAGGGCCAAAAAACACTGCAAAACTAAGAAAGCCACAAAAGAGAACTTATACATTCCAGGAACGGAGAGCTGGGAAAATCATCAGACAAGACCCTTAAAGCAGAGAAGCACTGGGTAATTTAAGGTAGTACTTAATTTTGCTCCATGATCGTTTTTTTAGGAAGTGAAGAGAAAGCAGCAAAGATCATAGCGAGGTTCCAAAATGTGGGGAAACCTGCCTTTCAGCATCAAAGCACTTGGCCGCTATCATAAAATATGTTGAAGGTATTTAAAATACTCAATCACAGGAGGTGGTTACGGCATTAGAAATAGCATTGCTGGGAAGTTTAATATCAGAGATAGACCATATAGAATAGTAAATTGGACATCCTGGAGTGAAAAATTCTGGAAGTGAAGAATAGCTTCCAAACTGGAAAGTAAGATAGAAGCTGAAGAGGAAATATACACTATTTATAGCCCATGCGTGGTATCTATCCCTCTGTTTGCCTCACATTCATGTCTTATCAAGATATGCCTTAAATGTTGCAAATCTGCCTGCTTTCACCACCTCCACTGACAGTGTGCTCCAGGCACCCAGCACCCTCTGTGTGAAAAATTTTCCCTGCACTTCTCCATTAATCTTCCCCCTCTCACCTTGAACCTGTGTCCTCTACTAGTTCACCTTTCCATCCTGGGAAAAAGCCTCTGACTATCTTGGCACAAGTGATCTACGTTCATTTCTTAAGGTTCAGAACCATGAAAGACCAACCAGATTAGCTGATGCAATTGGTGCTGCAGATAATAAAAGTGTCTGTTAATGCTATGGAGAGAAGAAACCTCACAAGTGTGAACAGTGCCCAGCTTTTCAATTGTGAGGAAGGAGGTCTCCTTCAAAAAGTCTTCACTGAAAAAATATTGCTCACAGCTGACAGAGGTTTGGCTACATGGTGGAGGGGACATTGCATGTAACACTGAAGTATGCTATGAACAAGTATCCAACATAGAGAACAACAAATACCTGAAAACCTACCAGCACTTCAAAATCAAGAACTCTCACTCCTGAGTAGAAGGGTGTGTATTGGTCTCAATCTTATTCAAAAGATGGAAGATTAAGCAACAAAAGGGTAAAGAAAAAACCATAAGAATGTTTTGATGGCCTCTGCATGCTTGTAGCAAAGCCTAAACAGGAAGTAGAATCACCTGAAGTTATTTACTTTGGAGTAAGGAATTTGTTTCATATTGTAAAGCGTAGAAGCATAGAATCCCTACAGCATGGAAGCAGGCCATTTGGCCCATCGAGTCCACACAGACCCTCCGAACAGCATCCCACCCACACCCACCCCCCACATTTCCCACCTTAGACACTATGGGCAATTTCCCATGGCCAATCGACCTAACTTGCACATCTTTGGACTGTGGGAGGAAACCAGAGCACCCATAGAAATGGAAATCTGTGACCCTAGTGGTTTGGCTGAAATATTTTCCTCTTGCTGTCAGAATTGAATAAAGTCAGATTGCCAGACAGCGTAGTGAATGACTATCTACTCCAAACTAAAGTCTGCCACCAGAGGCTGAGGTGATTGGGAAAGGAAACATCAAACAAAATATCCAACCTCTACCTTCCATTGAAGAACCCTTAACAACAGAGTAAAGGGTGTCACATTGAGCAAGAGTGAACCTTCAGGTAACACAATTGTGGAGATGAACAACCTGGCTTTGCTATTAATTCAATCACTGAGAGAGAAAGAGAAATCGCAAAATATCCAATGAATTGAATTCATTTGGATACCTATTTCAACATAGATCTAAAGGGGGAAATAAAAAAAAAGCCATTCACACAAAATTGAAGGTGTTGTACATGTAATTCCATAGATGACACCACTAAGAAGAAGCAAAGATCCAAGATATTGTAAAGAATAAAAACTTCCTGCTACAGCAGGGACTACACTGACAGCTTCATAGAATAGAAGGATATCAACAAAGTCCTCCATGAAGAAATCTAATTCAAGAGACACTTATAGACCACAGAGCCTCGAGAAGACAGTTCAAGTCAATAACTTAACAAATGGTCATTCTTCCAAGTCCAAAGACCGCAAGTTTGGGGGTAGAGATAACACACAGTGTGGAGCTGGAGGAGCACAGCAGGCCAGGCAGAATCAGAGGAGCAGGAAAGTTGACGTTTCAGGTCAGGACCCTTCTTCAGACCCTTTCTTCAGAAAAATTGCCAAAAAAAGTTTGGGGAGTACACTGAAACCTCCAGATCACCTCAATTTGTAAAGTCAAAGATTTGGGTGTAGATGGGGTAGTGGTAAATGTAAATATTTTAAAAATATAAAACAATATAATAATTATGAGAGAAAAAAGACTTTGGTGGTGATGGTTGTATATGAGTCCAGAAGGATTAATATTTGTTTGACTGCAGCAAGCACCACCCACAGTAATGATGTTACAGAGATTTGGTCAGAGTAAAGAAGGAGCTTGTCAGGGACAGGCCTGGGATTAGTGTCTATTGACAGCCTCTGCGGTAATGTATGTTTGATGGATGTATCCCAGAGAAAGAAAAGCCAAGATTGTGGCACGGTGGTTAGCACTGCTGCCTCACAGTGCCAGGGACCTGGGTTCGATTCCACCCTCGGGTGACTGTCTGTGTGGAGTTTGCACATTCTCCCTGTGTCTGTGTGGGTTTGCTCTGGTTTCTTCCCACAGTCTAAAGATGTGCAGGCTAGGTGGATTGGCCATGCTAAATTGCCTGTAGCGTTCAGGGATGTGTAGATTGGGTGGGTCTGGGTGGGATGCTTTGAGGTTCAGCGTGGACTGGTTGGGCCGAAGGGCCTGTTTCCACACTGTAGGGATTCTATCACACATTCAGCCAAGAGGTGAAGCCCGACAGAGTAGCTGCCCAATCTGATCCTAGGGGTGCCATCAGGCAGTGGCCAGGAACATGTGATGGCTTCATCAGGCAGCTTGAAACCCACAGGTAAAAGCATGCTGGCACAGGCCCTCTGGCTTCATGCACAGTGGGTCCACTGTCATGACTTAACTAAGAAAAATGCCCAGCCCATCACATGTGCATTAGCAAAGGTTCTTTAGGTCGTAACTTTCAAACCCATGACAATCTAGAAGAACAAGGGCAGCATATACTTAGGAACACCTCCACCTGCAAGTTCCCATCCTCACCATCCTGGCTTGGAATCATTTTACCATTCCTTCCTGCAACTCCCTTCTTAAAGTAATGTGAATGTTCCTACTGCACATTATCTGTAGTGGTTCATGAAGGCAGCTCACCACCACCTTCTCAAGGGCAGCTAGAGATGGGCGATGACTGTCATTCCAGCCAGCGATGTCCACATCCCATGAATGAATAAAAAGTATAAAAATTCAAATTGGCCACCGAGATGTCAGCTTGCCTGTCTGACTGCTATTCATGACAAAAGCAATTAACACCAGGTCTTATCAATAGCGGGACATGATTCAATTTATTGTAACACATTTAACTTAAACAATAGAGAACAAGATTACTGATCGACAACTATACAATTTAAACTCTATCCTTTAAAAACTCAAGCTTCTCGTGTACTCATTCAGAATGAAGACAGACATAAAACAGACAGTTTGATATATATGGTGGGCGTAAAACATACGGTCATGGAACCAAATTCTGAAGATTAAAAGTTCCAGAATGCAAGGATGAGTCAGATTGTCTCTCACAGTGCCTCCTGACTTTAGCAATGATGACACAATGTTGTCTGTAAGATTGTTCTTCACACTGATTTGATGGACCTAGGTCTTTCCTTTTTTGGTATCTTTCTTTTAAATTTCCTTGTTTTACTCACAGCAGGAGAAGTTGGGGACGATGCGTGGGTGGGGAAAGGGTGAAGGAAGATGTTTTCAGTTTGCTGGCTCGGGAAGTCTGACTGCGCTATAAACATATTTTAGATATTTTTAAATCAATTTGTTCTGTTGTGTCATGACAAACCATTAGACTAGGTGGGACTTAAACCCAGGCCTCCTGGCTCAGAGGTAGGGCCAGTATCACTACACCACATGAGCCCTTTTGACTGCTCTGTGTTTACAGGTTTGTAACAAATTACAGCCAGACCAATCTAATGGCTGTCGTTAGGCTACCTTCCCTTAACTTTGACTCAACATGTGTCAGTCTCATTGCTTCAAAAGCAACATTGTCTTGCACAGCTAAAAATGTTCACCACTTAAATTTCCAGATGGCAAAACTTGCCTGGTATTTCAGTTACATAGCAATGCACAACTGCATTCCAGTTTATATTCTAAAAGGGACAAATATGTGACCCTTTACATAACTATGGAAAGTACTGTAAGTAGATGTTAATTTTCAAAATTATTTTATTTTAACATTTATTTAGTTTACCAATGTAGGAATTGGGTACTTAAAGTATTTATTTGCAACTCAGCACTTACAACAATGATATTTAACTTGTTTATTGCTAAGGAAGTCCCTACAGAGCCTACGTCCAGTTATGACACTTATTCTGACAGAAATGAATGATTCATGTAAAGTTTTTTCACTTAAATTTGTGGTTTTCTGTAATACAAACCCTAACTTTAAGTTAGGGTGCCTTGTATCTCTGTAACATTTACTTTGTCCTCTGGGATTAAGTAAAGTGAATTGTACTTGACAACCATGCAAGGCTAATTGGTCTGAGACTTGTCAATAGAAATAGTTTGGCATAGATGGTGCAGAAATATGTTACCTCCTAGAATGAAATAAGTAGCCCTCATTGCCTGGCAGAACACCCCAAGGTCACAAGTCAAGAACACACTAACACAATAGCTCAAGGCTGACACCCAAAGGCAAATCTGGAGAATGAAGGACAAGAGGGGATGGAAAGTCTGAGAGATCTAATGATACGCTGATTATTGCAGTTTGCAAAGGATAGTGAGTGGCTTTAAGGGGAACTTGCAGGTGGTGGTGTTCCCAAGTGTATGCTGCTCTTGTCCTTCCAGATTGTAGTGGAGTTGGAAGTTGCTGTCTAAGGATCCTTTGGTGACAGGCTTGCAGAAAATTGGGACCTCATCAAAGAGTAACTGTCATCTCTTCTGAATATTAAATACCACCTCGATACCACCTCAGTTGTCTCAATGCCAAAAGTAAACTAATTGCGATAGGCATTAATGATCTCAACTGGGGGTGCCAGCAGTGGCCTTGCCTACTGTTCACAAGATTTGCAAGCCACACTCAATAAGACCAATTCTACATGCTAGGAACAAGTACTGGACATTACATTAGCGTCAGATGGAATATTGCTTCCAGTTCTGGGTATTGCATTTCTGGGCTGATGTGAAAGCATAAGGGAGGAAGCAGAGGGAGTTTACAAGGCTGGTTCCAGGAATAAGGAATTTCAGTCATGAAGATAGATTGGAGACTTTACAACCGTCTTTGTTGGAGAAGAGAAGACTGACAGTATATCCAGTTGAAGTATTCAGATTCGTGAGAGGCCTAGACAGAGTAAATGGGGAAAAAATGTCCCCCCCACCCTCGAAAGAATCAAGACTAAGATGGCATGATAGTGATTGCAATGAGGTCAGCCAGGTGGATTTCTTAGAATATGAAACACCCTGATAGGGGCTGTTAATCTGCTCCAATCAGGGAGCCCTGGCCAACAGACATAAATTGGAGTGTTACAGTTTCTGTTCACTCTGAGAGCTGGCTCTGAGGAAGCTGGATCAGTGTCAAGGACTCCCCACATGTAAATAAAGGGTGACTTGGTGACGGGAAAGCGGTCTCTGTGGAGTTATTTCAGGCACATGTAAAAAGTAATTAGAAAAGAAGCAAAGTGACCTGAGGAAAAGTCTTTTGATAGCTTGAGTCATTAGGATCTGGAATGCAGAATCTGACAGTGTAGTGAGGCACGTTCTGTCAAGTCATTACATGGGAATTAAATGGTTACTTGAAAAGGAAGCATATATAGGGTTACGAGAAGTAGGCAGGACAACAGCAAAAAAAGTCGATGCTCATTTGGAGAGCTGGCACAGACATGATAGGCCAAATAGCCTCCTCCTGCACTGTAATAATTCTGTGATACATAGAAGAAAATCTGCATGTTTTTGAATGCTGTCGAAATAAAACTCATATCATCCCGTGCCTGGTATTCAGAACAGTCCACCTCTCATATTTATCGAAGTGGAAGCTTGGACTATCTCAGCACCTCCCATAGTTTGGCAGCACCTCTTTCACTGGACCAGCGTTGGATCACCTACGCCAGCTTAGCCTTTTACAAACCACTGCAGCAAGTGTTTGACAACAAATTCCTCATCAGATCAACAAAAGGCTCAGTGTAAAGGGCAGTCGTCATCATTACCCTCCTGTACCGCAGTGAGACCCACTGTTTATTAATTACGCCATATGATTTCATATGATTTCGAAGTTTGCAGTTTACTTCCATTTCCCTAGTTCAAATCATCTGTGTAAGTTGTGGCCAACATCTCTGTGTTGAACATTCCCAATAACTGAGCATCCACAGCTCTCTGGTGTAAGGAATTCCAAAGATTCACATCTCTGAGTGAAGGAATTTCTCCCAATCTCAGTCCAAAATGATTTCAGCCCTAAACCTTTGAAACAGGATTCCATTATCTTTCCTACGGTGTGTGTCTAAGTATTGTTTTCAATAAGCTCCGATGAAATGCCTTGGGCGTGTTCATGACATCACAGGTGCTATACAAATGCAAGTAACAATTGGATGAAAACCATAAAAATAAATTCCGGTGGTAAATACCCGCCAGTAAAGTGACTCACCAATCGCAGTGTGACATTGAGATACGGGATGGACACCGGGCAAGGCACAGTAACTGTTGGGCTGTTTATGATTAACACGGGTGAGATTTGGGTACCATTTGGCGACATGTTGATAAATGGGTTCTGGAAATCTGAAAATAATAAAGAAGCAGTTACATTTTGCACATCAAAATAACATATTGAGGACCAGATCCAATTCCTGAGACCCTCCCACTCCCGACTCTGCTTTTGAACCTTAACACTTTTCTAAAATTAACTTGTGGAATGTGGGCGTTGCTGGCTGGACCAACTTTTATTGCCCATCCCTGGCTGCCATTGAGAAGGTGGTGGTGAGCTGTCTTCTTGAACTGCGGCAGTCCTCCTGCTGTGGGTAGATCCACAATCCCATTAGGGAAGGAATCCCATGATGTTGACCCAGTGATAGTGAAGGAACGGTGATATATTTCCAAGTCAGGATGGTACGTGGCTTGGAGGGGAACTCGCAGGTGGTGGTGTTCCCATGTGTCTGCTTCCTTCCAGATGTAAGGGGTCAATGGTTTGGAAAGTGCTGCCTGATGATCTTTTGTGAATTTCTGCAGTGCACCTTGTAGATAGTGCACACTGCTGTTACTGAGCGTCGGTGGTGGAGGGAGTGGATGCCTGTGGATAGAATATAGAACACAGAACACTTCAGCACAGTATAGGCCCTTCGGCCCACGATGTTGTGCCAACCTAATATCCTACTATAACATCAAACTAACCTGTATATCCTTCTCTTTACTACCATCCATGTGCTTATCCAAGAGTCGCTTAAATGTCCCTAGTTCAAACCATCTGTGTAATTTATGGCCAACATCTCTGCGTTGAACATTCTCAGTAACTGAGCATCCACAGGGTGTGGTGCCAATCAAGTGGGTTGCTTTGTCCTGGATGATGTCAAGCATCCAGAATGTTGTTGGAGCTGCACCCATCCAGGCAAGTGGGGAGTATTCCATCACACTCCCAACTTGTGCCTTGTAGATGGTAGACAGGCTCTGAGGAGTCAGGGGTGACAATTATACATTGTCAAATCAACACATTGGGACAATGTTGCTGGGAGAACCTCTCACTTGACCTCAGGATCACTGGGTCATGGTGCTTGGATCATTTTGAGCCTCAGCCTCCTAAATATTCTGAGGGCTTTCCAGTTCTTCCTCCAGCCTGGGTGCCTGATGTTGCCTGTGGGTTTGTTAATCACACCTTTGGGTCCAATAACAGCCCAATGAAAGGTCCATCTGATGTAATGCCTTGTCTTCTCTTCCAGAAATCTGTGTTATACTAACTCTTGCAGCAAGGAACATAGTGACGGAGACAGGGTCTGAGTGAGACAGCGTCTGAGTGAGACAGAGACCACCTGGGGATTTCGTTCAAACTGGAAATCGCATTTGTAAATCCTTTTCATGTTCAATTTTAGAAATAAAAAAAGAATAAAAAGTTCTGGAGAAACTCAGCAGGTCTGGCAGCATCTATGGAGAGAGAAACAGAGTTAACATTTGGAGTCCAGTATTTCTCCTATTTAGAACACAACTGTTTTACTTCAGAATTCCAACATCTGTAGTACTTTGCGTCACTGTTCGTGTGTGTTAAATTCTCTGACACAGAACTAACAGACTTTCGGTAATTTAAGGCAGCCCAGTTTGACCGACCCACTTAGACAGGCCCAGTGAGACCGGCCCAGTTAGACAGGCCCAATTAGACTGGCCCAGTGAGACAGGCCCACTCAGACAGGCCCAGTGAGACCGGCCCAGTGAGGCAGGCCCAGGGAGACAGGCCCAGTGAGACCGGCCCAGTTAGTCAGGCCCAGTTGGACTGGCCCAGTGAGACAGGCCCAGTGAGACCGACTCAGTGAGACAGGCCCAGTGGGACAGGCCCAGTGAGACCGGCCCAGTTAGACAGGCCCAGTGGGACAGGCCCAGTTGGACAGGCCAGTGAGACCGGCCCAGTGAGACAGGCCCAGTGAGACCGGCCAAGTTAGACAGGCCCAATGGGACAGGCCCAGTTGGACAGGCCAGTGAGACCGGCCAAGTTAGACAGGCCCATTGGGACAGGCCCAGTTGGACAGGCCAGTGAGACCGGCCCAGTGAGACCGGCCCAGTGGGACAGGACTAGTGAGACAGGCCCAGTGAGACTGGCCCAGTGGGACAGGCCCAGTTGGACAGGCCCAGTGAGACCGGCCCAGTGAGACAGGCCCAGTGGGACTGGCCCAGTGAGACCGGCCCAGT
>JAHRHZ010000289.1:40290606-40327219 GCA_024137785.1 Ginglymostoma cirratum | reverse complement strand
GACCCGAAACGTCAACTTTCCTGCTTCTCTGATGCTGCTTGGCCTGCTGTGTTCATCCAGCCCCACACCTTCTTATCTTAAATGAAGGATAATGTCATTATTTAAACAGTTCTTAATTCACCTTGTTTGTTCAACCCCTTCCTCTTCATCTTACATCACCATTGTGTCAGAGTCAAAAGCTAATTCACTCTCTGCACTAATGCAATTTGACTGACTGAAAACTTCAAAAATTTGGCACTCCTCACCCCTCTGCAGTTTTCTCTTTGGTTTCGTCCCTGGCTTTTAAAGCCCATTTGTTACACCTTTGATCCTTTTTTTTTTCACAAAATCACCGAAGTGCAGATGGCCATCAGTTTATCAGTTTATTCTGAATGAACGTTATAGCCTGGTGCCATTCTCCCTCCTTTTCCCTGTTGCCTCAAACATTGCTCACACTTAAATAATCATCTGATGCCCTCTTGAGTACTTTGATTGAAACTGTCTCCATTGTACGCTCAGCAATGCGTTCCAGACCCTAAGTACTCATTGCTTGAAAGAGCTTTTTATCCCCACATCATATTTGCTTCTCTTACAAATTATTTCATATGTGTCCCTTGTCATTTTTGTTTTCTTCTATGTTCAATGTGTCCCTCCAATCAGAAAAAGAACTGATGGGTGTAAAGAATCCCTTTGTCTGAAGGGATGGCTGAGGTAGTCGGGGGAAGAATGGGAAATGATCCAATGAATGCTGAATGAAGAGGGTGGTTTGTGCCTCTCTGAAAGATAATCTCAGTTGTTCGCTCTTCTCCCCAGTGCCCAGTCATCATTTTTCCTTCAATATTTATCCGATCCTCTTCAAAAGTTTCAGTTGAATCTGTATCCAAAGCCCTCTCACAAGCGGTACATTCCAGATCACAACAATGCACTGAGCAAATCTTTTTTCCTCATGTCATCTTTGATTCTTTTGCCAGTCTTCTTAAATCTGTCTTGGTGACCCTTTTAGCACTGGAAACAGTTTCTCGTCTAAACCCTTCAATGATTTTGAATGTTTTGTTAAATCTCCTTATTAGCTTCTCTCTTTCTACGAAAGTAAAATGCCACATTGTCCTTTCTCTCCACATCACTGAAGTCCCTTATCGCCTGTACATACTCCAATACATTTCTTTTGTATTCCTTCCAAAACCATAATACCTTTCTGCCATTGGGTTTGGAGGCACGGGGGAGTCTATGAAATCCAGTGGGTGGCTTTCCCCCTGTGTCCAACAGCCTTTTTGAAACTTGATGGGGTGTGGAGGAGGAACTGGGAAGCTCATCCACTCTTGGGCCAGTTGAGGCCCTTAATTGTTCACTCAAAGGCCTCATCCTATCTCCACCAGTATTTTGTCCAGGGTGGGGAGGCAGCAGAGATGGGGAAGCCCATCAGGTTTAGCTGCAAAGACTGGGGTCAGGCAAGGAAGATGTGGATCTCCCTTGTGGGTTCCCTTGGCCACTGGAGTGACACCACCCTCCCATCCCATAGTGATTCCCCGTTTAACCCTTCCCCATGACTACTTGAACATGGTCCCTCTCATCACCATTTATTCCCCTCACACCAATCCTAAAAGGACTAACCCATTAGTTTAGGCTCTTTGGCACTAGGGATTTTAGTCCCAGTCTTGATTATCACTGGCTTTGTTCTGGAGAGCTGCCAGACAATCAACGACTCTCTAAGGTGGGGCTACCTCCTGAGAAAGGGGCAACAGCCTCACCTCAAACTAGTTGTCAGGATCAAGGGCAGGTTCCATCCTCCGTTTCTGACCTTTGGAGCAGGGAGAAGACCAGGCTGTCCAATACAATGCAGCCCTGTACATTTTTGGTTATATTAGCCTTCTCCAACTTTGAGGTTGGTTGGTTCGCCAAGCTGGTTTGTCGCGAACCAACCAACCTCAGCACCCACAACCCAAGCTACAGATCCACTCCAAAACCTTAGACTTCTCCAACTTTCCCACACTTAAAGAAGTTTTTGGATCTGCACCCTCTGCATATTGGCAAGCAACAAACCAAGTAAGTAAGCAAGTCCCAGGTTGATGCACATTGTCATTCTGTCACTTGGTGAATGATCCAGAGGCCCAGACAAACCTAAGTGCCTTACCTTGCTGAGGTCTTAGGTTCGATTCCCACCACTGCAGCTTCAAAACCTGATTACATTTTGAAAAAAAGAACCAGGAAATAAAAAGTTGGCCCAGGCAAATTTGACTGTGAAATTTTCAGATTGTCATAAAACTCAATTGGTTTGTGAATGATCTCTCGCGAAGGAGACCAGCCATCCTTATCCAGTCTGGACTTAATATGTGACTGCATACCCTCAGCGATGTGACTAACACTTAGTTACGTTCCAAAATGGCCTATCAAACTGTTCAGCTGGTATCGAACCCACAATATGGTTCTAATGAGAGCCCAACATGATGTTCACAGGGCACTGAGGGTGAGCAATGAGATAAGCTGTCCATGTTCCCAGAATGAATTTAAAAAGTAACAGGTTTGCAACAAAACTGCTCAGTAGATGAGTGTTTCTCTTGCGTGTTGTCAGACAGGAGGGCGGTCAGCTGTTGGTGTCAAACTGTACCAAACAACAGAAAAAAAGATCTGTTTTCTCAATGACTTTAGGAAACATACAATAAGACCATTCTTGGACTCGAGATTCAATTTCCCTCTCCTGGCAGAAAATATCATTCTGTTTCCTTTCTCTTCTTTCGGTACAGGATCCAAGTTGCAGCTCGAGAGAGAAGCTTTGTAAACAAAATGGGGAAGGACGACATCCCGTCAAAGGTCCCCGGGGAACCCTGACAAGGACATGGCTTTGCTCCTTGTACAAACACACGGCTGTAGCTTCCTGTTACTGAGTGCAGTTGTGCCCATGACTTTTGTTTTCATTATTCAGGTTGCACACTGAGGTTCAACAGTTAGATGAAGGACCTTTTAAATCCACCTTCCTTCATCTATCGTCACCTAGTCCACTCCCTCTGTCACTGCCCACTTTCCTTGGCTGGACTTACACACCAGGCCTGAGGCTACCGCTTTCTCTTTCAGGAAATGTACACAGTGAACATTACCAGATGCTTTTGTTAATGGATGTGAAGTGTTCTCTGAACCTGATTTTTAAAATTTGCATCCCTCCACAGTCTCAACGGCCTCCCTACTTTTGTAACCTCCTCCAGCTTGGAAACACGGTGGCTCAGTGGTTAGCACTGCTGCCTCACAGCACCAGGGACCCAGGTTTGATTCCACCCTCACCTTCTGCGTGGGTTTCCTCTGAGTGCTCTGGTTTCCTTCCACAGTCCAAAGACATGCAGGTTAGGGTCGATTGGCCATGCTAAATTGCCCTTAGTGTCTACGGATGTGTGGACTACGTGGATTAGCCATGGGAAATGTGGGGTTACAGGGATGGGGTAGGGGTCTGGGTGGGATGCTCTTTAGAGGAGCAGCATGGACTTGATGGGCCGAACGGTCTGCTTCAACACTGTAGGGATTCTATGAATTCCTGCACCTCTCCCAATCCTGGCCTCTTGAGCATTCCTGATCTTCATCACGCCATTGGTGGCTCTGCCTTCCTCTGGAATTTCCTCAGTAAATCTTGACACCTCATTCATTTCCTTTGAGATGCTTCCTAACATTTACTGCTTTGGTTAATCATCTGGCCATCGACCCTCACATCTCTGAATGCGGCTGTAAGTCAGATTGTGTCTGAACCTCCTTCATCTATTTTAAATGGACAACACAACTACAAGTGATCACATTTTAAACCAATTCGCTTTCTGTATCACCCCTACCCACATTATTCTCCACCCCAAATCAATGTAATCTTTCTGGCTTTCAATTGCATACAAACCATTGCCCTCTGGTGTCTGAGCAGTTGCAGCAAGTTGACTGGGCCTCACCCAACCCTCACACTCACACTTTGCGACAACAGTCACTGGAGACTGACAGGGGCAGGAGTCGTACAATGATACAAAGGCCAATAAACTGAACACGGCTGTGCCCCTGTGTGAGGAAGTTATTATAACCTGTTATTAATATCCGTGAGCAGGATAGAACTCTACAAGATTTGGGCGATACTGGCTGCCCACCAAACTTCTGGATTCTCAACCGCTCCTTCCTTGACATGGTGTAGTACGCTGCATGGTTTGTTGACGTCACTTCTGACAGCTTCAGAGTGAAGAAAGGAGAAAATAGGACAACGTTCTAGCCTTCTGTCTGTCGAGTATCTTCGCCATGCTCATGCCTTTCATCTACCCTGTGGACGTAGAAGACATTTACCTATGCACTAGGCCGCATGCTAATCCTACACTTGATCAAGGCTGAAAACGATGACAAATTCACTTCATATCCTGAGGAGAGAACTCCTCTACACTGTGCTAGCTGCCCAAACGGAAACTCAGCGACAAAGATTCATGGATTACCTCTCTCTTAGAGTCATAGAATCAAACAGCATGGCAACAGACCCTTCAGTCCAACACGCCCACGCTGACCAGGTATCCCAAGCTTAACTGGTCCCATTTGCCAGCATTTGGCCCTTATCCCTCTCAACCCTTCCTTTTCATAAACCCATCCAGCTGCATTTTAAATGTTGTAATTGTACCAGCCTCCACCACTTCCTCTGGCAACTCATTCCATACATTCACCACCCTTTGCATGAAAAAGTTGTCCCTCAGGTTTCCCCTCTCGCCTTAAACCTATGCCCTCTAGTTTTGGACTCCCCTACACTGGGTAAAGACCTTGGCTATTCACCTTATCAATGCCCCTCATGATTTTATAAACTTCTTTTTTCCCTCACTATATGCATCAAGGAAACTCTGGCCAATCACAGGACAGGGTGTTGCATTTCTGCCCCAATCATGCTAAACAATATCCTCCAGCAAGTGGTTAGTAAATTTTGCTCACTTAAGTCCGTAATGATAATCTGTCCCTTGACACAGAATTTGATGCATGCATTGGAAAAGCAGCTGTCATCTTTGGTCAACCCACAAAAACTGCATGCAATAATATGAAATTGACCTTGAGGACCACGTTAACACAGTGTGGAGCTGGAGGAACACAGCAGACCAGGCAGCATCAGAGGAGCAGGAAAGCTGACGTTTTGGGTTGGGACCCTTCTTCAGTAAAGGGAAGGGGAGGAGATTTATCTCTGACTCCAGCATCAGCAGTTCTTACTATCTGTGAGGACCATGCAGATTGTTTATAAGGCCTGTGTTTTCCAGGCTGTGAAACATGGATGACTTACAGCAACTGGGAAAAGAATCTCAATCATTTTCACTTTCACTGTCTGAAGCACAGTATGGCTATATCCTAGCAGGCCAGCCAGGATATTTAAAGGCAGACCTCCCAGGTTTGTTAACACCCATCAAACGGGGAGGGCAAGTGAGTGGCGGGTAGAAGGGGAGGAGATTTCATTAGCTGCAGCATATCGGCAAGATCCTAAGCATTGCTCATTGCGCCTGGGTGGCACTAACTAATGAGAGAAGAGGGTGGCAGTACCTCCTGTGGACTGGCACGTGCAACTACAATAACCAGTAGCTGCAGCAGATTGGCAACACAGGCTAGTGCTGGAAACAGCAATCTGCAATGGCACTCAGTAGATTCATGTGCAGCATTTGTGTGAGGACCTGCTCCTACCCTTCAGCAATCAGCAAAGATGCGAAAGATTGTTTGCTGTGTGTCCATCATCTTTCGTAGTTGGAAAAATGCCAGAAATCAAATTAAATCACCTTCATCTACAGACAACAACCCTACTTTCTCCAGATTGTCCACATTGCTCAGCTCTTGGTACCATCTTGTAAGTCTCTGCCGCACTTTCACATTCTTCTTAAAGTGTGATACTCAGAATTGGAGACAATACTTTGGCTAAGGCCCATCTGGTGATTTATGGTAAATGTTCATAGCATACTTGCCATTGTACACTATGCCTAGCTTCACAAAACAAAAGGTCAAGTATGCTTTTCCAACAGTCCAATCAAACCTTACTGCCAAAGTCACAGATTTGTATCTTTCTGTTCCTGCTCTCTCTTTGAAATTATGACACTTAGAAAGTAGTGCCCCTCCTCATTCTTCTCAGCAAAATGTGACCCTTTGGACTTATCTGCATGAATCAACGTTTCACCAGTTATGATGAGAAAAGCAGCAGCTGATTTGGAGTAGGCAGTGGTATAGTGATAACATCACTGGACTAGTAAACTGGAATGCATAAACAAAGCAATGCCTCATGGTATCAGCGCTAGACTATTAATCCAATGATCCAGATAATGTACAGGGGACTTGGATTCAAATCACACCATGGCAAATGGTGGAATTTTAATTCAATAAAAATCTAGAATCTAATGAAGACCATGAAACTGTTGTCAGAAATAAAATAAAAACCCTCTGGTTCACTAATCCCCTTGTAAAGGAAAGAATCTCTCATCCTTACCTGGTCTATGACCTATGTAATGTGACGGACTCTTAACTGCATTCTAAAATTAGGAATGGGCAATAAATACTGACCTAGACAGTGATGTCAACATCATAGAACCCTACAATGTGGAAGCAGGTCATTCAGCCCATCAAATCCACACTGACCCTCCAAAGAGCATCCCATCCAGACCCAACCCTACCTAATAACCCTGAACTTCCCATGACTAATCCACCTAACCTGCACATCCCTGGACACTATGGGCAATTTAGCATGGCCAATCCACCCTAACCTGCACATCCCTGGACACTATGGGCAATTTAGCATGGCCAATCCACCCTAACCTGCACTTCCCTGGACACTATGGGCAATTTAGCATGGCCAATCCACCCTAACCTGCACATCCCTGGAGACTGTGGGCAATTTAGCATGGCCAATCCACCCTAACCTGCACATCTTTGGACTGTAGGAAGAAACCCAAGCACCCGGAGGAAACCCACGCAAACATGGAGAGAATGTGCAAACTCCACACAATCACTCGAGCATGGAGTCAAACCTGGTGCTGTGAGGCAGCAGTGCTAACCATACCACTTTGTCACGTGTTTTAATATCTCCTTACCTGGCTTGGTGTCAAGCTTTGCTCAACATAGTGCAGTGCTTTGGGACAATTTATCACTTTTAAGATACTTTATATGCTGTTGTCATTGTGACAAACATTGGTCCTTCTCAAAGTCTGCGACCCCTTACATTTATTTACATTTGTGTCAGTTTCTGACTGTTTTGCCAAGATATAGAAAGCAGTCTCCAATGAAACTTTCATGATTAAAACAACCCTTAGGCTGAAATTACAAAGCTTCAAAGCTCAGCAAGAGTCACAATAGCATTTAATTTCCTCTTAACATCCTAACCTCTTCATGTAAATCAAGGAATCGCAAACAGTCTGCACGGTTTTCCATATTCAACAGTCCCAAAACTCTCATTTGAATTCTGATTTGTTGCCGTTTCTCCCTGTTGGGGTGTAATATTCCTGGGAGTTTTGCCCCCGTTCCCCATAGATAGCCCGATTCGTTTCTCGGAAGAGCTTTGATCTGGGAGTGTGGTGGAAAGTGAAGTTCAGGCGGAAGAGCTGGGGCTCTGGGACAAGCTTTCTTGGCTTTCTTCAGGCAGGCTGAGAGGAAATTGGATTGTGCAAGGAACAGCCTGAGGAACAGACAGTCGAATCCCCTCACCACACGGAGACAATGTGAGGGCTTGAAATAACAAAGTGCAGTGAGGGGAATGTTGATGTTTTCAACATCAGTTTGGAGCTGCGACTTCCCGACCCCCTGTTGCTCAGCCTAAAACTTGCTGAATCCTGGAACTTCTGTTCAGGGCATGTGTTTAGAGTCATCGAGGTCTACGCCACATAAACAGGCCTTTCGGCCCAACTTGTTCATGCCGCCCATATTTCACAACTAATCTAGTCTCATTTACCTGCATTTGGTCCATATCCCTCCATACCTATCCCATCCATGTGCCTGTCCAAATGTTTCTTAAATGACAAAATTGTATTTGCTTCCACCACTACCTCTGGCAGCCTTTTCCAGGCACTCACCACCCTCTGTGTGAAAAAATTGCCCTTCTGGACCCTTTTGTATCTCTGCACTCTCACCTTAAACCTATGCCCTATACTTTTAGACTTCCCTACCATGGGGAAAAACTGTTGGCTATCTATGTTATCTATGCCCCTCATGATCTTATAGACCTCTACACGGTCACCCCCAAGTCTCCTACGCTCTAGGGAAAATTGTCCCAGCCTATCTAATCTCTTCTCATAACTTCCAGTCCAGGTAGAATCTGAGTAAATTTGTTTTGCACTCTTTCTAGTTTAATAATACCCTTTCTGTAGTAGGGTGACCAGAACTATACACAGTACTCCAAATGTGGCCTCACCAATGTCTAGTACAACTGCAAGAAGATGCCCCGACTCCAGACCTTTTCCATCCCTTAAAGGTGCCATTTTCCTGTTGAGGTGGGGATTGGGGCAAGTCTCACGGGTGCTGAGAGGGCCCCACCCAGCTGCTACTCACTTAATGCAGAGGTCACTCTTCATATCAAAAGGGAGTGAGGAAAGACTGAAGAATCAGGGGGCATCTCACAGGGCTCCTTTTGCAGCCCCTCACACTGTGAATCACATGCTCAGATATATTCACACAGAAATGGACATGCACGCACACAAACGCACACACCAAGGACCAGATGGTGCAGATTTAAAGTAATTTGCAAAAGTAGCATATATGTCGCAAGGAGAACTGTTTTCACTCAGTGAGCAGTTAGGATTTGTAACGCACTGCCTGGAAATATGGTGGAGGCAGATTCGATTGAAGCATTCAAGTGGGATGATTATTTGGATTGAAATAATGTGCCAGGGTATGGGGAAAGACAGGGAATTGGCAGGAGGTAATGGTGCTGATTTGTAGAGCTGTTGAAAACAAAATGGGCTGAATGGCCTCCTGCACTGCAACAGTTCTGTGATTCTGTGCACCCATACAAGTAAAATTATTCAGGGCCACATTTTTCAGGACACTAAGGTCCCCATCTGACTCTGATGGGGTTAGGGAATCTGAAATGGAGCTCACCTCCCACTGGTCTTGCCCGACATCAGCCTGTGCAGTAAAAGCTGTCCATCTGGTTCATTAATGTTCTTCAGGGAAGGAAACTGCCATCCTTACCTGGCCTGGCCTACACATGACTCCAGGCACACACTCAAAAGCCCTCTGATGGTACTAAAATAGGTGGCAGGGAATGTTGTGATGAGGACAAAAGGAACCTATAAAGGGATATAGATAGGTTGAATGAGTGGGCAAAGACTTGGCAGACAGAGTTTAATGTAGCAAAGTGTGAGGTCATGCAGTTTGCCTGGAAGTATCGAAACGCAGGCTATTAATTAAGTAGAGAGGGGATTCCCAAAACGTGCAATGCAGAGGGATCTGTGTGATTTCATGCAAGAAACCCACAAAAAAGCACGCAGGTTGATAAGATTAAGAATTAGGATGACAAATAGAATCTTATCCTGAAGAAGAGCAGTGTTAGGGTGACTAGCACCAAACATCTTTTGGCTTTTTGACAGATACCTGCTGAGTGGTGAGCCATTCCAGGAACAGTGCCTGGTAAGATGGGGCCAGAAGCAGGCAAAAGGGGAACCATGGGGTGGGGTCTTAGCGAAGCAATATTGGTCAGATAAAGGGAGATATCCCGCTAGGTCTCGTGATGGTGAAACTGACACATGGCCAAAAACAGAAGATTTAGCCAATCGTCTATTTCCCCTTTTAAACAGGCCATTCCCTGCTTTTTCAACTAAAGTTAATCCCAATCCAAGTTGCTTTGTTTGGGATTAGTTCACACCACAAACTCTAGATTGAATGTTACAATCTTCATTGCCCAGAATACTTTAGGCAGTATGTCCATTAAATCTGCAACTGTTCATATTACAGCTAGTGACTGAGTGAGGTTGAAATCATTATAAAGGAGACAATCGGTAGGTTGAAAGATCTTTTCCTGTTTTAACAAACCTTTCTGTCCTGAAAACCTTTATCCTTCCAACGCAATGTTGAAAGTATCTCATTGCTAAGAACTATGGCTGTCACTTTTTGGGTTTCTGGAAAGGTCCGGGAAAAATAACTCAAAGAATTTCAGCATCAAAGGGTTAAGATTCAGCTTTATATTAAAGCCTTCGGGGATCTTTACTATTTACTGGTTGCCAACTATTCAGGCTGAAGCTTTAACAGACTAACCATCAGTTCCGTTCAATGTTGCCAGCTCAGGTTGGATATATTTCTGCTGCCATCACCACACCCATTCAAACACAACAATTTCCCCAATTTCAATATTTTTCTAACTAAAAGTGAAAACCGCCCTCTCCCACACCCCTCTGAACTTTCTATCAGCTCACTTGTAACACATTCTGGAAATTAATTTTTACTTCTTAGAGGCTGCAATAGTAATATTGGAGAGTTTGCAAACTGAAAAGATCAAGTTTGAGACTCTTGCTTCTTTTGACAGTAGGCATGTAGAAGGGGCCCTCCCTGTGCAGGATTTTAATCTGGTGATGTGTAGGAATAGCGGGTACAGTTCCAAGTCAGGATGGTTTGTGACTTGAAGCGGATGGTGTTCCCATGCATTTACTGCCCTCATATTTGTCCTATGCAAGTGTGTGGAATAGGAACTGAATACACCATATGGACTGTGATATCTGATACCTTTCAATAGGATCAGAGCGAATCTACTTCAAATCCACTTTTCTGTCTGCACTTTGATCACATGACAGACTAAAATCTGTCTATTTCAGTCTAAACGTATTCAATGATAGAGCATTCATAATGCTGGGATACAGAATTCCAAAGCTTAGCAACAGTATGAGTGAAGACATTTCCACTCATCTCGGTCCTCAATGATTAGCCTCTTATCCTAAGATTTTGTTCCTTTGTTATAGATTTTCCAGCCAGGCAAAAGACCCTCTCAATGTCTACCAAGTCAAGTACCTCCCAAAATCTGTACATCTCAACAAGATCATCTCTCATTCTTCTACACCCCAGGGAATATAGGCCCAATTTACTCAGTCTTTGATCATAGGCCAACATTCTCATTACCAGCGACCAATCCAGTGAATCTTTGCTGTGCCAGATGGTAGAGAAGACAGGTTTAAAGGTTCCATTGAAGGTGTCTCTGGTGAGTTACTGCAGGGTGTTATGTAAATGGTGTACAGTACAGACAAGGTGCACTTGAGGCAGAAGGAGCAAATGTTTAACTTGATGGATGGGGTGGCAATCTTTAACCTGGAAGATGTCATGTTTCTTGAATGTTTTGGGAGCTGCAATTGCCTTCCTCCAGGCAAGTTGGGAATACTCCAACATACTCATGTCTTCTAGATGGTAGAAAGGTTTTGGAAGGACACTTATGGACTAGACTGGAGGCAGGAAGATATTGGTAGTAAAAGACTAGAAATTATTTGGTTACTTTCATAACCTTACAAAGTTGCTTCACGCCAATAAAGGACTTCTGTATTGTAATCACTGTTTTTGCCATGTACAAATGGCAGCTAATTCCCACAAACTGTAATGAGATGATGATCAGCAAATATCTGTTTTCAGTGACGATAGATGATGTCGGCCAGGCCAATACTCATTGTTCTATTTAAAAACAGAGACCATTGGATCTTTTACAATTCCCTCAGATGCATAAATATGGCATTTTGGTTTAAAGTCTCATTGGTATTAGCAGCACCTCCCGACAGTGCAGAACACCCTCATTACTAAAGCCTCTGATAACACAGTATGACCATTGTACTGACCATCCGACAGTGAAGGGCTCCCTCAGCATTGTCCTCGAACAGCACAGAGTTTCCTCAATCTTGTGCTTCCCCACAGATCTCTGAAGGTAGCAGGGCAGCTAGTTAAAGTGGTTAAGAAGGCATATGGGATACTTGCTGTTATTAGCCAAACTATAGAATACACGAGCATAGAGGTTAACTGTACAAAATGCTGGTTAGGCCACAACTGGAGTACTTTATGAAGTTCTAGTCACTACATTATGGGAAGGATGCAATTGCCCTAGACAGGATGCAGAGGAGATTTACCAGGATGCTGCTTGGGCTGGGAGGAAAGTTTGCGTAGGCTGGGGTTGTTTCCCTTGGAGCAGTGAACATTGACAGGGGAACTAAATAAAAGTATATATTAGGTTTATATATGGGGTGGGTAGGATGTCCCATTTTTCATTAGAAGAGGGGTCAACCAGAGTACATAGACTTAAGATAAGAGGTAAAGACTAGGAGAAGAGTTGAAGAGAATTTCGTTCACCTCGGGGCAGACTTTAACTCACTTCTTGAAATTATGATTGAGTCAGAAACTCTCATAACATTTACACAACATTTAGATATTTACTTGTGTTGCCATAGCCTCCAGGTCTGTGGGCCAAGAGATGCAAAGTGGGATTAATGTAGTCAGAACATTGTTGGCCAGTAGGGACACAATAGGCTGAGTGGCCTCCTTCTGTGCTGTAAATGTCTATAAGTCTACATGTCAATACTGGCCATCTAAAAGCACTCCCTTAATATTATCTCAGAATGCCGCTCTGACAGTATACCGCCCTGGTATATGAATGTGAATTTGCACCAATGTAACTGGAGTGGGACTGTCAGTGTGACTTAAACACACAAATGCCAGGGGGTTAGGGCACCCTCCCAGTCAACTAAGGCTGATGACACTGCTGTAGGTGGCAAGCTATGATGTTCACCACAACCCAACCTGTTCCTACTTGATTCACTCTGAACGATGCAGTTCTCAGAGAGTTAAATAATGAAGACAAGTGGGAGGTTATGGATCCAGGAGATATCCAGGGCCATCATATCTGCATGAAGTGCCAGAGGGTAGAAGTCCTTGAACAACATGTGGTTGATTTGCAACAGCGACTTTCCTCGCTGCGCACCATACAAGAGGGAGAGAGGTTTCTGGGACAGTCGTACCAGAGGGTGATCACGCCACATTATGATCGGTACCTAAGGAGGAGTGCAGAGATGGCAAGAGAGTGGGTGACCATTTGCCAAAATAGCAGATCCAGGTAACAGAGGAATCCAGGTATGAAGTATCAGATGCCTATTTAGCAAGAAACATGAGTGAGTCAGGGGTGGACAACTCGAGGGAAAACCACTGTACGCGAGGCTTCTCTGGGAAAACACAGCGAGGCTGGTAGGCAGATTAGAAAGATGGTAGTAGTGGGTGACTCAATAGTTCAAAGGATGGACAGTCTAGTTTGCAGCCGAGATTGTGAGTCCTGCGTGGTCTATTGCCTCACAGGTGCAAGAGTTCGAGACATTATGGAGAGGCTAGATAAACTTCTGGAAAGTGGTTATTGTTAATGTGGGAACCAACAACATTTGGAGGGACAGCTTACAGGACTTGCAGGATCAGGTTCAGGAGTTAGGGAGTAGGTTGAGATGCAGGATCTCCAGGGTAGTAATCTCAGAAATACTACCTGTGCCACCAGCTTTACCGTTTAGAGAAGGGAAGATCAAGGAGGTGCAGAGGTGATGATGGTCAAATGGTATTATTGCTGAATATAAATCCAGAGACCCAGCTGACATTTTGGGGACCTGGTTCAAATCCTGCCATGGCAAATAGTAGAAGTTGAATTCATAAAAATCTGGAATTAAGAGTCCAATATCATGAAGCGATTTTTGGGGAAAAATCCATCTTGTTCACTAATGTCCATTCTTGTTTTATCTGGCCTACACGTGACTCCAGAGTCACAACAGTGTGGTTAACTTCTAATTGCCCTCTGAGATGGGTATTAAATACTCAAGCCAGCGATGCTCACGTCCTGTAAATGAATTGTAAGAAATGTGTGGCTTGAGGGACGGTGTAGAAGAGAGGGAGTGAGATTTTTGTGACATTGGGATCACTTCTGGGTAAGGAAACAACTGTTTGGAAGAGATGGGCTTCATCTGAGCAGAAGAAGACTTAATCTTCTGGCTGAGAGAGTAAATAGTCTAGAGGGGGTGGATTAAAACTTGAAAGGCAAGGGGTGAGTTCACTAATGGGCCTAGTTTTGTAGTACCTGTGTGGATAAAAGAGAGAAAATGGGGAATGGGGAAAAAGAAATGAGGATAGGCTTGAGTGTGCACAGTGAACAAAGAGGTGGTCACCTTCCAATGGGCAAGGAAGAGATAAGGGCAGGGTTAAATTGTACATATGTAAATGAACAGAGTATCATGAACAAAACTGAGAACTAGAAACAGAAATTGCTGTAGGGGATATGACACAGTAACATTGACTGAAACACGTGTCAACCCTGAACGAGGCTGGATACTTAACATCCTGGATTATAAGTTTATTATTAGCAAAAGGGTGGAAAAAAAGGGAGGAGGTTTGGCAGTCTTGATCAAAATATGTCATTATTCTAAATTAGAATCGTTACGGTTGGAGGTGAGAAGCAAGAAGGGAGTGGTGGCCTTGTCGGGTTTTTGATATAGACTTCCAAATAGTGAGGAGGAAGTAGTAGACAGCATTTGTGGGCAGATTATGGAAATCTTCAGGACAAATAGGTTTATGATAGTTGGGGATTTCCATTACTCTTATCTAAAAGTCCCTGAAATGCCCCTATTGTATCTGCCTCCACCATCACTCCCTGGTAGTGCGTTCCAGACTCTTACCATCCCCTGTGTAAAATAACTTGCCCCTCATGTCTCCTTTGAATTTTACCCCTCTCACCTTAAATGCATGCCCCCCACCACCGCCAACCCCTCCCCCCACCGCCAGTATTAGATATTCCAACTCTGGGAAAAAGATTCTGATTGTAAACCCTATCTATGCATCTCAGAATTTAATAGATTTCTATCAAGTCTCCCCTCAGCCTGTGCCATTCAAGGAAAATAACACCAGTTTTTCTAGCTTATCCTTATAGCTCATACCCTCAAATTCAGGCAGCATCCTGGTAAACCTCTTCTGCACCCTCTCCAAAGCCTCCACAAGTTCTTGTAATGCAACGACAGAATTGAATGCAATACTCTAAGTGTGGCCGAAATAACGTCTTATAAAGCTGCAACATGACATGCTGACTCTCGAACTCAATTCCCTGACCGATAAAGGTGATCATGCCAAAATGCCTGCTTTATCACCCTATCTACTTGCGTGGCTACTTTCAGGGAGCTATGGACTTGAACTCCAAGGTCCTTGTGTACATTAAGTCCTGCCATTATCTGTATACCTTTCCTTCACATTTGATCTCCCAAAGTGCAGCACCTTACACTTACCTGGATTAAACTCCATCTACCATCTCTCTACCCATATCTGCAACTGATCTATATCCTGCTGCATCCTTTGACAACCTTCTATACTATCCACAACTCCACTGATCTTTGTAGCATCTGCAAACTTAGTAACTCACCCATCTACATTTTCATCTAAGTAATTTATATATATCACAAACAGCAGAGACCCCAGTATGGATCCCTATGGAACATCACCAGTCACGGATCTCTGGCCTGAAAATCATCCTTCCATGAATACCCTCTGTCTTCTATGGACAAGCCAATTCTGAATCCATGCAGCCAAGTCACCGTGGATCCCATGCATCTTAAACTTCTGGATTAGCCTTTTTTTTCCCTATTCATTTGTGGGATGTGGGCATCGTTGGCTGGTCAGCATTTATTGCCCTGTCCCTAGTTGCCCTTGAGAAGGTGGTGGTGAGCTGCCTTCTCGAACCGCTGCACTCCGCTATAGGTTGACCCACAATGCCAGGTGGAGGGAATTCCAGGATTTTGGCCCAATCACAGTGAAGGAACGATGATATATTTCCAAGTCAGGATGATGAGTGGCTTGGAGGGGAACTTGGAGGTGGTCACGTTGCCATATGCCTGCTGCCCTTGTTCTTCTAGAATGAAGTGGTCGTGGGTTTGGAAGGTGCTGTCTGAGGATCTTTGGTGAATTTCTGCAGTGCATCTTGTAGATAGTACACACTGCTGTTACTGAGCGTTGGTGATGGAGGGGGTGGATGCTTGCGGATGTAGTGCCAATGAAGCGGGCTGCTTTATCATAGATGGTGTCAAGCTTCTTGAGTGTTGTTGGGGCTGCATCCATCCAGGCAAGTGGGGAGTATTTCATCACACTCCTGACTTGTGTCTTATAGATGGTGGACAGGCTTTGGGGAGTCAGGAGGTGAGTTACTCGCCACAGTATTCCTAGCTTTTGATCTGCCCTTTAGCCACTGTGTTTATGTGGTGAGTCTAGTTGAGTTTCTGGTCAATAATAACCCCCAGGATGTTAATAGTTGTGGATTCAGTGATGGTATCATCGTTAAATGCCAAGGGGCGGTGGTTAGATTGTCTCTTATTTGTGATGGTCATAGCCTGGCATTTATGTGGCGCGAATGTCACTTACCACTTGTCAACCCAGGCCTGGATATTGTCCAGATCTTGTTGCATTTGAACACGGACTGCTTCAGTATCTGAGGAGACATGAATGGTGCTGAACATTGTGCAGTCATCGGTGAACATCTCCACATCTGACCTTATGATGGAGGGAAGGTCATTGATGAAGCAGCTGAAGATGGTTGGGCCGATGACACTACCCTGAGGAACTCCTGCTGAGATGTCCTGGAGCTGAGATGATTGACCTCCAACAATCACGACCATCTTCCTATGTGTCAGGTATGCCTCCAAACACCAGAGAGTTTGCCCCCGATACCCATTGGTTCCAGTTTAGCTAGGGCTCCTTGATGCCACACTCGGTCGAATGCAGCCTTGATGTCAAGGGCTGTCACTCTCACCTCACCTCGGGAACTCATGTCTTTTGTCCATGTTTGAACCAAGGCTGTAATGAGGTCAGGAGCTGAGTGGCCCTGGTGGAACCCAAACTGGGTGTCACTGAGCAGGTTATTGCTGAGCAGGTGCTGCTTGATAGCACTGTTACTGATATATTCCATCACATTACTTATGATCAAGAGGAGACTGATGGGGCGGTAATTGGCGGGTTGGATTTGTCCTGCTTTTTGTGTACAGGACATACGTGGGCAATTTTCCACGTTGTCGGGTAGATACCAGTGTTGTAACTGTACTGGAACAGCTTGGCTCGGGGAGCGATAAGTTCTGGTGCGCAAGTCTTCAGTGCTATTGAAGGCCCATCGCCTTTGCAATATCTAATGTCTCCAACTGTTTCTTGATATTATGTGGAATGAATCGAATTGGCTGGTATCTGTGATGCTGGGGACCACTGGAGGAGGCCGAGATGGATTATCCACTCGGCACTTCTGGCTGAAGATTGCTGTGAATGCTTCAGCCTTATCTTTTGCACTGATGTGCTGGGCTCTTCCATCATTGACGATGGGGATATTTGTGGAGCCTCCTTCTCCAATGAGTTGTGTAATTGTCCGCCACCATTCACGACTGGATGTGGCAGAACTGCAGAACTCAGATCTGATTTGTTTGGCATGCAAGTGGTCCTGTTTGGAGGCTTCACCAGATTGACACCTCATCTTCAGGTATGCCTGACGCTGCTCCTGGCATGCCGTCCTGCACTCTCCATTGAACCAGGGTTGATCCCCAGGCTTGTTGGTAACGGTTGAGTGGCCATGAGGTTACAGATTGTGCTGGAGTACAATTCTGCTGCTGTTGATGGCCCACAGCGCCTCATGGATGCCCAGCCTTGAGTTGCTAGATCTGTGTGGAGTCTGTCCCATTTAGCACGGTGATAGTGCCACACAACACGATGGAGGTTGTTCTCAATATGAAGGCGGGACTTTGTCTCCACAAGGACTGTGCGATGGTCACTCTTATCGATACTGTCATGGACAAATGCAACTGCAGTTGGCAGATTGGTAAGGATGGGGTCAAGTACGTTTTTCCCTCTTGTTGGTTCCCTCACCACCTGCTGCAGACCCAGTCTAGCAGCTATGTCTTTTAGGACCCGACCAGCTCGATCAGTAGTCCTGCTGCCAGGCCACTCTTGTGAACAGCAAGTAAACACTATAGGGATAGATAAAGAAGAGGCACTAAAAAGGCTGGCAGCATGCCAGATAGTGAAGTCGCTGGCCCCGATGGGATGCAGCTGGATTTCTGAGAGAGGTAAAGGAGTAAATTGCAGAGCCATTGTCAGAAATTTTCTAGGCTTCTCTAAACACAGCAACGGTCCGGGGGGAACTGGAAGATTGCAAATGTGAAACAATTGTGGATAACCTAGGAAACTACAGACCTACTAGCTTGACATCAATAGTGGGAAAACAGGTGGAGGTGAAAATATGGGATAAGGTAACTATACACTTAGAGAAAAATAAGTTAATAGTAAACAGTCAATGTGGCTTTGTCAAGGGCAGGTCATTTCTGTCAAATTTAATTGAGTTCCTTGACAAGGTGGCACAGACAGTGGATGAGGGCAGTGCTGTGGATGCTGTATGTTTGGACTTTCAGAAAGCATTCAAAAAGTGCCACACAGCAGGTTAGTTAGCAAATTAGAGATGTTTGGGATCGATGGGTCCTTGTCAGCAAGCATTAGAAGTTGGCTAAAAGATAGGAAATTGAGAGCAAATATAGATAGGCATTTCTCAGATTGGAGATGAGTTGAAAGTGGTGTTCCCCAGGGATCGGTGTTGAGACCCTTTTTTTTCTGATTTATATGATGGGCGCTGAGGGCAAAATCTCTAAATATGCAGACAACACTAAGCTTGGGAGAATAGTGAATTGTGAGGATGATGCTGAGCAACTTCAGAGGGACATTGACAAGTTGGCCTCATGGTCAGGGATCTGGCAAATAAATTTCAATGCAGAGAAACGTGAGGGAATGCATCTTGGTAGAAGAAACACACAGGGACAATACAGATTCACAGTACAACCTTGAGGGGAGTACAGGAGCGGGGGAACCTCGGGGTTCACGGACATAATTATGTGAACGTGGCCAGGTAAGTTGAAACAGATGTTAAGACGGTTTACAGGATCCTAGGGTTTATAAATTGAGGCATAGGGTATAAAAGCAAGGAAGTGATGCTACACTTCTACAAATCATTGGTCGGACTGTGTTCAGAGTATCGTATTCAGTTCTGGACACCTTATTTCAGGAAGGATGTTAAAGCCCTGGAGAGAGTGCAAAGAAGAATTACTAGAATGATACCAGGAAGGAAGGATTTTAGATATAAGGAAAGATTCAAGAATTTAGGTTGATTGTCCTTGGAGCAGAGAAGATTAAGAGGTGACTCAAAATTATGAGCAATTTAGACAGGGTAAAGAAGGATATTCTGATCTACTCCAAAACCTTAGATATTCTGTTTCCACCAGTTGGTATGTCAGTCACTAGGGGTCACAATTTCAGTGTTGTCAGCAAGACAGCTAGGAGTGAGGTGAGGAGAAACTTCTTTACTCAGGGAGTTTTTAGGATTTGGAATGTGGTGCCTGGAGGAGTGGTGGAGCTGGATTCCACAGGAGGTTTCAAAAATGAGCTGGATATATATTTGAAAGTGATGAATTTAGATGGCGATTGGAGATAGGGCTAGAGAATGGGACTAGCTGGTAGCTCTTTCAGGAGCCTGAACAGAAATGATGGGTTGAATAGCCTCCCTCTGTCCTGTAAAATTCTATGCTGCCAAGAAGTTGCCAGGCGTTGGCAAGTATTACCTTGTTGAAACAGTTGAGCGTGACCTAATTGAGCATTTTAAGTTTTCTTTCCTACCCCTCCCCTTTATCATGAGGCTTTTTTAAAGTGATTTAAATCAACGCCATCAAATTAAACAAAATTAATGTGGATCAGAGTGTGCCAGTCCCTTAAAGGATCACTAACAAAATCAAATGTTCAAAATTTAAAAACAACAAAAAGACTGAAACATGATTTGGTGAAGCTCTTTTCAGCCACTTTAAAAAAAAACTTCCATCAAATGAAACCAAATTAGACAAATTAAAGGGTTTCAGTTCCTTAGAGCAGCAGCAGTTCTTTATGTTTTTATTTTAGAGTTTAATTCATTGCCACATCTGAATGATGTTCAGCACCCGTTGCGACTCCTCAGATACTGAAGCAGTCTGTGTCCAGATGCAACAAGATCTGGACAGTATCCAGGCTTGGGCTGACAAGTGGCAAGTAACATTCACATCACACAAATGGCAGGCTATGACCATCTCCAAAAAAAAACAATCTATCCACTGCTCCTTGACATTCAGTGGTGTTACCATCACCGAACTGTCCCACTATCAACATCCTTGGAGTTACCATTGACTAGAAACTCAGCTGTACTCACCACATAAATATAGTGGCTATAACAGAAGGTCAGAAGCTAGGAATATTGCCATGAGTAACTTACCTCCTGACTTCCCAAAGCCTGCCCACCATGTACAAAACTCCAGTCAAGACTGTATTGGAATACTCCCTGCTTGCCCGGGTGAACAACACTCAAGAAGCTTGACACCATCCAGGACAATGCAGCCTGCTAGATTGGCACCACATTCACACCATTCACTCCCTCCACCACCACTGTTCAGTAACAGCAGTGTGTAATATCTACAAAATGCACTGCAAAAATTCACCAAATATCCTCAGACAGCACCTTCCAAACCCACGACCACTTCCATCTAGAAGGAAAATGGCAGCAGATACACGAGTACACAACCACCTTCAAGTTCCCCTCCAAGCCACTCACCATCTGTACTTGGAAATATATCGTCATACCTTCACTGTCATTGAGTCAAAATCCTGTCATTCCCTCCCTAAGGGTATTGTGGGTCTACTTACAGCATGGGGACTGCAGCGGTTCAAGAAGGCAGCTCACCACTATCTTCTCAAGGGCAGCTAGGAACAGGGCAATAAATGCTGGGTCCCCAGCCAGCCACACCCATGTCCCATGAGTGAATAAAATGTCAACCACATTGCTAAGGGTCTGGAGTCACATCTAGGTCAAAACAATAAGGACAGCACATTTCATTCCCCAAAGGACATTAGTAAACATGATCATAATGATTGAGAGTAGCTTTCATTCCAAAATTGTTAATTAATCTTTCAATTCTATTAGTTGCCATGGTGAAATTTAAACCTCCCTCCCTACAGCATTAGCTTGAGTCCTTGGCTCAGTAGGCCAGAGCCATTACCTCTATGTCATTATTCATGAGTTTTTTAGGGTAAAAATAAACTATTTTGTTGACTGGGATGGTCTAGATCATTGGTATATAATGGGAATATGAACTACTGATCTCACACTGATGCCATCTTTTAAGACCACATATTTTCACCTTTGTATCATTACCTCGTGTCACCACATCTGTATGCCATCTTTCCTTCTGGATTTGACTACTGTAATTCTCTATTGGCTACTCTCCCATATATTACTCTTCAGAACTTGTGGTCATTCAAAGTTCCTGTGCCCGACTCTGAATCTTCACAGCAAGTCCTGTTCTAGCCCACCTGTGCTCATTGGCCTAAATTGACTTCTGATTTAATTGGATTTGATTTATTATTGTCACATGTACTGAGATAAGTACTGTTCGTCAGGTAAATCATATCATACATAAGTACACTAGTATAATAGAACAGAATGCAGAATGAAAATTCTCACCCTTGCGTTCAAATTGCTCCAAGTCTTCATCCTTCGCTATCTCAGTAATTTCTTCCAGCCTCACACCCCTCCAAAAGATCTGTTTTCTTCTAATTCTATCCTCTTGTGTATCCCAGTGTTCATGATTTTGTTTTCAGTTGCTTAGGCCCCAAGTTCTGAAATTCCCTTCCTATACCTCTCCAATTCTCTATAACCTTTTCCTCCAGGAAGATAACCCTGCAAACCTACCTCTTTGACTAGGTATTTGACCATCTGAGTAAATATCTTCTGAAGTAACCACAGTGATGCACCATATTTCATAATGCTCTTGTAAAGCGCTTTGGGACACTTCATTAAGTCAAACACGTTACCTAAATATAACTTGCTTCTGTTGTTTGGTTGTAACTTTTAAATTGAAGCTGTGCACTACAAAGGTGAAATCAGGAAGGAAAGTATCTCACAAAGTGCAGAGGAATTTTATCCCCCAGAAGATGATGGCTGCTGGGATGAAGAATAAAATGACATTGATTGATGATAGCTAATCACATACAGCACAGGTAGGGATTGTCATCTATTGAAAATTACATTGTGCATTTTGCCCACTTGAAGCTACCATGCACATATACATGATCAGAATATTGTGCAATTTTAGTTATAAATGTCTCTGACTGAATATTCAACTCTTACAGTTCCAATACTTACACAGATAAATGGAGTTTAGAACATATGGAAACACAGAACATTGGAGCTCCAGGAGTAGGCCATTCAGCCCATTGATCCTTCCTCACCATTCATGATGATCATGGCTCGTCATCCGGCCCAATTAAAATAAAGAAAAGCTCAATAAAAGTTCCTGTTTTTCCCTCATATTGTTTGATCCCTTTAGCCCCAAATGCTATAGCTAACTCCTTGGAATGATGCAATATTTTGGCCTTCACTGCTTTCTGCAATAATAACTTCCACTCTCTGAGTGAAGAAATTTCTCCTGATCTCAATCCTCAATGGATTACCGCATTTCCTTAGACTGTTATCCATGGTCTGAACTCCCATGCCATCAGGACCATCCTTCCTGTTCTAGTCCTCATAGGTCTTTTAGAATTTTATAGATTTCAATGAGATCCCTCCATCATTCTTCTGAACTCCAGTGAATATAACCCTAACTGATTCAACCTCTCCTCATATGTCAGTCCTGCTGTCCCAGGAATAGGTCTGGTAAACCTTTGCAACAAGCCCTCTATATCAACACTTTTGTTCGTCAGACAAAGAGATCAAACTGCACATATTACTCCAGGCATGGTCTCACCAAGGCCCTGTACAACTGCAGTAAGACCTTACTCCTGTACTCAAATCCACTCATTATGAAGGCCAACATACCAACTGCCTTCTTATCTGCCTGCTGTACCTAGATGCTTACAATCAGCCACTAGTGTATGAGGACACCCAGGTCTCACTGCAGCTCCCCCTTTCTGAATCTTCTGCCTTCCTGGTTTTGCTACCAAACTGGATAAACTCACATTGTTCTTCACCTACCATGCATTTACCAACCTACCGAGCTTCTCCAAATTGCACTGAAACGTCAGTGCACCTTTCTCACAGCTCACCCTCACATCCAGCTTTGATCCGAGTAAACGGTAGGGAAAAAAAATGGGGCCCATTCACACACACCCTCCAAATAAGGGGCAGTTTTGCCGATCTGGGGTTTCATCGGGACGGCCCAAACTAACTTGGTGTATGATCCTTCGTTGTTAGGAGGTCTTTATCTGGATTCTAATTCCTATGTTCCTCTGTTAGTACAAGTGAAACGTTTGAACTGGCTTTGACAGTGAACGATATAGCTTGTGTGCTCTTAGGGCGTGTACATTTTTCACACTTAGAGTGGGACACCTGTTTCCTGTTTATTCAGAAGGAGATTATTTTTTGATATAAATGCATTTAAAAAGTTGGCCTCCAAAATTCGGACAAGTTATTAAAGAAACTACAATTTTCTGCTGGTATCTGGAAAGTTAAACAAGCTGATGGCAGATCGCCAAACAAAAGCTGAGCATCGCTCCGAGCGTACGACTTGGTCCCATGAATTATTACCAGTCTGTGGATGGAGAACAATATTCACTCCTGCAGATTAAATACAGGATATCGCAGAGGGTGAAAGTCCTTTTCCCAACAGAATCACGGAGGGGTGAGGGACAGCAAAAGGCAGAGTTGTCAGCAACGTAGGGGCAAAATTCCATTTGTGCAATTGTTATTATCAAGATCGCAAGATAGTTATAGAGTCATAAATTCATACAGAATGGAAACAGACCCTTCAGTCCAACCGGTCCATGCTGACCATAATCCCAAACTAAATGTGTCCCACCTGTCTGTGCTTGGCACATATCCCTCCAAACATTTCCTATTCATGTATTTATCCAAATGTCTTTTAAACATTGTAACTGTGCTCGCTTCCACCACTTCCTCAGGACGTTCATTCCACACATGAACCACTCCGTGTAAAAAAATATTGCCCCTCATGTCTTTTTTAATTCCTTTTCCTCTCACCTTAAAACTATTCCCTCTTGTCTTGAAATCCCCCACCTTAGGGAAAAGACACCTGCCATTCATCTTATCTATATCGCTCATGATTTCATAAATCACTGAAAGGCCATCCCTCAACCTCCTACGCTCCAGTGGAAAAAGTCCCAGCCTATCCAGCCTCTCCTTATAACTCACACCCTCCATTCCCAGCAACATCCTGGTAAATCTCTTCTGAATCCTCTCCAGCTTAATAATATCCTTCCTGCAGCAGGGCAAACAGAACTGGAAACGTACTCCAGAAGAGGCCTCACTAACATCCTGTACAATATCAACATAATGTCCCGACTCCTATACTCAAAGGTCTGAACAATGACGGAGAGCGTGCCAAATACTTTCTTAACCGCCCAATCTATATGTGATGCAAACATCATTAATTGTAGTTAATGGCCTTGCAGCCCATCTTAATACATTCACTGAGAGTGATATTCATTGCTGCCACCACTTCGATATCAAATCATTTTTTAAAAGATTCCAGTGGCTTGAACTTAAGTCAGAAGGCTGTTAAGTTCAAGATTTCCTCCAGAGAGCAGAATTTATAATCCAGGCTGACATTTGCAGTTCAATAATCACTGCGGATATTTTTAATCAACCTGCTCAGACATATCATGACACCTCTGGAGCAGGTAAGATTTGAAGCCAGGCCTTACAGCCCAGAAATATGGGGACACTACCACTGTGCCATAAGGGTCCTCCTGTGTACAATGTGTGCTTCATTATGTGATGGAAGGTACTAACAGAGTGCTACACTGTTGTAGGTGACATCTATTAGATGAGGCCCTCTCAGCCAGATATGATAAAACCATATGGCACCATTTCAAAGAAGGGTAAGGGAGTTCTCTTGGGAGTTCTGGCCAATATTTATTTCTCAAAAAGAATCAGAAATACAAATTATCTACTTGTTCTCATAATGCTGCTTGTGGAGGCTTGATAATTTAAATCAGCTTTGCATTTCTTTGAATTATAAGTGAATGTAAGTTAATGTTGAGGATGCACTGTGAAATCTCTCTGAGAATGAGTTAAGTTGCTTTAAAAATACAAGTCTTTTTCACCAAATTAAACAGTGAGCACACTTCAAAGGTACCTCAGCAGTTGTCCTTTAGTAAGTCCTGAGGCTGTCTCTCTCTTTTCTCCCTCTCTGTCTTCCTCCTTCACTGTTTTCTTTCTTATTATTTTCTTAATCACCTCCTAATGCACCTCAAATTCTCTCTCACTCTCTACCTGGGCTTCCCCTATAATGGCGTCTCTGTGACCTTCCTCATCTGGAATTTGCAACAAACTGTTTCTTCCATCAACAGTGAGCATGTGGATCATTTTAAACACTTGAAGCATTAATCATTGTTATTTTTTGAAACTCTTTTGAGACCAGAGAAGAAAAATAAACTTAGATTGCTTAAAGCTCTACACTCAATTGGGAAAAAGCACTGTCAGACAGAAATGCACATTTTAACAAGTTGAAATGTCTTGATAGATCTTGAGAGAGTTGACACTCCTCAACATGATCCAATGAAGTCTCATGGTATCAGGTCAAACATAGCCAAGGAAGCTTCCTCCTGATTACCTCCTACTACCCCATACCTTCAGCTGATGAATCTGTACTCCTCCATGCTGAATAATGCTTAGAGGAAGTACTGAGGGTGACAAGGGAATATAATGTCAATGGAAAACTTCAACATGGCTCAGTAGCATCATTACTGACCAAGCCCTAAAGGACATAGCTGCTAGCCTAGGTCTGCAGCAGGTGGTGAAGAAACTAAATAGAGGGAAAATCTATTTGACTTCATTCTCATCAGTTTACCTGTTTTAAATTCATCTGTCCATGGCAGGATTGGTAGAAGCTATCACTGCAAAGTCTTTGTGGAAATGAAGTCCCATCTTCACATTAAGGATACCCATCATTGTGCTGTGTGGCACCACAACTGTGCTAAATTGGCCAGACTTTGAACAGATTCAGCAACTCAGAACTGGGCTTTGATGTGATGCTGTGTTCAATCAGCAGCAGCAGAATGTATTAAAATACAACCTGCAACCTCATGGTTCAGCATATCCCAAACTCTCCCATTACCATCAAGACAGGGCATCAACCCTAGTTCAATGAGCATTGAGGGGGATACGCCAGGAACAGCATCGGGCATACCTAAAAATGAGATGTCAATCTCGTAAAGTGATAAAACAGGAATACTTTCATGCTAAACACCAGAAGGAGCATCTAATAGATAGAGCTAAGTGATATCACAATGAACAGATCAGATATAGTCTGCAGTCTACCATCTAGTTGTGAATAGTGATGGACAGTTAAACAACTAACAGGAGGAGACACAAATCTCTACAAATATCCACATCTAGTCCATCTACAACACTAAGTTGCTCAGATTTGTCCTGTTCATAAAAAGCAGGCCGAATACAACCCAGTGAATTACTGCCCCACCAGTCTAGAGTGAGTCCCTTTTAAGGACTCTATGTGCTGTGTGTATACAATACTGTGACTCTGCCTTTCAGTTTCGTCTGCTGCGAGGTTGCAAGGTGCACACAAAAAATGAGTTGGTTTACTATAACATTTACTTTATAAAAGCATAGAAACATGGGAAATAGGAGCAGGAGTAGGCCATTCAGCCCTTCCGGACTGTTCCACCATTCAATACGATTATGGCTGATCATCAAACTCAGTCGCCTATTCCTGCTCCCCCCCACCTCCCCCATACCCTTAGACCCCTTTAGCTTCAGAACTATATTCAACTCCATCTTGAAAACATTCAATGTTTTGGCCTCAGCTGCTTTCGATGGCAGAGAATTCCACAGGTTCAATATTCTCTGGGTAAAGACCTTTCTCCTCATCTCAATCCTAAATAGCCTACTGCATATCCTTAGATTGTGACTCCTGGCTCTGAACTCCCCATTCATCAGGAACATCCTTCCTGCATTAACTCTATCTGTACTGTTGAAAAATGCATAGATTGCTATGAAATTCTCCCTCATTCTTCTAAACACCAATTAATATAAAAACCAAAAGAATTGCAGATGCTGTAAATCAGGAACAAAAACAAAGTTGCTGGAAAAGCTCAGCAGGTCTGGCAGCATCTGTGGAGGAGAAAACAGAGTTAACGTTTCGGGTCTGGTGACCCTTCCTCAGAACTGATGGTGGCTGGGAAAACGTCAGTTTAAATGCAGAAAATAGGGAGGTGGGTGGGGTAGGGAGTAAACGATAGGATAGAACCCAAAGAGAGAGAAAGACAGTCCTCCTCCCTCCCCAGTATCCAAGGGTCCAAACATACCTTCCAGGTGAAGCAACACTTCGCCTGCACTTCCAAGAATCTAGTCTACTGCATTCGCTGCTCACAATGTGGTCTCCCCTACACCGGGGAAACGAAGTGTAGACTTGGCGTCCGCTTCGCAGAACATCTATGTCTTGCTCGCAAAAAAGACCCTGAACTACCTGTTACCTGCCACTTCAATGCACCATCTTGCTCCCTGGCCAACATCTCTGTCTCCGGCTTGCTACAGTGTTCCAGTGAAACCCAACGCAAGCTGGAGGAACAACTTCTCATTTTCCGCTTAGGGACCCTACAGCCCTCCCGACTCAATATTGAGTTCAATCATTTCAGGGCCTAAACTCTCCCATGTCCCAGCCCCTCACCCAACACACCAGGCCTTGTTACCACATAGCCTGCCACTACACACCCCCTGTTGTTAGTCACTAACAGTCCCCATTAACAATTATTCACCCTCCCAGCCTGATCGTTAGCAACTCCTTTGTCCGTCCGACTGTCTTTCTCTCTCTTTGGGTTCTATCCTATCGTTTACTCCGTACCCCACCCACCTCCCTATTTTCTGCATATAACCTGACGTTTTTGTTACCAATTAAAATAATCCTAACCAATCCAACCTCTCTTTATTCGTCAGTCCTGCCATCCCAGGAATCAATCTGGTGATTCGTCATCGCACTCCCTCTATAGCAAGAACATCCTTCCTCAGATAATGAGACTAAAACTACACCCAATACTCCAGGATAACAAGCATGGGGCTGGATGAACACAGCAGGTCAAGCAGCATCATAGGAGCAGGAAAACTTGACATTTCAGGCCTAGACCCTTCATCAGAAATGGGGGAGGGGAAGAGGGTTCTGAACTAAATAGGGAGAGAGGGGGAGGCGGATAGAGGAGAGGATAGGTGGAGAGGAGGCAGACAAGTCGAACAGGCGGGGAGCCAGTAAAGGTGAGTGTAGGTGGGGGGGTAGGGAGGAGATAGGTCAGTCCAGGGAGGACGGACAGGTCAAGGGGGCGGGATGATGTTAGTAGATAGGAGATGGGCGTGTGGCTTGAAGTGGGAGGAGGGGATAGGTGAGAGGAAAAACAGGTTAGGGAGGTGGAGATGAGCTGGGCTGGTTTTGGACCCTCCTCCCCCTCAATACTCCAGGTGTGGTCTCACCAAGTCCCTGTAAAACTGCAGCAAGACATCCCCGCTCTTGTACTCAAATTCTCTTGCTATGAATGCCAACATACCATTTGCCTTCTTCACTGCCTTTTGTATCTGCACCATAACTTACATTGTGTTTTATTTCTTTAAGTAAACAAACCCATGCAGTTCACCAAACGTTGGTGAACAATTGATGATCAGACCTTGATCATTGATATAAAAATGGGGAGGTTTATTAGGATGTTAATATGGATGAGGGACTTCAATGATATGAGCTTGGAAAGTTTGGACAGTTCAATGTAGGACTGAAACAGTCCAGAGGTGACCAATGGGGGTTTTGAAAGTAATATGAGAGGTTTCGACAGAGCATACAGAGCCAAAAGATTTTTTTTGGTGAGCGGACTAATAGCCACAGGACAAAGATCTAGAGGGGAGGTGAGGAGAAACTTTCCCACTCAGTCCGAAGCTGGAATATTGTATCTGGAAAAGTGGTGGAAATTGATTCCAGTAATGATTTTAAAAGGATTTGGACAGGAATTTGAGGAGGAAGAACTTAAAAGGTTATGGTCAGAAATCAGAGACAATGGGGCCTCACAGGACATGAAAAGCCAACACACACAATGGGCTAAACAGCCTCCTTCCTTATAACAAGTGTGGGTTTCTATGAATGTAGGATAGCAGGTAGGGGTTGTAACCTACAAAAAGTCTCCAGTTACTTATCAACCAATACCCAAAGTTCTGACGAAAGGTGACTCGACCTGAAACTTTAACTCTCATTTCTCTCCACAGATCCACTGAGCATATCTAGCAATTTCTGGTTTTGTTTCTGATTTCCAACATCTTTCGATTTTTAATGCCAAAGTATGTTTTTGTCTGAGATTGATGCTAGATCAAACTCTAAACAGGAAAGCATCCCATCTGTAGTGGTTGTAATGAGGTCAGCCAACTGGACCTCTTGGAATATGAGTTCTCTGATTGGGGCTGTTAATCTGATCTATTCAGGGAGCCCTGACTGGCAGATAAAAAGTAGAGTGTCAGAGATTCTAGCACTCTGAGAGCTGGCTCTGAATGAGGCAGTTCTAGAGTCAAGGACTCTTCATGTGTAAATAAAAGGTGACTTGGTAATGGGATATCAGCCTCCTTTGAGGTATTCCACCATCCTCATTAAACAGACTAATAGAAGGCACGTTCAGTCGTATTAATGCCTACATATGATGATGTCAGGACATTTTATGATATTTCAAAATGACTCATATGCTGCCTCCCAAAATATTGGGCAAGGTCACAACCTAAAACATCATCTCAGCTTCTCTCCACTGAGTCTTCCTGATCTGCTAAGCATTTCCATGTTGTTTCTGATCTTATGTTGGTTCCCAACATTGGCCATAATAATGACCCTTAATATTGGCACAAAGGTTCAAGTTTTACTCTTTATAATATCAGTAGTGTTATGCCAATCTTTGCACTGAATAAGAACATAAGAACATGAGAACTAGGAGCAGGACTAGGCCATCCGGCCCCTCGAGCCTGCCCCGCCATTTAATAAGATCATGGCTGACCTTTTTGAGACTCAGCTCCATTACCCGCCCACTCACCATAACCCTTAATTCCTTTACTTTTCAAAAATTTATCTAGCCTTGCCTTAAAAACATTCAGTGAGGTAGCTTCAACCGCTTCACTGGGCAGGGAATTCCACAGATTCACAACCCTTTGGGTGAAGAAGTTCCTCCTGACCTCAGTCCTACATCTGCTTCCCTTTATTTTGAGGCGATGCCCTCTAGTCCTAGTTTCACCTGCTAGTGGAAACAACCTCCCTGCCTCCACCTTCTCTATTCCCTTCATAATGATCATCTCACAGAAACAGCCATACATTATCATAAAGAATGAGCAGGATATGAGTACATAGTGTCAATTGGTCATCATTATCATTGAATCCTCCACTGTCAACATCCTGAGGGTTGCCATTGGCCAGAAACTGAACTGGACTAGCAATATAAATACAGTAGCTGCAAGAGCAGGTCAGGGGCTGGGAACTCTGCATTGAGTAACTCACCTTTCGACTCCCCACAGTTTATCTGCTATCTATAATGCACAGGTCCAACAACACTTAAGAAGCTCCAGGATAAAGAAATTCATGTGATGAGCATCCCATCCATCTCACCCGTCATGCACTCCCTCCATCACTAGTGTACAGTAGCAGCAACGTGGAAACGTATAAGATGGACTACAGCAACTTGTCAAGGCTTCTTCAACAGCACCTCCCAAAACTGGAGTGTGTACCACCTACAAGGGCAAGGGCATCAGGCACATGGGAACATCACTGCCTGCAGGTTCCCCTCCAAGTGACACACCTCATCCTGACTTGGGAATATATCATCTTTCCTTCACTGTTGCTGGGTCCTTCTTAACAGCATTGTGGGTATCCGTACACCAGATGGACTGTAAATGGGCACTTAGGGATGGATAATAAATGCTTGGTTTGCCATTAATAGCAACATTGCATGAACAAAGAAGATACAAAACTCATAGTTATTCAAAAATAGTCATTCATCACCTTACCTTTCACAAAGACGTATATACTGGTTGCTGTTGTTCCATCAACAATGGGTTCAATGAAGTAATAAAAGCAGCGGTAATAGCCTGTATCATTAGCTCTGGCACCCATTAACATGAATGTCTTGCAGTATTGATCTCTCTCTGAGCCATTGCATTCCCTTATGCTCACTATCCGTCCTCCAAGCTCCTCCGACCAGTAAGATGCAGATTTTGTGTTGCCTTCAACTGCAGGTTTCCCAGGCCAGGTCCACCCCAGAGGCCTCTGCCCTCTGAAACACAGAATAGGGTTAAAGGACCTCGTTAATTCATCTTCGAACTTTACTCACTTTTGTTTTCATCTAATATCACGTCTTTCAGGTGAGATGTTGAACCAAGGCCCTATCCGTCCTCCCAAGATGAAAATTAGAAGATCCTGAGGAGAAGCAATCAATGAAGGGCGGGCAAGTTCTCCCTGAAATTCCTGATCATTTTTTGAGATATTTCTCAAAATCAACAAAGTTAAGAACAGGTTATCCGACCATCATTACACTATTGTTATTGGATTCTGTTCAGTGTAATTTTATTGTCATGTTTCCGTATATTACCATAGCAACTGCAATTGAAAAAGTACTACACAGATGGTGAAGATATTCTGAAGTCTAGGTAGGGATGCTGCAGAAATGTACATTTTTTTTCGTCTAGTCATGTCTGAGTTGGAAAGAAAGCAAACAGGATGAGAGAGCAGTAGAGAACTCTGCTCCCAGGGGCAGTCAGGTGGGGAATGTAAGTAGAATCATAGAATTGTACAGCACAGAAACAGGCCCTTAGGTCCAACTTGTCCACGCCGACCATAACCTCAAACTAAACTAGTCCCACCTGCCTCCACTTGGCCTGTATTCCTCCAAACATTTCTTAATCATGTACTTATCCAAATGTCTTTTAAATGTTGTAACTGTACCCACATCCACCATTTCGTTTTTATCAGGTACTTCCACACACGAGCCACCCTCTGTGTATGTAAAAAAAAATTGTCTGTCATGTCTTTTTTAAATCTTTCTCCTCTCACATTAAAAATATGCCCCCTTGTAGCAAAATTCCCAATCCTAGGGAAAAGATTCTTTCCATACCTCTCATTACCATGTTAATCCCCAGGGAAATGATGGCCTAGTGGTATTATTGCTACAGTGTTAATCCAGAGACCCAGGTAATGTTCTGGCGACCTGGGTTCAAATCCCACCATGGCAGATTCTGGAATTTGAATCCAATAAATATATGGAATTAAGAATATAATGATGACCACAAATCCATTGCTGATCGAAAAACCCATCTGGTTCACTAATGCCCTTTAGGGAAGGAAACTGCCATTCTTACCTGCTTTGACCTACATGTGACTCCAGACTCACTGCAATGTGATTCACTCTTAACTGCCATCTGGGCAATTAGGGATGGAGCAATAAATGTTACCAAGTCAGTGCTGACCTCATCCATAAAGAAGGTCACCCCTCAATCTCCTACGCTCCAGTGAAAAAAACCCCAGCCTATCCTTATAACTCAAACCCTCCATTCCTGGCAACATCCTGGTAAATCTCTTCTGAACCCTGTCCACCTTAATAATATCCTTCCTGTAACAGGGTGACCAGATATTGACTGGATGGATAACAGGACAAGAATTTTGCCTGTGGGTACGTCTGCTATAGAACTGGCTCCTCAGATTGGCTCAGCTGATGTAACTGCACAGCTGTTGTAAAGGTCAGACTCATAACCAAGAGGTAATAAGAATTTCAGATGCTGGAGTCAGAGATAACACAGTGTGGAGCTGGAGGAACACAACAGACCAGGCAGCATCAGAGGAGCAGGAAAGCTGACATTTTGGGTCGGGACCCTTCTTCATAACCAACTCATGTATTGTATCTTCTGCAGCTTTCAAACAGCATGGTCAAAGTCAGATTCAGTGTGAACCTGGAAGCATTTGGAGAGGACAAGGTACAAGGACTGGCTTGTATTTTCTCGAATTTAGGAATTTAGGAAATTATCGAGGTGATTAATTAGCATGTTCCAGACAAAGAGAAGGTAGAGTAGATACATTGAGAAATATTTCCGGATGGAGTACGGAACAAATAGATAACATTATTAAAATCAAAACTAAACTACTCAGGCATGATGAGAGGAAGTGCTTTTTCACACAAAGTGATGGTGTAAATCTGGAACTCTTGCCCCAGAAAGCTGTTGAGTACAAGGATCAATTTAAAATTTCAAAACTAAGATTGATAGATTTTTGTCAGGCAAGTGTGCAGAAGAATGGGGAGTCAAAGTGAGGAAATTGAATGCAGATACAATTCACCACGATCTGGAGGAACAACTTCAAGGAGCTCAAAGGCTCCTCTTGTTCCAATGACATTGTCCCTCCAATCGCCCCATCTCTTCTGCCCATGTTATTAGTAAACAAATATTTTCAAATACATTTTTTAACAACTCACCAAGACCCCTTAGACAGCATCTTCTAAACTCATGACCACTTCCACCCAGAAGGACAAGGACAGCAGGTACACGGGAATACCACTGCCTGCAAGTTCCTCTCCAACTGATTTGGAAATATATCACCCTTCTTTCACTGTTGCTGAGTCAAAATTCTCAGGGCATTGTGGATTTGCCTACAACACGGGAATTGCAGTGGTTCAAGAAGGCAACTCACTGTCACCTTCTCAAGGGTGACTAAGAATGAGTAATAAAAGCTGTCTTGGCCAATCACTCTCACATCCAGCGAATGAATAATAAAATAAACAATTAATGGAACCACAATCCATGACGCTCGTTTTGGTTGCTCACAGCAGCATCATGGAGACAAATCTTTCCTCCTTGGGGAGTCAATGGCATTCTTGACTAGTCAAGTATCAAATCACCAGTGTGACCTGTGTGTGTGTGTGTGTGTGTGTGGAGGGGAGGGGAGCGACTCAGTCAGCCATAGCCAAGGAAATATGGGACCCCAATTTTTCATTCCTCTTAGGATCATAAATTCTTCCAGCATAACAGGATACAACTTAACCTCTGCTGTTTTTGAGACCTCTGCCCTCTCCTTAACTGTATTAATTTCCCTTTTAAAAGCTGCCAATGAGTCTGCCTCAACAACTGTTGCTGTTAAGACATCCTATATAAGGAGAGAAAGAACTTGTATTTGAACAGCATCTTTCATGACCTCTGGACTTCCCAAAACACTTTACAGTCAATGAACTACCTTTGAAGTGTAGTCACTGTTATAATGTAGGAAGAGTCCTCTTGTGTAAAACATTTCCGCTCACCCCTCCCTAGGTTCATTTGGTGGTGATCACAAATTGATGCCCTCCAGTTACAGACTCACTAAGCATTGGAAATAGTTTCCATGTATATTTTTGAATATATCTATCCCACATCTCAATTCTCTGCTTTGACGAAAACAGCATCTCTTTCTCACCTTCTGACTCTGCTCCCTGACTCTAAAGAAAACAAAGACTTCCACTTTGATAGCACTTTTCATGTCCTGTGAATGACCTAAACCATTTCACATCCAAGAGTGGCTTTAAAGTGTACTCACTGCTGGAAAGTACACAGCAAACTCCCAGAAAGAGTGATGTGATTGATGATTGGATTACCTGCTTTTCTCTAACAATGTTGATTGAGAAAAAATCACTGGGGAGGAGTTTAGTTGTTTATAAACTGTTAGATTGCAAACTTCTTCCTGAATTTTAATTTTTCTTTTCACAGATCTTGTCCAATCAACTGTGTTTTCAGCATGCACCTTTTTTTTAAAATTACAGTTTCTCTCTCCTTTCCTCATAACTTATGTTATGTTGAGTCGTGCGGGACGTTAGTGAGGCCACTTCTGGAGTACAGTGTCCATTTCTGGTCGCCCTGTTATAGGAAGGATATTATTAAGCTGGAGAGGGTTCAGATGAGATATACCAGGACATTGCCAGGAATGGAGGGTTTGAGTTACGAGGAGAGGCTGGGCAGCCTGGGACTTTTTTCACTGCAGCCAAGGAGGTTGAGAGGTGACCTTATCAAGGTTTATAAAATCATGAGGGGTTTGGATAAGACGAATGGCAGGTGTCTTTTCCCTGGGGTGCAGAATTTCAAGAATAGGGAACATATTTTTAAATTGAGAGGAGAAAGATTTAAAAAAGACATGAGGGATTTTTTTTTACACAGAACGTGATTTATGTGTGGAATGAACTTCCCGAGGAAGTGTTCAATGCAGGTGCAGTTACAAATCTAAAAGACATTTGGATAAGTCCATGAATAAGAAATGTTGGAGGGATATGTGTGAAGTGCAGGCAGGTGGGACTAGTTTAATTTGGGATTATAGTCAGCATGGGCTGGTTGGACCGAAGAGTCTGTTTCCAAGATATATGACTCTATTACTCTATAACTAAAGTCTCTCATTCCTGGCTTTACTGTTGTTAAATTCTGTATTCCCTCCACTGGCAACCCAACCTGAACCTAAGGCTCCCGTCAAACTTTAGTCCTTATTTTGTTTGTTTATGGGATGAGGGCATGACCCGCAAAACCACCATTGGATGCTCTTGTCCTAAGTGTCTTACTTAGTCAATTTCTGTTTTTGTTTCAGATTTCTAGCATCTGCAACTCTTTGGCTTATTATACATAAATCTCACTCTGGCTAAGTTTGGTTGGTGCTAACTGGAGCTCCCTTCATCCTTGCCAATCTCCCGATGATATCAGAAGACCACACACCTCCAATCAAGGTTATGTTAGAAAATCTGACCTGATTTTAAATAGCTGCTTTAGTTGGATGGCAAAGGAAAGAATTGGCAAGAGGTTGAGGGGATAATTGAGATGATAGGACTATGAGGAGATAATTACATTTCATGCAGTTGCATTGGAAGAGAGAAGGTTGAGATGTGAAATGATAGCTCCTTAACGTGACAGGACTCCAAATGTAATAGATAATGTGAACCGTAACAGGTTCTATCACGTACAGCCATGGATACTGTAGAAACGTTTTGGCGTAGAAAAAGGCCATTCAGCCTTTCACACCCGCACTGGTTCAATAAACTGGCCATCCATTCTGTCCCCACTTTCGAGCACCTACCTGTAGACTTGCAGGTTACAGAGCTTCAGGGGGAGTTCCAGGTTCCTTTTAAATGAGGTCAGGGTTTCCACCTCAACCTCCAAAGTGACATTGAATTCCACCACACTCTGGCTTTCCTAATGTCTCCTCCAATCCTTCCACCAGTGATATTAAATCTGTGGCCCCTGGTAATTTCCCTGTCCACTGGGAGCTTCCCTGTCCACTCTTTCCAAGCCCTTCATTATTCTGTACATTCGATCAAGTCACCCCACATCATCCAGAAGAATAGAAGCCAGCACTTGAAAGGAGTAAATGCAAAATTAATCTCAGGGAACAATATGGCAGTTGGATGACCTATGAAACAGGCCCCCAGGAAGATGGCCAAAGCAGGCAGTATTAATTCAATCAAATGCAAATCAGATAATAATGTTTTGGAACAAAAATTGAAGATACTGGACATACTCAGCAGACCTAAGAAATAAAAGGTACTGCAGATGCTGGAGAATCCGAGATAACAAGCATGGGGCTGGATGAACACAGCAGGTCAAGCAGCATCATAGGAGCAGGAAAACTTGACGTTTCGGGCCTAAACCCTTCAT
>JAHRHZ010000289.1:40273996-40290206 GCA_024137785.1 Ginglymostoma cirratum | reverse complement strand
GAGATAACAAGGTGTAGAGCTGGATGAACGCAGCAGGCCAGGCAGCATCAGAGGAGCAGGAAAGCTGACGTTTTGGGTCTGGACTTCTGAAACGACTTCTGAAGAAGGGTCCAGGCCCGAAACGTCAGCTTTGCTGCTCCTCTGATGCTGCCTGGCCTGCTGTGTTCATCCAGCTCTACACCTTGTTATCTCTGTTCTAAACTAAAGTGCCTTTGGAAAGTTCTGGAGAGAAATGCAATGGTTTTTGTTGAAGTTCATCCTGATCAGTTCTGTGACACAGGACTCTGTGCTCTCCAGGCTGTTCCCAGGCACTTACACCGAGACACCCCTTAACTGTGCCTGGAGGACATTACTTCAGTCAGAGATGTTCTACTCTGCCCAAACATGCTTGCAGACTGGCACTTTCTAAGGTCCAGGACGATGTGATGAGAAATGTACTGAAACTTGGGGGTAAGTGCTGTCCATGGTCTTTAAGTGCGCAAACTGCTACTTCATTGCCGCAAGACAACTTCAGCTACCCTTCACAACTACTCAGTGAAGTCTCTGGGGCATTCCCAGGTTATGAGAGGCACTATATAAATGAAGGACTTCCTTTTATATTGTACGAATTAGCTGATGGTAAATAGCACACAACATCTAAGTTTGCCCACAATTCAATATGAGATGGGAAAGTAATTTATGAGGATGGTGCAATGAGTCTGCTAAAGCAATTTAGACCAGTTTAGAGAGTGGGCAAGAACTGAAGTAATTTATGGATTCAGTGCAGTTTTTCATTTTGGAAGGAAAAATAGAAAAAAGACTGTTTGCTTATTATGACTCTGAAATATGTTTATCCACAATGACCATGAACAAACTCACTGGAAGATAACTTACAGCTACAGCCACAAGTAGCTTTTTTTTATATATTAGGTTAAATGTATTATGACACATCTTTGCAGCAGGTGAGTCTTGAACCTCGGTCTCCTGGCCACAAGTAGGGGTACTACCATTATGCCACAGCAGCCCTAACTTTAAAAACATATTACAATATGAATTGGAGTAAAAGAATGAACATATTTTGTTGCACTAGCAAAGGACTTTGGTGAGACCATGTCCAGAGAGGGGTAAGGTATACAGCTGTGGTCTCCTTACTCCACCCAAAACACAAGCCACCAATTACTGGTACAGCAACATACAACACCTTCAAATTGCTCCAAGGCCTCGTCCTTCCTGTACCTCTGAGCATCCTCCAGTAGTTCTGAGTTTCTCCAATTCTTGCAAATCCTCTGGTTCCCATTTTCCCACCATTACCTGCAGCTTCCGAGGCCCTGACTCTAGATTCTCCCTCTTTGGTTAAGCCTGTTGTCACCTTTTTTAAAAAATTCATTCACAGGATGAGAGCATCACTGGTCAGGCCAGCATTTGTTGCCCATCCTTAATTCCCTAGAGGGCAAGTTGAGAGTCAACCACAGTGGGTCTGGAGTCACCTATAGGCCAGACCAGGTAAGGATGACAGTTTCTTTCCCCGAAGGACATTACTGAACCAGATGGGTTTTCCTACAATTGGCAACGCTTTCATGGTCATCATGAGACTCTTAATTCTCGATTTTTATTTAATTCAAATTCCACCATCTTCTGTGGCAGGATTCAAACCTGGGCCCCTAGAACATTATCTGGGTCTCTGTATTAACAGTCCAGCGATAATACCACTAGGCCATTGCCTTCCCCATCTGGCCTAACATCTAATTTATGTGGCTCTGGGTCAAATATTGTTTGATAATGCTCCTGTAGAGTGGAATGGGATGTTTCACTGTATTAACATTGCTAAATAAATGCAAGTTATTATTGTCGGCTTTCACGTTCAACATCAATAGGACGGAAGTTGGAGCAGCCAATTAGCTTCCAGCATTCTCACATTGAAAGTCCAGTGGGTTGGCTGGAGGGACATTTCATCGTGTTAAAGACGCCATGTAAATATATATGAACTATTGTTTTCTTTAATTAATTTGCTCTCACCTTGCTTCTCTCACTCCTTCCCTGATCTCTCTTTCCCTCCCACTCTCTCCAACCTTTGTGATACTCCACGTTTGATCTGGTCCCCCACCTGGATTAAAAACCTCTGTCAGTACAGAAAAGGTTTATTTTCTTTTATTACTTTATTACTTCCGTGACAGGGCTGGCATTTTGCTGCCCATCCCTCATGGCTTGCTTGATCTGACTGGCTCAGTCAGCCCTTTCAGAGGGCAGCTAAGAGTCAAATGAATTGTTGTGGGTCTGGTGTCACACGTAGGCCAGGCGGCAGGTTTAACTCCCTAAAGACTATTAGTGAACCAGTTGGGTTTTTGATTGATTCATTTGATTTATTGTCCTGTGTACCTAAGTACAGTGAAAAGCTTTGTTTGCGAGCAGCACAGGCAGATCATAGTAAGCAAGAATATATAGATCATAGGGTGAAAAAAACTAGGACAGAGTGAGGCACACAGGACATGCACGAGGCAAGAGCAACATTAAAAAAATCAATGTTATTTGAGGTTAGAGACTCCATTCATCAGTCTAATAATGGCAGGGAAGAAGCTATTCTTGAGACTGCTGCTGTGTATACTCAAGTTTCTGTATCTTCTGCCTGACGGAAGAGGTTGTAGGAGAGCTGTACCAGGGTGGGAGGGTCTTTAATGATGTTGGCAGCCTTTCTGTGGCAACGAGAAGCGTAAGTGGAGTCCATGGATGGGAGGTTTGCTTCTGTGATGGTCTGAGCTGAGCACGCAACTTTCTGTAGTTTCTTATGGTTCCGGGCAAAGCAGATGCCATACCAGGCCATTATGCACCCAGACAGTATACTTTCAATGGTGTACCTGTAGAAGTTGGCGCGGGTCCTTACGAACATGCCAAATTTCCTGAGCCGCCTGAGGAAGAAGAGGCATTGTTGTGCCTTTATGACTGTCGCATCTATGTGGGAAGTCCAGGACAGGTCGTTGGCTATTGTCTCCACCCTCTCAACCTCAGTTCCATTGATGTAGATGGGGTGTGTTCTCCTCCTTTCTTTCTGAAGTCAATGATCATTTCTTTAGTCTTGCTAACACTGAGAGAGAGATTGTTACCATTTCACCATGACACCAAGCCCTCTATCTCCTTCCTGTATTCTGACTGATTCTTGTTAGATATCCATCCTACCACAGTGGTGTCATCAGCAAACTTGTAGATGGTGTTCATTTGGAATTTGGCTACACAGTTGTGGGTGTACAGGGAGAACAGTGGAGGGCTGAGAACGCATCCTTGGGAGGCTCTAGTGTTGAAAGTTATTGTGGAGGAGGTGCAGTTGTCTATCTTCACTGATTGCGGCCCGTGGGTCAGAAAGCTAAGGATCCAGTTGCAGAGGGTGTAGCTGAGACCAAGATCACAGAGTTTTAAGCTCAGTCTGGAGGGGATAATGGTGTTGAAGGCAGAGCTGTAGTCAATGAGCAGGAGTCTGATGTAGGTGTCTTTGTTGTCCAGATGTTCCATGGATGAGTGCAGGGCTAGGGATATGGCATCTTCTGTGAGCCTGTTATGTTGGTAGGCAAATTAGGACGCAGACTGGGAGACTGGAGTTGATGTGGGCTATGACCAGCCTCTCAAAGCACTTCATGATTATTGAGGTCAGAGCTACTGGGCGATAGTCAATAAGGCACATTGCACGTGTTTTCTTGGGTACGGCGATGATGGTGGGGATGATGCTTCTTGAAGCAGGTGGGGATTTTGGCTTGTAGGATGGAGAGGTTGAAGATGTCGGTGACACCGTGCCGGTGGTATTCTGCTCAAAATGAGCATAGAAAGTATGGATCATGTCAGGGAGGGATGTGTCATTGTTACACTGTTTCATTTTGTATCCCGTCATATTGTTTAGACCTTGCCAGAGACAGTGGGTTTCTGTATGGTTGGTTTGGATCTCTAACTTGGTCCGGTACTGCCGCTTGGCCTCCCTGATGGCTTTTCTGAGGTCATATCTGGACTTTCTGTATGGGTCAGGGTCATCCAACTTGAATGCCTCACACCTGGTCTTCAGTAGGGAGTGGATTTCCTGGTTCATCCAGGGGATTCCGGTTGGGGAACTCTCAGATTGACGTCTTTGGTACACAGTCCTCCACGCATTTGCTCATGAAGTCTGTGACAGTGGTGACGTACTCATCTAGGTTTTCCATTGAGTACTTGAACACGGTCCAGTCCACCAAGTCCAAGGAGTCCCAGAGATGATCTTCCACTGCCTCGGACCAGCATTGTACATCTTTCTGTAAAGGATCCTCCTGTTTCAGCTCCCGCTTGTAGACTAGGAGGAACACAGCGCTGTGATCTGCTTTTCTGAAGTGTGGATGAGGGAATGGAGCGTTAGGCGTCTTTGATGATCGTGTCGCAATGGTCCAGAATGTTCCGTCCTCTAGTGGGGCAGGTGATGTGTGGGTGGTACTTTGGCAGCGCCCTCTTGAGGTTGGCTTGGTTGAAGTCGCTGGCCATGATGAATAAGGCCTCGGAGAATTTTGTCTCCAGAGTGTCTGTTGCTCTGTAAATCACATCTAGGGCATTCTTCACACCTGCACGGGGCTGTATGTAGACTGCTGTCAGGATGGCAGAGGTGGACTCACGCAGCAGGTCGTGGGGACAGCGTTTAACTGAATGGTGTTCTAGGTCCAGAGAGCAGTGGCTCTCCAGGGTCACCATGTCTGAGCACCAGGAGCATAGCCCCCTGCCCTTTGCCTTACCCAGGGTATCATATGGTGCATGCAATGTATGGAGAAACCCTTAGCTTGAAAGGCACAGTCAGGTATGGTAGCAGTGAGCCATGTCTCCGTAAAACAGAGCACACAGCAGTCTCTTAATTCCCTCTAGAAGGTAAGTCTAGATCTGAGCTCATCCATTTTATTTTCAATTGCCTGGACATTTGCTAGGAGTGTGCTGGGAACAGGGGGGCTTGAAACTGTGTTGTTTCAGCCTCAACAACAATGATAATTCCATGGTCACCATCACCGACACAAGCTTTCAATTCCAGAGTGTTATTAACTCCATTTAGATTTCACCAGCTGCTATGGTGGGGTTAAAACCCGTGCCTCCAGAGCATTTCCCTGGGCCTCTGGATGACTAGTCCAGTGACATTAACACGACAGCACCGCCTCCCCAGTCGTTTGACAACTGAAACCTGCCCCTATTTCAGTTTTTACCCCCTTGCCTCCCTCAGTCCTCACCCGACCTGAAAGGAGTCACTCAGAGCACAGACTGTGCCACAGCAAGGGAAGTTGCCGCTTTCCAAGTGACCAAAGGCTATTTGACTACAGAGGCCTTCACTGCTGTTCACAGTGCTACGCTCACACAGCCCAGGAAAGATGACTAGGCTTTAGGGATTAGACAGGGTAACTGGAGCTGATATTTTATTACCTTCTATTTGTTTCTCAACAATAATTCCAATGCACCTCCCAGTGAAATTTGGAGAGATTTACAACATACAGCAAAGAAGTATCTAATTCCACATGTTTTCTTTGCTGCCGAAAATTTATCTGTGTAACACGTGCTTTTGTTTTACAGCTTACATGTACTACCGTAATTTTGCTCTCTTGACATTCTCCATAAATACAGAGACAGATGGATTCCATTGAAATAAAATCCTCTCACTTAGTCCTTATTCACTTATCCACTGTATTTCTTTTTCCTTTGATACGCCCTTATTCCCTAATTACATTACCCACTCGTACAGATCACACCTCATGTGAATTGCCCCTTGTGAAAAGCCCCCCCACCTCAAATGAACCCCACCCTGAAGCAGCACCACCTTTAGCCCCCAGCCCCACCAACAGCTCCAGCTGTTACAGCTGTTCTGCCTGTCAAGCAGAAAGTCTGATTCTTGAGCCATTCTTTTTTGAACAAAGGTTCTGTTGCCTGCCCTAACCCATCGATCTGAAATCAAAAACCGTAGAACTCCATCCCACCCCCTACAATACTGCTTATACACAAACCTTTAAGGAGTTCAAAACCTCTACATACTTCCCAATAAGAATTCCACAGGGTGACTATGCCCAGGCCGGCCAACCCATTGGTTGGGGATTATGTCCAAAAGCTCCTGTTCCAGAAGAAATCCTCCCTTTGTCAACCCCAATGAACAGGAAAGGATCTGAAATAACTCCAGTGGCCACATCCCCACTACCAAGTCATCCTTTATTTACACATGGAGTCCTTGACACAGATCCCTCAGAGCCAGCTCTCAGAGTAACCTCTGACACTCCTATTTCTATCTGTCAGCCAGGGCTCCCTGATTGTACGAGATTAACAGCCCCAATCAAGGAACTCATATTCTCTGAGGTCCACCTGACTGAGCTCATTACAATCACGACAAGATCAAGGTGGGGAGAGGGAAAAGCGACTGAGAACCCACAGAAGAGAGAGAAATGCTGGAAGTCCTCCTCAGGATAGGAAGAGAGGTGCTGAGATGAAAGGTGAGGCCATGGGGGCTATTTTTAATTGCTGAAAAGTGAGGTATATCTGGGCGATTGCAGGAGGCACTGGGGAAAACCAAAGGGATTCATTTGGGCACATACAGCCTGGGCAGAAAAAATGGGAGTCCGTCAGAGAATGTAGCAAACCAGCAGATTGATATGACTGCATTGCTTTAAAGGCATTCCTGAGAGTGGAGACGTGATTAAATGAATCCCTGACACTCAGCAAGATTTAGTACGTAAAGGTCGGATGGCTACATTTCCCCAGGGAGAGGCGAGTAAGCATGGAGTGGTACTGAGGGACACCAGAGCCGGCTACATTCTGCTGCTGGGAACAGACATGACCTTTCCACCAGAGAGTGCAGTAAGTGCCAAGGTGCTGGTCAAAGAGATTGAAGGACGGTACATGCCCATCCCCATTTTCCGGGTCCTACAGGAATGTAGCCTGTGTTGGGATGAGTGACCATTGGAGTTATCGCCAACTAGCCTGTGGATGGGATTGACCCACTCCCTAGTGACCTGGTAGGACCAAAAGTATGGTCTCTGAGTATCCCACAGTGAGAGCCAACAGTTCTAGGAGAAAAGAATAAAATCAAAAACTGCTGGAGAAACTCAGCAGGTCTGTGAGAGGAAGCAGAGTTGACATTTCAAGTCCAGCAACCCTTCTCATAGCATCCCTACAGTGTGGAAACAGGCCCTTCAGCCCAACAAGTCCACACCAACCCCCTGAGCATCCCACCCAGACCCGTCCCCCTAATCTATACATCCTGCACATCCTAGCCCGCACACCTTTGGATTGTGGGAGGAAACCTACACAGACACGGGGAAAATGTGCAAACTCCACACAAACAGTCACCTCAGGGTGGAATTGAACCTAGGTCCCTGGCACTGTGAGGCAGCAATGCTAACCACTCAGCCACCGTGCCACCTAAAAGCAAATAGCAGAGAATGGCTTTCCTTCAGAATCAGCATGAAGAAATGAGGTGCTGATGAGGAAATGGAGACTCCCTCACAGGCCTACACATGAGCAGACATTGATTCAGTAGATACTGGTGACACTAAGATACCGTGGGGAGATACTGCAACTACCTCATGAAATTCCAATGGCTGGGCATGTTAAAATCTGCTTTTTCTACTGGCCACATTTCCACATGGATGTAGTAAGCTTTTATAGAACCTGCCAAACTTGCCGGGCTGTGGGAAGACCCTAAGCTACAATAAAACCTGCCCCTCTGATTCCTGTACTGACCTTTGGACACCCATTCACCAAGATGTTAATGGACTGTGGGACCTCTGTGGGACTGCACCCATTTCGGCAGCACTGTGGGAACGTTCCCCTCCCGCTGTGTGTTTTCACATTGCAATAGCTACATTTGCCAGCAGATGGGTAATAAGACTCTCCTATTACAGAAACAGCTGATGCAATTTACACAGACTATCTCAAAAATAAAAGAGCAGGAGACTGGGTTGTGAGATTAAATGGAACAGCACTCATTGAACCTACGTCAAGATACACAACGATTGGCTGCTTAGACAACTTGGGTGGGAGAACATTATTCTGGAATTAGTAATTGAGTTGTGGGAATATGAGGTTAGCTGAATATTCCACCAATCTCCCTCTGCTCCCTGAGGTCCTTCCACTCCCTCATGACTCTCCTATTCAAACTCCTCCACTTCCTCATGACCTGTCCCATTTAAATCCCTCCACTCCTTCAGTGCTTGCCCGTGTCGAGTACTTCTATTATCTCTGAATCCCTCCCCTCCTTTTGTTTTGTGACCCCCCGACTTGTTCTGCTGTACCTTGCCCCCGTTCCTTTCTCTTTCTCCCCTTTGCCCTGACTCAATTATTAACAGATGAACTTCTGCACCAACTCCATGTCCCCCACAAATCTCTCTGCTCTCGAGCATTCTCCCCTCAACACGAGTATTGCATTCTATCTTAAATATTGTGCCTTTCCTTCAGTCACTTCCTCCAACCAATCACCCACCTCCTGCTTGGTGCCTTGATGGATGTCCAGCTCTGTGGTAGGAGACTGTGTAAACATAACTGCTGCCATTTGAGGCCCCATGGGATTGGCTTGGCCTACCGTTCAATTAAAGGCAAATGGAAAACAGACAAGAAAAAAAACCCACCCTTCTGAACTTGCTTCATCCACATCTGAGTTTGAGCAGCACACTTGGATCAAATGTGAAGGTTGCGACTGTGTTCCTGTGTGTATCTTGGCTCATTTCAATTTGATGTTGAGAGGAATTGCTAAGAAATGAATGTTTTTGATGTTCTTCAAACTCTGAGATTGCCAAAAGCTCCGAAACCAACTTCATAATATCCTGAAACTGAGTCTGTGTCAGTTTTGGTCACCGAATACATGATAGCCATGAAGAGAATCCAGAGGGACTGTAGCAAGAGCAAGTTTAGTGACAAGGTTCTAAAAATCACTACAAAAGAAAGTGGTTGAAGTGGATGTCATAGAGGATATAACGTGTAAACACATGAGATCAAAATTGCCCACTGTACTCCAGCGGTGGCCTTGCCAATGTTTGGTATCACTACACTTCTTCCTGTTGTACTCCAATTCCTTTGTAATTCCTAGCTAATGTACCATTTACAACATAGGATCTCATTTTAAGGTTAGTTTTTACAAGCATATGTCACTATTGCATTGAAAATTAGGCATAGGATGAAAAGGGAATGAATTAGGTTCAAATTAATTGTGAGACCTTACCAGTTTGTAGCAGGAAAATTCCTACTAGTTGCAGCACTTACCTGCAGGTGATGGTAAGGGTGTTGCTAACGTCGATCGAGTATTCTGTTCCCGTGATATTGAGGGTGGGTGCTGTCATTGAGAATCCCTGCACCAAACCTGTGGAGAATCAGAGATTCTAGTCATTTTAAACATTGGAGACATTCTATTCAGAATGGAGGTACCGTGTGACTCCTTCCTCTAAGCCCAGAGCTGAGGATAAAGCTCAGAAGATACACATTTCTGAAGAAGGGTCTAGGCCCGAAACGTCAGCCTTCATGCTCCTCTGATGCTGCTTGGCCTGCTGTGTTCATCCAGCTCTACACCTTGTTATCCCAAACTATGACACCTGTTACCTCAATTCTTCCCACATCATTATCCTGGACCACAAGCACTTATAGAAACAGAGAATCTTACATTAAACAAGGAGGCCATTCATCTCCTCGTGCTTCTGCTGGCTCTTTGAAGAAATGATCCAATCATTCTCACTCCCCACTCTTTCTCCCTTGCAATACTAATTTGAAAGTCCTAGTGAATCAGCTTCCACTGATCTTTCATGCAGCACAATCCAGATCACATCATGCTGTGCAAATAAAATTCACATCATCTGGTTCTTCTGGTTACCAATCTTCCTACCACTGGAACCAGTATCAGCCTGTGCGCTTTATCAAAATCCTACACAACGCTGAACACCTTGGTTACATCTCCCTTAACACTTTTTACTCCACACAACAACTAGAACCTCTCGAGTTGCTTTATGTGAGAGAACAGACAGATTGTGGAACTGCCCTTTGACGTAGTGGAATGTTTTCAGTGCACACACTGTGCTGTATTCCTTGTCAGGGAGGCTGCACACAGATTAAATGGCAAGGTTGCCAATCATCTCCATTCTGTCTGCAAATGAGACTCTTGTCTTCTCCACTTTCAACCTTCTACACTGTGGTAAAGAAGCTCATCACGAGGACTTTTTTCTATGGAGTGTAGGACATTGAGAGGTCACACAGTCATAGAGCTGTACAGCATGGAAACAGACCCTTTGGTCCAACTTTATCCATGCCAAACAGATATCCTAATTAATCTAGTCCATTGCCAACATTAGCTCTCTATACATTTCCCATTCAAATACCCATCCAGATGCCTTTTAAATGCTGTAATTGCACCAGCCTTCGCCATTTTCTCTGGCACCTTGTTCCATACACATACCACCCTCTGCATGAAAAAGTTGCCTCTTACGTCCCTTCAGGGTACAGATAAGGTGAATAGCATGTATCTTTTCTCTAGGATAGGGCATTTCAAGACTAGGGCACATAGTTTTAAGTTAAGAGGAGAAAGATATAAAAAAGGACATGAGGGGCAATTTTTTTTACACAGAGTGGTCCGTGTATGGAATAGACTTCCAGAGAAAGTGGGGAATGCAGGTACGGTTACAACATTGAAAAGACATTTGGATAAGTACGTGAATATTTGGAGGGAAATGGGCCAAGTGCAGGCAGGTAGGGCTAGTTTAGTTTTGGATTATGGTTGGCATAGACAAGTTGGACCAAAGGGTCTGTTTCCGTGCTGTATCACTCTATGACTTTACAAGTACCTCATGGACTCCGGGCCACACTGGCCTCTCTACACCAGCACAATGGACTTCGCAACTATGCACCTAAAGTACAACCCCAGAAGCAAGTTCAAGTCAAGACATAATAATCTTACTAGACCACAGGGCTGCTCTCTCATTACAGAGAAATGACTAGTGATGATTTAACCTGAGGGTCACTACATCTCAGGCAAGGAGAGAGGTTGAGAAGGAGAGTCCTTCATGGTAACATCAGCTGGTGTGGGGTTTGAACCCACACTGTGGCATCACACTGTTTCACAAACCAATCGTTCAGCCAACTGAGCGAAACGGACCCCCATGGTGAGTGCCTGGGGTCTGGGATGTGGTGACCCTAGAGAGGAATGTAACTGAAGGTGGAAACAGAGCATGGTCTGCAGGTCTGCCTGAAGCCATCCCACTATTGGGTCACAATACTCACTTCAATCACTTGGACAGTTGGCCTGCTTCTGGCAACTGAAATACAGGCCTCTTGCCACAGTAAAGTCTCAGATAACACCCTGGGAGAGAAGGAATGATTTCAGGAGTGAGAAAAGAGTTGTGAGAAAAGAAAAGAACATAAGAAATGGGAACAAGAGTAGACCATGTGGTGGTTTGTGCCTGCTACAACATTTCAACTCAATCTAGTTCTGTTTCAACTACCATAAATATGGCATATGGTTCTGAGGAAGGGTCACCGGACCCGAAACGTTAACTCTGTTTTCTCCTTCACAGATGCTGCCAGACCTGCTGAGCTTTTCCAGCAACTTTGTTTTTGTACCATAAGTATGGCAACTTTTTTCACACAAAGACAATATGAGTATCTGGAACTCTCTCCTAGAAAGCCGATGAGACTAAGGAGTCAATCGGAAGCTTCAAAAACTGAGATGGATTTTGTTTTGGCTGAATGCTTTAAATGTTGCAGAGATGAATGGAATAATTGGAGTTAAAATGTCAGATCAGCTATGGCCTAGTTGAATGGTAGCACAGGCTTTAGGGACTGAGAGGCCTCTTCCTGTCCCTACAGAGGAGACTGTTGTGCAAGATTATTAGGCCCCTGGAGGAACCTTACGATGATGTCTCAGTACTGCACATCACTGAGTATGAATGGCATGGAGTGGAAGGAGTTGGAACATTCTGGAAGAACATCATCGGACTGCAACACTCTATAAAGAGAGAGAATCCTGACAGCACACAGACATGAACACATAAAGAAGATAGATTAGTCCTTACTTAATGTAACTATAGCTCAGAGTCTGGGTATATGTCTGACTGCCATGTATAACAGTTTTAGGGTCTAATAGTATTAATTTGATGTCTAAGCTGGAGAACAGTTATCGACATCAGCTTCTCCTCAACCAGTCTATAAACAGCTCAAACTCACAGTGTGGCATCAGACCACATGATAAATGATGTTGCGAACTATAGGATTTGCTGCCTGGAAAATCATGGCAGCAGTGAATATTAAGAAACAGACCTAAGATTGTCTGGAGAAGGGAAGAATTCAAAAAAATATTTTTTCAAGTAAAAAGATTGTTGCAATTTTAAGACCAGCTAGCTGTCAGAAGTTCCACAGTGCTTGACAACTACTGTAAAGGAAATATCTGTGAACAGAAGATTCTTCCAGAAAAACTACCAGGACACTGTAAGACTTTTTAAAAAAGTCTTTAACAGCCAGTAATTGAGGAAACAAGCGGGAGGGGAAAGCAGTGAGAGCAATAAAATCCCTCTATTAGCCAAGGGGAAAAATCTGAACTTGGCCGAGATGCACAGTTAAAGCTTCTGACAGTGAGTTAATGAATTTGTGAATTTACTGAATGAACTAAAAGGTAAAAACAGCAAATTCAGATAAATCTTCAGGTATAGACTTAAAGAAAATATATTGGAAAAGGAAAAATCAGGAGCAAAATAAGTCATTATTCCCAATTCAAAATATCAGAGCCCGAACATGAAGTTACTGAAATATTTATTATTGCATCAATCAAAGTGACAAATTCAAGTTTTATCGGGTAATAAGAAGATTTAGTAATTGTTCATTAAAACAAGGAAAATTAGATGAAGTAAACAAGCATGAATCTGAGTACTGAGCCTCTGACAGCGCAGCACTCCCTCAGTACTGAGCCTCCGAGAATTTGAGTTAACCAAAACCCCATCAGAAAAATCTAAACTTTTAGGCCTGTTGAAAGACTGACAAATTACCAGACGTGGAAAGTTACAATTTCTAAGATTTCAAACGCCTCAGCATCATACTGTAAACCAACTGCAGAGCAGATTAGCACACCTCCCTACTGTATGGGAACATCATTAAATCATCTGTGACACAGACAACAGGTCAATGAGAAGTAAACATGTTTGACAACATCCGGACAGCTTTTGATCAATATTTCACTTAAAGAACAGAGACTCTGTACATACCTATTAGTCACTAATGGAATTGCAGCACCATGTATCTCCAGAAATGTCCAAGAAGAACTCATTTGTGACAGATTTGTTGTTGCCATCTGAGTTAAATCAATCACTGAGTTTCTTTAATCAAAAGAGGACCTAAGTGTAGAATTAGCAGTCCAAATAGTAGTGGATACAATGCTGAAAAAACTGTTCAAGAGGAGCCAAACACCCCTCCACAGCCTCACCACACCTTACCCTGTAACCAGCGAAGGTGCAACACCTGCCTATTTACCTCCTCCCTTCCCAGTATCCAAGGGCCCAAACATACCTTCCAGGTGAAGCAGCACTTTACCTGCGCTTCACACAATCTAGTCTACTGCATTCGCTGCTCACAATGTGGTCACTATTACACTGAGGAAATGAAGCGCAGACTGGGTAACCATTTCGCAGAACATCTATGTTCTGCTCGCTAAAAAGACCCTGAACTTCTAGCTGCCTGCCACTTTAACGCACCACCCTGTTTCTTGGCCAACATCTCTGTCTCAGGTTTGCTGCGGTGTTCCAATGAAGCTCAGCACAAGCTGGAAGAACAACAACTCATTTTCCACTTGGGGACCCCTTGGCCTTTTGGACTCAATATGGAGTTCAATAATTTTAGGGCCTGAACTCTCCCATTCCTAACCCCCAAACCCACACACCAAGCCTTGTTATCACATAATCTGCCATTACTCACTCTCTATTGTTAGCCACTAGCAGTCTCCATTGACAGCTATTCACTCTCCCTATCCATTCCTTTTACTGTCCAACTGTTCTTCTCTCTCTTTGGGCTCTATCTCCACATTTTGTTTACTCCTTAGCCCCTCCTTCCACCCTATCTTCTGTTCATAAACCAACATTTTTCCAGCTCGCAAGTTCTGAGGAAGGGTCACCGGACCTGAAATGTTTACTCTGATTTTTCTTCACAGATGCTGCCAGACCTACTGAGCTTTTCTAGCAACTTCTGTTTTTGTTACTAAATTCACACTCTTGTTTGTCTTTTTCTCATATTTATCAGAGGCTCTTTTGTTATGGAAATGCTTGATGTAAACATGAGTTTCTGGTTAAATAGTTCTTCAATAATAGGTATTAGGTCCCCACCTTCCCTAAATTTTCCAAATATCCTTAGATAACACCTTCCAAATCCATGACCACTTCCTTCCAGAAGATCAAGGACAGTAGATATGGAACAGCACCCCTTGCAAGTTCCCCTCCAAACCACTCACCATCCTGATTTGGAAATATGTGGCTATTCCTTCAGTGTCGCTGGATCAAAATCCCGGAATTCCTTCTCTAAGAGCATTGAGGCTCCAACTACAGCAGCAGTTGAAAAAGGCAGCTCACCACCACCTTCTCAAGAGCAACCAGGAGCAGGTGATAAATGCTGGCCCAGCGAACGACACCTATGTCCCATGAATGAATAAAAAAAAGTGAGGTTCATTTTACCTATAAGTGGGATATGGATATCACTGGCAAGGCCAGAATTTATTGCCCATCTCTAATTGCCCAGAGGACAGCTGAGAGTCCACCTCATTGTTGCAGGTCTGGAGTCACATAAAGACCAGACAACGTAAGGATGGCAGATTTCCTTGGAGTGTAAGTCTGCAAGGCTGGTACTTTTCACTTCTTGATTTCCCTATTTTTTTTCTAAGAACTTCTACTGAAGAAACTGTACCTAGGTACCTTTGTACTTAAGATGGCATCGTAAGCGGCGGCTTGTAAACTTTTCACTGCACTCGTGTGAGTACATGCGACAATAAAGCTAATTCTAATTGAACCAGATGAGTCTTATTGTCAGTTGACACGGTTACCGCGAGGCCAGACTTTTATTGAATTCAGAATTCACCATTTGCTATGGTGGGATTTGAACCCATGTGCCCTGCACGTTAGCCTGGGTTTTTGGGTGAGTAGTTCAGTGACATAACCATGAACCTCCCAAAAGCTAGGTCAGTAGTGCCGGACTGCCTGGCTGTTATGGATAATCTTACAGGCTCTGCTAAAAACTTTCTGAACCCTGTGGTTTTTGCAGAAGCTGATGATACAGACGTCACCCTCAGGCTCTGTCTGTTTGTGCTGCGAGTGGGAACTTTTCCAAATTGACAAGTCTCCAAGGAGAAAGAGTCATTTCCATAGCTTTAGCTGCCTCTCATTCACATTGGCAAACATATAAACTTGCCTCCCAATGAGAAAGCCTTTTCACAAATATCTGTCAATAGTGCCAAAGGCAGTTAGTAGAGTAATTGTTCCCAGATAAGACTCAAATCCTGCTAAACACTTCCCCTACTCCCCATCTCTATTTGAACACTATGTGTGGGTGTAAGAAATCCCAGATGTTGAAAATGGGTCGACATTAAATTGTTTGGACTCATCAGTCCATGGGTTCACGTCACTGAATCAATGGAACAGTTTATTTTGGGGAACATAAACTTGGCTTTTCGGCATTCCCCTTTCGGGCTCTCAATGGCCTAAGCACATTACAGGCTATTCTTCACTCACACAACCATGGAGATCCATTAAACTATTCAAGGCCAGCACTCCTGGTGCCAGGACTACAAGAAGGCCAGTGCGGTCAGAGGGGCAATACTAAGGGCATGTTACACTGTTCAAGGGCCAATACTTGGTAGTGCCACACTGTCAGAGGGGCAGTGCTGAGGGAACCCTACACTGCATGAGGGGTAGTACTGAGAAGGTGCTGCACAGGGTCAGTACTGAGGCAGCGCCGCACTGTCAGAGGGTCAGTACTGAGGGAGCGTGGCACTGTCAGAGGGCCAGTACTGAGGGAGTGTCGCACTGTCAGAGGGTCAGTACTGAGGGAGCGTGGCACTGTCAGAGGGTCAGTACTGAGGGAGCGCCGCACTGTCAGAGGGTCAGTACTGAGGGAGCGCCGCACTGTCAGAGGGTCAGTACTGAGGGAGCGCCACACTGTCAGAGGGCCAGTGTTGAGGGAGTGCCGCACTGTCAGAGGGTCAGTACTGAGGGAGCGCCGCACTGTCAGAGGGTCAGTGCTGAGGGAGCGCCGCACTGTCAGA
>JAHRHZ010000289.1:40255811-40273986 GCA_024137785.1 Ginglymostoma cirratum | reverse complement strand
GTCAGAGGGTCAGTACTGAGGGAGTGCCGCACTGTCAGAGGGTCAGTACTGAGGGAGCGCCGCACTGTCAGGGGGTCAGTACGAAGGACGCAATGCACTGTCACAGCAAGGAGCACTTTACATTGCTGGAGGAGCTGCCTTCTGGATTAAGCATCGACCAGAAACCCTGGGTGTGCTCTCAGGTAGATCCGAGGGATCCCACGCAGTAGAAGTTCCCTGGGACAATACTTATCCCTCACTCAATGTCACTAAATACTGGTTACCTGCTCCTGTACACAAATTGGTTTGTCATTTCAACAATAGAATCACAGTTACCCTTAAGTAGTTATTTGACTAAAGGGTATTTTGCAAGGTGCTACGGTTGAGAAAGGCACCACAGAAATGCAAACATTTCTTTCACTTGCAGTAAAGATGCTCAGCTCAGTTTCAGTTCAGTGTTTGCTGGTGAACAGCCCACGCACCCTCTGAAATTTGAAAAAAAACAGGATACTGGGGATGATGTTTGAAAACTCACAGAAGGTGGGTGGGGGTTCCTGTTTTCCTGCGTGTTTACGGAATCTGGAACACCAAATAATCCAACTCCGTCAGTGCTGCTCGGAGTAAGGCAGATGGACTTTGTATGCACCCCGTAGCATCAGTGCATGACAGCAACATTGATTCCTGATCAATTTGAGTGTCTTGGCGGTGCTGAATCAAAGATAAAAATTGTACAGGAGGCTGTGGAGGTGATTTTATAGTGGGACTGTCATTCTGGCAGTAATCCAAAGACAACCAGGCTGATGCTGTACCCATGTGCTTGAATCCCAATAAGATCGATGGGCCACACAAGGGGAAACCTCTTCGTTGGTCGGACTTATGAACAGTACAAAGGAAGATGGCTGTGATCATTGAAGATCAGTAATCTCAGTTCCAGAACATCTCTGCAGGAGTTCCTCAGGGTGAATATTCACTCTGGAATAGGTGGTCCTCAAACCCGGGCATCCTGACCCAGAGATAGAGAAATTACCACAGCTCCACGAGAGCCTTTTCCTCAGGACAGTGTCCTGGGCCCGACCATCTTCAGCTGCTTAATGATTAATGAGTGTCCTTCCATTATAAAGGCAGGAGTGGGGATGCTTGCTGATAATTTCACAATTTGCAGCATCATTTGGAACTGCTCAGCTATTGAAGCAGTCAGTTACGTACGCAGAAAGGCTTGGACAATATTCAGGCTGTTAAGTGTATAATACCATTCACACCACCTATATGCTTGGCAATGACCATCTCCAACAAATGAGAATCTAAACACTTCCTCCTGACATTCATGGCATTGCTATCACCGAGTCCGTCACCTTCAACATTGAGCAGAAACTGAACTGGATCAGCCATATCAATAATAATACAGACGTAAGGCTAGGAATCCTGTATCAAGTAACTGACCACCTGACAGCACAAAATCCAAGCACCAACAATGAGGCACGAGCCAGGAGTGTGATAGAACATTCTCCTGATTTGCCCAGATGGGCACAGCGCCAATAACTCTCAACAAATTTGACGCCATCCAGGACAATGCAGGTCACTTGGTTGGACCCAGTCCACAATCTTCAATCCAACACATTGTGGCAGCAGTGTGTGCCATCTATAAGACGCACTGCACGAACTCACCCAGATGCTTTCCGAACCAAGAACCCATCATCAAGAAGGACAAGGGCTGCAAGGTACAACACCAACAACAAACTATCCTCACTTTGAACTTTTCCACAGTTCCTTCAACTGCTGCTGTGTCAAAATCCTAGGAGCCCCTTCCCAACAGCACTGGGGCTGTATTATAGACTATAAGGACTGCAGTGGCTTAAGAATGCAGTTCATCACCACCTACCCCAGGACAAATCAGGAATGGGCAACAAAAATGATACCCAGCCAGCAAAACTCACATCCCATGACCAAATAAAAACAGGGAGTCGCCAAGGTGTGTATATACTCACAGGAACAACATGTGGCATGCATCAATATTTACAGGAGTCCTCAGAAGTATATCAGTATTTACTGACATATGAAGCATGTGTCTCTGGTGTGTCTCAATATCAGGTGTCCCTGTTTGAGAATAGATTATTTATAGACTACTGGTCAGACCTTAGCTGGTTCACTTCTTGGAAACAAATGATGCAGAGGCCTCAGAATGGACAGATGGATAATATAATAAATAGTGTCAGGACTGAGGGACTTCAGTTATATGAGAATTTGGAGAAGCTGAGGATTCTTTTTCTTGCTCGAGGGATGGGGTTTAAAAACATGGAGGCTATGCTGCAGCTATATAGGGTCCTGGTGAGGCCACACCTGGAGTACTGTGTACAGTTTTGGTCTCCTTACTTGAGAAGGGATATACTAGCACTGGAGGGGACGCAGAGGAGATTCACTCGGTTGATTCCAGAGTTGAGAGGGTTGGATTATGAGGAGAGGCTGAGTAGACTGGGATTATAGTCATTGGGATGTAGAAGAATGAGGGGAGATCTTATAGAAACATATAAGATTATGAAGGGAATAGATAAGGTGGAGGCAGGGAGGTTGTTTCCGGTAGCAGGTGAAACTAGGACTAGAGGGCATCGCCTCAAAATAAAGGGAAGCAGATGTAGGACTGAGGTCAGGAGGAACTTCTTCACCCAAAGGGTTGTGAATCTGTGGAATTCCCTGCCCAGTGAAGCGGTTGAAGCTACCTCACTGAATGTTTTTAAGACAAGGCTAGATAAATTTTTGAACAGTAAAGGAATTAAGGGTTATGGTGAATGGGCGGGTAAGTGGAGCTGAGTCTCAAAAAGATCAGCCATGATCTTATTAAATGATGGGGCAGGCTCGAGGGGCCGGATGGCCTACTCCTGCTCCTAGTTCTTATGTTCTCCTGGGAGCAGAGAAGGTCAGGAGATTTACACAAAGTATTCAGTACATTTGAGATATTTTGATAGAGTCAATGCTTCCAGAGACATGTGTGTTGATAACAAAAGGACACAGATTAAAGGTAATCAGCAAAAGAGCCTGAGGGTAAATGAGAAGAAATGTAAATGATCAGGAATGCACTGTCTGAATGGGTGCTTTAATAAAGTTTCCTCTAACTAGAGGGCAGAGGTGGAGGTTTTAAATACAGTGGACTTCCAAGAGAATTGGGGGTTCAGGTATACAGATCTTTAAACTGTTATGAACGAATTCAGAAAGTAATCAAGAAAGCTAATGGAATGCTGGCCTTTATACCTAGAGAAGTGAAGTATAAGAATGCAACAGCGATGATGCAGTTAGACTCTACCTGGAGTCCTGAGAGCCAAAATGGGCACCACACCTTAGGAAGGATATATTGGCCTTGGAGGGAGTGCAATTTATATTTTAAAACTAATAGGTGGAGTTCAGTGGTTAAGCTATGAGGAGAGATTAGGCCTGTTACAAATTATAAATTAGGCCTGTTTTCTCTAGAATGTAGAAGGATAAAGTGATCTGATCAAAGCCTTCAAACAAGAAAAGACAGAATAGATAATGACAAACTATTTCCACCAGTTGGAGATTCTAAAATTCATCGTCTGAGAATTAGGGTGAGACCATTCAGGAGAGATGTCAGGAATCACTTCCACACACAAAGGGTGGTCGAGGTTTGGAGTTGTCTTGTACAAACAGCAGTGGATGCTGGATCAGTTGTTAACTTTAAATCTGAGATAGATATATTTTTATTAAGCAAAGCTATTAAGGGAGTTGGTGCAAAGGCAGGTAAATGGGGTGAGGACACAGATTAATCGTCATTGAGTCATACAGCATGGAATCAGATCCTTCGGTCCTACTCGTCCACGGCGACTTAAGTTTCCCAAACTAAACTAGTCCCATTTGCCTGCGTTTGGCCCATATCGCTCTCAACCTTTCCTATTCATGTACCTATCCAAGTGTTTTTTTATATGTTGTAACTGTACCTTCATCTTCACGTCTCCTGGCCATTCATTCCATATACAAACCACCCTGTGTGTGAAAAAGTAGTCCCTCAGGTCCCTTTTAAATCTGCTTCCTCTTGAGTTTAAAATGTGCCCCCTTGTTTTAACCTCCCCCACCCTAGGGAAAAGAACGTTGTTTTTCATTTTATCTATGACCCACATGATTTTATAAACCTCTATAAGGTCACCCCTCAACCTGCTATGCTCCAGTGAAAAAAGTCCCGGCCTATCCAGCCTCTCCTTATAACTCAAACCCTCCAGTCCTGGCAATACTCTGGTAAATCCTTTCTGCTCCCTCTCTAATTTAGTAATATCCTTCCTACAGCAGGAGGCTCAAGCTGTACACAGTACTCCAAATGTAGCCTCACCAACATCCTGTACAGCCTCAACATGACTTCCCAACTCCTATAATCAGTGATCACAGCAATGAAGGCCAGCATGCTAGACACCTTCTTAACAGTGATTTCACTGAATGGGAGAACAGGCTTGAGATGCTGAATGGCCTAGTGTTCCTACTTTGCTATGTTCTCTGGAGCCCGACTCCACAATCTGAAGGCTGCGGTGCACCAATTTAACACTGGGAGCTGTGTTACTTGCTTCTAGGAGCGGTTTCTTCCCTTTCCTTGCAGTGTTGGAGAGCTGCCAGCTATTCCAATTGGCCAACAGCCCCTGTGGTCCCAGCAGCAGCAGCAACAGCAAGGAGTGGTATATCCTGCTGGGAATGCAGGCAATTCCACCCCACTGACAGCAGGCCATGGCCTAGTGGTATTATGGCTGGACTGTTAATCCAGAGACTCAGATCATGTTCTGGGGACCCAGGTTCAAATCCCAGTCAGTGGAATTTGCATTCAATAAATATCTGGAATTAAGTCGTCTAATGATGACCGTGAATCCATTGTTGGAAAAATCCATCTGGTTCACTAATGTCCTTTAGGGAAGGAAACTGTCATCCTTACCTGGTCTGGCCTACATGTGACTCCAGACCCACAGCAATGTGGTTGACTCTTAACTGCCGTCTGGGCAATTAGGGATGGGCAATAAATATTGTCAAGCCAATGACACCCTCATTCTGTGAATGAATAAAGAAAATAAAACCAGACAAGTCTGGGGTCAAAGGTCTCCATGAAGAGGGGACGGGGGCACTGATGAAAATTAGACTAAATAAGACCTACTGGTCTGACTCTTCTGGTACACCTTAAATAGAACTCCAGTATGTTCATTTCTAACTACTACTTTTTTTAAAAATGGTTTTTCCATGTGGGTGTTTGCTGGATGTCAAATGTGGTCAAACTAACGTTCTATGCAAATGTGACATAACATCTCTACTTTTCAATTTGATCCATCAGCACTTGAATCCCAGTTCTTCCTGTTTTTGTCAAAGATTGCGTGAAATCTTTTGAAAAGATACAGTGCAATAAACCACAAATCTATTTGCAAAAGCAAAGCTGCAAATGTGTATAGTATTTTCCTTTATGTGAGAAACAAATGTTAAATGGGTCCCAAAGAACAGTCATATTGGACTCAAAATGTTAACGTGCTTTCCTTTCCACAAGACACAGCCAGAACTACTGGATTTCTCCAGCACTTTCTGTTTGTATTTCAGGTATCCAGCATTCATTGCATTTTGCTTGCATTTGAAGGAAAAGTTTGGAAACTTTGAGCTACTGAGGGGCAAACAGCACTGCAAACTCAGGGAAGTATTATTTGATGGGAACCCTGTGAGTGATACAACAAGATGTAGCATCAAGAAAGGAGAAGGGAACTGGGTTCAGTTGTACACGCGAGCTCTCAAACCCAAACTCCTGTGAGAAACATTGAGTTGGGAGTCTCCATAATCAAAATGGCTAGTGAGGAGTCAAAATGTAAGGGGAATATTTTTCTCTCTGCCTCACTCTCTGATGACATAAGGCTTTCCATTGTCCATGGTGTGCTTGGATGGGCAACCATAAAAATTTTCCTCCTCTCCTCCTTCTATTTTTGTTTCACAAAGGCAAATCCCTGGACTCAAGCAATAGCTTCCTCACTGCCCAAGTTTAAGGCGATTTTTACTATTTACTGTTGAGGGCCTATCTGCCACCAACCAGAATCTCCTTGGATGCCTTGCCATCCAACACTCATCTTCCATGAGGCAGTCATGACATGAAATGCCCAAACAGCAAATCAATGGAATATTTCTGAATGTGGCAGAACACCCTAATTGAATATAATGGAGTGGAGAGTAATCGGACTTGAAATGTCAAGCAAGTGAGTCATCTGGACTGAATGGCTCCTGTAATAGCTTCCATCTGCCCCGCACAAGCTTCATAAATTCAGCACAAAGTGTGACTGAAGTTGATCTTTTGACTTTGAACATCCAACCTTCTTCAGCATCGTCACTGCTCCCTCCTTGCTATTTTTCTCAATGTGGCTGCGGTCAGTTCCTCACTGAACCTTCCTGCCTTGTTGCTGCTAAGCTCTGAGCTGCCCTTCTTATGACACCATGGACCCTGCTCTTATAATCCCATTTTCCAGATACTGGCAGGCGTAAAAAATAGTACAGACCTCGAAGGAGTTTAGCAATCTGGTGCCTTGATATTCTTGCACATTGTGATGTTGCAAATACTCTATGGAAGGCAGCTTTCCTGGGAGTTTAATCAGAATCATCAGATGCCATCAAGCAGCACTTGCTTAGTAATAAACTGTTCAATGTTACTGAGTTTGGATTCCTCCAGGGCCACTCATTTCCTGATCTCATTACAGGTTTAGTTCAAACATGGACAAAAGAGCTGATTTCCAGAGATGAGGTGAGAGTGACTGACCTTGGCATCAAGGCTACAGTTGATCGAGTGTGGTATCAAGGAGCCCTAGCAAAACTGGCATCAGTAAGAATTGGGGAAAGCTCTTCACTGCTTGAAGCCATACCTGGCACAAAGGAAGATGGTTGTGGTTGTTGGAGGTCAGTTGTCTCATCTCCAGGACATCTCTCCAGGAGTTCTTCAGGGTAATGTCCTCGGCACGATCGTCTTCAGCTGCTTCATCAGTGAACTTGCCTCCATCATAAGGTCAAAAGTAGGAACGTTCAACAATGATTGCACAGTGTTCAGCATCATTCGCAACTTCTCAGATGCTGAAACTATCAAAGTTCAAATGCAGCAAGACTGATATGCAAACGCCAGGATATAACCATCTCCAACAAGAGAGAATCTAACCACTATCCCATGCCTTTCAATTACATTGTTAGATTACATCAATATCCTGGGGGTTACCATTGGTTGAAAAATGGACTAACCACATAAATACTGTAGCTACAAGAACAGGTCAGAGGTTAGGAATCTTGCAGGAAGTAACTCACCTCCTGACTCTCCAAAGCCTGGCCACCATCTACGAAGAACAAGTCAGGATTGTGATGGGCTATTCATAACTTGCTCGGATAAGTGCACTGACAACACTTAAGTAGCTTGACACCACCCAGGATAAAGCTGCCCACTTGATTGATTCCTCATCCACAAATATTCAGACCCTCCACCACTGATGCTCAGTAGCAACAGTGTGTGCCATTTACAGGATGCATTCCAGAAATTTACCAAGTCTCTTTAGACAGTACCTTCCAAACCCATGACCCATTTCCATCTAGAAGGACAAGGGTAGCAGATATATGGGAAAACCACCATCTGCAAGCTCTCCTCCAAGCCACTCGGCATCCTGACTTGGAAATATATCAGCTTTCCTTCAGTGATGCTGGATCAAAATCCTGGAATTCCGTCCCTAACAATGTGGGTCTACTTACAGCATGTGGACCAAAGCAGTCAAAAACCATGAAACCTTTGTCAATTGTTGTATGAACCATCTGGTTCAATAAAGCCCTTTAAGGAAGGAAATCAGCTGTCCTTACCTGGTCTGGCCTACATGTGACTCCAAACTCACAGCAATGTGGTTGACCCTTGACTGTCCACTGGGAAATTAGGGATAGGCAATAAATGCTGGCCTGGCCAGTGATGCCCACATCCCAAGAACAAATAAGAAAACAAGAAGGCAACTCACCACTGCATTCTCCAGCTCAAGCAAGGATGGGCAATAAATGCTGGCCATGACTGCCCGTGAATGACTAAAATAAAGAAAACATTCTGCTGGGAATTTGGATCTGTCATTAGTTTAGTGTTGCATTCATGAGAAATGCAATCTTGGCTTGGTGGATGGATCTTTCACATGCATCAGGCATTCATGCGTTCAAATCTCAATCCAAAGTTTTTAGCACATAATGCAAACTGATAGACAGTGCAGCACTGAGAAATTGTTACGCATAGGTATGTTTTGAACCTTTGACTGGTCAATGTCATTCCTCAACCAACATCTCACACACAGAAAGCACACAGATTAATAGGTCATTATTCTTTCTCACACATACTTTCCATTACTGTCTGAATCTTGGCCAGGACTAGATATGTCCATTTCAATGACCAAAACCCAGTTCTCCGACTATAAGTTGACGACCTCAAAAATTCAGCCCAACTCCTGACTCTTGAGAGTCAACAGGTGGATGTGCCTGAGAATCTCAAGAGTTTTTGACTCCTTTCAATTCATTCTCAGAATTGACAATGTGGTACTGAGGCTGCAGGTAGTCTGGAAGCTGAGCAGAGAGTGCTGGAATAAGTCAGCAAGTCTTGCAGCACTGCGGAAAGTGAGATAGTGTTAACGTCTCGAGTCCAGTGTGACTGTTCATTGGATGCGAAGTCGGTGTGGTACAGGCAAACTTCAACACACTTTCAAAAAGAAGACTCATAATTCCGCAGCATGGATCATGACCTCAGGCTGGATAAGTGAATTTTACATACGGATGTGAATGAGATGTAGTCACCATTGTAACAAATGCAACACAACAGTCTGTTTGTGCAAAGCAAGCTCCTACAAGCACCAGAAAGACATATGATTAGAAAATCTGTTTTAGTGATGTCCAGTTGCAGGATAAACATTGGCCAAGACACCAAAGATCTCTTCTCATCTCTTCCTCTCGTTTCATGTGATCTTTTACTTCATCTGACATGGCAGATGACAACCTCAGTTTAATGCCTCATCTGCGAATCAGTACAATGTTACTTCAGTTCTGCCCATCTAAGAGTGCCACATTTTCTCGGTACTCCTATGGTGCAGTGCTCCCTCAGTACTGCCCCTCCAACAGTAGTATCCCTCCTTGAGTGCAGTACTCCCTCAGTACTGATCCTCTGACAGTGCAGAGCTCCTTCAGTACTGTCCCTCCTGCAGTGCACTGCTCCCTCGGTACTGTCCCTCCTATGCTGCAGTGCTCCCTCGGTACTGTCCCTCCTACGGTGTAGTGCTCCCTCAGTACTGTCCGTCCTACAGTGCAGTGCTCCCTCAGTACTGTCCCTCCTACAGAGCACATTTCCCTCAGTATTGTGCCTCTGACAATACAGATGTGCCTCAGCATTGCCCCCCACCAACATTGTATTGCTTTCTGAGTACTGCCTTCCCAACAGTACAGTTCTCCATCAGTACAGCACGCTGTCACTGACAGATTGTTCTCAGTACAAACACCCCTCCGCCAACAGTACTGTTTCCCTCAGCACTTTCCCCTCTCATCTACTGACATATTTCGCATGGGAACTGCTATGAGGGGCTACATACAGACGAACAGAGTCTCCTTGATGTTGCACTGGCTCCAAAAGGACCTGACTCAAAGACCACAAACAGATGAACCTTGTTTGGCAAGATCTGAAATCCAGTTGCATCTCTGCAGCTAATTCAGAATTTGACGGAACATGTTGAGGATAATGAAATAACTCTACAGAGGCTGGTATCCCATCACCAAGTCACCTTTACTTTCATGTGGAAAGTCCTTGACACCGATCCAGCACCCTCAGAGCCAGCTCTCAGGGTGAACAGCACCTCTGATACTCCTGATTATACCTGCCAGCCAGGGCTCCCTGATCGGACGAGGTTAACAGTCCCAATCAGGGAACTCATATGCTCTGAGGTCCACCTGGCTGACCCTGTTACAATGACGATGTAAATTGTCGATTTGGGAGGTTAGAATTCTTCACAATCTGCTCCAGACATTCATCAACCCAACAGTCCAAGAGTCACCACCTTTGGCTTGACAATGTCCAGCAGGGCTCTCTATCAGTGTGGCGCTGGTTTTATAGAAATATGGAACGTTACAGTCTGAAAGGAGGCCATTCTGCCCAAAATGCTTGTGTTGGCTCTTATGTGGAGCTAAAAAATTAGTGCAACTCCCTTCAATTGCTTATCCAGTTCCCCTTCAAACGTTCCTTTTGAATCTGCCCCCTCCACCATTTAAGGCATTGCATTCCAGTTCACAACAAGTCATAACATGACAGATATTAGCTTCCTCATCATGTGCTTTGCCAATGAGCTTAAATCTGTATCTTCTGGTTGCTGATCTGATTGCAAGTGGAGACAGTTCACCTGACTTCTTCCAATCCCCTTCTCCAGAAAACTATCTGTTTCCTTGACTTTGATTATTCAACAAGTAACACGCAGCCCAAGGAAAATTTAACCAATAAATCTCAGTTTGGTATTTTTCAACTGAGAGCAGGACTCAACACCTTTGAGGGAACAGTGTTTCCAATTTCCACAACCATTTATTTCCCTTGTTCTGAGCTCCCTCCAAGAGGAAGTGGTTCTCCACATCAATCCTGTAAACCTCTTGTCCTGAACAATTTGATGAGGACACCCTTTAATCTTTCGAACTGAAGGGAGTATAAGTCCAGTCCATACATCCTTTCCTCAGAATTTGAATCAGTAAGTGTCTAAAGACATTGTGGTGAGACAATGCTACAGGCCCACAAAGCTGTATGCAGAGTTTGCTCATTCACAGGGTGTGGTACCACTCACAAGGTCAACATTTATTGCCCATCTCTAACCAAGCATGAATTGAATGGTTTATTAGGCGAGCTCAGAGGGATGGTTAAGGACCAGCCACAATTTGATGGTCTGAGGAAACATGGTGTAAAGCTGGATGAACACAGCAGGCCAAGTTGATGGTCTGACATCATGTGTAGGCCAGACTAGGTAAGGGAGGCCGATTTCCATCTCTGAAGGATACACTCAATGGGTACTGATGACAAATGCAATAGTTATGTGATCACCATTAGACTAGCTTTCCTCAATCCAAATTTCAGATTTCATTCTGTTACATTTGAACCCACGCCCTCAGATCATCAGTATGGGACTGTCAATGCTAGTCCAGCGTCATTACCACTTCACCACTGTCTCTCCTTCCTATCCTCCCAATAGTGCATTACACACTTACAAACACGGATAGTCCGGGTGGGGGTGGACCAATCTGTACAATTGAAGAGTCTCGTCCTCATTTTTACATGCCTGCAAACAAACCCAAAGCACAAATAGACTATTCGGCCCTCAAGTCAGCCCTGCTAGAAGATTATGGCTGATCTGTTTCCAAGTTCCACTTTTTCATAAGACTGTAACATCATAAGGTGTAGAGCAGAAGTAGGCTGTTCGGCTCATCGTTGTGTTCTCCACCATTCATTGAGATCATGCTTCATTTGATGATCCTCAACTCCATTTTTCTACCTTTTCCCCACAACTCTTGATCCCCTTACTGATTAATTTTGTCTGTCTCAGCCCAGACTATACTCAATGACCCAGCTTCTACAGCCCTTTGTGGTAAACAATTCCAGATTCACTACCCTCTGAGAGAAGAAATTTCTTCACATCTCTGTCCTAGCTGAGTGACCCCTTACTCTGTGGTGTGGTGGCCTTGTCCCTGTGTGGAGGTCTCGTCCCCGAGTGGAGGTATTCCTTGTTTTTGGCATCCAGGTATTCCAGGGGCCCGGCAGCCGGTTTCATCCAGGAATGGTGATCTCTGCCCAGAAAGGTGGTCATCTTCAGCAGAGGCTTCTGGCCCAGTATTCCAGCAGCTCGGCATGGTGTTCCCATCCTGGCTGCGTCTTCAGGGTATTCCTTAATCAGCTTTCTCTGAGCCCAGGGGCCGATCAGTGAACAATGATGAATTATATCTTAATTTTCCTTTTTTATTATTGTTGTTATTTCTGACTTCTGTTGTTGATGTAGGCACCATGGTGGGGCGACTTATAAAACTTTTCACTGTATTTTTCTTGTAAAAGTGCACATGGCAATAAATTTCTATTCTATTCTATAACAATATTAAATTAACTGGATTACATTTGCCTGCTTTTTGTCTTCTTATTGAATAAGGGTAGTTTTCCAATTCTCTGGGACTCTTCCAGAATCTTGGAAGATTACTACCAGTGCATCTGCTGTCTCTGTGGCTGCTCCCTTTTAAAATCCAACGCATTTCTTTTATTCCAGACCCCGTTTGAGGAAAAGCCCAACATTCCATTTGCCGCTATGACCAATTTGTGTACCTCTATGCACGTTTTAAGTGGTTCACACAAATGGACACCCACAATTTGCTGCCCTTCTGCAGCTCTGACCCCTTCATCACTAAGGTAATACAGATTTCTGTTCTTTCTTGGGTCCAAAGTGAATACCCTCACATTTCCTTAATTTAAATTCCATCTGTCACGGTTTAGTCCACTCATTCAGTTGGCACCCTAGGTGGGCCATGGTGCTATATAAATGCATATTTTTCAGAAACAGATTTGCTTTCAATCCCATCACACAAGTTGAGGGCTGACAGAGGGTTTGTCATTATACGACTAAACATGTGTAGATTCCTCCACTGTACCTATGGCAGATGGTAAGTGACTTCAGGTTGGCCATAACCAACCCAACAGTTTCCCCAACACTGAAAGACTCCGCACTTGGATTCTTGATGTGAGTGAGCATCATTGTTATTCTGAGAGGCTCCCACTCACACTCCAGGTGGGCTACCCATAGAGCCCCTACAGTGTGGGGGCAGGCCATTCAGGCCCAACAAGTCCACACTGACCCTTCAAAGAGAATCCAACCCAGATCCATCCAACTTCCCTATCCTTGTAACCCTGAATTTCCTGGTGCTAATGCACCTAACCTACACATCCCTGGACACTACAGGCAATCTAGCACAGCCAATCCACCCAACCTGCACACCTTGGGACTATGGGAGGAAACCAGAGCACCCTGAGGAAACCCACGCAGAGAATGTGCAAACTCCACACAGACAGTCACCCGAGGTTGGAATCAAACTCAGATCCCTGGCCTTATGAGGCAGCAGTGCTAACCACTGAGCCACTCTGCCACCCTTGTGGGCCTGAAGCATAACTTCTGTCCTTCCCAGTCCAGGGACAGTGCAATAGGTTAGGGTTAGGATTAGGGCTAGGATCGCCACTCCTTTCTCACTGGTTTTGTCTGAAGCAGTGGAGGATTGTTTCTGGTATCTATGCCGTTATCGTCGGGCCTTAAAGGGAACAGAGAAGCATTTCAGAACCACAAACTTCCAGCCAGCTGTTCATTGTTCCATTAATCTGAACCCACACATCTTCTACACAGCCTGCAGCGGAAGCTTCTGGAGATTGGTCTCAAATGTAAGCAGATGAAGATCACACACGCACACCCCAGGAGTAATTGCACCCACATGGGGCGGCCTAAGAGTATCAGAGCTCTCAAACTAACCAAATCACTTGGCTAATTTATGTTTGAAAGAAGCTAATTTTCAAGTAGTGGATATCTGTACCAGCTGGGACACATATCTGGAGCTGCCAGTCCTCCAGGATTGTCCTAGAGTCTCTGGGAATTCAGGATTAAGCTCCTGGGCACTGCTTCCAGCAAACTGGCAAAAAAAACTCAGGGGGACTTTGCAAGAGAAAGAAGAGCTGTGTGCCTTCTTTAGATGGCTTTTGATTTACCAGCTGGTAGAGAAATCAGAGATGGGGTGGGATGGTTGGAGGCAGAAGCGCATTAGATGAAACCTCCAGGAAACATGCCCGACCAGGGTTGCTAACCCGACACACACCACATCTACCATCTGCCATTCTCATAGCAGCGCAGGCTGCTGGTTGAGTGGGCATCTGGCACCGACAAGGTACAAGGGCTCACACACCTCTACGGAAGAAGGGAAACAAAGAGAGAAAGATGTGCATTTATATAGCGCCTTTCTCAACGTCGTAAAGTGCTTTACGGCCAGTGAAGTGCTTTTCCTTGTTGAAGTGCAGTCACTGTTTGTAAAGAAGTGAGGGTGGGAGGGAAACACAACAGGTACTCTGTACACCGGCAGCTTCTCACGGGGAGCTGTGATATAATTACCCGTTGTGGTGGTGTGCGGGGTTAATGTGAACACGATGGGAGAATCCTCTTCGCAGGCGTGGGGCAATGGGATATTTCACAAAACCCTGCACCCTTCCCCCCGGCCTCCAAACCAAGAGGTCAGATGGGGCCCAGTTTAATACCTTATCTGAAAGACGCTGTTGCTGACAGTGCAGCACTCCCTGAACACCGGCACAGGCAGCCTCAGCCTGGATTGTGTGCTCACGTGTTTGGAGTGAGGATTTGACTTCTGGCTCAGAGGCACGGAAAACACTCTTTAATGGACAGTTATCCCTCACAATTTAATTAATAGAGATACTACGCAACTTTTATTAAATCCCATGTGTACATTATAGGTTGGATCTACATGTCACTTTACATCAATCAGTCTCCTCAATCATTCAAGCCCATAACTGTATTATACATTATTTTTCGCTCACTGTCATTTTGGAGTCTTTTCATCCCCAGAATCATCCTAAGAGCTGGAGAAAATCGGTCCGTTCCCTCTCCTGAACCACTGTCACAGGCTACCCCAGGCTAATTTCATCTCTCGGATTCTGTGCAATGATGAGACTCCTTTCTTCACCAGGACCCAATTATTGCCCCATTTTTGAGTCATTGCTTCTTCACCTGCTGCTGAACCTCTTGTCCCTGCTTTTCTTAGCTCCAGACTCAGCCATTCCAACGCACTCCTGGTAGGCCTCTCTCTTACCCACCATTTGGAAACTTAATCTCAGGTAAGACTGTGATGCCCACACTCTGATCTGCACCCACCGTCACCACACCAGCTACCCCCACCGTGCTCTCTGACCTGTACTATCTCCCACTATAGTAATGTCAAGCTCTTAAAACTCTCATCATTGTTTTCAAATAACTCCATGGCCTCACCCCTCCCTAGCCTACCCCACCCCACGGTTTAACTGCTAGTGACCCGAGTCTTAGGCAACTGTCTGTGTAGAGTTTGCTTGTTCTCCCCGTGTCTGTGTGGTTTTCCTCCGGGTGCCCCGGTTTCCTCCCACAGTCAGGTTACAGGAATATGGTGGGTCTAGGTGGATCCTCTTTGGAGGGTCAGTGTTGACTTGATTGGCCAAATGGTAACACTGTAGGGGCTCTATGATCTATCAAGAGCCTGTCAAGACATTATGATATTTAAAGTTCTTGCGAAAGTTTGTAGCTTGGATTGAGGGTGAGGTTGTTGGCTTGCTCACCAAGCTGGTTGGTTATCCTACAGACATTTCGTCACCGTTCTAGGTAACATCTTCAGTGCAGCCTCCAATGTAGAGATGTTGTTCTACTCCACTTGGAACTTATATGATCCAGTCTGTTAAGTTGGGTTGTATCATTTCCGGTTCTGTTCTGAATGGGTTTGCATACGGGGTCTAATCCCATATGTTTGTTGACTGCATTATGGGTCGAAAACTAGGCCTCTAGGAATTCCCGTGTGTGTCAGTGTTGGCTTGAGCTAGGATGGTCACATTGTCCCAGTTAAATTGTTGGCTTTCATTGTCCGATTGCACTGAGATGAGGGAAAGTTTGTCAGGTCGTTTTGCTGCTAGCTGGTGTTTGTGTACCTTGATGGCTAGATTCCTTCCAGTCTGGCCGATGTAATGTTTGTTGCAGTCTTCTTGTAAACCACGTTGGTCCTGCATGTCATGGGTATGGGGTCTTTGGTCCTTGTGAGTGTTTATCGTAGCGTGGCTGTGGGCTTGTGTGCTACCATGATTCCTGGTCGTAGGAGACTCGTCAGTTCTGATATCTTCTTGATATAGGGTAGTGTGGCCAGTGTGTTGGGGCATACTATGTCCTCCTGGCATTGTATATCTCTAGGCACCTGTGGATGACACAACCTTATATCAGGAACATATCAGAACTGACAATGAGATTCCTGCAACCACTAGGAATCATGGTAGCACACAAACCCACAGCCACACTATGGCAAACAATCACAAGGACCAAAGACCCCATACCCACGACATGGAGGACCAATGTAGTTTACAAAATAACTTGCAATGACCGCATCAAACATTACAATGGCCAAACTGGAAAGAAACTAGTCATCGGGATACACAAACACCAGCTAGCAGCAAAACGACACAGCGAACTTTCCCTTATCTCAGTGCAGTCGGACAATGAAGGCCATCAATTTAACTGGGACAATGCGACCATCTTAGATCAAGCCAAGCACTGACACACCCAGGATTTCCGAGAGGCTTTCACACATAATGTAATCAACAAGCATGTGGGATTAGACCCCACATACAAACCCATGCAGAACAGAACTGGAAATGATACAACCCAACGTGACAGACTGGATCATATAAAATACTAAACAGAGTAGAACAACATCTCTACATGGGAGGCCACACTGATGGTGTTATCTAGCATGGTGACGAAACGTCTGTACAATAACCAGACAACTCAGTAAGCAAGCCAATAACCACACTAGGAAATATTTAGATGAGCACTTGAAATGTCGCAGCATACAGAGGGAAGTGCTGGAAAATAGGATTAGAATAGATATATGCTTAATGAACAGTACAGATATGTTGGATCGAAGGGCCTTTTTACATGTTGTTCAAACTCTATGATTATCTCTATAACCCTTTCCAATCCTACAGCACTGGGGGTCTCCGTGCTCCTTCACTTATGCCCTTTTGAAAATCCTTTATTTTATCTTTTTTAACGTGCTTGTGCTTTTGTCTGCAGAGGTTCTTAGTTCAGTTGGAAATCCTTTGGATTCTGCTGGAGTCGCTAGGAATTAATAAATAATCTCCAGGTCACTGCTGCAATTAAGACATAGGAGAACAATCTTAGGATCAATAACAATTTGTGTTTAAGTAAAATTTCCTTGAATGATTTTGAGATTGATAGCAAAGGCATCTGAGATAGTGGGTGGGGCAAAGGCTGTTTGACTTCTAGCCAAAATCATCCAATCAGAGCAATGAAGAATCCACTCACTTTCTGAATGAATATCGAGGGATCTGTGGATGCTGCAGAGTTCTGAGGAAGGGTCGCTCGACCTGCAACGTTAACTCTGATTTCTCTCCACAGACGTTGCCAGACCTGCTGAGCTTTTCCAGCAATTTCTGTTTGTGCTTCCACTCACTTTCTGATTGGCTACTTGACAGTGGTAGGTTGTGTGGGTGATCTATCAGGTGACCAATAGCAGGAGTGTGAGGGCAGGGCACATAGAGGCAGATATGTGATGGCAATCACTGGTTTGTGTCCAACCAGTCTCGGCAATTCTATCCTTAGATCTCTGTCTATCTCTCTCTCTCCTCCTTTAAGACCAAAAATCACAGGAAACCAGGTTATAGTCTAACAGGTCTAAATGCTGAGGAAGGGGATGAGCTCTGAAAGTTTGTGTTTTCAAATAAACCTGTTGGACTATAACCTGGTGTCGTGTGATGTTTGACCTTGTCCACCCCCAGTGCAGCACCAGCGCCTCCATATCATGGCTCCTTTAAGATGATCTCTGAAACCCAGCTCATTATTCAGGCCTTTAACTACTTGTTCTAATAACTCCTTCATTGGCTTAGAGTCAATTCTCAGTTTTATATTGCTTTGTAACATGACTTTGAGACAATTTATTCTCATCAAGATGACATGTAAAGCAAGTTCTAGTTGTAGTTGCATAAACGATGAGTAAAAAAGTCACTTCCTGTGCCGAGTGATGTTGGAGTGTCGGAATTAAAGTGAGAAAAAAATACAAGATCCGTCCAGATGACCTGCTACCATCCAGGTAATCACAGTAGCTGAAGCAAAGCAAACAATGATTATCTATTAGTTCATTTTAGAATTAAACATGAGGTGAGAGATTAAGGAACATTAGTTCAAAGTCAAAGCAGGCCAAGCAGCATCATAGGAGCAGGAAAGCTTGACGTTTCGGGCTTAGACCCTTCATCAGAAAAAGCTTTCCTGCTCCTATGATGCTGCTTGGCCTGCTGTGTTCATCCAGCCCTACGCCTTGTTATCTCGGATTCTCCAGCATCTGCAGTACCTTTTATCTTTTAGTTCAAAGTCACCTGTTCCTCTCAAACACACAGGCA
>JAHRHZ010000289.1:40234130-40250811 GCA_024137785.1 Ginglymostoma cirratum | reverse complement strand
TTGTTATCTCTGTTTTTAGTGCGTTGTTTTCGAAAATAAGAGGTATTTATTCTGAGAAAGAACATTAAAGTAACCCTCACATGCAGGTGGGCTGGGGGACAACAATCATCCAACGTCCTGACCATTGTAAAATAATCGATTCTTACTGCATACAATGTGACCATTTGGCCCATCTGCCTGTTCTTTGAATGAACCATCCAAGTTACAAATACCAATTTATGATAATATTTGAATGGAATGGTATATTCCATGATTTGAAGGTCGGGTCTTTTTGCTTATTTAGGAATTAGCCAGAAAGTAATTCGGAACAGCAAGTTGAAGACACACTTCCTCTCCTAGAAATCATGTGACTTAAGCTAAATAACTCAATGAACCACCTGGTTCATTGCTGCTTATTGTTGAACTGAGCTGCTATGACTGACAATAGAGTAGGCCAAGGGCCTGAAGTGGGTCCCACAGACCAGCCCTTATCCCCAAAATCGTGAGATTTTGTTCTCTTCAGGTATCTGTCTGATTATCTTTTGAATGCTGTTGTGGAATCCAGTTCCACTACCTGTTCAGGTAAATTGCACAAAGGTTAGAACCACCCTCGGTGGAAAGAGCATTCTCATTTTCCTTCTGGTTCTTTTGCCAGTGATTTTCAACCAATAATCTCCGGTAGCCAGAGGTGATACTTTCTCCTACGTGATCCATCAAAACCCTTCAGTATTTTGAACAACTCCATTAGGTTTTCCCTTATCCCGCTCTGCTCTAAGGAGAACTAACCCAGTTTCCACAATTGCTCCACATCATTGAAATCCCCCATCCCTGGTAACATCCTGATAAACCTCCTCTGTACCCACTCCACAGACTGAACTGAACATTCTTCCTAAGGTCCGTTGCTCGGAATTGAACATAATGCTCCGATTGAGAACTACACAGAGGTTGGGAAATCTTTTACGTGACTGCCTAATTTTTATGGGAACAAATTACTGCAGTTGCAGGAATCTGTATCGAAAACATAAAATGCTGGAAATCAACGCAGGTCAGGCAGCATCTGTGGAGATCCATGGATGCTGACTGATCCGCTGTGATTTCCAACACTTTTGTTGTCTAGTTTTTGTACTTTATCCAGGTATCCCACACGTTTCCTCAACCACCCCATCTTCTCATGTGTCACCTTCAAAAATTTGTGGGCAGGCATTCTGAGGTTCCTCTGTTGTAGAACACACCTCAAAAACTGAACTTTTCAATCGCATTCTTTCTCCGTGTTAGTGGAGATGGGAGTGATACATGACTGAAGTTGAATTAAGGTTAGAGTAATGGTTAAAGCGTTCGTTCTTTCTTTTTGCTGTTTCTAAATTAATCTTTCCAAATTGTACCTTTAGTTTTTTTTTTAATAAACTTTATTTTAATTAAAACCACATTAACAGTCATGTGTGAATATGTTCAATGATCAACCATCCATGGCAGCCAAATCGCAAAGATAATATTTATGTTCTATTCAGCCTGGTTTCACTTTGAAATTGGACTTATCTGGTACTCGCATTTGCTGGAAGCATCATAATTTATCAACATTGAATTGCATCTGTGATGTGTGCACGTCTTGTAACAGTATTTCTACATACTCCTGAAGGCTGCTTTAAAATCTGCTACTATCCTCCTCACTACTTGCGATGCTGCCATGGTTTTTTTATCCACAAACTTCAGCATTGTACTTGCTATAACCAAGACCAGGTCATTTCCAAAATAACAACTGTTGGTGCCTGTACTGACCCGAGCATATTCCCACTGTATACAACACTGTTATTGGCCGCCTCAAATACTTTAGCCAATCTCTCATAGAAGTTACTACCATTCCTTTAATACCTGTTTCCTATTTTCAGAGTAAGTCTTATGAAGGAAGAGGATTCAACTATTCAGCCCCTCGAGCCTGTTCCACCATGTTCCAAGATGGTGGTGGAATAGCAGTTCTGTGTGCCAGCTCTTGCCTAGGGCTCATCCGCTCCCATCTGCTTCTCTTTCTCTTTTCATTTCTGCTCTTTTTCTTTTCTTTCCTTTTGCTTTCCTTTCCTATGGTGGGTTAGTTTGGCAGCATCAGTGCAGCGGCGAGAGCGGGCTGTGCTCGGAGTGGAGGCAGACTCCTGGTGGTCGGACGTGGCGATGGCAGGTGTAGTTCCTCCCAGCGTTTGGGCGTGGCGCCGGACTCTTCAACATGGTGGGCGCCGACAGGGCGACATCTTGGAAGAGGGCGGCCAGAGGAGGACACACGGCGTGGCGTCAGGGCCGGGCCTGACTGCGGAGCCTGGCTGCAGTAGGCCCAGAGCATGAACACCCAGCGCTGGTGAGGCAGCAGCTCCAGCAGCAACAATGTGGCATGCTCGGAGCGGAGACTCCTAGCGGCATGGGCATGGAGAGAAAACGGGAGTGGGATACTGAAACTGTATGATCAGCCACGATCGTACTGAATGATTGCGCAGGCTTGAAGGGCCAAATGGCCTACTCCTGCACATGTTTTCTGTGTTTCTGTGTTACAGCGAGGCGGCAGTGGAGTTGGGGTCCCCTGGTCGTAGGGCGAGTGTGGGCTTAGGATGGGACTCGGTGGCAGTGGGCTGCGCCCATCAGCAAACAGAAGGAGCCTAAAGAGCGACAACTCCTACATTGGTTTGTCTGGCACTTGCAGCAGAGAGGCAGGGGAGGACAGGTGGCAGCGCTGGTGTCGCTGGTGAACCGGCTCAGGACTCATGGCAGAAGTGGTGGAACGAAGACAGACTCTCTTTCAGCCATATCTTTTTACTCTTTTTATCCTTAAACTATTCCAAATGACTCCACATTGTGGTGACAGTTGAAGCTTTTCACTGTGCGTTTTATTGTAATATTCACTGTAAAATGCAAATGACCATAAATCATTGAAATCAAATCAAATTCAGTGAGATCATGGCTGACCTGTGGCCATGAGGATCTCTCGCAGTTGGATATTTTACCAAAAGTGCCCATTTGATCCAGTGTGTTTTGAAAATCCACATGTCGTAGCTGCTTTCCTCAATCCTCTCTGTTACTTCATCAAAGATATGATTTGCCTTTCACAAGTCAGCGCTGACTGTCACTTATTAACACACCTTTCTCCAAGTGAGAATTAATTTTGTCCTTGGCATCAGCTCTACTAGTTTTCTCACCATTTTATTCAGCCTAATTGGACTCTAGTTATCAGATTTATCCTTTCCTTTGATTTTTTCAACAATATTGTAACATTTGTAATCTTTGTGCATTCTGGCACAACTCCCATATCCAAGGATTGAAGACTGTGGTTGGACCTACTGTTGTCACAACACTCGCTTCCCACAGCAACGTGGGAATCATTCCGTCTTGGCAGAGTACCTTGCAAACATGGTGTAATGTCAATGTATTGCCTCTCTGGCTCATTTAAACTCTTGTAAACATTGGCAGCAGTTTCCTTCTAAAGGACATGAGTGAACCAAATGGGGTTTTCACCAACAATCAACAATGGTTTTGTGGTCATCATTAGACTCTTGATTCCTGATTTTTTTTTTGAAAATTTGAATTCAAAGTCTACCTTCTGCAGTGGTGGTATTTGAACCTGGGTCCCTCGATTAGTAATCCAGCATTAATACCATTAGGAAATTACCCTCAGGTTAAACCACCACCAGTCATCTCTCTGTAATGAAATGAGCAGGTTTGGTAGATTGGCCATACTAAGTTGCCTGTAGAGTCCAGGGATGTCTAGGCTAGGTGCTTAGCCATGGGAAATGTGGGGTTACATGGATAGTGTGGGGGGCTGGGTCTTGTTGGGATGCTCTTCAGGGGGTTGGTGCAGACTTGATGGGCTAAATGGTGTACTTGTAGGGATTCTATGATTCTATTGAGTGAGCAGCCCAATGGTCCTCTGGGTCAATGGCTACATTACTGAGGGAGTGCTGCATTGCTGAAGGTGAGGGAGCGGCACTCTGTCAGAGGGGTAGTACTGAGGGAGTGCAGCAATGTCAGCGGGTATACTGAGCTAGCGCTGCACTGGCAGAAGGGCAGTACTCAGGAAGTGCTGTTCTTGTAAGTTGGACGTGAAAATATTCAAGGAGCGATTTTCAGAGTTTAGGGCTTGGGTGCACTGCCGTCAATATTAGAGTGAAAGAAGTGGATCATGTGTAATTAGGCAGAGTGGGAGAAACACAGAGATCTCAGAGGACTGCAGGGATTGAGGAGGTTATAGAGATAGAGAGGGACAACTGGGGGACCAGATGCTGCTTGCTATTGATGCAATAAATAAAGTTTTGTCTCTGTTTGGTATTCGAGGGATGCAGAGAGATGAATTATATACTCAATTCTGCCGAGGTATGCAACAACTTAAACCTTACCCCCACAATCCCAACCCCCCACTGCCGAACATATTCATTTTACTCACTGTTGTGTTCCTGAGTGTCTCTTGCCACTCACAGTCTTAGCCAGACTGCACCTAGCAGCTGTGTGTCTGCAAACTGCTTAGAGAGTATCATATTTTATCGGTGCAGGGAATAAATTAAGTGCATTACAGAAGGGAGCCGCCCCATGTTAGATATTCTCTTTGGGAACTCGGGCATATATTGTGCTAAATTTAACTCCCTCCGCATCCTCCCAATTCATATTTTGTAAGTCGATACCATGAGGCTTGTGGCAGTTAGCTCCACATAACACGAGGAGTTTGTTCCAACTGAAGTCAGGGCAGCTTCTGCCTTCAACATGGATTATGCTTACGCATAGGGGTGGCACAGTGGCTCAGTGATTAGCACTGCTGCCTCACAACGCTTGGGACCTGGGTTTGATTCTAACCTTGAGCGACTGTCTGGAGTTGGCACATTCTTCATGTGTCTGTGTGGGTTTCCTCCCGTAGTCACAAAGATTGCAAGTTAGGTGGATTGGCCGTGCTAAATTGCAGACAGTGCCCAGGGATGTGCAGGCTAGGTGGATTGGCCAGGCTAAATTGCACAGGGTGCCCAGGGATGTGCAGGTTAGGTGGATTGGCCATGCTAAATTGCACACAGTGCCCAGGGATGTGCAGGCTAGGTGGATTGGCCGTGTTAAATTGCACACAGTGCCCAGGGATGTGCAGGTTAGGTGGATTGGCCGTGCTAAGTTGCACACAGTGCCCAGGGATGTGCAGGTTAGGTGGATTGGCCGTGCTAAATTGCACAGAGTGCCCAGGGATGTGCAGACTAGGTGGATTGGCCATGGGAAATGCAGGGTTACAGGGATTGGGTGGGATGCTCCTCGAAAGGGCGATGTGGACTTGACGGGCTAAATGGCCTGCTTCTACACTGTAGCAATTGTATGATAGGAGGGTCTGTCATTGACAATATGCTCAGTGATGACTCCGAGAGAACCACCACTTTCATAGCTCTTTAATGCTTGTGTTGTTTGATGAAAAGGAAACAATTTAAATTTCACTTCCATGCTCATTCACTCTCCCAACTTCACAGAACAGAAACAGACCATTCGGTCCCAAGCATGACCCCTGGCAATGTCTCTGCTCCACTCAAGCCTCCATCCAACTCTCTTCATCTCATAACTCCTTACCTAAAGACCCTCCTATTCCTTCATAGGATCCCTACAGTGTGGAAACAGGCCTTCCAGCCCAATAAGTCCATACCAACCCTCAGAGCACCCACCCAAACCCATCCCCCTAATCTACACATCCCTGAACACTACAAGAAATCTATCATGGCCAATCCACCTAGCCTGCACATCTTTGGACTGTGGGAGGAAACGGGAACACCCGGAGGAAACCCACGTAGACACAGGGAGAATGTGCAAACTCCACGCAGACAGTCACCCGAGGGTGGATCGAACCCAGGTCCCAGGCGCTGTGAGGCAGCAGTGCTAACCACTGAGCCACCGCATCACCCGTTTCCTGACTTGTGTTTGTCTAGACGTCTCTTCAATGCATTCTCAGGGGAAAGAGGTTTCTGCTGAAGTCTCTGTTGACATCATGTATTTATTGGCCCTTCAAGTGGAAACATTTTCCTATGTGTATCCCAGTGCTCCTCCAGAAGGTTAAAAAGATATTACATAATGCACAGAGCATTTGCAATAAAATGAATGAATTAGTCACACAAATAATATATCAATGAGTATGGTATCAATGGGATTGTGGAGACACGGCTGCTGGATGACTAGGGATGAGAACTATATTCAGGAGTATTCAGTTCTTGGGAAGGAGAGACAAAGTGGGAAAGGAGATGGGGTCGCAATGCTGGTTAAAAAGTTAATTAGTGCATTAGTGAAGAAGGATTTAAGTTCCGGTGAAATGAAATTTGTTTGGGTGGAGCTTAGAAACACCAAGCAGCAGGAAATGATAATGGGGATCAAATATAGGGTCCCAAATGTAGTGGTAATGTTCAAGAAGGGATTAAACAGGAAATTAAAGATGTAAGTAATAAAGGTACTGCTGTAATTATGGGTGACGTTAATCTGTATAAAGATCAGGCAAACCAAATCAGTAATAATACCTTGAGGAGGAGTTCCTGGAGTATGTACAAAATGGTTTCCTGGATCACAATGTTGTGGAACCTACTACAGAATAGGCTATCCTTGGCTGGGTTATAGGGTATGCCCAAGACTGAGATGGACAGATTTTTAATTAGTAAGGGAATCAAAGGTTATGGGGAAAAGGCAGGAAAGTGGTGTTGAGGATTATCAGATCAGCCATGACCTCACTGAATGGCAGAGCAAACTTGACAGGCTGAATGGCCCACTTTCTTGTCTATGTTATTTGAACGTAGGAATAGGAGTAAGCCATTCAGCCCCTCAAGCCTGTTCTGCCATTCAATGAGATCATGGCTGATCTGTGGCCTAACTCCATATAATAGCCTCTGGCCCATATCCCTTAATACCTTTCCTTAACAAAAATTTATCTATCTCAGATTTAAAATTAACAACTGATCCAGCATCAACTGCCATTTGTGGAAGACAGTTCCAAACATCTACCACCCTTTGTGTGTAGAAGTGCTTCCTAACATTTCTCCTCATCAATCTGGCCCTAATTCTCAGACTGTGTCCCCTAGTTCCAGAATCTCCACCCAGTGGAAATTATTTATCTTTACCTACCCTATCTTTTTCTGTTAATGTTTTGAAGATATCAATCAGATTACCCCTTAGCCTTCTGAATTCTAGAGAAAACAGGCCTAATTCGTATAACCTCTCATTATAACTCAACCCCTGAAATCCAGTTATCATTCTTGTAAACCTACATTGTACTCCCTCCAAGACCAATATGTCCTTCCTAAGGTGTGGTGCCCAGATCTGCTCTCAGGACTCCTGGTCTTATGGATATTGTCTAATGGTAAAGGAATAATTGGCAATCTAGCTATTTCAGGCCCCTTGGGGAAGAGTGACCATAACAGAATTTTTCACTAAGATGGTGAGTGACATAGTTGACTGATTTCTGAACCTAAATAAAGGAAACTAAGATGGTATGAGGCTCAAGCTGGTTATGATAAATTGAGGAACATTACTTAAAGGATGGAGAAGGGTAAGCAATGGCAAGTGTTTAAAGAGTGTATTGAGAAACTGCAAAAATTATTCATCCTCTGTCGCACAAAAATAAAATGGGAAAAGTGGTTCAACAACCATGGCTAACAAGGTAAATTAGGGATAGTTCTGAGGAAGGGTCACCGGACCTGAAACGTTAACTCTGTTTTCTCCTTCACAGATGCTGCCAGACCTGCTGAGCTTTTCCAGCAACTTTGTTTTTGTTCCTGATTTACAGTGTCCGCAGTTCTTTTGGTTTCTGTTTAGATTAGGGATAGTATTAGATCCAGGGGGCAGACAAATTGCCCAAAAAAACAGCAGACCTCAGGACTGGGAGCAGTCTGGAATTCAGAAGAGGAGGACAAAGGGATTGATTAAGAAGGGGGAAAATAGAGTAAGCTTGTAGGAAACATACAAACTGATTGTAAAAACTTCTGTAGGCTTTTGAAGAGAAAAAGGTTAGTGAAGGCAAATGCAGGTCCCCTGCAGTCAGAAACAGGGGATGTTATTATGGGGAACAAAGAGATGGCAGATTAATTAAATACATACTTTGGTCTGTCTATGCAAAGGAGAACATAAATAATGTCTCAAAAATGTTAGGGAACACAGGGTTTAATGAGGAGCAGGAACTGACGGAAATCAGTATTAGTAGGGAAATGGTGTTAGGGAAATTGATGGGATTAAAGGCCAATAAATTCCCAGGGTTTGATAATCCCAGAATTCAACTTTTTAATAAAGAAAGTGGAGAAAAATAACAGGGAATTACAGACTAGTCAGCCCGACATTGGTAAAAGGGAAAATGGTGGAGTCCATTATAAAAGATGTAATAGCAAAATAGTGGCGGGATTGGACACAGTCAGCCTAGAAATATAAACGAAAATCATGCTTGACAAATCTACTGGAGTTTTGAGAGGATGTAGGGATGACAAGGAGAGGGATGGCAGTGGATGTGGTTTACTTGGACTTTTAGAAGGCTTTTGTTGAAGTCCCACATAAGAGATCAGCATGTAAAATTAAATTGGGGGTTGGGTATGGACATGGACAGTGAACTGGTTAGCAGACAGGAAACAAAGAGTAGGAATGAATGGGTCATTTTCTGAGTGGCAGCCAGTGTCTAGTGGGGTACCACATGGATCAGTGCTTGAATCCCAGCCATTCACGAAACATATCAATGATTTAGATGAGGAAACTAAATGTAATATCTCCAAGTTAGCAGATGACACAAAGCTGAGTGGAACTGCAAAGTGTGAGGAAATTGCAGAGATGCTTCAGTGTGATTTGGACAAGTTCAGTGAGTGTGCAAATGCATGGCAAATGCAGTATAATGTAGATAATTGTAAGACTACCCTATTTTGATAGAAAAAATAGGCAGACAGATTATTATCTGAATGGTAATAAATTATGAAAGGGAGAGGTACAACAGGCCCTGGGTGTCCTTGCGCAGCAGTTGCTGTTAGCAAACAGGCAGGTTTAGCAGGTGATGAAGACGGCAAATGGTATGTTGGGTTTCACAGTGAGAGGATTCGCGTACAGGAGCAAGGATGTCTCGCTGCAATTGTACAGGACCTTGGTGAGATCACACCTGGAATATTATGTGCAAGTCTCGTCCCCTTATCTGGTGAAGGATGTCCTGGATATGGAGGGAGTGCAACAAAGATTTACCAGACTGATTCCCGGGATGGCAAGACTGACGTATGAAAAGAGACTGGGCTGTTTAAGACTATATTCACTGGAGTTTAGAAGAATGAGGAGAATCTCATAGAAATACATAAAATTCTGACAGGTCTAGACAGGCTTAGGAATAGACATGACCCTTCTCGGTGATGGGTGGAGGGAACAGGGTGGAAGGGCAGACTATGAGACCAGAGTCGGACATGGTTAGAGATTGCAGTCTTGGAATCCTTGACCCCAAAATTTCAGGTCCTGACCCTGCTTGAGATCCCCAACTTCACTTTGGGATGCCCTCTTCTATTATATCTAAACTGTTTAGATATAGAGATCCCTGTCAGGCCAAACATTTGCCTTATCTTTTCTACAGAAGGAAACCCTTGAATCTCTACTTACTAGTTCCACCTGCCCACCCTCCAGAATCTTCTCCCGCTCTCTCTGTTCTCTACATCTCACACTATTGGTTGAAGAAGACACAGATAGCATGACAGGTTTACGCATGACACAGCATTGGTGGCAGTCAGGGAAATGTCACAAGGTCGAGTTTTCCCGGGTATGGCAGTATTTTCGTACAAGGAGAGGTTGAGTTGGCTGGGCCTGTTCAGACTGAAGTTTAAAAAATGAGAGTGGGCCTTGTTGAAACCTACACAATTCTTTGGGGGCTTGACAGGGTGGATGCGGAGAGGTTGTTTCCCCTTGTGGGAGAGTCTAGGATTAGAAGGTATAATCTCAGAATAAGGGATCACCCATGTAAGACAGGGATAAGGAGGAATTTACTCTCTCAGAGGGTAGTGAATCTGTGGAGCTATTTCTTAAAGAGGCCTTTCATGACTGAGTTGTTAAATACATTCAAGGCTGAGATGGACAGATTTTTACTCTGTATGAGAATTAAAGGTTAGAGCCATAGAATTATAGACACGTACAGCATGGAAACAGAACCTTTGGTCCAACTTGTCCACGCTGACCAGACATCCTAAATTAATCTCGTCCCATTTGCCAGCATTTGGCCAATATCCCCTTAAACCCTTCCTATTGAAATACCCATCCTTTTAAATGTTGTTATTGTACCTGCCTCCAACACTTCCTCTGGCAGCACATTCCATACATGCACCACCCTGTGCATGATAAAGTTACTACTCAGGTCCCTTTTAAATCTTCCCCGTCTCACCTTAAACCAATACCCTCTAGTTTTGGACTCCCCTACCACGGGGCAAATACCTTGTCTATTTGCCATATCCATGCCCCTCATGATTTTATAAACTTCCAGAAGGTCACCCCCTCAGCCTCCAACGCTCCAGGGAAAATAGCCCCAGCTTATTCAGCCCCTCCCTGTAGCTCAAACCCTTCAACCCTGGTTATTGAGAAAAGGTAGCAGCAAGCTGGAGTTGAAGATGTTCAGATCAGCCACGTTCTCACTGAATTTTGGACCAGATTTAATATCATTAAACCGGAGAGGGTTCAGAAGAGATTTACCAGGATGTCGCTGGGAACGGAGGTGGTAGAGGCGGGCACGATAGCGTCATTTATGATGTATCTAGACAGATACATGAATGGGCAGAGAGCAGAGTGATAGATACTTGGAAAATAGGCGACAGGTTTAGATAGAAGATCTGGATCAGTGTATGCTTGGAGGGCCGAAGGGCCTGTTCCTGTGCTGTAATTTTCTTTGTTCTTTTGTTCATTTGTTCTTTGTTTGAGTTACAAGGAGGGACTGGATAGGCTGGGACTTTTTTCACTTGAGTGTAGGAGGATGAGACATGGCCTTGTAAACTTATGAGGTGTATGGATAAGGTGACTGGCAGCTGTCTGGTCCCAAGGGTGGGGGATTTCGAGACTAGGGGAATATTTTTGAGGTGACAGAAGGTTTTTAAAAAAAGACATGGGGTAACTTTTTTAAACAGAGTGGTTCGTGTGTGGAATGAACTTCTGGGGAAGTGGTGGATATGGGTACAGTTACAATGTTTAAACGACGTTGAGATAAGTATGTGAATGTTTGGAAGGATGTGGACCAAGCGCAGGCAGGTGGGGCTAGTTTAGCTTGGGATTATGGTTGGCACGGACTGGTTGGACTGAAGGGTCTGTTTCCGTGCTGTATGACTCTATGACTATAACTGAGTGGCCTACTTCTATTCCTACATCTTACGGGTCTTATGTTCTATCAATGGGATTTTATTTTACCATGAGTTTCAATATCTTTAAGCTTGCATTGCTTGGCTTGTTCTATTTTATATTCAGGTTTTGTGATGTAACCTTTTGTTTTATTGTCAAAAGCAAAAGTGCAGCACTGTACACTTGTGTTTCAGTGAAAAGGCCACCTCATTAGGTCCCTGAACAAGATTTCAGTCTGGGATCTGACTTGCCCAGCAATAACATCAGCTGGGGTGATAACAATGATAAGAGATAATAGGAGCTGCAGATGCTGGAGAATCCGAGATAACAAGGCGTGGGGCTGGATGAACACAGCAGGCCAAGCAGCATCATAGGAGCAGGAAAGCTTGACGTTTCGGGCCTAGACCCTTCATATCACAGGTTTGTGAGTCAGACTTAGAAACAAACCATGTGATGTCAGGCAGCTGGAGAATGTGACCTGTTCAAGGCAAACTTTACCTGAGAATCAACCTCTGAGAAATGTGACTGCAGGAAAACTTCACAACGTGCTGAGAATTCTTTACAAGGCTCTCATTTAAACTTCAAACATTCACGGGAAACCAGAGATCATAAACCAGAGACGGTGAGGGCCATGATTTATGAAAGTAACCTGCAAATCTATTTTTCTTTGTGTGTGCCGGTGCATGTGCGTGTGTGTGCACGCATGCAATTGGGGTGTGTGAGAGAATAAATAATTTTCCTTGCTTCAAACCATGAAAGCTTGCTGCTGAATGAATGTAATTGGTGTCCACACACTAAGAGTAGGGAAACATTCAGCTATATACACAATATGCTGATCATGGCAGCAAAGGGAACACATAAATTCTGTCTATGACATTATCCTTTCATAAAGGCATTCTCCATCATGTACTGTTAGACCACCAATAAATCATCTTGACCTATCTTGGAGTGTCACTTCAAATCTTAATAATAAACCCCAAAATCTTGAATACTTGTCTCAGTAACAGAGAGCTGAGCAAAAAGTGACCTAGGATTAATCAGCTAGAAATTCAGTCTGAAAGGCTGCTCTGTGCATCTGATCCAAAGCTAATCAGGAGCAAGACCACATCCTCCAGGATGTCTGCCTATTGCATAGAAAGATCCCAAGATCTTCCATGAGATAGACTGGATAGGACAGTTAGAACTTTTTAGAGTGTGCTGCCTGTACAGTGTAACAATGAGCATAGTTTTAATTGCTATTAGGAAGTCTAATAAGGCCTGAAGAGCCCACATTACAAAATGATCAAATGGTTGTAGATGCAGTTAATGTCACTAGTCATCCAGAGGGCCAGGCTAATGCTCTGGGGTCATCGGTTTAAAGCCCAGCACAGTAGTTGGTGGAATTTGAATTTGATTAATAAACTCAGAACTGAAAGCGAGTCATTACCATTTACATCAATGTTGGATACTCCCATTTGGTTCACTAAGCTCTTTTAAAGAAAGAAACTTGTTATCTTTACCCAGTGTAATCCGGATCTCCAGACCAACAGCAATATGGATGACTTCTAACTGCCCTCTGCAATGGCCTAGCGAGCTGCTACAAGGGCAATTAGGGAAGGGCAACAAATGTTAGGACTCACCCAAAATTGGTAACGTTAGGCTGATTACAGAGTGAGACAAGCACTGGCCTGTCAACTGGGTTCAAATCTAAAATGAAATATCATCCACCTTTAATGACTTAAACTAGATCCCACTGGCTAAATCCCCAAAATGGTCTCACAGTACAACTTCAGCGAATAATCTCACTCAGGTCGTTTGGTGTTAGAAATGGATAAATGCCACACAAGACCTGGAGGGTTCACTGTTGTAAAGGTGGTGCTTAAGAGCCAGTACAGGTAAAATGGGCTAAATAGTCTTGTCCAATGCTCTAAGGTACTGAGTACTACCAACCAAGCCAAACTGACATTAGAGCCTTGGCTTTGAAAAATAAAAGCAATCCAATTGTTTCGTTTGAAAACTGACCACTTGGAAGTGGCCCAACTTGATTTCGAGGTGGCCCAGAAATAGTCAGGAGCCTCACTGAAATTTTAAACCATGGCCCTATAATGATTGGACACTGACATGCTGCCTCGTGATAGAGTGGCTTAAAACCCAGCCTTGTATCAGATCAAAATTCCAAAAATACCAGCCAGAAACCATCCCACTCATTATTGGTGACCCCTCCCCTGGAATTTTCTCCCCTTCGACCCAGCCCCTAGGGGAATATTTTCATACTGTTGAAAAACCAACTAACTCCCTCCTTCTCTAATGACAGAGACTCCCGATAAAATGGTGACCTGACAGAGCTTTTCAACATTATTTTTATATTCGCCAACCTACTCGCTCAGAGATGTTATTATACACCTCATGAGCAGGTGGGACTTGAACATAGATTTCCTAGCTCAGAGGCAGCGACAGTACAACTGTGCCACAACAGTCATGCTGACTTTATCGCTCATTGCAATCAATCCTCGGGTGTCCTTTGAAGATTCAGCCTCATTACATATCACCAGATCCTGGCTCAATCAGCAACATGGCATTGGAAGGAAGTTTAAATGAGGGATCTGCAAAGTGAGCAGCAGGCACGACAGTGATTTGAATCCAGGATCTCCTGTTTACTAAACAGGCTCTTTAAGCAACTAGGGAACGTTAGTTAACCAGATGGGGTTCCCCAGGCAGATGCCAATGGATTCATGGTGAACAATGGACTCTTAAGACCAGATTTTCTTTTGGACAGTTTATGAAGAGCTGTCATGAATCAAAGGGGTTCAACAGGGTAACGGGAGGAGGTAGTGATCGAGTAATATTATCAAGACTATTAATCCAGAGGCCCAGGGAATGTTCTGGGAATGTGGGTTTAAATTCTATCATGGCAGACGGTGGAATTTGCGTACAATTTAAAAATTATCTGGAATTAAGAGTCTAATGATGATAATAAATCCGTTGCTGATTGTCGAAATAGCCTGTCTGATTCATTAATTCCCTTCAGGGAAGGAAACTGCTGGCCTGCATGTGACTCCAGACCCACACGATGCAGTTGACTCTTAACTGCCCTCTAAGCAATTAAGGATGAACAAGAAATGCTGGTCTCGCCAGCAACTTACATGTCCCATGAATTAATTTAAAAAGACGCTGTTCCCAATTGTGGGAGAAACTAAGAATAAAATATGAATAAATCCAGTGAGGAATTCAGGCAAAACCTCTTTCTTTGGTGGGTGGAATGTGGAACTCGTTATGATGGAGAGCTATTGCAGTTTACTGTAAATGTACATTTAATAAGAAGCTAGATCAAGAAGAAAGGAACGGAAGGACACACTGATAGGATACAATGAGCATCTCATTGCAACAAAATATTGGCAAAGGCCAATGTGGAATCAGCCCAAAAATCCTCAAAATCTTAACAGTCACAGTTTATTCTCCACTGTTCCTTATGCAGCTCTATTGAAATGGACATTCAATATGTTGGTGAGCAAATATTTTGGATCACAAAGCTACTCTCTAATAGTCTTAACCATTTTATGCTTTTGCATTTTTTTTATTCATTCACAGGATGATGGAGTCTTTGGCTAGGCCAATATTTATTGTCCATGCCGAATTGCCCAGGGGACAGTTAAGAGTCAACCACATTGCTGTGGGTCTGCAGTCCTGTAGGCCAGACCAGGTGAGGATAGCAGTTTCTTTCCCTATAAGGACACTAGTGAACCAGATGGGATTTTCCTGACAATCAACATTGGATTCATGGTCATCATTAGACATTTAATTCCAGATTTTTATTGGATTCAAATTCCACCATCCGCTGTGACGGGATTCGGACACGGGTCCCTTGATTAATAGTCCAGTGACAATACCACTGGGCCATTACATCTCCACTTTAATTAAAGTCAATAAGATTGTTTTCTAAAGTAGCGAATTCTGACATTTTGATTTCTCCACTCGCTCTGTGGAGTCTCATTGCCACCAACCTTGCCATATCACATCATTGTCCCATGTCACAGTAACTCCACCAGGCCAGCAAAAGACTCTCAAACCTCCAGGACTTCAATATTGGCTTTAACCATTCACTAGGGAGCTACTGTTGGCATGAAGACAGACACAAACTGAAGTACTTCCTCAGTCAGTGTAGAGAAAGTAAGGGAGAAAGAAGATATCAGACCATCTGAACAAACATGAGAAACTCAAATGCGCGGTCAATATTTCCAAAGTACAGCCATTCAGGAAGGATAGCTTTTTGTTCATGGGATGTGGGCTTCACAGGCTAAGCCGTATTTGTTATCCATCCCGAACTGCCTGAGTGGAGGATGAGGTGATCAAAGATTTACTTGAGTTGCTATTAACAAACTGAGACATTGAAACCTTCTTTGGCAGAGGAAGAAGAGACTGAAGGAGGCTGGCATGCTCCATTAGCACAAAGTCAATGCAGAACACCTGCGCTTAGTTTGCAACAAACAACTGCACCTCCCAGTCGCGAACCATTTCAACTCCCCCTCCCATTCCTCAGATGACATGTCCATCCTTGGCCTCCTGCAATGCCACAGTGATGCCACCCGAAGGCTGCAGGAACAGCAAATCATATTCAGCCTGGGAACCCTGCAGCCCAATGGCATCAATGTGGATTTCACAAGCTTCAAAATCTCCCCTCCCCTAACCGCATCCCAAAACCAGCCCAGCTCATCTCCACCTCCGTAACCTGTTTTTCCTCTCACCTCAAGCCACACCCCCATCTCCTATCTACTAACATCATCCCGCCCCCTTGACCTGTCCGTCCTCCCTGGATTGACCTATCTCCTCCCTACCCCCCTACCTACACTCACCTTTACTGGCTCCATCCCCGCCTCTTCGACTTGTCTGCCTCCTCTCCACCTATCCTCTCCTCTATCCATCCTCTATCCGCCTCCCCCTCTCGCCCTATTTATTTCAGAACCCTCTTCCCCTCCCCCATTTCTGATGAAGGGTTTAGGCCCAAAACGTCAAGTTTTCCTGCTCCTATGATGCTGCTTGACCTGCTGTGTTCATCCAGCCCCATGCTTGTTAGCTCCATTGAATGTTCCTCCCCTTCTCCTTGGGTGCTTAGTCAGACACATACACTGCCCCCACCCCAACTCCCAAGTAACACTTCTTACAACTCACACTTTCGTAATACATTAAAGAAACATTTCCCCACTCTTCATCAATCTGATGCTTTTAAAATCCAAGCCTGGTCTCAACTTACAATCGGCATCAGTAGTTGTCTAATTCTGTATCATCTCCATGCCATCCTCCACTGTGACTCTCAGACCAGTTTCTTCAGTAATGTCAGACAGCAAATCTGCAACACCACCCTTTGTATTGTATTTTAACTGGGTATTTCCGTCAGTGAGGAACATGTAAAGTGGTGAAATTTTTAAGTGGC
>JAHRHZ010000289.1:40209519-40224130 GCA_024137785.1 Ginglymostoma cirratum | reverse complement strand
AAAATTTTCTGATTTTCTGATGAAGGGTTTAGGCCCGAAACGTCAAGTTTTCCTGCTCCTATGATGCTGCTTGACCTGCTGTGTTCATCCAGCCCCATGCTTGTTATCTCAGATATGTCCCTGGGTTATTTTTGTTCCTGAGCATTAATCTTACTCAGTTGGTTGAAACAAATTCTGCTATCAGTTTCTCAATCCCCATCACCACCCCCCTACCAACCCAATCCCACAGCTGCAATAGTATTAATACTAACAGGTCCTCCTGAGTCCCTCACAGCTTCCCCCAGCACACAGCCAGCAACCTTCCCACTTTCTCAATTCCCTGGGACTTCTTGAGAGTCCTGGCTACACCAAACTGTACCTGACTTCTTTTCTGCAGGAAAGCTAAACAAGAGACTCCAACCGTGCCATCTACTCCTGTTTCTCTCCAACAAAACCATATTCCCAAAATGTTCTGTGACCCTTAACTCTGCTGAGTGAGTGGTTATAGGCTCAAACTATTCAGCTTCTCCTCCAAAGACAAGACTTTCAGCCCAACAATGATTCACGAAGCCTCACTGAAATGCTTCATCCTTGAATCCCTACTGTGTGGCAGCAGGCCATTTGGCCCATTAAGTCCACACCAACCCTCCAAACAGCAACCCACCCGTCCCTGTAACCGTTTGTTTTCCATGGCTAATCCACATAACCTGCACATCCTTGGACACTACAGGCAGTTTAGCCTGGCCAATCTGCCTAACTGCACACGCTTGGACTGTGGGAGGAAACTGGAGCACCCAGAAGAAACCCACGCAGACACAGGAAAAATGTACTAACTCTGCACAGTCACACAAAGGTGGAATCAAACTCAGGTCCCTGGTACTGTGAGACAGCAGTGCTAACCACTGAGCCACCATGTTGCCCTATTCGGTTACATCTTTTCAAATATAAGGAAACCAAAATTGTACAAAGTATCCTGGTCTCGTCACAGTTCAGTACAGTAAAACACCCCTCTTTTATATGCCAGTCCCCTCGGAACAAACAGCAATATTCAATGGGCTTTGTTAATCACTTGCTAACTTTCTGTGATCCATGTACCTTAGCACTCAGATTCTTCTGTACCTGCAATCTCTCTCGGTTTAAATAGTACACTGCTCTTCTCTTCCTCCTGCCAAAATAGACAACTGTATATTTATTCCATTGTATTCCATCTGTCAATTTTTTCCATATTTCCTTATGTCCCTTTGGAGATTCTCTACTTCTTGACGGCAACTTACTTTCTGAGAAAGTTTGGTGTCATCAGCAAATTTAGTGGCCATACGTATGGTGACTTTTTCCAAGTCATGATGTCATTTGTAAATGATTGACGCTCCAGCGCTGATACCTGCGGAACTCCACTAGTTTCAGCATGTCAACCTGAAAAAGACCCACTCGTTCCTACTTTCTGCTTCTGTTAACCAGCCAACCCTTTATCCATGCTACTATGTTACCCCTTGTACCATCAGCTCTCGTTTTGTGGAGTAGCCCTTGATAATGGTGCCTTATCAAACAAATAACTCTGTCTAATGACTAGTTCATTACATCCACAGGCTCCTGTTTATCGATTTTGCTTGTTGTTTCTTCAATAAATTAGTAATTTCTTCAATAAATTACTACCAATAAATTAGTTAAATATAATTTGCCCTTCACAAAACCAGGTTCACACTGCCTGATCACATTACAATTCTCTAAGTGTCTTGCTACAACCTGATTATTAATGGATTACAGCAATTTTCTAGCTGGCTAAATTCTATCCTGCACCCTGTTTGGCTTTAGAAGAAACAGCTCGCGGAAATTATCCTGAATTCAGGCTAATTTGCAAATCTAATTCACCCAGTCAACATATAAATTAAAGCTGCCGATGATTATTGCTGTATCTTTCTTACATGCCCCATTATTACTTCCCATTCGCTTGACTGGTCTCTGTGCCTCACATTCAACATTCACTTCCTGCATCATTGACACACAGTGGCAGGTACCATGTTGTATCTATCAGGTTTATTGCAGCTCACCAAGGCACCTTTCACAGCACCTTCCAACCCTGTGACCACAACCATCTGGGTGCAGATACATGAAAACCCCACCACCTGTAGGTTCCCCTCAAAGGCACACACTATCCTGAACTGGAACATATCTTGGCGCTTCTTCAATATCTCAGTTAAAATCCTGGAATTCCCTCCCTAACATCATACAGTCCAAAGAGGCTTGAACACAGAAAAAGGCCCTTTGGCTCATTGAGCCTGTGCCAGTCAAAAACAACCATCTAACTATTTTATTCCCATTTTCCAGCACTTGGCCATAGTTTTGTATGCCTTGGCATCGCTAATGCACATCTAAATACTTCATAAATATTATGAGGGTTTCTGTCTCTATCACCTTTACAAGCAGCAAGTTCCAGATTCCTGCCACCCTCTGAGTGAAAATAAATTCCTCACATCGCTAAACCTCCTGCCCATTGCCTTAAATCTATGTCCGTAGTCACTGAACCCTCCCCAAGAGGAAATGTTGTTTCCTATCTACCCTATCCATGCCCCTCATAATTTTATACATCACAATCACATCCCTCCTCAGTCTCCTCTGTGTGGGGTCCTTACATCGTATTGGCTGTAGAGGTTCAAGATGGAGATTCACCACTACCTTCTCAAGGGCAATAAGAAATGGGTAGAACAAAGACATTATCTTTGTTTCTCTCTGTACAGATGCTGGCTGGCTTGTAGAGTATTTCCAAAATTTTCTGTTTTGATTTCAGTTCCCTCTTGGTATTGGAACTCATCAAAGGACGGCACGGTGGCTCAGTGGTTAGCACTGCTGCCTCACAGCACCAGGGACCCAGGTTTGATTCCACCCTCGGGCAACTGTCTGTGTGGAGTTTGCACATTCTCCGCGTGTCTGTGTGGGTTTCCTCTGGGTGCTCTGGTTTCCTACCACAGTGCAAAGATGTGTAGGCTAGGTGGATTGGCCATGCTAAATTGCCTGCAGTGTTCAGGGATGCGTAGATTAGGGGGAATGGGTTCTGGGTGGGATGTTCTGAGGGTCAGTGTGGACTTATTGGGCCGAAGGGCCTGCTTCCACACTGTAGGGATTGCATGATTGTGATCAATAATTAGTCAGGAAGACTTCTGTAGCCCACTATTGTTATGCCAAAGGCCCAGCAGGTAGAGTATTAACCTGGTGTGGAGCTGGATAAACACAGCAGGCCAAGCAGCATCATAGGAGCAGGAAAGCTTGACGTTTTGGGCCTAGACCCTTCATCAGAAATGGGGGAGGGGAAGAGGGTTCTGAAATAAATAGGGAGAGAGGGGGAGGTGGATAGAAGATGGGTAGAGGAGAGGCAATAATAACCAAAAAAGAATCCCCCTCGTCCTCACGTACCACCCCACCAACCTCCGGATCCAACGCATCATCCTCCGACACTTCCGCTATCTGCAATCCGACCCCACCACCAAAGACATTTTTCCCTCCCCACCCTGGTCTGCTTTCCCGACGGACCACTCCCTCTGTGACTCCCTTGTCTGCTCCACACTCTCCTCCAGCCCCACCACACCCAGCACTTTTCCCTGCAACCGCAGGAAGTGCTACACCTGCTCCCACACCTCCTCCCTCACCCCAATCCCAGGCCCCAAGAAGACTTTCCACATCAAGCAGATGTTCACCTGCACATCTGCCAATGTGGTATACTGCATCCACTGTACCCGTTGTGGCCTCCTCTACATCGGGGAAACCAAGCGGAGGCTTGGGGACCGCTTTGCAGAACACCTGCGCTCAGTTCGCAACAAACAACTGCGCCTCCCAATCGCGAACCATTTCAACTCCCCCTCCCATTCCTCAGACGACATGTCCATCCTTGGCCTCCTGCAATGCCACAACGATGCCACCTGAAGGTTGCAGGAACAGTAAATCATATTCAGCCTGGGAACCCTGCAGCCCAATGGTATCAATGTGGATTTCACAAGCTTCAAAATCTCCCCTCCCCCAACCACATCCCAAAACCAGCCCAGCTCGTCCCTGCCTCCCTAACCTGTCCTTTCTCTCACCTATCCCCTCCTCCCACCTCAAGCCCCACCCCCATCTCCTATCTACTAACCTCATCCCGCCCCCTTGACCTGTCCGTCCTCCCTGGACTGACCTATCTCCTCCCTACCCCCCCACCTACACTCACCTTTACTGGCTCCATCCCCGCCTCTTCGACTTGTCTGCCTCCTCTCCACCTATCCTCTCCTCTATCCATCCTCTATCCGCCTCCCCCTCTCTCCCCATTTATTTCAGAACCCTCTTCCCCTCCCCCATTTCTGATGAAGGGTTTAGGCCCGAAATGTCAAGCTTTCCTGCTCCTATGATGCTGCTTGTTCATCCAACTCCACACCTTGTTATCTCAGATTATCCAGCATCTGCAGTACCTTTTATCTCTTAGAGTATTAACCTACCTGGTTACTTATCAGATACAAATGGATGTGCCCATAAAAGATGCAGACAGGGTATAGATAAGCCTTCTGAATAAATAGAGGTGTAGATTATTTTTGAAACAGGGAAAGGCTTCAGAATCTGAAGCACAAATGGACTTAAGAGTTCTAGTTCAGGATATTCTTAAGGTTAAATGACAGTTTGGAAGACAAATGCAATATTAGCATTCATTTCAAGAGGGCCAGAAAACATGAGCAGAGATGTACCGCTGAGGCTGTATAAGGCTCCAGTGGGACCGCACTTGAAACATTATGAGCAGTTTTGGGCCCCATATCTAAGCAAAGTTGTGCATGTTGTTGAAGGGATCCAGAGGAGGTTCACAAGAATGATACCGGGGATAAAGGGCTTGTCATGTGAGGAGTGGTTGAGGACTCTGGGTCTGTACTTGGAGTATAGAAGGATGAGGGGGGATCTGACTGAAACTGACAGACTACCGAAAGGCGTGGATAGAGTGGAAAATATTTCCACTAGTAGGAAAGCCTAGGACTCGACAGCATACCCCCAGAGTGAAGGGACGGTCCTTTAGAACTGAGATGAGGAGGAATTTCTTCAGCCAGAGGGTGGCGAATCTATGGAACTGATGACTACAGAAGGATGTGGAGGCCGAGTCATTGAGTGTATTTAAGACAGAGATAGATAGGTTGCTGATTGGAAAGGAGATCAGGGGTTATGGGAGAAGGCAGGAGAATGGGGTTGAGGAACACATCAGCCATTCTGCTTCTATATTTAATGGTCTAATAGTCTAAAATGAAAACAGGCTCAATGGGCTGAATGGCCTACTCCCATTCCCATGTTTTCATAAGGTCTATAAATGTCTTTGGCCATGTTTCTATATCCAAATCATTTCTGGTTAAAACTGCCACTTGATTGCTTAGAATCTTGGATTGATGGAGCACAGAATCAGGATATTCTCCCAATCCTGGCTTTTTAGTAGGGATGTCCAAATAGTTATACCCCACCATTTTTATTACCGTAACTCTACTTATTAACTCCCTTCACGTAGGGACACCCACAATACTGTTAGGAATGGAGTTCCAGAGTTTTAGCGGAGAGATATTGAAGGAACAGTGATGTAGTTCCAACTTGGATGGTGCGTGTCTTTAATCATTGAATCACTATTTACTGAATCGGCATTTCATATCACCACAGCTCACTGTGTAAAAGAATCCTCATCTCCTCTCTGGTTCCTTTGGCAATCACCATCCATCCACATGCTCTGGTTTCCCACCTTCCTGCTAGTGGGACACTCTTTCCTCACTCTAGTACACATCTCAAGATTGTACCAAGGCTGCACTGAGCCACCTTAAAGGTGAGGTTTGACTGAGATAGAAATTGCTGGGGAAACTCGGCAGGTTGAGCAGCATCTGTGGAGAGAAAGCAGAGTTAACGTTTTGGGTCCAGTGACACTTCATCAGAACGGACTCAAAACGTCGACGTGACATTTCCTCCATAGATGCTGCCAGACCTGCCGAGTTTCCCCAGCAATTTCTGTTTGTAATTTCAGATCTTTCGGCATCCGCAATTCTTTGTTTTATATTAAGGTCTGACTGAGTTCTGCCTGCGTTTCCGACTGAAGGATGTGATGTCAATCATTACTCATGCATCCAAAAAACTCAACCAGCACCACGTATACATCAGTGAGTGCTCCACTGACATTTTCGGGTGGGTAGGGGCAAAAAAGCACATCCCTGGTTTCCCACCTTCCGGCTAGTGGAACAGTCATTCCTTACTGTAGTACACACCTCAGGGGGCTTTTAAATAAAGGGCAGTTAGTGGCAAAGGGCCAAATTGTTGAGATAGAGAGTTCCTAAGAATGGAAGCATTTTTGTAGCACCTGTCACATCCTCAGGACACTTTAAAGTGCTTTACATCCAAATAAACATTTCAGAAACTGTTACAATTTAGAAATATGGCAACAAACAGCAAGGAAATAACGGCCAAATTATCAATTGTTGATGGTCAAAGCTTGTGCCAAATACATCAAAGACCCAGTGTTGATGAGGACGACAGATATGGGGATGTGCAACATTTAGTTATAGAATCAGGTGGCACAGGCCATTTGGCCCAACATGCTACAGCTCACTTTCTGAATGAATTTTCCCCAAAAAGTCCCACTCATTAAACCTGATGATCTCTGAAGGTTTCCCACAGTGGGAGGATTACTAACCAGAGGACACACATTGAACAAGTTAACAAAAGCACCACAGGGGAGATAAGGGGACCTTATGTTTTAACTTGGTAAGTTTTTGGGATCCAAAATGCATCGCCTAAGAAGATTCAATTGCCACATTCAAAATAAAGTTGAGTAAATATTTGAAATGGAGAAAACTGTTGGGTTTTAGTGGAAGAGCATGGTGGAGTCAGTGAGAGTAAATTGGGTTAGCTTTCTCAACTGAGTTGCTACAGACATGATGGACCAAATGGCCTCTTTTCTGTGCTGTGAGGTTTAACAATTCAATGAATGTGCATACAAGGGAGTGAAAACACAGTACAACTCTGATGTATCTACGACAGCACATACTGTGAAAATTTTCAGTTCACACCCACCAGTAATGTGATAGCCATAACTCTACTGTATGCTTGAAGGGCTGAATGGGCTAATTCCATTCCTGTGTTCCAGGCTGTGTGTGTGTGGTTAAGACTTTCTTCCTGCTATTTACTGCACGTGTAATCAGAGGTTCGTAGACCCAGTGTTGATGAGGACCACAGATATAGGGATGTGCAACATTTAGTTCTAGAATCATATGGCACAGGCCATTTGGCCCAACATGCTACAGCTCACTTTCTCTTTCACTTTCTCACTTTCATTGGTTATCTTTAGGAATTTTTGAACAAGAGAAAGGGGTGTATCCCTTAACCAACAGCTGCTGCTATCTAGCTTGCCATACATGGGGGTCTTCTTAAATAAAAAGAATGGCTACACTGACAAACTGGAGGCGATGAAGAATTGAAAGAAAGTTCTCTGCTGCACTGGAAATGATTCATATTGCGTGATTTCAGATTGTTCCATTTTTATTACTAAGAGGGGAAACTAAATTTCAGTCTGATTTTATAGCCCTTTTGTTTTATGCCTCACTGCATATTGCACAGTACAATACCACCGCATCCCACGGTATTTTTCTGAGTAGCTACAATGACAGGTTTACAAATAATGACTCGGTAGGACAGAACTTGAGTACTGCAGAAAAAAGAGAGACATACTGTCAAAGTTTTTCATTTTTCACTCATCAGGGTAGATGCCAGAATCAAAACAGAAATTGCTGGGAAAGCTCAGCAGGTCTAGCAGCATCTGTGAAGGATGAAACAGAGGTAACGTTTCGGGTCCAGTGACCCTTCCTCAGATGCAAGAAGGTCAGATTTCAACAACTTCTACTGCGCAAAATTAGGGTGCTGGTTGTTTCACAAGTTGGCTCTGATCGGTCATAGCATTGCTACGGAGTATGCACAAAACTAATATTAGCCCCTACGCTTTGGTTTAATTCAAAAAGGACAATGCCTGACATGTCCATTTTTCCTGCAGAGGACTGCCGACTGAGTATGAACGTAATAACCTTAAGTGGGCCACATTACGATACAGACTGATAATCTTTAATTGGTTTTTAGTATAATTCTTAGCACACTAGATATTATTCAAGAAGCATTGTCAAATCACAGAATCCTGTTTAAGGTTAGACATTGTACTCTGAGTATTTCAAGCACAACCTGATTAAATGCAATCGATACTCTTCCTGTTGTGAGTATGTAAAGGAATGGGTTGTTTGACAGGATCCACCAGTCATTAGGATGTCATGCCCACCTATCTGGCATCACCATTGAAATTTAAATACCACGTTACTGACTTGTGCGGTAGGCAGGGCATCCTTTTAGCTTGGCAGCAGCATTCCATGTGGAAAATACCACTTGCGTTACTGTTAAATAAACAGCTAGCTTGCCACCAAAATAGAGTGCACCAAAGCTATGCCGGGAGATACTGGCTACCTTGCTCATATCATTGCTCACTGTGAACCTTGTATATGCTTGAAGGGGCTCATGGTCATTACATCTGTGCCTGAAAACAACCCAACCTATCTCATATTGCCCCAGAAGGCAAACGTACCTTAAACATTTGAGCAAAAGGTCAAACTAGCTATTTCACACCACTCTGACGCAGAAACAACGTGAGTAGTGTTCTCCACTAACAGGAACCTCTTGAACCGTACCCTGGTGTTGTGTGATTTCTGACCTTGTCCACCCCAGTCCAATTCCGGCACCTCCCACATCAAGCCGACAAGTGATGTGATATATAAATATGTACATTTCAGGCCAATGGAATGCCAGGTAAAGGTCCTAACTACTGACAGTCATGTCCAACAGCAAATCTCCGCTGTTTGTTATAGGCAGAATACTGACGGTATGCAGCCAACCCACACTTAGAAAATTCAGAACTCAATGTGTGTACCGTCTACAAGATACACTGCAAAAATTCACCAAGGCTCCTTAGACAGCACCTTCCAAGCCCATGGCCTCTACTGCCTTGGAAGACAAAAGCTCAATGCATTGGAACACAAGCAGGTTCCCCTGCGAGCCGCTCACCATCCTGACTTAGAAATCTATCACCATTCCTTCACTGTCACTGGGTCAAAATCTTGAAACTCACTCCTTATCCGCATTGTGGGTGCACTGTCACCAAATGGACTGCCGTGGTTCAAGGAGGCAGCTCACCACCAACTTCTCAAAGGCAATTAGAAATGGGCAATAAATGCTGGCCCAACCAATGATGCCCATATCCTACGAACGAATGAAAACAATTCTTATCAAACCTTCTCATCATTTTCAATGTTTCCATTAGGTTATCCCTCAGCCTTCTAGACGAAAGAACCTGTTCAAACATTTCTGGTACCATCCTTTTGCACTTTCACCAGTGTCTCAACGTCCTATTTGCCAATATGGAGACAAGCCACTTCTCACAAAATGTGGCATCTAGTTTTTTTTCAATTCTACCCAATGAACCCCAAAGGTTAGTTCACTTTCGCTTTAAAAATGACACAGTAATTCATGCCTAGTGACAGTGATTCACAGATCTGTAACCTAGACTTGCAATTAGAAATGAGGGAAATGCTATCGAAAAGAGTTAAATCAATTGGAGTTTTTTTCTTTTCAGGAAATACCCTGTGGAACTGCAGTGATGTTGGTGGTTTGCCAGGACATTCTGCCAAGATCCCTATAAAAACCATCTGCGCCTTGGGGCTAGGCCACTCTGTAATATTCAATCATTACACTGTCAAGTAGTCACAGCTGACACAGCCCTGTGATAAGATGCTGATAGATCATGGCACCGATGTGGAAATAAAACACTGCAGCAAAAAGAATTTTTCGCCCTGAATAAAGGCCACCTTGTACGTTAGCTGTCGGTGCTGAGAATTCCCAGACCTGGGATATGACTTAAGGCACTGGGCAGAAACAGAGAGGAACCAAACCCTTTCCAGGGTCTCCCATTATTTATAGCGATGACTCATATTGAAAACCAGAAAGGGAAAATCTAAGAAAGCATAACGCCTTTGCTTCCAACCTCGCACGATCCCGGTCTCTCCCTTTTCTGACACAGCACATTGTGTCATTGGAGAATTTGCACTTCACTAACAAAGACCATCCGGTATTGCCCAGGCATCATCTACAATCATCAGCAATGCCCCCTCACCTTCCTCATCATCCTCAGAAGGTTAGCTGTGATTTGTGGTTATAAGCTGTCATTCAAGAATTGGTCGCTTCAGAACATATTGACCAGGCTGAGATATGTTCTTAACCATCAGAAGATGGATTTTCAGGGAATGATCCAAGGTGGGGGGAGATGAATTCTCTGGCTTAGTCCAGACTCCACCCACAAGAGAAAGGGCCTGATTAAATAACAATAGTTTGACTGAACTTAAAAACAGAAAATCCTGGAAATACTCAACAGGATTGGGAGCGTCTGCGGAGAGAGATACTGGATTAATGTTTCAGGTCAATGATCCTTTTGTGAGAACTGGGCAAAATTACAGACGTAGAAGGTTTTAAGCAGGTATCGGGCAAGAAAAGAAAGGGGGAAGGAGACAATGCAGTAACTCGCTAAGGCATCTCTGACAGTATTTTCCAAACCTGCCACCTCTACGATTCAGAAGGATTAGGGTAGAGATACGTAGGAACACAGAAGCCTGCAAGTTCCCCTCCAAGTCACTCACTGACATGGAAATATATCACCACTACTTCGCTGGTCAAAATTCTGGAGCTCCCTTCCTAATAGTGCTATATCTGGGCCTACACATCAAAGACAAGGAAACTCACCACCACCTTATCCAGGGCAATTAGGGATGGGTGACACTCAAATCCCAAAAGCCGGCAGGACAGATTAAATGACAAAAGGGATGATGGTGCAAGGTGAGAAAAAGTGGGAAAAGAACAAGGAAAGGATCAAAAGGTGGGTGAAGAGGAGGTGTAAATGGGAAAAGCGGAATCGCTATCTCCATTTGCCGCCTGAAGAAAACAACAATGATTGTGGTTTGAAATTATTCAATTTAAGGCTAGAAAGCTCTGCTTTAATTTATATTTTCTACTCTTTCCCCTGTCAGCCTTCTTGTCTCGCGCAGTGGTCTCTTGACTCTGTGTGGCGGCCACCTAGAGTGGTCTGGCAGCCTCCCAGCCCAACATGGGGGTCTCTCGGCTCAGCATGGGGGTCTCCCGGCCCAGCATGGCAGTCTCTCGGCCCAACATGGCAGACTCTCGACCCAGCATGGCTGTCTCCCGGCCCAGCATGGGAGTCTCCTGGCCCAGCACGGAGGTCTCTCGGCCCAGCATGGCATCTCCCGGCCCAGCATGTGGGTCTCCTGGCTCAGCACAGCAGTCTCCCGGCCCAGCACGGCAGTCTCTCAGCCCAGCATGGCGGCCTCCTGGCCCAGCATAGCAGTCTCTCGGCCCAGCATGACGGTCTCTCGGCCCAGCATAGCGGTCTCTTGGCCAAGCATGACGGTCTCTTGGCCCAGCATGGCGGTCTCCCGGCCCAGCATGGCGGTCTCCCGGCCCAGCATGGAGGTCTCTCAGCCCAGTATGGCGTGTCCCGGCCCAGTATGGCAGACACCCGGGCCCACCACGGCATCTCCCGGTCCAGCATTGCGGCCACCTGGCCCAGCATGGCGGTCTCTCGGCCAAACATGGGGGTCTCTCGGCCCAGCATGGCAGTCTCGTGGCCCAGCATGGGCGTCTCTCGGCCCAGTATGGCGGCCTCCTGGCCCAGCATGGCGGTGTAATTGCCCAGCATGGCAGCCTCCCAGCCCAGCATGGGGATCTACCGGCCCAGTATGGAGGCCTCTTGGCCCAGCATGGCTGCCTCCCGGCCCAGCATGGCAGTCTCATGGCCCAGCATGGCGGTCTCACGGCCCAGCATGGTGGCCTCCTGGCCCAGCATGGTGGCCTCCTGGCCCAGCATGACAGCCTCCCGGCCCAGCATGGCGGCCTCCTGGCCCAGCATGGCGTCTCCTGGCCCAGCATGGTGGCCTCCCGGCCCAGCATGGCATCTCCTGGCCTAGCATGGCGGTCCCTCGGCCCAGCATGGTGGCCTCCCGCCCCAGCATGGCGTCTCCTGGCCCAGCATGGCGGACTCCCAGCCCAGCATGGCGGTCTCCCGGCTCAGCCTGGTGGTCTCCCGGCCCAGCATGGCGGCGTCTTGGCCTAGCATGGCGGCCTCCCGGCCCAGCATGACGGTCTCCCGGCCTGACATGACCTCAGGGTTGGCCCCTGGTCTTGATGCGATACCAGAGCAATCTCCCAGCCTCATGATCCTCGAGGTGAGACCCAGCAAGATCTGGAGCCAAGGCCTGGTGCAGACTGGAAGCGAGGTGCGAGGATAGTCTGGGGTTGGATGACTGTTGTTCTGAACTTTTATTTCTGCAACGCTGGGCACTTTATTTCTCTATTTTCGAAGATCTTATAACTGAAGAAGCTGTACCTAGGTCCCTTTGTACCCAAGATGGTGCTGTAAGTGGCAACATATAAACTCCTCACTGTACTCATTTGCATATGTGACAATAAAGCTAATTCAATTCAATCCAATTACAAATGTCTCCCTAACCTTTATCAATTCAGACACAAGGATATCAACCCGAAACATTCCCTTGATACACATTTGTTGCCTAACCTATGATTTTCCAGCTTTTCTATTTTTAATTTGAAATTAATAATGGGTTTAAAGGTTTTAATTCCCTCTCCTTGTGGAGATGTGGCTACAGTGACCTCAGTGAATTCATCAGCGCACTGTCCAGAGATGCCTCCACTTTGAGTGGGTAAAGGTGGCTGTCCAAGAGGCAATGCTGAAGGAGTGCCACACTTCCTGAGGATCTGTATCAACAGAGTGCTGAACTGTCCAAGAGGTAGCACTGAAAGAGTGCTACACTGTCTGAGAATGTCTTTTATTCACTTGTGGAACATGGGCATCATTGGCTGGGCCAGCATTTATTGCCTGCCCCGAGCCGGCCTTGAGGAGCTGGTGATGAGCTGCCTTGCTACAGGTTGACTCACAATGTCCTTGGGGAAGTAATTCCAGGATTTTGATCCAATGACAGCGAAGGAACAGTGACACATTTCCAAGTCAGGATGGTCAGTGTCTTCGAGGGGAATTTACAGGTAGTGGTGTATCCATGTATCTGCTGCCCCTGTCCTTCTAAATGGAAGTGGTCATGGGTTTGGAAGGTGCTGCTAAGGATCTCTTGTGAATTTCTGCAGCACATCTTGCAGATAGTTTATACTGCTCTACTGAGCATTGATGGTGGGGGAAATGGATGCTTGTAGATGTAGTGCCAATCAAGCTGGCTGCTTTGTCCTGGATGGTGTCAAGCTTCTTGAGTGTTGTTGGGGCTGCATCCATCCAGACAAGTGGGGACTATTCCATCACAGTCCGGACTTGTACCTTATAGATGATGGACAGGCTTTGGGAAGTCAGGAGGTGATTTACTCACTGCAGTATTCCTAGCCTCTGACCTGCTCTTGTAGCCACAGCGTTTACGTGGCAAGCCCAGTTGAGCATCTGGTCAATGGCAGCCCCCAGGATATTGATTGTGGAGGATTCAGTGATGATAACACCACTGAATATCAAAGAGCAGTATTTAGATTGGCTCTTATCAGACGTGGTCATTGCCTGGCATTTCTGTGTCACAAATATTACTGGTATCAGTAGCAACAGAGTGCTGCACTATTCAGGAGGTGGTACTGAAGGAGTGCTGCACTGTGGAGGATCAATATCAGAGGAGCATGACACTGATTCTGAGGCAGCACTGTCTCTTAAAGGTTGTACAGAGTAAGCACTGCTTTGTCCAAAGGTCTGTGCTGAGTGAGTCCTTGAGTTTAACTTGAATCTTTAAGATAGAAAACATGTCCCAGTGTTCTACAAGTAATGCAAACCTTAGTCCTCCCCAAGTTCAGAGGTGAACATTGACTCGGATGTGAATGTAGGAGGTATGGTTAGTAAGTTTGCAAATGACCTTGCAAATGACACTAATATTGGTGGTGTAGTGGACAGTGAAGAAGTTTATTTCAGAGTACAACAGGACCTTGATCAGATGGGCCAAAGGGCCAGGGAGTGGCAGATGGAGTTTAATTTAGGTAAATGTGAGATGTTGCATTTTGGTAAGGGTGCAGAAAAGATTTACAAGGATGTTGCTGGGATTGGAGGGTTTGAGCTATAGGGAGAGGATGGATAGGGTGAGGCTATTTACTCTGGAGCGTTGGAGGCTGAGTGGTGACCTTATACAGGCTTATAAAATCCCGGCAAGCATAAGGTGAATAGCCAAGGTCTTTTCCCTGGGTAGGGGAGTCCAAAACTAGAGGACATGGGTCCAAGGTGAGAGGGAAAAGATTGAAAATGGACCTGAGGAGCAACTTTTTCACGCAGAGGATGGAGCGTATATAGAACAAGCTACCAGAGGAAGTGTTGGAAGTGGGTACAATTACAACATTTAAAAGGCATCCAGATGGGCACATAAATAGGAAAGGTTTAGAGGGAGATAAAAGGTACTGCAGATGCTGGAGAATCCGAGATAACAAGCATGGGGCTGGATGAACACAGCAGGTCAAGCAGCATCATAGGAGCAGGAAAACTTGACGTTTCGGGCCTAAACCCTTCATCAGAAGG
>JAHRHZ010000289.1:40183658-40204519 GCA_024137785.1 Ginglymostoma cirratum | reverse complement strand
CCCCCCCTACCTACACTCACCTTTACTGGCTCCATCCCCGCCTCTTCGACTTGTCTGCCTCCTCTCCACCTATCCTCTCCTCTATCCATCCTCTATCCACCTCCCCCTCTCTCCCTATTTATTTCAGAACCCTCTTCCCCTCCCCCATTTCTGATGAAGGGTTTAGGCCCGAAACGTCAAGTTTTCCTGCTCCTATGATGCTGCTTGACCTGCTGTGTTCATCCAGCCCAATGCTTGTTATCTCGGATTCTCCAGCATCTGCAGTACCTTTTATCTCCTAACAAATGACACAATCTATTTTATTCTTTGACATCCATTATATATCTAACAACAGAGATAGCCCCAAGTCTGTTCAACATAAAGACAATGACCTGCTAACTAACCACAGCTTTACCTCTGGTGAGGGCATTCTGTTGTGCCAACCAATCTCCCACCCTTCCACAATCTGGACCAAATCCTTATTGAAGACATTACAAAACTGGCAGACTATCGGAACACATGACACATCACAGTGAACTCCCCCTAAAGTAAATGCTGGAGCTCACAGCAGGTCAGGCAGCATCCATGGAGAGAGAGCAAGCTAACATTTCGAGTTTAGACGTGAAACGTTAGCTTGCTCTCTCTCCATGGATGCAGCCTGACCCGCTGTGATCTTCAGCATTTGTTGTTTTCAGTATGGATTCCAGCATCTGCAGTCATTTGCTCTAAAACCATATCCAGTATATTCCACCTCAACAGTGCCAGTGCCAAAAAAGAATTGCATATCCACATGGGTGCCCAGTGATGTGATGCATTTGATTTGTGATGGCATATAGTGCATTACAAGCGGGAGACATAGTTTTAGATTTATTTTAGGTTTGTTCTGTCAGTGCAGTTTGAGGTGTACAGTTCTGTGCATTAGCAAAGAAGGGTGGAAGAATGATAAATTGCTTTGGCCTGGCAACAGGAATCTATTAGCAGAGAAAGACTGAAACATTCAGAAAGTGAGACTGTGAGTGTGCTTCTTTATCTCAGATAGAAAAAAAACAGCCTCTAATAGTAGTAATCAGTGTAGGACAGTGGTCTCCAAAACAGTCAGGACCTGGGAAAACATCCTGAGCGCCACGGAGGAAAGCTCCAGAGCAGAAACTGCTGCAAGCTGAGGGTATGCAAAACCTCTGTTTTTCTCTGAAAGTGCTTAGAAGTCAGTAAGAAGAATGTTCCAGAAATAAATTACAACTATGCCAACGGTACAAGAAACTTTAAAGTGGAGATTGGGGTTTGAGTATCTGTGTGGTTCTTGTTGAGTAAAAGGGTTGAATCTTTGTTTTTGATATTTGTAATAAGACTGTTACAAATAGCTCTGGGATGCTGTAAAATCACTTGTGTTATTGTTTTTAATTTTGTGCGTGTTACACTTTGGTGTACTTTTGTTAAAAGCACATGGGCAGCCTGTTATGAATCTGTTCAATGACTGACCACCCAAACTTATAATTCATCAAACAAGTTTGTACATTGAAACCTGACTTGTGCAGTATTACCATCAGTTGCTGATATAGAGTAACTGAGACTAAAGCATAATCTGAAGTCAACATGCTTTAAAATATGAGATAGGACCTTATCTTTCTGGGAACATGAAGAAACAGCAGCAAAGGTCAAAACTAAAAACAATCTGCTAATTAAACCCTCTAGATCGATGTATAGCACTGCTGCAACAACACGCTGGACCTCAGCATCTGCCCTTTCGTTTTCTCTGGCAGAGTTCTATGCACCTGTTAGTCAAAGATCATCATACATCCACACATCTTCTTGGCGTACAATCAAATGCAATAATGGGCACCATAACTGGAACTCTCCGCTCAACACCTTTCCCACGGCTTCCTGTCCTCGCAATCATTACACTCCCACACATCCGCTGACGAAAGAAAACCCACTCGCTAGCTGAAATTATCCACGCTACGCCTTACTGACCCTCTCCATGATGAGCTTCCAATCCACCCATTGCCCATCTTCCACTTTGGTGCCTCAAATGAAACAACCTTCATGAAGGTCAACAAGGTCCACCAGGAGACATCCTTTAGATCAACGAAGGGGACGCATGGGAAGTCACTATTAAGATCCTAATGATAATCTGTCTAATTGTCAGTTTGAACTAACACGCTGAGGTTTGTCCTTATTAAAACAGTCCAGGGCAAGTCCGAATCCCTGCACGACAAATCACCTTCACTGGGGTCTCCGTGCAAACCCTTTGTGACCTTGTGGAGAGACAAAAACAATGTTGCACATTACCAGGGAGAGTTCCTTCAACAGACTCAGTGCGGAGCTATTCACCTTGAATTCAACAAATGAAGAGGATATCACTTGGCTTTGGGAATTTATATTTGCCAAATAGACAAGTAAGCCTGTAAGATTCCTTCAAAGTCACACACCCTACTGACTTGGAACTATATTACCGCTCCTTTACTGTCATTGGAAAAATCCTGGAATGTCTTGCCCAACTGCATTGTGCATGCTCCTACATCACATGGACTGCAAAAACTATAGAAGTAAATGAAATCAGTTAATTATTATTTCCGTCCTGAATCAAACAATTTACTGTACAGAACAAGCTGTTGCATTAAGAAGAGAGTTGTGTTTCCATATATTTACAGTGAAGATGGATGGTTTTGTGAGGACCGAGTACAGTACAGACAAGTGCAACTAAACAAGCCTCTAACCATGGGTTTCATTGTTAACAGGACATTTTTGGTTTTGAGTTAAAGGTTGGGATCTGACTGAGATTCTTGGGCAGCTAACAATTACTTGTGCTCCGTGTGAGTCCTTGAGGATGCCGAAACACCAGTCACACGTCAAGCAAGGGCAACTTGCATTTATGTAGCGCCTTTAACCTAAGAGGTACTCTTGCCAGGAGATCTGGTGCCATGGTGTGCCACTCTCATCTGACTTGTGCCAGCCTCACACATGTGCCATAGTTCATCTGCAACCAACATGCTCCGTCCAATTGTGCCTAGATGGAACCTCTCCCTGCTGCCCTCCACTTTGCCCTCTAGATAAGATCTCTGATGCTTTAGACATTGAACTACAAAAGGTGGCATTAGCATAGAGGTCAAAGGTAATAAGAACTGCAGATGCTGCAGTCAGAGATAACACAGTTTTCTGAAGAAGGATCCCGACCTGAAACATCAACTTTCCTGCTCCTCTGATGCTGCCTGGCCTGCTGTGACCCTCCAGCTCTGCGCTGTGTTACCTTGGTCAAAGTGCTGGTTTAAGAAGTGCCTTAAAATGTCAACAGAAGCAGCAAGAGCATTGTGGAGATTTAAGAGGGAATTCCAGAGAGTTTGGCCCCAGGCAACTGAAGACACAGTTTCCCACAGTGAAGAGTAGAAAATTGAGGATGAGCGTAGAGGGCCTGGAGGGTTGTGGAGGCTGAAGGAGGTTATAGAGACAAGGATATGGGTGTGTAAACAAGGCTGAAAGCGTTAAAATTGTGGCATGGGCAGTCTATAAATGAATTGAAAGATATTGAGACACCACAAATCTTAATCACAGTGTACCAGATTTAAACTATTTTAATCAGCTGACTGCTATTTGATAGTGAAATGTTTTGCTTTTCTGAGCAAATTGTTTTTTGGTTAATTTGGAGTGAATGCAATACAGCTTCACCAGAATCATAGTAGGGTTTACAAGGGTTAAGCCACTGGGGACAGGTTGCATAGACTAGACTTGTATTCCTTTCAATGTGGAAGGTTGAGGTAGCATCCAATTGAGGTCTTGAAGAGGGCTAAAGAATTTGATTGGACTGATAAAGAGAAATTACCTCCTAATTTGGTGGAGGCACAGGGGTTGCAAAAGGGAATCCAGCAGTCAAAACGTAAAGTTTGACCATTGACATATTGAGCATATTTTCACGTGGATGTTAGGAAACCTGAAACTGTCTCCCCAAAATGCTGCGAATGTTGGGGACGACTTTTCAAGATTGAATATATTCATTTTATTGGGCAACTGTACCAAAGAGTTTGAAACGAGAGCAAGTTAACACATAGATCAGCCATGATCCAAATGAATGGCATGGCTTGAAGGCCAGTACATTATTCCATTTACAGAAAAGCTGCTCAACTGCACATTTAGAAATTTTCCCCATTATAGAATTAACAGTTAGCATTTCAATCGCAGCTGTAAGGAAAATTCCATGTCAACCTCCTGAATGTATATGGATCCGTCCTTTCAATATACTCGCTTCCTTTCCATGGAGGGCAAGGATGCAACTGTAGACAGGAAGTTCCTGTTGGAAACACTTCCTGTGCTAAATATAGCCAAAATGCCCAACTTTTGTGTCAGTATTGTCATCTTTGAAAATCGATGGAAGAAAATCCTGTTGGATTCTTGTGAAACACATAGGTGACAAAGACCCTTTGACAGGCCTCAATCCACCCCATCGCTCAGAAAAAACTGGCCTGCAACAATACCAGGCCATTCAGTTGTGTTTTGCTGTAGTTGACCTTTCACCCTTGACCTATTATACAAACAGGATGCATTTACAATTAGCATCACAAATTTTGCCATTCCTCCTTTGAATACAAAATGAGTCATGGGTTCCTTTTTGCCAAACAAAGGAAAACATTCTATTTGATGTATATTTACATTGACAAAAGAGAGTGGAGAAACTGGAACTGTCTTCCTTAGAGAAGAGATTTGAGAGAGGTGTTCAGAATAATGAAGGGATTTGATAGAGTAAATAAGGACGGTGCTTGTGGCATTCTGGTAGTATCCCTACCTCCGTGCCAGAAGGCCTGGGTTAAAGTACACAGCTGCTCCAGATATGTACCACAACATTGCTGAACAGGTTGGTTAGAAAATATCTAGAGAAAATAAGGAGAAGTTGTTTCTGGTCAGGAAGATCCAAAACCAAAGGACGCAGATCTAAGATAATTGACAAAAAACAGATCTCCAGGAGAAAACAAGGAATTTTCTTTTTATTTAATGAGATGGAGTGTGTAGCTCGCAAATTCAGTAGCAACTTTCAAAAGGGAATTATTGAATATAAAGTACTGGAAACTTCATAGGATTAAGGGAAATGCAAGGGATGGGACGAGGTCTTCCAAAGTTCTAGCACAATCATTATGGGCCAAAAGATCTCATTCTGTGTTGACTGATTCGGATTTCATAATATTTTTTATCAAAGGTCCTTCTTGAGATTTATTTGAGGGCTACATTTGATTTTTAGGGGCTTTTATTTTTGGTTTTCAGGAATTATCTTTAATTTATACGAACTAATTTATTACGTAATACAGTCAAGAAGTGACGATTCCTTCTGTATTTGTGTTGATATACGGGGCGGGGGGGGTTAGTTTGACTCAGAGAAGCAGAAATAGAAGAAGTCATCAAAGACTCAGTAATTAAGACTCCACTAAAGTTAAAACCACAGCACATAAGGGCAGCATTAATATCCTAGACACTACACTTTCTAAATTGGCACAAGGATAACAGGCATAGTTAGCACTAAATGCATTCATCCCAAAACAACTGATACTAACTTTTATCATTCTAACACTGATGAGGATGCATATTTGGGCTGTCTTAATTCATATTCCAAACAGATCCCAAATATCCCCACAGAAAAACAGCAACTTTTGTCCATGTACCATCTTTAGTTTAGCATTTCAAGTCGCTTCAAGAGAGCATTTTCAGAGAAAGTTTTGACAATGAACCACACTGGGAGATATTAGGACATGTGCCCAAAAGCTTGGTCAGGGCATTAGGTTATAAAGAGGGTGTGAAAGGAGAGAAGACAGGGGTTACGATTGGAATTCTGAAGCTTAGTATCCAGGCAGCTGAAGGCATGGCTGCCAAGTGTGGGCAATGCTTCCAACTTCCAATTGGAGTTTAAAAAAATCCATGGCATTGTTCAATGTGAATTCCCTGTGTCTCTCTCTGTGAAGAGATACTTTATTGATATCTTCCACAATGTCTCCTTGCCCTGGTCTTGTACTTTAACATTCCAGTTGCACATTTTCTCTTCCCTGAGAAATTTGCTGCTTCAAGAAACAGGCAAGTTATTCCTTAACTTGCAAGAATGCCCATTCACAGCGCCACCTTCACTGAGGTTTACAACAAAGGAAGGGGGCACAGGTTGGACGCAGAAGATGCATCGTGGGGGAGCAGACTGGATCTGACTGAAGAACTCTTTCGAAATGCCAACACAAACTCAATGGATTGAATGGCCACCCTTTGGTGCTGCATCATTGTATTGTCCTTCTCATTCCTCAAAAGAGAAAGCAAAGTCATCTGAGGTGACAGTCTCTTTACAAAGTTGTTTTCTGGTGATGTTGCGGGGGAGGGTAGAGAGGTCTTTTTTTTTCAAAACTAACACCCATCATTAAACAGTTTGACTTCACTTATCTGCTGCTGACAGATCGGACGAAGTGATTCTTTTTAGCTGTCAGCCGAGCTATATAAAGCCACTCGGCATAAACGCGTTAGGAAGTGAGGAAGCAAGGGATATCCGCAGCATCTGCCAGCTCTTCCTTTCCCATGCACTGTTGACCTTGCAAAAAAACCTGGAGCCGCGACCTGGCATCAGGGGGAGACACTGACATCCAGAGGGGCCAGAATGAGCCACACTTCATGCCATGACACAAAAGGAACTGTGTTTGACCTTGACACTATGTTATTTACAACACAGTTATCTCCCTTCTAGTGTTTCCCGCCATGGCACAGAGCCTGCACTGTCACGATCTAAAGGGTGCGTAAGCTTGAGTGGAAGGAAAGCCTCTTCATATTCACAAAACCCTTCACCAGATGGAACTGGCACTGGATCCCGATGCTACTCGGGAAAATCTGGTCTAAATGTGGCCCATCTGAAAATGTAAAGAAAAGCTCTCATTTCTATACTGTCTCTCATGACCAGAGGACCTCTCAATGTCCTTTACAGCCAACAAAGTATATCTGAAGTGTTGCAATGTAGAGAAATACTTTGGCCAATTTTTGCCCAGCAAGCTCCCACTAACATACTGAGATAATGGCGAGGTTATTCTTTTTTACTGATATCGGTTCAGGGCTAAGTATTGGTCCGGGACAGCAGAGGGAGCTCCATTGCTCATCCTTGAGGAATAGCTTTGGGCTCTTGAACTCTGTGCCAAGGGAAACTGGTTCATCCTGTCTACTCTATCTCTACCCCTCACAATTGTGTATTCCTCAATCAATGTGGACTTCACAAGCTTCAAAATCTCCAAAATCTCCCCTCCCCCTACCACATCCCAAAACCAGCCCAGCTTGTCCCCGCCTCCCCAACCTGTCCTTCCTCCCACCTATCCCCTCCTCCAACCTCAAGCCCCACTCCCATCTCCGACCTACTAACCTCATTCCGCCCCCTTGACCTGTCCATCCTCCCTGGACTGACCTATCTCCTCCCTAACTCCCCACCTACACTCACCTTTACTGGTTCCAACCCTATCTCTTTGACCTGTCCGTCTCCTCTCCACCTATCTTCTCCTCTATCCATCTTCTATCCAACTCCCTCTCTCTCCCTATTTATTTCAGAACCCCCTTACCCTCCCCCATAAGGGTCTAAGCCCGAAACATCAACTTTCCTGCTCCTCTGATGCTGCTTGGCCTGCTGTGTTCATCCAGCTCTACACCTTGTTATCTCTGATTCTCAAGCATCTGCAGTTCCCACTATCTCTGAAACAATTTTAACCCCTCACCCTTCTCAGTTCCAAGGAAAACAATCCCAGCCTCTCCAATCATGCCTTGTAGCTACAAATCTCCAGCCCTGGCAATATTCTGGTAAATCTTCTCCGCACTCTCTCCACAGCAATTATGTCCTTCCTGTAATGTGGCGACTAGAACAGCACACAACACTCCAGTTATGGCCTCATCAGTGTCATCATTATATCTCTTCTTTTGAATTCTGTATCTCTGCCAATGAAGGACAGCATTCCGTCTGCTTTCTTCACAACCGTATCTACCTGTACCACTGCCTATAGGAACCTGTGCTCTTGTACACAAAGATCTCTCACTTCATCTACCCCTCTCAGTATATATTCCCTTTTACTGTTTGAGCTCCCTAAGTGCATTACCTCACACTTATCAGAGTTAAACTCCATCTGTCACTTTCCTGCCCACTCCACCAACCCATCTGTATAATTTTGGAGCTTACAGCTATCCACTCCATGGCCAATTTTTGTGCTGTCTCCAAACTTCCTAATTTTGCCCCCCATGTTCAAGTCCAAATCAATAATGTATAGAACAAACAGCAAGGGTCCCAACACCGAGCCCTACAATACACCACAGCTTTCCATTCGTAAGGGAAGCCATCAATCATTACCCCTTGTTTCCTATCACTAGCCAGCTTTGGATCCAATTCAACACATCACCCTCTACCCCATGGGCTTTTACTTTTTTGATCAGTCTGCCATGTGGGACCAAATGCTTTACATCCACTGCATCACCCTAATCTATCCTCCTTGTTACTTCCTCAAAATACCACTCACCTCCTTTCTAAGTGGCAGTTTATCTAATCTCTCAGGATTGATTCTAACAATTTTCCCACCACCAAAGTAAGACTAAATGGGTTATAATTGTTTGAAATTCCCTTTTTGCCCTTTCTAAATAAAGGAACTACATTTATATTCCTCCAGTTCTCTGGCACCTCACCTGTGCCTAACGAAGATTGGAAAATAATCCTCAGAGTATCTGTTATTTCCTCCCTGACCTTTCAGCGTCCTAGGGAACAACCCACCTGGCCCAGGCAACCTGCCCACTTTTAAATGTTCCAATTCCTCTGACCCTTCCTCTCTCGTTCTGATTATTTTGTCCAATATTTCACACTGCTCCTCTTGGATTACTATATCCACATCATTTCTTTCCGTTGTAAACATGGAGACAAAAATTCATTTAGAATTCTTCCCATGTCGTCTGCACCCTCACACAGTTCTCTTCTTCATTTCTGATAGGTCCCACATTTTCCTCAACTATCCATTTGCTCTTTTGTTCAAGTCCCAACTGCCCCAAGTATGTCTGAAGAGGTTGATTCAAAATATCTCAAATCTTTAACCTCTGGGAGTAGTAGGGTTTGATTTCCAGTGAACTACACAAGTGAGGTGCAGCAGTACGGAAGTTACGTAATTTAATGGCCAAAGGCCTCTTGTCATGGCATATCTTTGACATCTTTCTATGACACTCTGTTTCTCACATCTCTCAGTGGCCTCCCAGAACAGTCTCAGACATATTCAGACCTGAGGATCACCCCAGTTAAACTGGTCATTTACCACGCTGGTGTTCCTGGTTATTTGTAAAATGGTTATGGTGGGCTTGCTGGTACAACAGCAGCAACAACTGTGAAGCAATTTGTGATGTATTTATATAGTACCTTTCATCATCACCAGGTATCCCAGTCAAGGAAACAGCAGTCACTATTGTAAAGTAGGAAGTGTGAAAGCTAACAGTCGCATAGCAAGATCCCATAAACAGCAATGTGATAATGACCAGATAATTTTCAGCAGTGATGTTGATTGAGAGATAGATATTGACTAAGTTGGTAGAAATAACTCCCTTGCTCCTCTCCAAAGTAGTGAGACCTTTTAAATCCACCTATGAGGACAGACAGAACCTAGGTTACACATTTTTTTCTGAAAGCTGTCTGAGGCAGTTATCAAATGCATCATTTACTATACCATTGTTTAGTCTCTAAGCTGTGTTATGATCCATGCACTTTTAATGGACAAAATATTGTCATTCATTATCCACCCTGCCAGGATGTAATGTATTAGCCACATGCCTTCAGGAGTAGTTTAAAGTCACAGTGATGGAAGTAAGAGGTAGGACACTTTGCCTCTAGCCATATAAACTCTTATCTTCCAAATATTGAACCTACATCATTGTTTCATCAATCCTGATGTCCGATTAGTACGTTGATATCTAACGAATAATGTATCAAGGTGCATGTAAAGATCTCACTGTTCCAAAGAAGAGAAAGGGAATTTTCTGGATCCATAGTTAACTCTCAAACAACAGACCATCCAGTCTTTATCTCATTGCTGCATATGAGATCTAATGTGTGAAAATTGGTCACCACGTTCCCTTCTTTACAATAGCAATAACATTTCAATGGGTGAAATGAGCAAGTCTTTCTCGGGTGCAAAGTTCAGCGTCGATGTGCGGGGTATTAAAGTTAAAATTGCCAAAGCCCTACCAGACCACAGGCTGCTCTCCCATTATAAAGAGAGAGAGAGATGACTGGTGGTGGCTTAATCTGAGGGTCACCACACCTCAGGTGAGGAGAGAGGCTGAGAAGGAGAGTCCTTCATAGTAACCTCAGGCAGTGTAGGAATTGAACCCACACTGTTGGGTGCTAATATCGGGTATCAGAATCTTTTTGATTTTGTACATCTCGTGTCAGTGTTCTTGCCCAATATTGCTCAGAGCTTAGCCCCACATCACAAGTAGAAAAACCCTCTCAACTTCGAACATCAGTTTTACTGCGGCTTCGTTGTGTGGGGTATTCTGGAATGTCAGGTTGCTCTGCGTTGCTTCTGGGCTCATAATAGAACTGCATTCAGACGGACAAGGTGTGACAATGAGGAGTTACCATAGAAACACATGGCTCCGTTATCTGGCACATGGCTGTCACACCTATTTGAAAGAATGACTGAGTTGGATGCACTCTCCTCAGAGCCCTGCAAGTATTTCAATTCAGAGTATTTGCTGAATTCCCTTTTTGAAAATTCTCATTCAACCAGCTTTTCACTCCTTTTCAGGCAATGCATTCCAGATCACACGAATTCCATTTTAAAAACAAATTGTTGTCCCCCTCAGCATCTTTTGCAAAACCACTCTGCTATGGAAGGTATCACATTGAGGTACAATCCTGATCCTACCCAACATTAACACGCAAACATTTTTTCAGCAGGGTTAACTTTGATTGGATGCTGATTAGTAACAGAAATTCTAGCTGGTCTTTCCCCTTCCCCCATCCAATCCCTGTCCTAGGGGCTCAAAGGTCAACTGAAGCATCTCACTCATTGCATTGTCCAGTACAGACTGGAGCAATGACGCAAGTAGTTTTGAGGCATGAAGGAGAAAGCCCTTTGCATCTCACTAATGCAAGAGATGTCAAGGCAGTCAGTATGTGCACAAACAATTGCAATTTAGACAGAAACAGCTTGGGGTCTGTGAGCTGCTTTGCAAAGACTAGGTGAGATTTAAATACAGTCACTTAAGTTCTCAAAGATCCCAAGTAAGTTAAGTTTCACCCAAGGAGAACATTCTGGTTTATTATTCTTACATTCCTGCTGATAGAAAAGTCTAAATACAGTGCCACACGCCAGATGTGCAGCTCCATTCAATATGCAAAAGGAAGAAAGACATCTATTTATATCCATTTCAGGTCATTTAACAATATCTCAAAGTTCTCAGTCTGCTGTGTTTCACTGGTTGTTACTCATACCTTACAGTCAGAGATTTATTAGTTCCAACCCCATTCCAGAGACAAGGGCAGAAAGTCCAGGCTGACACTATTTGTGCTGCACTGAAGGAGCACTGCACTGCTGGAGGTGGCATCTTCAAGTTGAACCCACTCTCTCAGGTGGACCTAAAAGACACTCTAAGCTTTACTTCAGAGAACAGATGGAGAATTCTCCCCGGTAACATTTTCGCTGTGTATCCTACACTTTGGAAAGGGACTCCATTGCCTGTAAGATGCATTGAGACATTTTGTGAAAGCATTTTGTAAGTGCAAATTCTCTCTTTTCCACCATGCTGGGTCATGGTGAAGTGCAGAAACTATGAGATTAAACAGCCAGCTAGTCTGCTTGTCTTTTTGTGAATGACTGAGGGAGGAGCATCGAGAGATCTTCCTCTTCTTCGATTAGTACACTGGAGATAGGTACTCGAAACGTCCATAAAGCTGGAGCCTCAACTCATGGTGGGGACCTTCAATAAATCATTGAACGAATTGAAAGCTAATCTCAGTGATAAAGCCAGATGTTTTTACAGACAGAAGTCCTTCAGCCCATCATGCCAGTCATCAAGGAGCAAACTATGCCAATTCCATTTTCAAGCCTTGTATGTTGTGGTATTTCAAGTGTTTATCTTAATAGTTTGTAAATGTCTTGCAGGTTTCTGCATCTATTACCCTTTCAGGCAGTGAGCTCCAGATACTCACCAACCTCTGGGTGAAAACACTTCTGTTAGAATCCCCTCTAAACCTCCTGCCCCTTCCCTTCAAACTGTGCACCCTGCTTATTGATCTCCCTACTAAGCAGAACAGTTTCTCTCCATCTATTCAGCCTATGCCTCTCATAACTTTGTGTACCTCTGTAGCCTTCTCTGCTATAATGAAACAACCCTAGCAATAGCGAGCCTCTCTTCAGAGCTAAGTTGCTCACAATGGTGATCAGAACTGAGGAAGGGTCACTTGACCTGAAATGTTAACTTTGATTTCTCTCCACAGATGCTGCCAGACCTGCTGAGCTTCTCTAGCAATTTCTGTTTTTGTTTCACAGTTCTTTTGGTTTTTACTTAGTAGGGAGGGAGAAACTATTCCTGCTCATAAAAGGATCAAAAGTGAGAGGGCACAGGTTTAAAATGACAGACAAAACTGGCGAATGTGATGTGGAGAAAATCATTTTTACACAATGAGTGGCTCAGGTCTGGAACGTGATGTCTGGAAGTGTGCTGAAGGCAGTTCAGTCATGCATTCAAGAGGCATGAGATGGTTATTTAAATGGAAAAGGAGGAAAAGGAAGGAGGGAGGCACTCAGTCCTAATGGTCATTGGGTGAACCAATGCAGCCATGATGGGCCAAATGATCTCCTTCTGCACAAAAACAGCCCTGTTGCTCTGGGACATTATGAATTGGGTTGCTAGGCTCTGGGCTACAACATCCTCAATGTGCGTGAACAATTCGATCTATTCCCTGGCTCCTTAGTCTGAAACTCTCATTCATCAGAAATCTGGACAGTCCTGGCTACTGTTTGTAAATACAACAACCAAATGTCATGGAGTGGTGTCTCTCGAGACTACAGCTGTTTGTTCAACATTAAAGTCACTTGTAGCATAACAATTATATCTGGCATGGGAAATTAAAAGGAAGAACGCAATTAAATTGTCAGGGTTTTGCATTTCTGCTGAAGTTATTATAGTCTGGATAATTGGATTCAGTTCCTGCAAGAGGTCCAAATTCCGTCACAGTCTGACTCAGCAGGGAAGGCAGGGTTCTCTCTGTCAGTCTCCCCTCCCTCAGCCCCCACATTTTTCCACACTCGCTTGGCCCCTCCGACACTCACCCTGGGTCACTGCGAGGCAGCACTCAGACGGTTGGGCAATCGATATCTGCCTGGGATTCAACTGGACAGAAATGGCTCACACAGCTGTCCCGCCAATGGGCCATCCCCTGACCATATGGAGTGGTGCATCTGCATACTTAAACCGACATTTTTACAAAACCAGAACAATATATCTCACCTGTAGGGGGCTCTTGTGGCACAGTGGTAGTGCCACTATCTCTGAGGCAGGAGGCCCAGGTTCAAGCCCAATCTGCTCTAGAGGTTTGTCATGAGAGGAGTAAGCTGGTTAGAAAGTATCTATTGCTCACCTGTAGGATCTTTTTATGCGTACAATGGAAGCCCCGTTTGACTCTATAAAAACTAAGGACAGCATGCAACGTCATTGACTTGGCTAATGGCTTTTTTCATCGGATATGGGCATTGATAGCAAGGCCTGCACTTTAGTTGCCTGTCCCTAACTGCTCTTGAACTAAGTGGCTTGTTAAGCCAATTCAAAGGGCAGTTAATAGTGAGTCTGGAGTCACATGTAGACCAGACCAAGAAAGGACAGCAGGTTTCCCTCCCTAAACAGCAACAATGACGCCGACAGGTTTTGACAAAAATCAATGGTGGCTATCACGACTGAGGATCATGTTCCAGAATAATTTGCTGAATAGAAATTCCATCATCCCGAGAGCATCAGTCTTCGGCCCTGGTTTATTAGCACCATCTCCCACTAACAGATAGAGATTGGTCATTACAATTACGAAATTACTCCATTATTGTCATATCACCAGAAGGCAAATTAGATCAACATTATAGGGACACTTGTGGTGCAGTGGTAGTGACCCTACCTGTCAGCCAGAAGACCAAGGTTCAAGTTCCAACCTGCTCCAGAGGTGAGAAATAACATCCCCAAATAGATTAATGAAAAAGATCTAGACCAATTTATAGCTTTGTCTCACAATTCATATATGCTTAACATCTAAATTTTGAACATGAGGTGATTGAAAATGCTGAATAGTTACAGGATAACCTTCAAAAGGATGTTTCCTGGGCCAACTATCCTACAACTCCGTAACATGAACTGTAATCCAGTGCCAGTACTGAGGGACTGCCATAGTATTGGAGATGCTACCTTTCAGATGAGATATTAAACTGAAGTCCTGTCTGGTGAACGTTCCGTGGTACTATTTGCAGAACAGTTACCCCTGGTGTCCTGGTCAATATTTATCGTTCAAATCAAAGCCACCAGAACAGATTACTCGCTCAGCTATCACGCTGTTGTTTGTGTGGGCTTGCTGTGCACTCATTGCCTTTTGCATTGTCTAAACTACAACACTCACTACAGCTCAAAATGTAGTCCGTAGGCTGTTTGAGAAATACCAAGGATGTGAAAGCTGCTATCATAATGCTAGTCTTTCTTACTTAAATGCTAATTGTATCAATCAGAAACATACAAACTGTGGTGCAGCTATTTTTCAGTGTCCTGAGCAATAAAAGAGATGCATGGCCAGGTTAAGGAATGAATACTGGGCAGGTCTCTATTTTCCATTACCAGCATCCATTTAAATCCCATTTAAAAGGCAACACTGCACATCTTCAGTGCAGCTTCAGAGCACAGTACAAGCCGAACACTTGGAGTAGAACTTAATCTTTGATGGTCTGGTTGAGAATAGCAGACTCTCAGGAGTTAGAAAGAGCAAAAGAGCCTTAGCTGCAGTAGATTTCACTTTAACCATTAGAGTATTCAAGTGGAAATGTAGTTGTAGTTCTCAATGGCTTCACAGCTCACTTAGTTATAAAAGGGAGAGGATCAATTGCTACATATTTTGAAAGTTTTTGCATTTTCTGCTGCATCCCAGAACTCTGAAAATCAATCAACTTCTTGTCATATAATCAAAGCACTGACCTGCAAATATGCCACTGTAACTCGCAAAAGTTTCATAACAACCTTTCCGTAGGGTGTCACTCACTCACTCATTCACAAACCCTGCTTGCACGCCATGTTCAAACAAACCTGACTCTAAGCAGGAACCTGAGGACCCTTAACCAGTGGATGACCTTGTGCTGCTGTTTCCAATCCTGATTTCCAAACGTTTCGTTTTCCGTGAGGCTCTCAAGTTATATTTAACAATTCGGCAGGAGTTATATTGGAAACCATCAAATAACAATGACCATTTGTTGCACAACAACAAATCTTCCGATCCTCAGTTCTACCTCGGGTCCTACCATTCAACATGTCAATTCTCACTTCTTAATCCTCACAAAATGCCTCACTTCACATTTTTCAGGTCTAAACTCCATCTACCACTGTTCAGCCTATCTGACCAGCTTCTTGAAATTGTCCTGGCTGTGTTAATATTGATACAACACAGAACACACACATAATTTGTTACAAATCTGGAATCAACAAAACAGAAACCCAATGGATGCATAATGTGTGAAGAATGAAAAATGCAAGCTGAGGCAGCAGACTGGTGTTCTTATTGTGGAATGATACAGCATTAGTGGAGGCTATTCAGCCCATCATTTCTTTGCTGATGGGTTAGATTTGAAACACATGGCTTGAGGTCAAGTAAAGAAAGTTCCACTTTAACTTTGCTGCATTTAGTTTTGGGAGGGCTCGATGCTGCTCTGTTTTACATGCAGTAAATACCACCATCTCAATACCCAAAAAAGTAGGAAACTTATATGATGAGCTACTAGGAAATTGAGTGAATGTCAAAAAAGTCACCAGAATTTCAAAATTGGATATACAGACAGATCAGAATATGCTATTCTTAAACAAAATATATCTAACCAACATGCTTTTAACTTCAAGATATTACACAGATGAATTGAAATACAGAAGTTAAGAACATTAAGCAGGGTTGCAGAATTTCACTGTCCATTATCGAGATGATGGGTGGCCAAGATGCACTCCCTCTCTAGCAACATAGAATCAGAGAATCCCTTTAGTATGGAAGCAGGCCATTCAGCCCATGCTGACCCTCTGAAGAACAGCCCACCCTCTACCCCACAAATTCGAGCGAGTCGGGGGCAGAGCTGAGTATGGTGGCCATCACCAAGGAGAAGGTACTAGAAGTACTGAATGGCTTGGAAGTGAATAAATCACCAGGATCAGATGGACTACACCTCAGAGTTCTATAGGAGATAGCCGAAGAGATAGTATAAATGTTAGTAGGGATCTTTCAGAAATCGCTAGAGTCAGGGAGGGTGCTAGAGGACTAGAAAATCACTAACGTGACACCCCTGTTTAAAAAGGGAGTAAGGCAAAAGACTGAAAATTTCAGGCCGATTAGCCTAACCTTGGTCGTGGGTAAGATTTTAGAGTCCATTGTGAAGGATGAGGTTTCTGAATACTTGGAAGTGCATGGTAAAATAGGGCAAAGTCAGCATGGTTTCATCAAAGGGAGGTCATGCCTGACAAATCTGTTAGAATTCTTTGAGGAGGTAATGAGCGGGTTAGACCAAGGAGAGCTGATGGATGTTATATACCTGGACTTCAAGAAGGCCTTTAACAAGGTGCTGCACACAAGGCTGCAGGGTAAGACAAAGGCACATGATGTTAGAGGCAAGGTACTAGCATGGATAGAAGTTTGGCTGTCTGGCAGAAAGCAGAGAGTGGGAATAAAAGGATCGTTCTCAGGAGGTAGCCAGTAACTAGTGGTGTTCAACAAAGGTCAGTGTTGAGACATTAATGATCTAGATGAAGGGACTCAGGGCATTCTGGCTAAGTTTGCAGATGGTACAAAGATAGGTAGAGGGACAGATAGTATTGAGGATGCGGGGAGGCTGCAGAAGGATTTGGACAGGTTAGGACAGTGGGCAAAGAAATGGCAGATGGAGTACAACGTGGGAAAGTGTGAGGTCATGCACTTTGGTAAGAAGAATAAAAGCATGGACTATTTTCTAAATGGGGAGAAAATTCAGAAATCCGAAGTGCAATGGTATTTTGGAGTTTTAGTCCAGGATTCTCTCAAGGTAAACTTGCAGGTTGAGTCAGTAGGAAGGCAAATACAACTTTGGCATTTATTTTGAGAGGACTTGAATATAAAAGCAGCGATGTACTACTGAGGCTTTATAAGGCTCTAGTCAGGCCACATTTGGAGTATTGTGTACAGTTTTGGCCCCCATATCTCCGGAAGGATGTACTGGCCCTGGAACGGGTTCAGAGAAGGCTCACGAAAATGGTCCCAAGAATGGAAAGCTTAACATGAGGAACATTTGAGGACTCTGGGACTATACTCACTGGAGTTTAGAAGGATGAGGGAGGATCTAATTGAAACTTACAGAATACTGAATGGCCTGGACAGAGTGGATATTGGGAAGATGTTCCCATTGGTAGGAGAGGCTAGGATCCAAGGGCACAGCCTTAGGGTAAAGGGAGGACCTTTTAGAATGGAGATAACGAGAAATGTCTTCAGCCAGAGAGTGGTGAATCTATGGAATTCACTGCCACAGAAGGCTGTGGAGGCCAGAGTACATTTAAGACTGAGATAGATAGAATCATAGAATCCCCTACAGTGTGGAAACAGGCCCTTCGGCCCAACAAGTCCACACCGAACCTCACAGCATCCCACCCAGACCCACTCCCCCCAACAACCCACCTAACCTACACCTCCCTGAACACTACGGGCAATTTAGCATGGCCAATCCACCTAACCTGCACATCTTTGGACTGTGGGAGGAAACCATAGCAAACCCACACAGACACAGGGAGAATGTGCAAACTCTACACAGACAGACACCCAAGACTGGAATAGAACCCAGGTCCCTGGCGCTGTGAGGCAGCAGTGCTAACCACTGATCCACTGTGCCCCAGGATCTTGATTGTTACCGGGATCAAGGGTTACAGGGAGAATGGGGCTGAGAAACTTATCTGCCATGATTGAATGGCGGAGAAGACTCAATGGGCTGAATGGCCTAAATTCTGCTCCTTTATCTAATGGTCTTATCCGATCCCTGTAACCTTGCATTTCCTACAGCTAATCCACTTGGCCTGCACATCCCTGAACACTATGGGCAATTTAGCATGACCAACCCACCCAATCTGCACATCTTTGGACTGTGGAAGGAAACCCACACAGACACGGGAAGAATGTGCAAACCCCACACAATCACCTGAGGGTGGAATCGAACCTGGGTCCCTGGCACAGTGAGGCTGCAGTGCTAGCCATTGTGCCACCCTCTGTGAGCACTTTGCTTTTGCTAGATAAAATTGGATTAATGTTTGAAGTGGAGGAAGATAGTTGTAAGAGAAAGGGAGAGACAGATCTAGGCAGGGGGATTAGGCTTGTACTGTTCACAGGCATTGTTGCTGCCTGAGAGTTCCTCCAGTGACCTACACTACCTGGCTGTTTCGCTACCTATACCTATCATACTCGAGTATAGATGAGAGAGCCCATTTGACCCATCTTGGCCATCCTTCTACAAAAAATCCAGGAGCTCCCATCACGTAAATTGCCTCATTGCCATGATTTGAAAATCATTCCTCATACTATCCACTCATTGCTCACAGAAATGTCACCTTCCCTATTTTTCTGAGATAGCAGGAACTGCAGATGCTGGAGAATCTGAGAAAACAAGGTGTAGAGCTGGATGAACACAGAAGACCAAGCAGCATCAGAGGAGCAGGAAGGCTGACGTTTCGGGCTTAGACCCTTCTTCAGAAATGGGGGAGGAGAAGGGGGATCTGAAATAAATAGGGAGAGAGGGGGAGGCGGATAGAAGATGGATAGAGGAGAAGATAGGTGGAGAGGAGACAGACAGGACAAAGAGGCGGGGATGGAGCCAGTAAAGGTGAGTGTAGGTGGGGAGGTAGGGAGGAGATAGGTCAGTCCAGGGAGGACGGACAGATCAAGGGGGCGGGATGAGGTTAGTAGGTAGGAGATGGGGGTGGGGTTGAGGTGGGAGGAGAGGATAGGTGGGAGGAAGGACAGGTTAGGGAGGTGGGGACGAGCTGAGCTGGTTTTGGGATGCCGTTGGGAGAGGGGCGATTTTGAAGCTTGTGAAGTTCACATTGACACCATTGGGCTGCAGGGTTCCCAAGCGGAATATGAGTTGCTGTTCCTGCAACCTTTGGGTAGCATCGTTGTGGCACTGCAGGAGGCCCAGGATGGACATGTCGTCTGAGGAATGGGAGGGGGAGTTGAAATGGTTCCGGACTGGGAGGTGCAGTTGTTTAGTGCGAACCGAGCATAGGTGTTCTGCAAAGCGATCCCCAAGCCTCTGCTTGGTTTCCCCGATGTAGAGGAGGCCACAACGGGAACAGCAGATGCAGTATGCCACATTAGCAGATGTGCAGGTGAACATCTGCTTGATGTGGAAGGTTTTCTTGGGGCCTGGGATGGCGGTAAGGGGGGAGGTGTTGGGGCAGGTGTAGTTCTTCCTGCGGTTGCAGGGAAAAGGTGACGTGGGGTTGGAGGGGAATGCGGAGCGGACAAGGGAGTAACGGAGAGAGTGGTCCCTCCGGAAAGCAGATAAGGGTGGGGAGGGAAAAATGTCTTTGGTGGTGGGGTCAGATTGCAGATGGCGGAAGAGCCGGAGGACGATGCGTTGGATCCGGAGGTTGGTGGGGTCGTACATGAGGACAAGGGGGATTCTGTTTTGGTTGGGGAGGGGGTGTGAGGGATGAGTTGTGGGAAATGCGGGAGACACAGTCGAGGGCATTCTCGACCACTGAGGGTGGGAAGTTGAGAAGAGTTTATTTATGTAAGTGGTTAGGATTTAGACTGTACCGTGATGAGTATCAATTTACCAATTGGTTTAATATTTGAAAGTGAGAAAATTGCATGATACTGAGGAAAGAGCAGGGGAATGACTGACACGTCAAATGAGTCAGGATATCCTTGTTGGGCTGAATAGCCTCCTGTGCTGTAATTCTCACTGATGTTAAACTGGCCAGCCTGAATTGTTACTGTTTTATTCAATATGGATGAAAGATTTATACGACTCATGTCACCCTGCAAACTACCACATAGCACTTAGTGAATGTACCAGAAAGATTCTGATGGCAAGCCAACTCTGGTGAAAAGGGCAGGTGCTTAAGCAAACAACCTATACACCCTACTGAATTCAGAGACACAGTCTAAACAGACTGGTATTCTTAAATAGTGGGGCACCTTGGCATAAAGTCAGGAGGGAATTGCTACAGGAGTCCTCAGCATTGAGTCTGAATCCTATGAAATCATATTGTATCAGGTTGAACATGGGCAGGGAAATGTCTTGCCTGTTATCATTCAAAGAACCCTCTCAACTGTTGAATCATTTTCTTCCATGTTGGAGGAGATGCTTGGTATTCAACACGGATTACTCACTAGTTACTCATGACACACTTGATGGAAGAAGCACTGAGGGTGGCAAGGACTCAAAATATACTTTGGAGTGGGACTTCGTGGTCCATCAGCAAATGTGGCTTGCACCACTACTGACCAAGCCGGCCTTGATCTAAAGGACATGGTTGCCAGAGTAGATCTGCAGCAGGTGGTGAGTGAATCAATTCAAGGTCAAAACAAGAGATAACAAGGTGTAGAGCTGGATGAACACAACAGGCCAAGCAGCATCAGAGGAGCAGGAAAGCTGACGTTTCGGGTCTAGACCCTTCTTCAGAAA
>JAHRHZ010000289.1:40154495-40183258 GCA_024137785.1 Ginglymostoma cirratum | reverse complement strand
AAAAAATGAATTTTTCTGAAGAAGGGTCTAGACCCAAAACATCAGCTTTCCTGCTCCTCTGATGCTGCTTGGCCTGCTGTGTTCATCCAACTCTACACCTTGTTATCTCAGATCCTCCAGCAAATGCAGTTCCTACTATCTCCGAGGTCAAAACAAGATCCTTTTGAATAGTGGATCAGGCCTGATGGGCTGTGTGGCCCACCTGTGATTCTAATTCGAATGTTTGATAGCATTTGAGAAATTGCACGGGAGCTCTGATGATTGCATTGGAACATGCTGTGTTAAATGGGATAAATTTAGAACAGATCTAGCAACTCAATGTTGGGCATCCATGAGGTACTCCGGGCCATCGGCAGCAGCAGAATTCTACTCAACCATAATCTGCAACTGTCTACCCACTTCCACCATTTCCATCAGGGCTGGAGATCAACCGTGATTCCATGAATAGGTGCAAGGGGTCATGCCAGGAACGTCACCAGGTATAGTTAAAAATGAGGAGTGAATACAGCAGCACTTGCAAGCTAGATAGCAGAAGCACTGATAGGCAAGACTAAATAAAAACCAAAAGAACTGTGGATGCTGTAAATCAGGATCAAAAACAAAGCTGCTGGAAAAGCTCAGCAGGTCTGGCAGCATCTTTGAAGGGAAAGACAGAGTTAACGTTTCGGGTCACTAGACCCGAAACGTTAACTCTGTCATTTTTCCTTCACAAGTGATAGACAAGACTTAGTGTTTCCACAACCAAAGGATCAGATCATATATCCGCTGTCCTGCCACATCCAGTATTGAGTGGTGGTGGACTGTTAAACTATTGACTGGATGAGCTGTCTCCGGAAATATCGCTATTCCCAAAAATAGGGCAGCCCATTGCATCGCTGCAAAAGTCAAAAACTGAAATTGCTGGAGAAACTCAGCAGGTCTGGCAGCATCTGTGGGAAGAAAGCAGAGTTAATGTTCCGGGTCCAGTGACTCTTCACTTTGAACCTCCCTGCCTCAGAAAGTGGTGCATGCAGGGTCATTGAATATTTTTAAGTCAGATTTTTGTTTGGCAGGACAGTCCAGGGTTACCAGGAGGGAAATTTGAATGTGGAATCTGAAATGTAAACCAATTAGCCATGACCTTATTGGATAGCAGAGCAGACCAGAGGGGCTGAATGGTCCACTTCTACTCAAATTTGATATGTTCATATCTTTGTATATAGACACATAGGAACATCACCACTTGCAAGTTCCCTTCCAAGCCACTCACTATTCTAACTTGGAAATATATCACCGTTCCTTCACTGTTGCTGGGTCAAAATCCTGGAATTCCCTCCCTAAAGACATTGTGGGTGAAACCACAGCCAGTGGACTGCAGCAGTTCGAGAAGGCAGCTCACCACCACCTTCTCAAGGGCAACTAGGGACAGGCAATAAATGCTGAGCCCAGCCAGTGACACCCATGTCCTGGGAATTAATAAAATAATTCGGTATGCTCAAAATCAAAGGGAAGAGATGCAGATATCTGGAGCACAGTAATGGGAAGAGAGTAAAAGAATCTGTCCTTACGATGTGACTGTACTAATCCCACAGTTTTAATTCAGAACAAAGCAAACTCCAGATTAATACAGAAAGCAGATAATCTGAGCTCAGCTGGAACAGAAAGATCCCAACTTCAAACCACTCAACCTTCTTACTCTTTCTGAGGAACACTCAATAAGAGTCTGATGTTCTGAACCTTTACTGGGAGCGGGTAGCAATGATGGAGAAGGCAGGGGGCTGGGGAGAGAGAAGTGGTTAGGGAGGAGTCGGTGGACAAGGAAGGGGAGATCAGAGAAGCACGATGGTGTATTCATTGCCCAGGGATGTGGAATTGGAATTTCAGTCCAGTCTAATTTCCAATCCCCAGCAACTCTGGTTCATCAGTATCTTGAAAACCTCGTCCAATTCACATGGAGTTCCCAATATCATTAGCTCATTATAATCACACCGTGTCGACTTGGAAAGCAAAAGGTTAATCCTCAACTCACTCCAACTCAATATAACCCGAGAGTGGTGATTGAAACATTGTTTTCATACAATTTAAATGACAGTCCATGGAGATCATTCACAGAAGATGGTGACTGTTTAAGACCCCTGTAATTGCTGGTGACCTGGGATTGTGTGCAGACGGGAGCAAAGCCCATCTCCAATACTACGTTGTTGGAATAGTTTACCGCGGTCTCTCCCGCGGGCTAGGAGTTCCTGAGCTTTCCCACCAGTAAACTGCAGTCAAATACAGAAAGAACTTCAAACACGAGAGGACAAAACATGCTGAAAAATGAACGCTTAGCTCAAATTCCCTTGCTAGCAGACTTTTCAGGACAGGGAGCAGACTGGAGTTGATACAAAGTGGTTCAGAAGTGAGGCTTGCTCTCAATCAGTCTGAATCTCTCTCACTTTCACATCAGTCGGTTTTCCTACGCACAAATCCCCAGTTATATTCGGTCCCGTGTCATCAGCTGCGAGTTACCTCTGGACTCTTTTATATGACGGAACAGATCAATGCAACAAAATAACGCGTCTCGGGACGAAGAAGGTTTCCTTGCAAATGGGGAAATCGACAATGAAACAGGAACATCTCCCAGAGCAAGCTACAACATAGACTCGGTCCTACCTGCTCCAGCGCAGCTAAACACTAAACACAAGTGGCTCCACACTGACCCTTGCAGCATTTTGTAAATTCTGAGTTTGTGAATACTCCCCTCTTAGCCTTCAGGTATTACCCAGATGGAGAGAGTCACAACTTTTCAAAGTCCGAATCTATAAAGGTTTCACACACAAAAAGAGGGCAATTTACAATCCAACTCGGGAGCTGCAACTTCATTTCAAACACATCCTGCCCCAACAACATTCAACAAACGATCCGCAGTTTGAACCTTCAACAAACACTGACTCCTACCTGATTTACACACGGCTACAAACCAAATCCAGACAGAAAAGGTAAAAGCTTTCTTCATTTCTAGATGTCCAGTCCTGGAGTGTTTGGAATCTCCGATCAAAGAAATGAAAAATATTAAATTCCTCTTCTCTGTCTCTGTCTCTGTCTCTCTCTCTCAGACACACGTGTGTAACTCAGAGCCCGTGAGTCAGGTACGAGCAGAGATTTAGTTCCGAGCAGCTCCGGGGACGAGCAGCCGAGAGTAACGTTGGTGGAAACCGCAAGGAAATTGTTTGAAGGAAATGTGTGCAACGATCAACATCAAGTGAGATACGTTTCCTCTTTGCAACCCTTTCGCCACTTCCACCAACCCGCAGGAAAACAACACTATTTTTCTCTCTCTCTCTTCCTCCCCTCCCTCGTTTCAATCTGAACAGATTCTCCGGATTCCCTGATCTCCAACAAGAGTTGAACTTCTGCACAGTTTTTTCGTGAAAATTTCCAGACGTCTAGCGCCTTCACCTATCGAGTACGATTCACAAATCCCAAACGTATTAATCTTTAAAATCCCTTTATATTTAAGACCGCATTAAGACAAAACAGTATTTAACCAGATTCGGGTAGGATTCTAATTATTTGTTATAATATATCCCTAAGAATAATGGATTTAAATACATCAGCCTGCGTAAACCGAGTTCTTCTTGTACTTACAGGCTATTTCCCCCCTTAAACTCCTTAGGTTTAAATTTAGACTAAAATTTCCTATGTAAACCTGTCATGCTGTAATTATGGCCTTCCACCACTGGTGGCTCTGTTACCCTGATATTGTTGATCTTGATTACCTTCAGGCTCCAAAGTTCACTCGCTCGAGTCACAAAGGCATACAGCACGGAAACAGACCCCCAGTCCAAATCGAGCATGCTGACAAGATATCCGAAATTAATCTAGTCCCATTTTCCAGCATTTGGCCCATATCACTCTTAACCCTCGCACTTAACCCTTTTCGCACTAAACAACTGCACCTCCCAGTCGCGAACCATTTCAACTCCCCCTCCCATTCCTCAGACGACATGTCCATCCTGGGCCTCCTGCAGTGCCACAACGATGCCAGCCGAAGGTTGCAGGTACAGCAACTCATATTCCGCTTGGGAACCCTGCAGCCCAATGGTATCAATGTGGACTTCACAAGATTCAAAATCTCCCCTCCCCCAACCGCATTCCCAAAACCAGCCCAGCTCGTCCCCGCCTCCCTAACCTGTCCTTCCTCCCACCTATCCCCTCCTCCCACCTCAAGCCCCACCCCCATCTCCTACCTACTAATCTCATCCCGCCTCCTTGACCTGTCCGTCCTCCCTGGACTGACCTATCTCCTCCCTACCTCCCCACATACACTCACCTTTATCGGCTCCATCCCCGCCTCTTTGACCTGTCTGTCTCCTCTCCACCTATCTTCTCCTCGTCCATCTTCTATCCGCCTCTCCCTCTCTTCCTATTTATTTCAGAACCCCCTTCCCCTCCCCCATTTCTGAAGAAGGGTCTATGCCCAAAACGTCAGCCTTCCTGCTCCTCTGATGCTGCTTGGTCTTCTGTGTTCATCCAGCTCTGCACCTTGTTATCTCTCTCCCTCTTAACCCTTCCTATTCGTGTACCTATCCAGATACCTTTTAAATGTTGTAATTGTACCAGCCTCCACCAGTTCCTCTGGCAGCTCATTCCATACATGCATCATCCTCTGCATGGAAAAGTTGCCCCTTAGGTCCTTTTTAAATCCTTCCCCTCTCACCTTAAACCTATGCCCTCTAGTTTTTGACTCTCCCACCCAAGGGAAAAGATCTTGTCTATTTACCCTATCCATGCCGCTCATGGTTTTATAAACCTCTATAAGATCACCCCTAAGCCTTCAACGCTGCAGGGAAAAAAGCCACAGCCTATTCAGCCTCTCCCTATAGCTCAAACCCTCCAACCCTGGCAACATCCTTGTAAATCTTTTCTGCATCCTTTCAAGTTTAATAACATCTTTCCTGTAATAGGGAGATCGGAATTGACTGCAGTATTCCAAAAGTGGCCTAACCAATATCCTGTACAGCTACAATGTGACATACCAACTCCTACACTCAATGCACTGACCAACAAAGGCAAGTGTACAAAAAAACCTTCTTCGCTTACCTTGTCTACCTGCAACTCTAACTTCAAGGAATTGTGAACCTACACCCCAAGGTCCCTTTGTTCAGTAATACTCCCCAGTTCCCTACAATTAAGTGTACAAGTTCTTCTCTACTTCATTAGTGGCTATTAGTTTTTAATGTAAATAATATAAAATCAATTGTATACCAAAAAGTGAATTTATGACTTTAAAATAGGGATTGAATTATAACTAAACATCCTGGATCTTATCTCCTGCCTGTTATCCCCACTTCACCAATAAGTAGTAGTAGAAATATTAAAACTAGTGATATGCATTGTAATGGAAATATGTTATTCAAGATATTAATTTATAATATAATTGACTGGGCATGGACACATGTACTTACTTGGTCAGAAGAAACTGCAAGGTTAGCACGAGGGAGATTTGACCTGAGTGAGACAGAGACAGAAGTGAGTATCTGGGAATTTGAGTACAGGTTGGATTTCAGGGCAGACTGGGGCCGGGGGGTTGCGGGGAAGAGGGGAAGACGTGTTTGAATTAAGGTTTACCGCAAGGAATAAAGTCTTCAGAGAAAGGGATGACTGAGAAAGGAAATAAGGTGGAGATCAAGAGGCTCATGTGTACTTAAACCAACAGCAATGTGACATCATGAAGCTGGGAAAGCAGCTGATTGGTCAGTTTTTCTCATCTTTAAAGTGAAAGTTCGTTATTTAGTTTAAGTCCCAAGTGTTTTACCCTATATTTCCGGAACAATAGCTTCTTACGTTTTCAGAGGCTCGTACTGATTCTCAGGATAACAGAGGTTTTCAGAGTTACGGGATGGCAGGTCAGATGGGGCAGGCAGATTGGAAATCCTGCAGTATGTGTGAAGTCAGGGACATACTGTGCTTCCCAGACAATCCCAGGAAGTGTCTTCAGTTGCACATGCTTGAGGTCCCGCTTTTGGAATTCTAGCAGTATCTCGGGTCACTGCTGTACATCCATGTGACAGAGGACAACATGCGTAGCACATATAGGGAGGTAGTCACATCACAGATTAGAGCTTTTGCAAGAAAGATGTTCAGAATGAATTCACATGACCCAGACTGTGGCAGGGAAAGATATTAAAATTGAACATGGTCGGAGATAACATTCCTCAAAAGCAATAGCCTTTGGCCTGAGATAACAAGGCGTAGAGCTGGATGAACACAGCAGGCCAAGCAGCATCAGAGGAGCAGGAAGGCTGACGTTTCGGGCCGAGACCCTTCTTCAGAAAAAGCCTTTGGCCTGTCTTGGTTTGCCTGAAGCCTCTCTCATTAATGTTTGAGAGTTGAAAGTCCACTGGAAGATCGTATCACAAGTGGACAGTTATAGAGTCAGAGAGACTTACAAGCTAGAAACAGACCCTTGTCCATGCCAACCAAATATCCTATATAAATCTTGTCCCATTTGCCAGCATTAGGCCAATACCCCTCTAAACTCTTCCTATTCACGTACCATCCAGATGTCTTTTAAATGTTGCAATTGTACCTGCCTCCAACACTTCCTCTGGCAGCTCATTCCCAGCATGTACCACCCTCTGCATGAAAATGTTGTCCCTTAGGTCCCTTTTGAATATTTCCCTTCTCATCTTAAACCTATGCTGTTTAGTTTTGGACTGCCTTGCCCCAGGGAAAAGATCTTGTCTATTTTCCCTAACCATGCCCCTCATGATTTTGCAAATTTCTTTAAGGTCACCATTCAGTCAACATTCAGTCTTCTGGTACCTCGCCTATGGCTATTGATGATACAAATATCTCAGGGACCCAGCTGTCAGTTCCCTAGCTTCATACATAGTTCTAGGGTACACCTGATCAGCTCCCGGAGATTTATCCACTCTTATGCATTTTAAGACGTCAAGCTCCTCCTCCTCTGTATTTTGGACATTTTTTAAGATGTTGCTATTTATTTCCCCATATTCTCTATCTTCCATATCCTTCTCCACAGCAAACACTGATGCAAAATACTCGTTTAGTATCTCCCCCATCTCCTACGGTTCCACAAATAAGTGGGCTTGCTGATCTTTAAGGGGCCCTATTCTCTCCTAATTACCCTTTTGTCCTTAATATATTTGTGGAATCTCTTTGGATTCTGCTTAACCCTATTTGCCAAGGCTATCTTATGTCCCCTTTCTGCCCTCTTGACTTCCCTCCTAAGTATACTCCTACTGCTTTTATATTCTTCTCGGGATTCACTTGATCTCTGCTGTTTATACCTGACATATGCTTCCTTCTTATTCTTGACCAAAACCTCAATTTTTCTAGTCACCCAGCATTCCCCACACCTACCAGCCTTGCCCTTCACCCTAATAGGAACATATTGCTTCTGGACTCTCGTTAACTTATTTTTGAAGGTTTCCCATTTTCCAGCCATCCCATTATCTGCAAACATCCGCCCCTAATCAACTTTTGAAAGTTCTTGCCTCATACCATCAAAGTTGGCCTTTCTCCAGTTTCGAACTTTAACTTTCAGATCCAGTCTATCCTTTTCCATCACTATTTTAAAACTAATGGAATTATAGTCACTGGCCCCAAAGTGCTCCCCCGCTGACATCTCAGTTACCTGCCCTGCCTTATTTCCCAAGAGTGGGTCAAGTTTTGCACCTTCTCTAGTAGGTACATCCACATACTGAATCAGAAAATTTTCTTGTACACAATGAACAAATTCCTCTCCATCCATGCTCTTAACACAATGGCAGTCCCAGTCTATGTTTGGAAAGTTGAAATCCCCCACCATATCCACCCTATTATTCTTTCAGATAACTGAGATCTTAACATCCTAGAATTCCTACAATGTGGAAACAGGCCATTTGGTCCAACAAATCCACACCACCCCTCCGAAGAGCATCCAACCCAGACCCATCCCCTCTACATTTTCACTGTAACTCTACATTCCCCAGAGCTAATCCACCTAACTTACACACCCCTGGACACTACGGGCAATTTAGCCTGGCCGAGCCACCTAACCTGCACATGATTGGACTATGGGAGGAAACCAAAGCACCCGGCAGAAACCCATGCAGACACGGGGAGAATATGCAAACTCCGCACAGTCACCTGAGGGTGGCATCAAACTCAGGTCTGGCGTTGTGAGGCAGCAGTTTTAACCACTGAGCCACCATGCTGCCCTTACAAAACTTTACAAAATTGCTTCTCAATTTCCTGCTGACCACTGGGGGGGTCTATAGTACAATCCTAACAAGGTGATCATCCCTTTCTTATTTCTCAGTTCCAACCAAGTAACTTCCCTGGACGTATTCGCAGGAACATCCTCCCTAAGTACAGCCGTAATGTTATCCCTAATCGAATATGCCACTCCTCCTCCGCTCTTGCCCCCCCACCATCCTTCCTATAGTATCTATACCCTGAAACATTAAGCTGCCAGTCTTGTCCACCCCTGAGCTATGTCTCTGTGAATGCTATGATATCCCAGTTCCATGTTCTTAACCATGTCTTGAGTTCATCTGCTTTACTTGTTAGGTCTAATGCATTGAAATAAATGCAGGTTAATTTATCAGTCCTATCTTGTTCTCTGCTTTGTTTCTGCCAGTCCTGACTGTTTGACTTACTCCTTTTCCCAACTGTACCAGTCTCAGACTGATCATTTTCCTCACTAACTCCCTGGGTCCCACCTCCCTCAGCCCCTCACTAGTTTAAATCCTCCTGAGCAGCTCTAACAAATCTCCCTGCCAGTATATTAGGCCCCTTCCAATTCAGGTGCAATCTGTCCTTCTTATGCAGGTCACTTCTACCCCAGAAGAGATTCCAATGATCCAAAAAATGTGAATCCTTCTCCCCTGCACCAGCTCCTCAGCCACACATTCATCTGCTCTATCCTCCTATTCCTACCCTCACTAGGTTGTGGCACCAGAAGTAATCCAGATATTACTATCCTCGAGGACCTAATTTTTAAATTCCTGCCGAACTTCCTCTTTCACTCCTCAGAATCTCCTCCTTTTCACATTCTATGTCGTCAGTTCCAGTGTGTGCAACAACCTCTTACAGGTCCTGAATGCTGTATTACCTGACCCATTACTAAGTTGGCCTAATTCCATCATTGTAACCATGCCCTATTCTACCCATTTCTCAGTTTATCTGCTGCCACAGCCCATCCATGCTATTGTTACCTGTAGACCTGACTGTTCCACTGCCTGGTTTGTCTCCCACATCCTGTGCTCCAGAAAACATGTTTATTCAAACCTCTGCTTAGACCTGTCCATCCATTACCCCCATGTTCATTGATCTACATTGGCTCCTGGTTAACCAAGTTTTAAAAATTCTCATCTGGTTTTCAAAACCCATCGAGGTCTCGCCCATCCCCATCTCTGTAATTTCCTCGAGTCCCAAAACTCTCTGCAATATCTTCGCTCTTCTAAATCTGACCTCTTGATTTATTTGCTCCGCATTTGGTCATCATGCCTGCAGCCCAGACCCTAAACTCTGAAATTTCCTTCTTAAAGCTTTCCGTCTGTTTTCCTTTCTGTCCTCATTTAAAACACCCTTAAAAGGCTTCTTCTTAACTCTGCCTAATATCTTTTAGTGACTTGGTATCAAATTTGCTTTATCATACTCCAATGAACCTACCTAGGCTATTTCCTGCATTCAAGAGCTATAGGAATATAACTTCTTGTTCCATACTTGAGCAGGGAGGAAACAGATGTATGTTATTAAATGGAAAAAAAAACTACAGATAAATCTTAAGATTATGAAGCAAGTAGTTAAAAGCCAGAAACAAAGGATTTTTCAAAATTACCAGGAGAATGTACAACTTGTTTATAAGACATTCCTGCCTGAAAATTTAATGGAGACCTACTCCTTTTAAAATAAACAAGCTAATGTTTCATGTGGATTGAAGAATATCCAATAACACAATAAACATGATTTTGCTTGCTATCACACTCTCTAAACCTAAACCTGAAACAAACAGTGAGGGAGTTAGCATGCGGTTCAGAATGAATGGGTTTGAGGAGATAATCTGATGCCTTATTACAAGACCTTAAATGTGTGTGTTACTGTTTCCAATCTCTCATTTGGTTTAACTCAAGTAATGATAATTATTTCAGGATCTTCGAGCTTGGTTAGAAGACATTATAATAAATAGAGATAAAATGTTGTTTCCATCACAGATCTGAATTCCCAACTCAATCGCTCTTGACAGCCCCTTTTCCCACCAGTTAAAAATAAAACCCATCACTGCACATGTGTGAACTATTAGAAAGCAGACCTCACTCTACCCTGATATTCTGGAACCAATTTAATGGCAAACAAAGCCAATGCCTCGCTCTCAGACTTCTGGCACCAGCTGGTGGTTCTCAGCTTCTTAACTTTATAAAATGAGCACCACTGAGACTATCCTGCACCTGTTGCGCTGTTTGCTGTATAAAGATCCCCACACCCTGCCCACTGCCTTCTCTCCAACTTCTTCCTATCCTCCTCAATCCCATCTATCCACTCTTCCCATATCGCCCAATCCTACCCACATATCCATAGATCCTTCAATCTCATTGTTCCATCTTTGCTTCATGTCATAGGCATCTACAGCATTGAAAAAGGCCCTCCAGGCAACTAAGTCTACGCAAGTCATAAACTAGCACCTAACCATTCTCATACCATTTGCTAACACTTAGCCCGTAGCCTTGGCATCACAAGTGCATGTCTAAGTGCTTGTTAAATGTTCTGTGGGTTTCTGCCTCTACCACCCTTACAGGCAGTGAGGTCCAAATTGCCACCACCCTCTGGTGAAAAAGCTTTCCTCACAGCTCCTCTAAATCTTCTGCCCCTTACTTTTAGATCTATGCCACCTGGTCAATGATCCCTCCACCAAGGGGAAAAAGTTTCTTTTGTCTACCCCGTCTGTGCTCCCCAAAATTTTATATAATCATGTCCCCTCCCCCAGTCTCCTCTGCTCCAAGGAAAACAACTCCAGTCTGTCCAATCTCTCTTCATAACTAAAACTCTCCAACCAAGGCAACATCCTTCTCTTCACGCTCTCCAGCACAATCATATCCCATCGAAAATGTGGATTCCACAACTGCACGCAATTCTCTAACTCTGGCCTAACCAATGCTTAATACAGTTCCAGCATAACCTGCCTACTCTTAAACTCTGTGCCTTTGCTAGTAAAGACAAGGATCCCATATGCCATCTTGAACAATTTATCCACTGGTCCTGATATCTTAAGCGACTGGTGGACATGCGCGCTAAGGTCCCTCTGTTCCTCAGTGCTTCCCAGGGTCCTACCTTTCATCATGTGTTCCTTTGTCTTGTTTGCCCTGTCCAATGGCATCACCAGTTATCTTTACCCTCCTGTAATTTGAGGCTATCCTCCTCACTATTTACCACCCCACCAATTTTTATATCATCTGCAAACTTATCGATCAACCCTCCGACATTCAAGTCTAAATCATTTATATGTATGTATACTGCAAACAGCAAGGGGCACTGTGGATCCCCACTGTAGGCAGGCTTTCAGTAAGTAAAACACGTCCGAACCACCTTCCTCCTCGTCTTGCCGCTCAGCCAATTTGCTGATGACACAAGATAGACAGCAAATGAAGTTGTCATGAGAAAAAGCCAGCACAGTGAGTTTCGATAAGCGATTGGTTAAAAAATTGGCAGATAGAGTATAATATGAAACTTATCCACTTTAGCAGGGAGAATAGAAAAGCAGTATACTATTTGAATGGAAGGATATTGCAGGACTCAGTGGGACCTGGGCGTCCTAGTGCTTGAATCTAAAAAAAAGTTACAGGTCTAGCAAGTTATTAAGAACATGTTCTGATGGTGATAACTATGGACTATTGAATTTTATCTTCCGTCATCTGATTGCTATCTATACCTGAGACATGCCAGGGACTAATTTTTTTTTAAGCAAGGGGGTAAAATGGACCAAAAATAGCTGTAGTGGTCACCTGGCCAAAGATTAAAGCAAGCTTCGGGAGATCCATGTGAAATAAACAAAGCTGTCTGCAATGAAATTATTAATTTTATCTAAAGACATTAAAACCAGACAACTAAGTCGGCCTCAAGAAGTTCACATTTCTGGATTATTTCACATGTGAATGATAATTGCACATAATGGGAGATGAAAGATTCACCTTCAAGGTAGCCAGCTTGAAATGACAATGGAGAAATACTCTGGAATACACACTGAACTATATTTTAGCAATTGTTTTTATGATGTGATGGTACCAATGTTGGACTGGGGTGGAAAGAGTCAGAAGTCACATGACACCAGGCTATAGTCGAATAGGTTTATTTGAAATCACAAGCTTTCAGAGCGTAGCCCCTTTGTCAGGTGAAGTGAGAGAGAAGCACACAGACACAGAGTTTATAGGCAGAGGGATCAAGGACAGAGAGACCAAAAGATCATACAAATGGTGTGAGTGGAGTGTCGAATAATAACTCTCTGCAGGTGATCAAAAGTGTCAAACGGTGTAAGTAAAGTGTCAAGAGCTAAATAACAAGTGAAGGGATTATCTATAATCTGATTAAATGAAGTAGAGAGAAAATTATAAAAAATTAAAAATAAGGTGGTGCTGGAGACAAAGCAAATGGCTGGAATAGCATGATAGGTATAAGAGTCACATGCCGAGGGTCTAACTAATGTAATAAGTAATTCAAAACTGTACAAAATAATTAAGGTAGAGAGATCATAACAATTTATCAAGGTGATAGTGTCAAAACAGGATAGTAAGGAAGATTTTACAGATACAGATCGGTGTGGTGGGGTCACATGTAGCGTGACATGAGCCCAAGATCACAGTTGAGGCCGTCTTCATGGATACAGAACTTGGCTATCGGTTTCTGCTCAGCGATTCTGCGTTGTTGTAAATCTCAAAGGCTATCTCGGAGGATACTTACCCGAAGATCGGAAGCTGAATGTCCTTGATTGCTGAAGTGTTCCCCAGCTGCAAGGGAACATTCGTATCTGGTGATTTTTGCACAGTGTCCATTCATCTGTTGCCATAACATCTGTATGGTCTCGCCAATGTACCACGCCTCATATGAGATAGACAACATTGGCCTAGTCACATGAATATCTACCATGTACGTGGTGGGTGGTGTTCCAACGTGTGATGGTAGTCTCCATGTCGATGATCTGACATGTCTTTCAGAGATTGCCATGACAGAGCTATGTGGTGTTTTGGTCAATGTTGTTCTGAAGGCTGAGTAGTTTTCTGCGAACGATGGTCTGTTTAAGTTTTGGCAGTTGTTTGAAGGTGAGAAATGGAGGCATAGGGAAGATCTTGGTGTGATGCTCATCGTCATTGATGACATGTTGAAGGCTGTGAAGAATGTGGCGTAGTCTCTTTGCTCCGGGGAAGTACTGGACGATGAAGGGTATTCTATCGGTCATATCCTGTGTCTGTCTTCTGTGGTTGTTGCGGTTTTTCACTGGGCACGTTGGAACTAGCAATTGATGAGTTGAGCATCATATCCTGTTCTTAAGAGGGTGTCCTTCAAAAGTTTTAGTTGTCTGTCACATTGCTCCTCATCTGAGCTGGTCCTGTGTATGCGCAGGGCCTGTTCATAGGGGATGGCTTCTTTAATATGCTTAGCGTGGAAGCTAGAGAAGTGCAGCATCATGAGGTCATCTGTGGCTTGGTGAGGTTCTGAGATGTCCATCCTTGATGGAGATGCGTGTGTCCAAGATTGAGACTGATTCTGAAGAGTAGTCCATGGTAAGTCTGATGGTGGGATGAAACTTGTTGATATCATTGTGTGGTCGTTTCAGTGATTCCTCGCCATAATCCAAAGGAAGAAAATGTTGTCAATGTATCTGGTGTATAGAATTGGTCAGAGATCTTGCACAACAAAGAACTCTTGCTCAAAGCTGTGCGTGAAAATGTTGGCATATTGGGGTGCAGATTTGGTCCCCATGCCTCTTCCATGTGTCTGGATGAAAAACTGGTTGTCGAGGTGAAGACATTGTAGTTGAGGTTGAAATGGATGAGTTGTAGGAGGGTGTCTGGAAATTGGCAGTTGGTGGTATTGAGTACAGAGGTTGTTGTGGCGATGCCATCGTGTGGGGATGTTAGTGTAGAGTGCCGAAACATCCATTGTGATGATCAATGTTCCTGGTTCGACTGGTGTGTGGGTGCTGAGTTTCTGTAAGAAATCTGTAGTGTTGTGATAGAAACTGGGGGTTCCCTGTACAATCAGTTTCAAGATGTCCTCGACATAGCCAGAGAGGCTCTCACACAGAGTCCCATTGCCTGATACGATGGGACATCCAGGTGTGTTGGCTTTGTGTATCTTCGGAAGGCTGTAGAAGTCTCCTATGCAATAAGTATGCAGGACAAGAGTGCTTTGAAGGTCTGGATGAAAGGTCATGATCAGTCTGTTCAGTTGACAGGTGTGTTCTTTGGTTGGATCGGCCGGTAGTAGTCTGTAGTGTTCCTGGTTGTTCAGTTGTTGGTGTGCTTCTTTACGTTAGTCCGTTTTATTTTTTATGTCGATGGCTCCTCCTTTGTCTGCTGGTTTGACAATGTTGCGGTTGGTCTTGTGAGCATAGATGGCATTGTGTTGTGCTTGGGTGACATGCTGCGCTACCTTGTGAGCGGGACTGATGAATCTGACTTTAACACATCTCCTGATACCCTGAGCATGCATGTCGAGCCTAGGGCAGCAGCCTTCTGGAGGGATCCAATTTGACTCTTTCTTCTATGGTCGCTGCACCATGAATCTCTCTGTCGATTGTTCTAGATCATCGGCTGTCTCACTGGGCTCGCTGCTGACATTTTGGGCTTTGTGGAAGAATTCCTGGAGCCTCACTCGCCCGATGAATTCCTGTGTGTCTGCCGTGAGGCCAATGGGGTCCATTTTGGTGATGGGGCAGAAATTGAGCCCTTGGCTGAGAACTTCGTATTTGGCCGGTTGAAAGGTGTGATCAGACAAGTTGATGGTGGATTTCCCTGTGGTGGCACCGGTTTTGACCATGGTATTTGGGAAGCTTGGTTGCTGCTTGTGGTGATGCCAAGTTTCTCCAGTTTCTTGCTCTTGCTGTGCATGTCGGTGGTGTAGTTCCGTTGCCTTGTCTGCTGGGCAGTGTCTCGCAGCTGGTCTGCTGTACCCTGACCTCAAGCTGAGAGTATAGACTCTATCTTGATTTCAGGGTTGTGGCATCGGCTGTAGGGGTGGTCTATGAGATGATTGAGGAGTCTGCGAGAGCTGCGATGGCAGAGTCTCTCAGCGTAGTCTGTGCTGTAGGTCAACTTGAGTGGGATCATGATCTGTATTCCTTTCGGGATCTTCCCTGCTTTCTTGCATCTCTGCAGAAACTTGATCTCTGTGTCGATATGCGCAATGTTCTCGGAGATCCTCCCCACTTGGAGCCGGAAGCTGGTGGCGTCCATGGTAGTCATAGAACATAGAACATAGATCAGTACCGCATAGCACAGGCCCTTCAGCCCACGATGTTGTGCCAAACTTTTACCCTAAACCTAAGGTCTATCTAACCTCCATTCCTACGTTATACTATCATCCATATGCCTATCTAATAGCTGCTTAAATGACCCTAATGAAGCCAACTCCACTACCCTCTCCGGCAATGCATTCCATGCCCCTGCCACTCTGAGTAAAGAACCTACCTCTGGCGTCTCCCCTATATGTACCTCCACTCACTTTAAAGCTATACCCCCTTGTAATAGCCACCTCCACCCTAGGAAAAAGTCTCTGGCTGTCCACTCACATCAGTCATGATGTGGAAATTTTTAGCAGCAGAGCATGGAGGGGGGAGCGGGGATGGAAAAATGAGTTGTGATAATAAATAAATTTGGAATTCTCTGTCTGGTTGCCTATTTCTCTCACCATCTTGGAATACAGTATCCAGTGAAAAAGCAAATTAGGAAAGCAACCGTTCTCTGAGAAAGCAAAGATATTTACAGGTTCTGCCACTGCTGAAGGTATAAGGTCACCATTTAGCAATCGTGGTCTCATGTTAAGAATTAACATCGCAAGTTCTCTAAGGCCTGTTTAATTGTGTAAACTTTATTCTACCTGTCTGAATGAGACACTCTCCCTTTTAAATGTATTCCCTTGCTTAAATGTGTGTTTGATGTTGCATTCAGTAAGAATGTAATAAAATTCCTCTTTCTTCCACTCAAGAAAACTTTGGCAACTGGCCACTTCGTTTTCTAGCAAACTACATTTTAGTTGAAAGTAGCTGTGTGCAAAAGAGAAATTAACATATTTGTTGCAAGCGACTGAGAGGTGGGGTTGAAAAGAGAGGTGCTTATTTCCCCTTCTCACCTGATTGTAACAAATGAATCAAAACCAGAAATTACTGGAAAAGCTCAGCAGGTCTGGCAGCATCTGTGGAGAGAAATCAGAGTTAATGTTTCTGGTTGAGTGACCCTGCCTCGGAACTCAGAACTGTGACAAAGGAATGTTGGAATATTTTAAGTTGGGTGGCAAATGAGAAGAATTGTTTTTGCAAGGCAGGTTTCTAAGAAGCTGGGTGTTGTAATTGTTTTTTGCATGGGGAATGGAAGGGTGAAGGTAAGGCAACTGGGTACAGTTCTGATTGCGTTGTTTGAAAATAAAAGGTAAAATTGCTTTGCAGGCAGTTCAGAGAAGGAGCACGTGACTCAATCTTGGGGTGAAAGGCCTAGCTTATGGAGATGAGTTGAATAACTCGGGTCTTTACTCATTGCAGTTTAGAGGAATGAGAGATCTAACTGAAACACGTAATATACTTAAGGGACTTGATAGCATGGATACTAGGAGCGTGTTTCCACTTCTGGGAGGGCCTCGAACTAGGGGACACTGTTTAAGAGTAAGAAGTCTTTCTTTTAAGATAGATATGGGTAGAATTTGCTTCTCTCAGGGCATTATTCCTATTATGTTATGACATAGCTTCCAGACTAGGTAGTGTTGCATCTTTAAAAATTATAGGACATCATATTATGTGATATTCTGGTATAAACATATCCACCTCATCTCAGTCACTCCCTCTATGTAACGGACTCAGCATAGTCAATAAGTTATATGCTTGTAATGCACAGTAACATCAGTAGGCACAGAGCCCTGATTGTATGTGTAAGTCTGTGGCATTGTAGCCTTTTTAAATAGTGTTGTAAATAAGCTTCAACGTATCTGTCTGAAGAGCAACTCAACTATCTGTGATACATGCTACATGGGCTCACATAGAAAAACACATATCACATCATGGCAGTTGTATGTGTGCAGTAAAAGCCAGTTGTGATAGCCAGTTCGTGGCACTACATGGACAGTAAAGTTGAAAGAGTCACAGTAGTGTGGCAGTTGTAAAAAGTTTCTTTTTCCCCTAACAGTCCTCCAGCATTCTGTCAGAGTTACAACTACAACCATGATTAATGTGCTATAACCAAACCTGAAGGCTACAAGCCAATAAAGAAGCGCTGTGAATACTCTATCTATATCTTCTTTGAAATAAATTGCAGTTAACAAGAGGCTGAGGCCAGCTGATTTTTTAAAATTTTATAATTAAAAAGGTGCTGAAAGGACAGCTCCCAGTTAAAAAAAAATTCCTGGAACAAAAGATAGAAAAATACACCAAAGAAAACAGTTCTCATCATTAAAATGACTTATCAGTTATTGGTGTTCCTGTCATCTTACCCCTCAGCCATGAATAAAATGAGAAAAGGTACACGTGACTTTATCACTGCTTATTTTTTAGGCATAAATCTGCAACATTTAAAATGGACAGCAATATACAATAATACAAAACATGAAGATCAGCCAAAACAAATAAAAAGCACTATACAACAATATAGACTTTTTCCTAAAATTTTTTGAGAGCATAAAACTATAAAGAAAGATGGAAAGCAAACATCTAAACATGGATTGGTGCAACATTGACATTCTGTCAGAACTTCAGTCATTTAAAACAAAATATAAATCTTTGTTTCCTGTATCGGCAGATAGTTGGCAGAGAGTGACCAGCAGTCAAACCTCTTCTTGCTTTGGGCACTTCAGCCCTGATGAGAATAAAAACCCTCTGGTATTTTTATCTGCAAAGAGCCTGACAAAATTTTCCAGATTTTGGAAGATCAATTTAAATTTTAAGTGAATTTCAGCACACACGGCTTGACTTCATGTCAGATTGCCAACAGCCAGGTGAAATGATCAATCAATTTGTAGGCAAGTGTTGATGCAAAGGCACGCAGTGTGATTTCACTGAAGCTAATTTGGCTGAAAGGCTTATGGAATTGACCATTGTCTCTACACCCAACAAATCGTTTAGAAAAGCACTTCTGGACAAATCCAAATAATATAGCATTGACACACTAGAGGAGAGTCGCAGGTCAACAGCAACTGTAGCAGGCTATCACCATCTACAAATACTTGACTGTGGAACAACTATTGCAGTTATCAATAAAAACAGTAGATCATATGTCAGTCATGGTCAAGTGGAGGAGCAGACTTGATGAACTGAACAGCCTAATTCTGCTCCTATATCTTACGGTCTAACATCCAAATCCTGCAATGAGATGTGGCTTGTCTCACACATCAAGACATTTCAGAATGTATGCACGCCATGTTCTACAAGAGGATGTTGTGCTAAAATGGATTGGAATTCCAATCTCCAAGAGAGATCCAAACAAATGCTCCACAGCATTATGTGGAGAAAGACAAATCAAGGAACAGTGCCAAAGAAGCTTCCAAAGTTCTGCCCGTGGCACACAAGCAAATCAGTGAAACCTGAGAGGTAAACACCACCTTAGAGTTTACAGACCTTGGTCAGACAGCACATATGGACAATACACAAGGACACCATCAGAAAAACTGAAGCCAAGAGTCATCTCCAAAAGGGATGGACAACTTGTCCTACATGCCAAGACTGACACAGGTGCAAGTGCCAATACCATCCTTTTACAAAACTTTTACCCAATGACCTCAGGAAACTGCCATTACACATTGCAATCCACACACAAGAGAAGCTAACTGCTTACAACAGGCCAGACAGCTCATACATTGGCATGAGAGATAAAAGGTACTGCAGATGCTGTGTTCATCCAGCCCCACGCCTTGTTATCTCATACATTGGCATTGTCTGTTTTAAACTCCAATGCAGATCCTTGGGATCTGCACCTGAAACCTTGTAAATCATTGAAGTTGATAGATCTTCTATCATTGGTTGACCAATAAGCGTAAGTCTATACATTCTTACAATCCATAAGGTATCAAACTCATTAGTTGCAACGTCAGAGATTCCAGACCCTAACATCGTAGAGTCCCTACCGTGTGGAAGCAGGCCATATGACCCATCAAGTCCACACCACCCCTCCGAAAAGCATCCCACCCAGACCTACTCCCCTACGCTATCTGTGTAACCCTACATTTCCCATGGCAAATCCACCCAACCTGCGCATCTTTGGACTGTGGGAGGAAACCGCAGCACCCAGAGGAAACCCACACAGACACAGGGAGAATGTGCAAACACCACACAGACAGTCGCCCAAGGATGGAATCGAAACCGGGTCCCTGGCGTTGTGAGACAGCAGTGCTAACCACTGAGCAACCATGCCACCCTCAAATCCATCTCAAAAATTTTGGTCACAACCAACTTGAACAAATCCAGCAAGCTACATCATGCAATAACCAATCAGCAAAACCTGAAAAAGATCATCATCAGCAAGTGGCCTGAATATATCCAGTACAGGTCTCTCTTCATTCTAGTCATTCAAGGATGATTTCAGGAAAGGAAAGGAAAGGAACCTGTAAAGGTAAACAAGTCATAATTCCACATGCTCTGCATCAAGACTCACTGAGCCATGTACGTACACATATACACATATGAGCGCAGAAAATAAAACAAGAAATTGGTGTATGTATTCATATGTTGATCCAGCATTAAATAAGAACATTGGAAATAAACACACAGAATGCTAGAGAAGCTCAGCATCTGGCAGGATCTGTGGAGAGAAATAGAGTTTCAAATCCAGTTCTGAAGAAGAGTCATTACCACACTCTGAAAGTTAACTCTATTTCTCTCCACAGATGTTGCCAGACCTGTTAGGTTTCTCATACATTTTCTGTGTTTGTTTCAGATTTCCAGCATTGAAATCATACTGCACCTGGATTTCCTCCACAAGCCCAGAGATGTGCAGGTTAGGTGGATGGGCCATGCTAAACTGCCCATAGTGCAGGATAGGTAGATTAACAAAGGGAAATACAAGGTTACAGTGATAGGGTGGGGATCTGGGTCTGGGTAGCATACTGTTCAGAGGGTTAGTGTAGACTCTATGGGCCAAATGGCCTCTTTCTGCAGTGTATGGAATCTCTGATTCTATTCTATGATTCTATGATAGACAAATTATGGCACATATAGAGGCCATTCAGCCAATTGTGTCTGCTGGCTGAATAAATCAGCTACCCATTCTAAACCTATTTCATTTTTTTTCACTAATTTCATTAATTTCATTTCATCCCTATACTTTTTATACTCCTTTAAGCTTCCTAAAGTATTACCTTTGTTGTAAGCCCTATTTTTCTGCTTTATCTGATCCACTTTCCTTCTGGATAACTAGTATGCTCTATATTTGCCAATATTATCTTTTCTTTGTGGGCATGTGCCTATACTGTACCTGTAGAAACTCACTTTTCAATGTCTCCCATGGATTTGCCACTGACTTTTCTACAAGTGACCAGTCCATTTTTGCAAGATAATCTCTCCATTTTGTTAAAATTTGCCTTCCCCCAAATCCCAAATCAAATGTTTTACTCCTGTTCTCTCTTTGCCTATTTTCATAATTATGCTAAACCATCTGTGTTATGATCACTACCTCTGAAATGGTCACCTACTGCAATTCATCCACTGCCCAGTTTCAATTCTCGAGACAAAGTTTGGAATTGCGTACTCTCTCATTGGGCTTGTTCTATACTAGCTAAAAGTATACAGACCAAGCAGTGTGGCTCTCCCTTCTTTTGACTTCTAAGCTCGACCCATATTGCCTCATTAGTTCCTTCATTTAGTATGCCATCCCTTCACACAGCTGCCATTGGTTCTTTAACCAATAATGCTATGCTTCCACCTTTTTAATCCCCTTCTCTATCCTGCCTGAAAAGTCTACATCCGGGGTGGTGAACTGCCTTTCTTGACCATCTTTAAACCAAGTTTCCATTGTACCAATAATATCTTGCAATCATGTGCCCTCAGCTAATTGATTTTATTTGCTATACTTCTTGTATTTACATGTGTACATTTTAATGTGTCCTTGTGCATGAATCACAAAAAGTTGGTTTGCAGGTGCAGCAGGTAATTAAGAAGGCAAATGGAGTACTGTCTTAATCGCTAGAGATATGGAGTTTAAAAACAGGGAGGTTACGCTGCAGCTGTACAAGGTGCTGGTGAGGCCACACCTGGAGTACTGTGTACCGTTTTTGTCTCCTTATTTGAGAAAGGACACACTGGCACCAGAGAGGGTGTAGAGGAGGTTCACTCAGTTGACTCTGTAGCTGAGAGGGTTGGCTTATGAGGAGAGATTGAGTAGACTGAGACTATACCCACTGGAATTTAGAAGAATGAGGGGGAATTTTACAGAAATGTATAAAATTATGAAGCGAATAGGTAAGATAGAAGCAGGGAGACTGTTTCCACTGGTGAGTGAAACTAGAACCGGGGGTGTAGCATCAAAATTAGGGGGAGCAGGTTTAGTACTGAGTTGAGAAGGAACTTCTTCTCCCAAAGGTTTTGAGTCCGTGGAATTCCCTGCCCAGTGAAACAGTTGAGGCTACTTTGTCAAATGTGTTTAAATCAAAGATAGACAGATTTTTGAGCAGTAAAGGAATTAAGGGGTATGGTGAGTGAGCCCAGAGCCCTATTCCTGAGTCCAGGAAAAGATCAGCCATGATCTTATTGAATGGCAGAGCAGGCTTAATTGGCCAGATGGCCTACTCCTGCTCCTGTTTGTTATGCTCCTATGTTAATGCTGTACAGTTCCCATGCTAAACACTTTTTAACCTCTGCTTCCTTTGTCTTTCACAGTCAGTCACTCAGTTTCTGCTTCCCTTTCCCTGCTCTGAATTGGCCCTCTGGTTCCCATTCCCCTGATAATCCGCTCCCCAGCAGCATCAGCAAACGTCTTGGCACAGTCCTGTTCATGGTCCTGTTCAAGTGTCGACCGCCTGGCTTGTGCAGCTGGGAAATGGAGCGTTCAACATCTTATCTCTTCTCAATACTACCCTTTATCAAACAGTCCTAAAGGGCAATACTGTGCATGTTAAAAAACCATGATCATTGAGTGTAAAGCCACTTGTCAAGAGTTTTTGGAAAGCTGTTAAATTTACGCCACCAGGCAATGGTTTACCCTCCCCAGCAGCTCTCAAGTTTGAATAGTTCTTTCCTCTCACCACTGAGTTTTCAAGCCAGACAACGGTTGTGATGTTTTTTATCTCCAACAATGATACATATCCATCCTCAATGACAGACAGCGCTCCACAGAGTGAAGTCATATTAACCTTGTAAAGACTAGATGTGGTCATGTTGCACATCTATCAAAATGTTATCTGAACATTTAGAGACTACATCCTGCATCTGTTTGTCAGAAGAGGATCCCTGTTCTTTAACGGGAAAAAGGGGGAATGTTTTATTACAGAATAGCTTCTAAACCAGACAGGCCTGTACCTTTAAAACAATTACTCCTATCTACTAACCTCATCCCGCCCCCTTGACCTGTCTGTCCTCCCTGGACTGACCTATCTCCTCCCTACCCCCCCTCCCCACCTACACTCACCTTTACTGGCTCCATCCCAGCCTCTTCGACTTGTCTGCCTCCTCTCCACCTATCCTCTCCTCTATCCATCTTCTATCCACCTTCCCCTCTCTCCCTATTTAATTCAGAACCCTCTTCCCCTCCCCCATTTCTGATGAAGGTTCTAGGCCTGAAACGTCAAGCTTTCCTGCTCCTATGATGCTGCTTGGCCTGCTGTGTTCATCCAGCTCCACACCTTGTTATCTCGGATTCTCCAGCATCTGCAGTTCCTATTATCTCTGATACAACTTGACATATGATGCTTTGGCTATAAACGTACCCAGATAAGTTACTCTCTGTGTATAATGAAGCCAATAAGCTATGTGTATATAATTCACAATAATATCATTAATAGAACCCAGATTGTGTGTGTAAGCCTATGATATTGTCGCTGTGCAAGTTGTTAGTGTTGTAAATAAACTTCACAACATCTTACACAAGAAGAACCCAACTATCTGTGGTATATGTTCAGTGGATTAACATATGGTTAGTACGTGGAATTCACTTGCACTGAAAGCAGCAAAAAGTGGATCCTTTATTCAAGGCAGAGTGAGGTAGACTGTTGATAGACGAGGGAGTCAGGGGTTATGTGGTACAGGCTGGGTAGTGGAACTGAAGTAACCACCAGATCAGCCATGATCCCGTTGAATGGTGGAATAGATTTGAAGTGCTGAATGGCCTCCCCACGTTCCTTAACCCTAAATACATCCCCATATCCCTCAATCTCCCCTATCACTCTACATCCTGTAATCCCATTTACTGATTCACTCACTGTGGTGCTGGTCTATTCATCTGATTGCTGTACATTAGAAACATGATTATTCACAGCTGGCATCCTTGCCTTTCTATTTCCACGTAAATTGTAGATGTCTTTTACAAGACCAGATTTACAATTTTGCCATAATTCTGCAAATCCACTGCGAATCTCCCCCATATCCCTTCCCAAATTTCTCTTCAATTGAGCCCATTTACACTACTTGTTCAATTATTCCACTATCCCATTTTGCCCTGCTGGTGTAAAAAAGGTTTTTCTGTCTTTCTTACTTGCAGCAGTATAAAGCATAGAAACAGATTATCTGATCTTTTGTTTTGTACCTCCTGCAGTTCTTTGTTCAACAAACTCTCCTTCCCGTCAGTTGCTCATTCTAGCTCTGACTCCTGACATTTGAGGAACTGAACTGAGTGAATATTGTCTTCATCTTGAAAATGATAACACTAATCTTTCCCTTCACCAAGATTCTTAAAACCATTCCAATAGTATCGGGGTGTCAGTCATGGTACTTTCATTGTATTTGAAACAAATAAGATTCTGAGGGGTGGATGTGGAAAGGAGTTTCCTTTTGTAGGAGAACCGAGAGGTAGGGGTCGTAGTTTAAAAATAAGGGGGCGCCAATTTAAGACAGAGATGAGGAGACATTTTTCTCTCTCAGAGAGTTGGGAATCTTTGAAATTCCCTTCCTCAAAAGACAGTGGATCTTTAAATATTTTTGAGAAAGAGGTAGATAGACTTTTGATGATGAAGGGGATGAAAGAATATCAGAATACGCAGGAATGTAGAGTTGAGGTTAAAATCAGGTCAGCCATGATTTTGTTGAATGGCTGATCAGGCTCAAAGGGCCAAGTGGCCTACTCTTGTTCCTTGTTTTATATGTTTGAATGTTCTTTGTGGGAGTTTGCTGAGCGTGTGTTGGCTATCACAGTTTCTATGAAACAGCAGTGACTACTCTTCAATAAAAAAAAACTTCATTGACTGTAGAGTGGTTTGAAACACCCAGCGGTTGCGAAAAATGCTATTATGAACGCATATGTCTTTATTTCCTTTTTACAACTGAAAGGCCTCTTCTGGGTCCTTATCAACGAAACGCCTCACTTTTCAAGATCTCCTGTTTATATGCAATGTAAACACTTAGTAATATCTCCAACCTGTGCTAGTCTTTCTAGATGGTAGTAGTCATGGGTTTGGAGGATGATGTCTAGCCTTGATGAATTTCTGGAGCTACATCTGTAAACTGGACCAGGTAAAGAGGGCAGATTTTTTTTTTCCTGAAAGGGCATTAGATACCAGGAAGTTAAAATTTAAATTTATAGGTTTGAACCATTGACGTTGGCAGGAGAGAGCAATTAGTAAAGCATACAATGCTCTTAGCTTTGTTAGTAGGGGCTTAGTGTACAAGAACAAGCAAGTGATGTTGAACCTGTGTAAGACACTTGTTAGACCTCAGCTGCAGTTTTGTGTGCAGTCCTGGGTGCCACATTATAGAAAAGACATAAACGCATTGGAGAAAGTGCAGTAGTGATTTTGAAGCATAGTTCCAGCAATGAGAAGCAGTAATGAACTATTGTTCTTTCCTGGACAAGAACATCAGTTTGGATCCCATCCCACCCAAAATGTTAACTCTGCTTTCTCTCCACAGATGCTGCCCGACCTGCTGAGTTTCTCCAGAAATTTCAGTTCTTTGTTTCAGATTTCCAGCATCTGCACTGCTTTGTTTTCTATTAGAATGAGAGATCATTGCTTTAGGATAAGGGGTAACAGATTTAAAATAGAGATGAGAAAGAATTACTTCTCTCAAAGGAATCTGCGGAGTTCAGTATCTCAGAGTGCACTGAATACATTTAAGGAGGTGATAGACAGATTTTTAATTAGTAATGGGTGAAAGGGTTATGGGGAGAGAGTAGGCAAGTGGAGCTGAAGCTGAGGTGAGAACAGCCATGAGTATGTTAAATGGCAGAGGAGGCTTGGGGGCTGAATTGCTTGCTCCTGTTCTTATGTTCTTATCCTTTGTCAGTTTGTGACGATATGTGACTCCAGTCTCACACCAGTGTGGTTGACTCTTAAATGTTATCAGATCAGTAATAAAGATCAATAAACTTTCCTCAGAACATTCCTAACTGACTTCACAAACCTTGCCAGACCTGGTGAGGATTCCAGGCCTTTTCTGTTTTTATTTCAAATTGCCAATTCACAGTATTTTCCTTGCGTGCTCTGCAGACTCAATTGGTAAACGTTCTGTGACCTGGCATCTCCTTCATTTGGATCAGTAAAGTCCCTGGTTCAATAACATGCCTTTGATTAATTAATCTGATCGATTACAGAAAGTAAACAAAAAAAGCTTGTAGAAATTATCTCGAGGGGAACTGGAAAACAAAGTAATGCGTTATTTGGTCGGTATGACGACAAAGTGGTAGTTAATGGACTAGTAATCCAGGATCCTCAACTAATGTGCGGAAATATGAGATCAAACCCCACACAACAGCCAGAGAACTTAAATTCAGTTAATTAAATAAATATGGGATAAAAATCTAGTAAAAATATATCATGAAACCACAGTTTGTTGTGCAGCTTCATCTGGTTCACTTTCAGGAAAGAAATGTCTCCTTACTTGGTCTGTCCTAAAACCTACAGCACTGTGGTTGGCTCTTAACTGGCCTCGGCAATGACCAAGCAAATCATTCAGTTGTATTCATTGAAGATGGTTTACCACATTATTCTCAAGGGCAATTGGGAACAAACAGTGAAGGGTGGCCTTGTCAGTGACTCCCACACCCTGCAAACGTATTTATCAAAAAATTCTACAGGGTGAACAAAACTTGCAGGAGATAAAATAGACTGTTGAATCATTGGTGACCAAGATGAATTTATACCACAATATCATTGCAGGGTCGAGGTGGGCACTTTAATGAAAAATGGGTGGGAGCTGTCGGCAAAATCATTCACCAGAAAGGAATTTAGTGATATCCTGCATCTCGGGCATGTCACTAGACTGATTCTTGGTACGAAACAGCCCTCTAAGGAGACATTTAGGACATGGGATTTATAATCCCTGGAAATTTGAAGACTGAGATGCAATCTCATTGAAAGGAATAAAATTCTCAGAGGGATTAATTGGAAGGATGGACAGATACCGTGTCTCCTGACTGGAGAGTCTAGAACATAACAAATGCATGAATGCTGGAGAGAGTTGAATCGAGACTATTTCATAATCCTGAGAGAGATCTCAGAAAGGTGATTGAGTCCTTGCTAGTGAATGGTGCCACATTCGAGGGATTCGAACACATAAGGACAGACTTAATAAGGGAGCAGATTCTGTACGACAGTGACATATGGAAAATAAGGGAAGTAAGTGCACAGGACTGAATATTACAGCTACAACTCAGGCAAACCTCCCAACCCCATGTTGAACAGTCATAGAGCCATACAGCATGGAAACAGACCCTTTGGTCCAACATGTCCATGTTGACCGTGATCCGAGCTAAACTAATCCCATCTGCCTGTGTTTGGCCCATATCCCTCCAAACATTTCCTATTCATGAACTTATCCAAATGTATTTTAAACATTGTCACTGTACCTGCATCCACCACTTCCTCTGGCAGTTCATTCCACACACTAACTGCTCTCTGTGTGAAAAAGCTGCCCCTTGTGTCCTTTTTAAATCTTTCACTTCTCATCCTAAAAATATCCCCCCTAGTTTTGAAATCCTCCACCTTAGGGAAAAGACCTTTGCTATTCACCTTATCTATTGCCCCTCATAATTTTATTAACCTCTATAAAGTCATCCCTCAACCTCCTACGCTGCAGTGAAAAAAGTCCCAGCCTTTCCAGTCTATTTTTATAATTCAAACCCTCCATTCCCAGCAACATCCTGGTAAATCTTTTCTGAACCCTCCCCAGCTTAATAATATCTGTCCTATAACAGGGCGACCAGAACTGCACACTATTCCAGAAGAGGCCTCACCAGCATCCTGTACAACCTCAAAATGATGTCTCAACTCTTATACTCAAAGGCTTGAGCAATGAAGGCAAGCGTGCCAAACACCTTCTTAACCATCCTGTCTACCTGTGATGCAAATTTTAAAGAACTATGTACCTGTCTTGTATATTGAGTGTGGTTTAGTGGTCAACAATCTGATCTCATAATGCTTTCTCTGAAAATACTCAAGGAGAGTGTGTGGAATTCAGAATCTACCCACCATTGTAAAATAACCAATTAACAAGCTGCTGTGCACAGCTATTTTTGTGAATGGTTTATACAATATTTAGTTGCTCAGTTTTCCTTTCATGCATTTGACACTTTGGGTGCATTATGACTGGTCTGACAAGGTGGCACACTTAAAAGGATGAAGAGAACCTTGACTGTATGCAGCGTAGAATAATAGAAATGTACAGCATGGAAACAGACCCTTTGGTCTAACTCGTCACGCTGACCAATATCCCAAAATAGATCTAGTCCCATTTTCCAACATTTGGCCCATACCCCTCTAAACTCTTCCTAGTCATATACCCATCCAGACGCTTTTCAAATATTGTAATTGTACCAGCCTTCACCACTTCCTCTGGCAGCTCATTTCATACACGCACCACACTCTGTGTGAAAAAGTTGCCCCTTAGGTCCGTTTTAAATCCTTCCCTTCTTATCTAAAACCTATGCCCTCTAGTTTTGGACTCTCCCACCCAAGGGAAAAGACCTTGTCTATTTACCCTATGCATGCCGCTCATGGTTTTATAAACCTCTATAAGATCACCCCTCAGCCTTCAACGCTGCAGGGAAAAAAGCCGCAGCCTATTCAGCCTCTCCCTATAGCTCAAACCCTCCAACCCTGGCAACATCCTTGTAAATCTTTTCTGAACCCTTTCAAGTTTCACAACATCCTTCGTATAGCAGGGAGACCAGAACTGAATGCAGTATTCCAAAAGTGGCCTCACCAATGCCCTGTACAGCTGCAACATGACTCCCCCACTCCTATACTCAATGCACTGACCAATGAAGGCAAGCATAGCAGACGCCTTCTTCACGACCCTGTCTACCTGCAACTCCACTTTCAAGGAGCTATGAACCTGCAGTCCAAGGTCAGCAGTGAATGTAGCAACATCTATACTTTTTTTAGAGATAACAAGCATGGGGCTGGATGAACACAGCAGGTCAAGCAGCATCATAGGAGCAGGAAAACTTGACGTTTCAAGT
>JAHRHZ010000289.1:40138184-40154095 GCA_024137785.1 Ginglymostoma cirratum | reverse complement strand
CAGGAAAACTTGAAACGTCAAGTTTTCCTGCTCCTATGATGCTGCTTGACCTGCTGTGTTCATCCAGCCCCATGCTTGTTATCTCGGATTCTCCAGCATCTGCAGTATCTTTTATCTCTATACTTTTTTTGATTGTTTCAAGCTTGCCGTGAGAAATAAAGAGAGATTGACAGTGGGAGTGGCTTTAAATTGGTGGCCAGGCCTGACTACCTGGTCACAGCATGATCCCTCTCCCATCTACTGTCCCAATCTAGGCTAGGTACCCAGACCCCACTTTGTGCCATTCACTGGCTGCCATCCTGCTGGATAGTTAACCTTCTGATGATTGATTCACAGACCTGGTACAGCAGGGGTGGGAGCGAACGAATCCTTCACTTTCTATCACACGTTTGTTACCCCAGTGGAAAACATAAATCTCAGTCTGTTGATGCAGGTTAGATTTCCTAATCTGATAGTTTGCCTGAAAGGACAGCAGGGTAATTTTACTGATGATTATGAGAGAATGAGACAAGAAAGAGGCAAAACCTCTGACGAAGGTATAAATTCAGGTCTCTGAAATTATAGGAATCTCTTCCAAACAGTTTTTAGAGTCGGGTATCAAAAGCAAGGCTGGCATTTATTGCTCATACCTGGTCTTCCCGAGAAGTTGCTGTTGGACCATTTACTTAGATTATTGTCACCACATGGCATCAGTGACCCCGACAGTGCTTTAGGAAGGGAGGTCCAAAATTTTGACCCAGCGGAAGTGAGGAGTAACAATTTAGTTTGGAGTCAGGATAACGTGTGGCTTGGAGGGAACCTCCAGCTTGTGATCCTGTGCCCCTGTCCTTTTAGATCATCGAGGACATGGGTTTGGAGGGTGCTACCAAAGGAGCTTCGAGTATCCGGTAGATGGCACAGCCTACAGCACTGGGGCAACAGTGCTGGAGGAGGTGAATATTGAAGGTGGTGGTTAAGGTGTCAATCAATGGGCAGCTTTGCCCTGTCTGGTGTCAGTTTTCTTGAGTGTGGTTGGAACGACACTCATTCATGCCAATGGAGAGCTTTCCATTACACTCCTGACATTGACCTTGTAGATGGTGGACAAGCTATTGGGAGTCAGGAAGTGAGTTCCTCACTGTAAGATTCCCAGCCTCTGGATTACCCTTGTATCCAAACCATTTACCTACTTGATCCAAATGGGATTCTGGTCAGTGCTGACCCTAGCAATGTAAGAAATTAGCTGGTGTCTCTAATTCAGCATTTTCTCAATTCCAAATTTTCTTTCTGTGTTTCTGTCTCTCTCTCTCTTTCACGACCAGACTCTAAGTCACACTCTATCTCTGTAGGTTTGAAAGATATCTTTATGTTTACAATCACTGCTAACACACAAAGCACTCAATGTATCACCTCATTTCTCACACTTCTTGGTCAAGATTTTAAGTATTCAGTATATTAGAGACTATGTACTGCCTGCAGAGGAGATAAAATATATTGTTGATTTCATTAAAAACGTGGTTGGGGTTTAATGGGACATTAAATCTTGAACAAGACTAATAGAATTAACACAGGAGCAATTTTCCTGATGACCGGAACTAGGGTTCACAGTTTAGGGATATGGGGTAGGCCATTTAGGACTGAATTGAGAAGAAATATTTTCAGTTAAAGAGTGTAGAATTCATTGTCACAGAAACTAATTGAGGCCAAAATGTTTCAGAGATAGTAGGAACTGCAGATGCTGGAGAATCTGAGATAACAAGGTGTAGAGCTGGATGAACACAGCAGGCCAAGCAGCATCATAGGAGCAGGAAAGCTTGACGTTTCAGGCCTAGACCCTTCTTCAGAAATGGGGGAGGGGAAGGGGGTTCTGAAATAAATAGGGAGAGAGGGGAAGGCGGATAGAAGATGGATAGAGGAGAGGATAGGTGGAGAGGAGGCAGACAAGTTGAAGAGGCAGGGTTGGAGCCAGTAAAGGTGAGTGTAGGTGGGGAGTTAGGGAGGGGATAGGTCAGTCCAGGGAGGACGGACAAGTCAAGGGGGTGGGATGAGGTTAGTAGACAGGAAATGGGGGTGTGGCTTGAGGTGGGAGGAGGCAATAGGTGGGAGGAAGGACAGGTTATGGAGGCGGGGACAAGCTGGGCTGGTTTTGGGATGTGGTAGTGGGGGGGGACATGTTGAAACTTGTGAAGTCCACATTGATACCATTGGGCTGCAGGGCTGCAAAATGTTGAATGTTTTCAAGAAGGAGTTGGATATAGTCCTTAGGGCTAAAGAGATCAAAGTATATGGGGCAAAAGTGGGAACAAGGTATCGTGATGATACGATGGCTTTAAGAGATATATTTTTTTCTGGTTCACTTTTTGAAGAGAGGTTTTAAGACAGAAGTACTGAATGGCTTATTTGAATCCAGTAAAGTAAACAGCTTGTGAGGCGTAAGTTTTTTTAAAAATTGGAACAATAGAAGCAGCCTGAATGGGTGGGGTCAAGCTCCTACAGAACCAGAATTTTTAGGTTTAGTTTTTCAGTAGCAGTTGCTGATGGGGTCTTGAAACTAGATGTGGAAGCTGTTTTTCCTCTCTCTTTTACAGCTAAACACTAAGATTCTCTTCCTGCTGCTAGAATTACCTGTGGGACAATCTATTTTTCTGAATTTGCCTTTGCCAAGGATGTGTTTATGGGATGTCACTGTATTGGAATTGTTGTTTGATAGTTAAATAATCTATTATCTGTTAACTTTTCCAATAGAGTTAAGTTATTTTGATTTCTTCTTTCTGAAGAAGGGTGACTGGACCTGAAATGTTAACTTTGGCTTTCCTTCATAGATGAGCTTTTCCAGCAGCTTCTGTTTTTGTTCCTGATGTTGTATGTTAACTATAGTGGATGAATAAAGTGTGTTTTGCTTTAGAGTTCATAGGGTCCCTACAGTGTGGGAGCAGGTCATTTGGCCCAACAAGTCCACACTGCCTCTCTGAAGAGCATCCTACCCAGGATCATTCCCCATGTCTAACCCACCTAACTTAAACATCCCCAGACACAGTAGGCAATTTAGCATGGCCAGTTCACCTACCCTGCACATCTTTAGACTGTGGGAGGAAACCCATATGGACATAGGGAGAATGCACAAACTCCACACAGACAGTCACCCAGAGGTGGAATTGAACCTGGGTCCCTAGTGCTGTGAGGCAGCAGTGCTAACCACTGAGCCACCATGCCACCCCCTAGCTTAAGCAATCAAATTACATCTGGAATGCAATGCTTGGCACATGCCTTTAAAATAAAGTTAGGGTCTAGGCTATCCTTTTAAAATATCTTGAGGGGGGTTTGGTCTGGTCTGTAACAGTATTGAGTTGGACAATCAACCATGGTCATGTTGCATGGCTGAGCAGGTTCCAAGGGCTGAATGGCCTACTTCTGCTCTAATTTTCTATCTTTCCATGTTTCTATGTTTCACTTTTGTTCTCGAATTCTTCTCATGTATTTCCTTTTTATTTCCCATTCAGCTCTCCTTTGCTCTTCAGTGCTACTGAATGAACCTAACAAATTCGAGGGATTGACTTAATTCACTTAGTCGATTGCGGATCCTGTGTGTGCCCAAATACCAATCATTGGCCTTGTATTCAGATGTGGGAGATAGTGGCTCAGTGGTTAGCACTGCTGCCTCACAGTGCCAGGGACCCAGGTTTAATTCCACCCTTGGACAACTGTCTGTGTGGAGTTTGCACATTCTCCCCTGTGTCTGTGTGGGTTTCCTCCAGGTGCTCTGGTTTCCTCCCACAGTCCAAAGATGTGTAGGCTAGGTGGATTGGCCATGCTAAATTGCCTGTAGTGATCAGGGATGTCTAGCTTAGATGGGTTATAGGGGAATGGGTCTGCATGGGATGCTCTGAGGGTCTGTGTGGACTTGTTGGGCCAAAGGGCCTATTTCCATACTGTAGGGATTCTATGATCCCTGCAGAGCTCAATATTCACTCTGACGTACTATTTGATTGAGATTCTTGGATGATTACTGAGGCCAATTGAAATGGGGTCCACCTCACCTATCAACCTTTCCTGAGAGGGGATCTGTCAACACCATCATGGTTTACTGTCAGCTTGGGTCTCTAGTGACCTGCATGGTACAGGACACTGATATCTACACCTCCCTCAACAATGTACACTCTTTGAACAAATTATTCTCAGTAATTCCTGAATTATCATTCATGGCAGTTTTGACAAGGGAAAATAAGTCATTTTGAAGTTCCCCTGGCTTGTTATTCTTTGACTGACCTCATGATTAAGACCCTTGAGGTACATGGTGCGGAAAGGAGTGAAGCCCTCAGAGAGAGATTTATTTCCATTTGTCATCACGATTCCCACAAACTAATACCTGGGCTCAGGCAAACAGCTGTATGGCTGAAGATTTATCACTTTGCAAATAGGATCCATGTGGAAGAATTAAAAGAAAATCAGAGAGATATGGAGGGTGACAGGGAGAAACAGGGAGAGAGAGAGGGGCAGGAAAAGAGAAACGGGACAGAAACAGAAAGATGGAAACTGGGTAAGAGAACGGTGAGAGAGAGAGAATGGCAGAGGCAGAGAGAGACAGAAAGAGATGCAGAGAGACAAAACAGGGAGACAGAATGGCACAATAACAAATTAGTGAGTTTCAGGGGTTAATTATAGTCTAGTTAATTATACTGCCTGGCTTCTGCCGGTGAATGAGTAGTGTTGACACTATTTAGATTGAAATGAATGACTTGCCATTTTAGAATGATTTTTTTTTGTGTACCATAAGCAACCTTCAGCCATATGTGTCAGACTGATCTATATCCAACTTCACGAACCCTATGCCTCCGGATTCGTCATTGTCTCTGAATTTGGGGACCACTCCCATATCTCCTCCTTTGAATAAATATCAAGCTTAGCCGCTCCCTTCATCGTTGTCTATGAAGTCCCAAATCTACCTGAATCTTCAAGCCTGTGTTCCAGATTTTTATAAACACCTGACTCTCACATTCCTTGGTAAAGGAAAATGGCAACCGACTGCGAACTCCTCAAAACCCAAATCTCCCACGTTTCATTGCAACTTTTCTTGGCCTCAACTTGTAACAAATATGCCTGAAAAATATACAAATTTTTTAGTAATTTGTTTCAGTGTTGTTTGTGGAACGTTGCTGTGTGCAAGTTAGTTGCTGAGTTTCCTACGTTACAGCAACGGCTCTACTTCATTGGCTCTGATGCACTTTATGACATCTTAAGGTGATATAAAAATGCTATAAAATGCTATAAAAGTGCTGCTATAAAAATGCTAGTGGACATTCTCCTCTGAAGAGTCCTCTCTTGTTCTCCTGTCTGACTCTCTCTTCCTTTTTGAGTCCTTATTGCATTGAAGTTGAGATCCATTTGTATACTTTACAGCACAGGAAAGGACCATTTGGCCCAACACGTCCATGCCACTGTTTATGCTGTAACTGAGGCTCCTCCCACCCCACATCACCTCACTGTATCAGCATATTCCTCCAATCCTTTCTCCCTCACGTACATACCTGGCTGACTGTTCAATATATCTTCTTTTTCAACTCCACCACTCCTCTTGGTGGAAAGCTGTACTTTAAAATGTTAAAAGGTTAAAATGTTTCTCTTGAATTCCCTCCTGAAATTAATTGTGGTATCTTATGCTAGAATTTTGCTAGAACACCATGCTTCTTCTTCACAGCTACCCTCTCAAACCATTTCATAATTTTAAAGACCATTATCTGGTCACCTCTCAGGTTTCAGAGCCCTAGTCTGTTCAGCCATTCTTCAGAGGTCCAACCTCTCAGTTCTGGTATCATCTCGAAACCAATACCTTTTTAAAGGGGCCAGCACAGGCATGATGGTCAAATGGTCTTCTGTGCTGCTTCAGTATACGGTGATATCCTACCCTTCCTCCTATAGTCCATGAGCTATCAAACACACCGTCATGATCATTCATTACTGATTTAGCTCACTGGCCTTACAACTCTCTCCACCTTGATGATATCCAACATTGTCCTCCAACTCAAAATCATTGTCCAAATACTAGAATCCCTATAGTGTGGGAGCAAGCCATTCAGCCCATTGTGTCCATATCACACTTCTAAACAGCACCCCACCCCTGTATCCTATTCCCTGTAACCCTACATTTCCCATGGTCAATCCACCTAATCTACATATCCCTGGACTGTGGGAAGAAACCAGAGCACCCAGAGGAAATCCACGCAGTGACGGGGAGAATGTGCAAACGCCACACAGACAGTTGCCCAAGGGTGGAATGAAACCCGGGTCCCTGGCGCTGTGAGGCAGCAGTGCTAACTACTGAGCCACTGTGTCACCCTCATCATTGACCTGGCCATATTCTGCAGTCACAACAATTTATTTTCTATTGAATTCCAGCATTCTGGGCATTTTAATGCTGAATGCAAACACATTCTCAGTAGAGAAGTAGAAGTATTCTTATATTTCGGTTCCACTGTGTGTAAAAATGTTTTGACCAATTAGTGGCAAACAGTGCAGCACAGTTCAGGAGTAAACTGACACAGCCAGTTCGATGAAACTGGGAAAGACCATTATATCTCCTGGTGCTATTTAAGAGATTTCTTTTAATAGATGACTGTTGTCCTTGACAATGTTCTGTTGCCCAATCCTCAGGATGTCAGTATGACACCAGGGAGGGAAATCTGCTCGATGTGGACCACATGTGACTTCAGTCCCACTCTGCATGGTTGGCTGTTGAGTAGACAATCTACTGTAACCCTTTGAGTGGGATATTGATGTGAGTGGGTGGAATACTAAGTTTTACATTCATCCACGTTTACTCTCTTCAAAAATCGGTGATGAGTGATATTCAGCAGGGAGTAATTAGAGCGTAATATTGAGTTGCACATAAAACCAGCCTTCCATGCAAACCCATTAGATTCTGGCCCAGTGATTAGGTTAAAATGAGTTTCTTGTGCCCTAAGGATGGGCAATAAATAGTGGCCTTGCCTATGCCAGTCACATCATAGGAGCAAGTGGGGTAAAAAGATACACTGTTCAAAATGGAAAACTATTAAATGGCAGACATGCAAACTATTATTAGTTGAGCTCAGGAATGAAACGAATAGCAAAGTATATGGGGGAGGGTGAGCGAGGTTGATGGGAACGTATCACAGATCATGATTCATCACAGAAACTCAGTGTTAGACAGCTCTTAGAAACATGCATCTGTGCTTGTCTGTGACTTAGCTGAACTGGCATTCATCCAAGACTCCAGCACAATCTGTTTTTGCTTCACTAAACTGTATCTTAACATTAATGCCCATTGGCCAAGTGCCCCGAAAGGATCAGTTGTTAAAGAGCCTCACTATGCAGAACAGGGAGCTCCCTTTCTCCCAGCGAGCCAGCTATTTTGCTGAGTTAGCTGCTCTCAGTCAGCATGATGCTTGTGGCCCGGTTGCAGTCGGGCTTGGTCAGACAGATCGGTTATCTTTGGTCTTAAATGTATCTGGTCGGTAAATGAGGATGTGATAGATTTTTTCAGTTGGATACCCAGCCCATCATTGCCTCAACCAATATCCAAGCATTTAATGAACTTGCATTTCTCCAAAGCTCTCCACAGTCAGTAAAATGCTGCAGTATTTGAAGAGTTCAATGATGTAATCTAAGAAATGACAGCCAATTTTCACACAGGAATTTTCTGTAAAAAGGAGGAAGATTATCTATTTTGAGCAGTTAAAGGAGAACTCACCATTCCACCTCCAAATAGTGGCTGCAGGATCCATAACATCCATGCAAGAAACCAGAAGGAACCTCAGTTTAAAGTCTGACCTGTTGCATGGGCTGAGGAACCAACAGCCATCAGATAATATCTGGGGACAGAGTTACCACCAATTTCTCCTTATGTGCTGGGACTAGGGGCCTGTTTAGTTTACAGTGGTAGAGGATGAATCAACTAGATAATGAGACAAGACACTGAAAATGTGAACATATAAACCAGGAGCAGATGTATACCATTCCGCTCCTTGTGCCTGCTCCACCACACAATAAGATTGTTGCTAATCTGTTTGTATTTTGAATTGCACATTCCCACCTACAGGTAGTTCTCCTATAACGCAACAGTTGCGTTCTTGTGTGACGTCGCGCTATAGAAAATCACACTATAGAAAATCACCATTGAAAATCACTTTATAGGGAAATCGCTATAGAAAATTGCAATACCTGTACAGCAGAAAGTTTGCATTATCCAAACAGCATCCACTATTCATCAATAGCGTTACAGCCAATTTGCATTAATGAAACATGTGTTAGAGCAGAACTACCTATATCCATGATTACCCATGATGTCATTGCCTGAAAAGATTTTATCCACCTCTGACTTAAAAATACTCAATGACTCCAACCCAAGTGCCTTCTGATATGATGAGTTCCAAAATTGCACAACCCTCTATGAGAAAAAAGAAATCTCCTCATCTCTGCCCTGAAGTGGTAACCTCTAATTTTAAAACAGTGTCCCCTAGTTCAGTACTGACCCACAAGAAGAAATACCCTTTCCATACCCACCTTGTTAAGACCATTCTGGAACTTATTAACTTCAAATCAAGTCACTTCTCACTCTTCAACTCTAGTGGAAATAAGGCCAGTCTGTCCAATCTATATAAAACAAACCAGGACTAGTACAAAGACTGTGAACTTTCTCCGATGCACACACACCCTTCTGTAAATAAGGAGCACCAGATTTTGCACAGTATACAAGATGTGGTCTAATCAATGCCTTATATGCTAAACAATTTCACATTTTCTCGTATTACACTCCATCAGATTTTTATGCACTCACTCAATCTACTTATATCCATCTGCAACTTTCTGTGTCTTCTTCACAACACTTTCCTACCTATTTTTATATTGTGAACAAAAACAGAAGTTGCTGGAAAAGCTCAGCAGGTCTGGCAGCATCTGTGAAGAAAAAAATCAGAGTTAACATTTCAGGTCCAGTGACAGTCCTTTCGGTTTTTATTTTTAAGTTGTCTTCAACTTTAACTACCATACCTTTGCTCCGCTCATCTAAGTTGTTGATGTAAATTGTAAGAGTTGATGCCCCAGCACAGACCCACTGTGGGAATCCATTTATCACGTCCAGATCAAATTAGACAAATAGCCATTTACACATATTCTCTGCGGTCAGTCAGTCAGTCAGTCTTGTGTCCATGTCATCCCAAGCACCACTTGGGGCGCTTTTATTTTCTGCAATAAAGCTTTTGGTGTGGCAAAAAATCAATGTACAGTACATCTCCAGCCTCCCGTTTATCTGCAACACATATTACTCCTTCAAAGAACCCCAATAAATTGGTTAAAAATGAAACCATGCTGACTCTTTCTGATCATTTTGAGATTATATAAGTGTATAGCCCTTTAGTAATTGTTTCTAATTTTAAAATAGCAGTTGCCTGAAGAAGGGCTTAGATGTGGGGAGATTAAGGGAATGGCATTCAGTTGCTCCTTAACAGTGTTAATAGAGACACAATGGGTGGAATGGACATGTTCTGTGTTCTACGATTCAGTGATTGCCGGATTGGGTCTTAGCTGGAGTATTGCATCAAACTCTGAGCAGCATATTTTCTAAAGGATGTCAAGGTCTCAGAGGGTGGACAGAAGAGATTTACTTTAGTGTTACCAGGGATAAAGGAGTTCAGTCATGGGATGAGATTGGAGAATCTGGGATTTGTCTGCTGACAACAGAGAATGGTGGTAGGATTTGATAGATAGTGATATGTGGTTTTGAAGAATTCAAGATAAATTGCTTCTATTGCAGAGTCAAAATGTGAGAGTACATCACCAGCCCTCCCACGGTCTCCAACAGTTCAAGAAGGCACCTCACCACTACCTTCTCATAGGGATAGTTAATAAATGAAGGCACAGCCAATGATACTGATGTCTCGTGTGTCATGACTTCTCAGGGAACAGTGCATAGATAACCAGTCTCCACTGCTCCACAAACCATCACAAAATGTACAAATTAATTAAAATCTCAATGAGATTACAAAACTGAGTTTGTTTGACTAACAGCTACCCAGGTCAAAAGCAAACCACACCAGGGTACGCCAACAGCGACAAAAATAATTCAATTTGTTGCAACATTCTTGACGTAACAATAACAATAAAAAAAGGATTTCTAATATATGCAACTTATACTCTACCCCATTGAAACCCTAAACACACACATCCGATCACAATTAAAACAGACATATATATAGTACAGGTGGAAACACATATAGACAGGGTAAACAAAATTTTGACGATAATAAATCCAGACCATGAAGTAGAAAGTTATTTTTCTTCAACAATCCTTTTTTGATTTTTGTAATGATGAGATGTTGTTATCTGTGAAATGATAGTATTCCCTCGATTTGATGTTTGATCAGTTGGACTTAGGTCTTTTCTTAGGTGAATTATTTATGTTAAGGTTTCTGGGGTTTTCTAGGGGAGAGAGAGAGAGATGCTGTTTGCAGGCATCAGCAGTTTTTGCTCTCTATTGGTCTTGTCATTTTATAGCTTTGTAATGCTCTGCAGTTCAACCAACCAGAAAGCTGTTGGCAGGCAGAATTTCCTAACCCGAAAGAATCTTAGTCTCAACTTCTTCCTCAAAAGCAATGTTATATTACACAGTGTAACTATATGCAACACTTCCTTTCAAATGGTAAAACTTTCCAGTTTTTTAATTTCAGCTGACCAATTTCCACTTCATAGTTAACCATCGCCTCAAATGAAAAAAATCTGTTGTGTCTTAAATATGAAAGAGTTTTTCTAAAAAAAGTTGATAACCACTGGAGGCAAATATCCTTTATACTTTAATGGGATGTGGCCATTCCTGGCAAGGCTAGCATTTATTGTTCATCCCTAATTGCCCTTGAACTGAGTGGCTGGCTCGGCCATTTCAGAGAGTAGCTAATAATCAGTCATATTACCATGCATCTGCAGTCACACGTGGGCCAGGCCAAGTAAGGTTGGCAGATTTCCTTCTTCAAAGGGCGAACAAAATGGATTTTTCAACAATGGCTTCGCGGACACCAGCCTGTTAAATTAAGGTCAAATTCTACCACCTGCTGTTGTGGGATTTGACCCCATAACTCTAGAGAATTAGCTTGGGTCTCTGGCTTAATAGTCTAGTGACATTACCGCAATGCCACCACGTCCTAATTGTGCCTAATATAATTGTCAGAAATAATTTGGGAATACTTGAGTTGTTGTGATCTGGAATGTGCTGCCTGAAAGGGAGATGGAAACAGATTCTAAAGACCAATTGTAGTTTGGTTTAGATTGTGGATTGAAAATGAGAAAAGATCAATGGAGTCGTTTGAGAAGTTGTCTACAATTTTAAAAACACATTTTGAATTGTTTATATGATGTTGCCTTAATGGAGCAATGAGAAAAAATTCCAGAAAAATTGGCACCGTGTGTGTTCAGGACAATTCTGCTCAGAGACAGTCTTTTGATTGTCTTTTCAATTGGTCCCAGTTGGTGTGGGCTCAGGAGTGCTCATCAAAGTAACAAACTTTTGATTGCTCCCTGAGCAGGTGGAACATACAGCAGAAACAGCTACTCTGTAAAGAGAAAGCATCTCTCTCTCTCTCTCCCCCTCTCCCTTCTGCGTTTGGAGAAGTAAAAGGAAATCCCTAACTATTCTCCTTCACCTTTTCCTGTAAACTGCTCCCTCTGTAAATCTCTTTTAACAAGGAAAAATGAAAGACTCCTTCAGAAGCAGTGAAAAACTGAATTCTCAACCTGAAAGACTGAGAATCAATATGTGCACAACAGTGTGTCATCAGCAAAGAGTCAGAAGGAATTAAAAGGATTCAAACGGAACTGAAAGAAAACAACTCATCAACAGCTGTGATCTGGAGTGGTGCCATAATTGTGCATCCCTGACTTTTTTGCCCATAGCCTGTCTTAAAAGTCATGTCTTGATTCTCTTTGTCTGCCAACCTCTATGTGTATGGAAATTTTAAAAAGGGGTGTGGTTTAAGTTATAGAGTTATAAGCTAGCGACTCATGTTTCCGCAACATCTCATTTTCCGCTTGGGGACCCTGCAGCCCTCTGGACTCAATATTGAGTTCGGTAATTTTAGGGCCTAAACTCTCGCATGTCCTAGCCGACTACCCCACACACCAGGCCTTGTTACCACATAGCCTGCCGTCACCTACCCCCTGTTGTTAGTTACTAACAGTCCCCATTAACAACTATTCACCCTCCCAGCCAGATTGTTAGCAACTCCTTTGTCTGTCCAACTGTCTTTCTCTCTCTTTGGGCTCTTTTCCTATCGTTTACTCCCTACCCCACCCACCTCCCTATTTTCTGCATATAAACTGACGTTTTCCCAGCCACCATCAGTTCTGAGGAAGGGTCACCGGACCCGAAACGTTAACTCTGTTTTCTCCTCCACAGATGCTGCCAGACCGGCTGAGCTTTTCCAGCAACTTCTGTTTGTGATTCATGTTTCTTTCTTGTCGATTGATTAAACAAATTATTTGCGATAACTATTTCCTTGGTAATGGGTAGAAAACCTGGCATGTGCATTCTTTTAATTTGAATTAGAGCAATGGATAGAATTGGACGATTTGGAGATTTAATCAAGCTTTCACATTTTGGTCAATTCTGGGGATGGTGGGGTTTAATTTACAACGCACCGCCCCAGGGAGTCGGGACAAAGTTTTAGTAGTCATTTTCTGAAGGAAGTTGGATGAATACTTGAAAAAGAAACATAGAGGATGAAAAGAAAAAGAAGCAGGGAGAATTGAACTCATTGAATACAGTTTTCATAGACCCATTACATACAGTAATAAATCACCAAAGTGCTCTATAATTCTGTGAGTCATTGGAAAAACTTTAAATTACTAAGTTAGGAGTGCGGAAGAAATTATGATTAGGTGGTAAAATGACCTGGTTCTGTTTTGTAATATTGATGTAGTTCCCAGAAATGTAACTGCAGCGAGTTTTCTCCTGACATTCCCAGAATTGATTCCCTCCCTCTCCCTCCTTTTTTTGTCCTGCTTAAAAATAACTGCAGAGGAAAAAGAGTTGAGGGGAGTGTCCCTGTTCTTCTTTATGCTGTTAGCTGCTGGGTAGAAGTGGAATATTTCCCTTTGAAGGTTCTGTGCAAGGACGCAGAGAGGACATCTGTCCTTGTGTCCTTGCTGTAGGATGTCCTGTAGGCTATTGTCCAGAGAATTACTCATTATTTCATTCATCTGGTTTAACACAACCCACACATTCATCAGTCATCTATTCAGGAGGTTGGGTGCACACGATTGTTGGTTATAACTCATTAATTTCACACTGTGCCACTCACTAGTATCTTTGTACAATTCGAGTCTCCATAAGTCACCCTCAGAATGTCTTTTCTTGAGGTTATTTGGGGGGAAAGGAATGGGAGGGGAGGTGGAGTATCGAGACGTATCAGGGTCAATGCTCCCAGCATTCAGCGAGCTTCTAGTTTCAGTAAAGTCCATAAATTCAGCAGCACGGAGTTAAGCATGATAGCAACTAGTCTTAGTATCAAACCTTCATTGTCTGTCTCAGTGAGAGACCAGCCCTGACTCCCAGCTCAGTCAGTGAGAGACCAACCCTGACTCCCAGCTCGGTCAGTGAGAGACCAGCCCTGAATCCCAGCTCAGTCAGTGAGAGACCAGCCCTGACTCCCAGCTCAGTCAGTGAGAAACCAGCCCCAAATCCCAGCTCAGTCAGTGAGAGACCGGCCCTGACTCCCAGCTCGGTCAGTGAGAGACCAGCCCTGACTCCCAGCTCGGTTAGTGAGAGACCAGCCCTGAATCCCAGCTCAGTCAGTGAGAGACCAGCCCTGACTCCCAGCTCAGTCAGTGAGAAACCAGCCCCGAATCCCAGCTCAGTCAGTGAGAGACCGGCCCTGAATCCCAATTCAGTCAGCGAGAGACCAGCCCTGACTCCCAGCTCGGTTAGTGAGAGACCGACCCTGACTCCCAGCTCAGTCAGTGAGAGACCGACCCTGACTCCCAGCTCAGTCCGTGAGAGACCAGCCCCGAATCCCAGCTCAGTAAGTAAGGCATTTGAATTCTCACAGCTGTGTAATCTCTGTGTAAGTTTTCATGATTATTCAACAAATCAATAAAGGTAAGTTTGTAATCATTTGATGGGACTGGTTCGGTCCTGGTAACATAGCAACAGGAGGGAGCCATTCACCCCCCAAGTCCCTTGAACCATTGAATTGGAACTCGGCACATCTATATTTTATATCCATTTACCTTCCTTCGCTCTGGAACCCTTTACACACCTTCCCAAAACAAAATCAGTCCATCTCAGTTTTGAAATTAGCAGTTGAACCCCCCAGGTTTTTTTGAGAGAGGATGTTTTAGAATAGAAGAGAAAGTGATTATTCTCCCAAACCTACATTTCATCACCTATGAAAGTCCCAAAGTCATGAAAGCCACTTTTGTTCATATGTCACTTTCTTGCAACTTTCGCTTAAATAGTGCAGCCACAGTATTGACCTGTTCCCTGGACTGGGTTTGAATCCATGGCCTCTTGACCAACTATAACCCACTGCTTCAGGGTGAGACATGTATCAGAGGATGCTTTTTCTGATTAGGATTCATGGCTCTTTCCCCGAAGTGGGTAAAGCAGATACAGTATTACGAGGCACAGTTCCCTATCCCAATATACTGCAGCCAAAGTGGAGCCAGAATCAGAAACATACAGAGTGTCTTTTAATGGAGTAGAAGATCCCAAGGGGCATCAAAGAGGCAATAAAAAGGATAAATAGACACCAAGTCAGACAGAATCCAGCAAGTGACTAAGAGACTGGTTAAAAGATGTGCTTTAAGGGAGGAGAGTGAGGTGAAGATGTTTATGGAGGGAGGTCTGGAGCTTAGGGCCCCAGGTAACAACAAAGAAATGACCACCAATGGAACGACTGGGGATACGCAAGAGGCTAAAACACAGGGGGCGTGAATACTTCAGAGGGTTGTGAGGCTACAGAGATAGTGGGGGAGATTGAGGCCAAAGGGAATTTGAATACAAGAATCGGAATTTTATAAATTAAGGTTTTGCTTGATTGGAGTCAGTTAGTCGGTGAGTGGTAGAGGTGGGGGAAGCACTGAGCAAATGGGACTTCATGTGTGTTGGATATGGGTGATGGTTTTCTTAAAATTCTTTCATGGGATGTGGGTGTCTATACCACGCTAGCATTATTGCCCATCCTTAATTGTCAGCAGGCATTAAGAGTTAACCACATTGCTGTGGGACTGGAGTCACGTGTAGGCAGACTGGGTAGGGATAGCAGGTTCCTTCTCTAAAGTCCATTAGTGAGGCAGATAGAATTTTTACTATTGGCAAACAGCAGCTGTTACTCACTGGAATAGCTTTCTTTTTAAAATTAAGTTTTAGATTTCGCTATCTGCCATGGTGGGACAACAAACAATGCCCCTGGATCATTAACCTGCCGTTCTCGGTTGCTATGTCCAGTGACATTGTCACGATAGCGCAGCCTCCTGTATGGCGAGAGGCTAGTGTCTAACACACAAGAAGTGCAGTTTTGCATGAGCTCAGGCTGACACAGGCAGGTGTCCAACATTGGAGATTGGAATAGTTGAGTCTGGAGGTAACACAGGCCTGGATGGGAGTTCCAGCCATGACAGCGCACTGATGTCAACCCTTAGCCCAGACTGACTGGGCTACTGACTGGAAGTGTGTCGCCATTACCCAGTGTCAGACTGGGATACTGACCAGAAGTGTTTCCCCATTCCCCAGTGTCAGACTGGGATACTAACCGCAAGTGTGTGCTCATTCCCTTGTGTCAGACTGGGATACTGACTGGAAGTGCATCCCTCAGACTGGGATACTGACCGAAAGTGTGTCCCTCAGACTGGGATACTGAGTGGAAGTGTGTCCCCATTCCCCAGTGTCAGACTGGGATACTGACCGGAAG
>JAHRHZ010000289.1:40110422-40133241 GCA_024137785.1 Ginglymostoma cirratum | reverse complement strand
CAGTGCTGAGGGAGTGTTACGCTGTTGGAGAGGCAGTGCTGAGGGAGCGTTGCACAGTTGGACTTCCGGTGCTGAGGGAGTGGTAAATTGTTGGAAAGATAGTACTGAGGGAGTGTTTCCCCACTGAAGGGGCTAAAACTGGTGGAATCATGCATTGTTGGGGTGTTGTCGTTTGGATGAACCATTAAACTGTGTCTCACTGTGGCTTCCAAGTGTATGTAATAAAGATATCAATTTGCGACTTTGAATAAGAGTAAGAGTTTGCCCTCAATCACTAAAAACAAATGATTCAGTCATTATTCACTGCTGTTTGTGAGATCTGCTTTGATATCGACCATTATTCATTCTGTTTCTACAAAGTGACTACACGTCAAAGTTGTTTAATGGGAAGTCGTGATTTGGTAAAAGGCTCAACTGAAATGCACGCTCCTCCTTTTAATATTCCTGATTGGTCAGCCACAACAAATTAAAGGCCCTTTTGAAGATTGAAGTCCAGGTGGCAGACAACCTTTTCAATATTTTCTTCATCCTGGTTAAATTTAAATCTCTGATGTTCCTTTCCTTGCAACAGATGAGGCATCAGAGAATGTCACAGGATGGAAAGCCTTCCTGTCAGCTCTGCTCTGAGGAACTATCAATAACTCAACAAGAACTGGCCTGCAACGCCCAATCTTTCACTACTGTAGAAGTCTAAACAACTATGTGTTTCTGCACGGTCACTTATCTTGTTGTGTTCACAGATCGACATTGACTTTGGCAATTTTGCATTCCCACAAAATCTCATCCTTGTCTTCCAATCCCTCTGAAGCCTTGCACTTCCATCCCTGGAATCACCTCCAGCCCCTCAAACCAAAAACTTCAGATTTCCCGTTCTGGCCTCTCGAGCATACTGATTTTCAAAGCTTCAGTTGCTTAACACTAAGCTCTGGAATTCCCCCTCCGCCTCTGTCACTTTCTTTAAGACCCGCTCCTTCAGCCAAGCTTTTGATACATCTTGACTTCTTATGTGGCACAGTCTCAAATTTCGTCTCATAAATCCTGTGTCTCTTGGAGTTTTACATTTGAGATGATGCTGAATAGGGAACCAGTGAACTAGAACCAGGGGGCATAGCCTCAAAATAAAGGGCGAAAGCAGATTTATGACTAAATTGAGGAGGAACTTCTTCACCCAAAGGGTTGTGAATCTGTGGAATGTCCTGCACAGTGAAGCAGTTGAGGCTATGTCATTGAATGTTTTTAAGTTAAAGACAGATAGATTTTTTTGAACAGTAAAGGAATTAAGGGTTATGATGAGGGGGCAGGCAAGTGGAGCTGACTCCATGAAAAGATCAGCCATTATCTTATTGGATGGTACAGCAAGCTCAAGGGGCCAGATGGCCTACTCCTGCTCCTATTTCTTATGTTCTCACGAACGCACGAGGGAGAACAGGAAAGATGAGTGAATGGGACTTGGTATGGGTTGAGAGATGGACAGCAGAGTTTTGAAATAATACCAATTTTACAAAGGAAAGAGGACTGAAGATCCACCAGAAGAGGTGTAGCAGTGATTTGCTGTTACAGTTGGTAGGGTTTTAAATTAATTTGTATATGGAAAAAGTATATAGGAAATCCAATCGACTAAGGCAGAGGAGTGGAGGATGTCTATTAACACGTGAACGTGATATCATTGCTTGCACAGAGACATGAGAAGGAACAGGTCTGGTAGCTCAGTATTTTGGGGTATAGAGTCTTCACACGAGATGTAAGGAAGGTGGGGTGTAAAAGTGGTAGTGTCATGATATTAGTCAAGGAGTTAATTACCGCAATAGATGATATCTTAGGAAGTTTCTTAAATCAGGTCATATGAGAAACATTAAAAACAAAATTAGGGGACAATCACATTGTTGGGAGTAATGCAGAGCCTCAGACAGGGTCAGAAAGAAATAGAAGGGCAGATATGTTGGCAAATCTCAGAGCAGTGTAAAAGTAATAGGGTTACAATAAGGGACTGCAATTACCCCAATATTAACAGGGAAAGACAAAGTGTTAGAGGCTTAGAGAGACCAGAATTCTTAAAATCTATCCAGGAGCCATCTTCAAGGCAGCACCTAGAAAATCCTACAAGACAGGGCATGGTGCTGGACCCAACTTCAGGGAACAAAGTTGGGCCAGTGGTAGAAGTGTCACCTGGGGGGATTTTTAGTAATGATAACTCAGTGAGATTTAAAGTAAAGTCATGAAAGAGGACGAAGATGAATGGGGAGTAAAAAGTTCTAAATTGGCGCTAGGTCAATTTTAACATGGTGAGACGGGGGTCTGGCCAATGTGGACTGGGAGAAGGTAATTACAGGCAAATCCTCATCACAACAGCTGAAGATATTCAAAAGGTTAATAGTGAGAACGAAGAGCCAGTAGAAAGGTGGTGGGTGGGGCACAAGGCCAATAACAACTCTGGGAGGTGACCGGATATACAGGATTGGATAAGAAAAAAAAAAAGAAAGTAAATGTTAAACACTGAGTGTTCAAAACAGCAGGGCCCGAGAGGAGTATAGAAAGTGTAGTGGGAGCATATCAAAATAATTTAGGATAGTGAAGAGGGTACAGATAAAACAAAGGAAAAACCTGAAGGTGTTTTTGAGTGTATTAGGGACAACAGGATAACCAGGGAAACGGTAGCATCCATTAGGGACCAAAGCAGCAATCTTTGTGAGGAGCAAGAAGATGTAGGTGAGGTTATAAATGAACACTTTGCATGTGTAATCACTGTAAAGAAGGGTGATGTAGGTCTAGAAATCAGGCACAGTAACTGCGATATACTTGAACAACTTAACTTTGAGAGGGTGGCACTATTAGTGATGACAGCAGACTTGAAAGAAGATAAATACCCAGACCCAGATGAGATCTATTCCAGGGTGACGTAGGAGATAGATGGGGGAGATTGCAGGGGTCGGACAATAATTTTCAAATCCTCTCTGGCAAAAGGAGGTTTGATAAAGGACTGGAGGATTCCTAATGTGGCACTATTTCTCAAGAAGGGTGGCAGAGATAAACCAGGAAACTGCAGGCCAGTGAATCTAAGTTCAACAATAGAGAAGCTAATTAGAAAACATTCCAAGGGACAGGATTAACCTGCATTTGAGTGGCAAGGATTAATCGAGGATAGTCTGTGCAGATTAGTTAGGGGGTGATCACATCTGATTGAGATTTTCCAAGTTGGTGAATGTGTGTGTGGGTGAGGGTAATAGAGTTGGTATAGTCTACATAGAGGGGGTACAGAGAAGATTCACCAGGATGTTGCCTGGCCTGGAGTAATTCAGCAATGAAGAGGAACTAGACAGGCTGAAGTTAGAACAGGGAAGGCTGAGGGGAGACCTGATTGAAATGTATCAAGTTTATGGGGGGCATAAAAAGGGGGAAATGTTTCCCCGAGGGGTCAAAACCAAATTTTAAGGTAAGGGGCAGAAAGTTTAGGAGTACGAGGAAAGTTATTTTCATTCAAAGGGTGATGAGTACCTGAAACTTTGTCCAAAAGAGAGGTAGAGGCAAGAACCATCACAACATTTAAAGGCTATTTAGAAAAAAAAACTTGAAAACACTGCAGCATAAAGGATACGGGCCAATTACTGGAAAATGGGACTAGATAGGGGCTTGATGACCAGCGCAGACATGATGGGCCAAACGACCTCCTTCCTTGCTGTGAAAATCTGACTTTGAGGAAGATTGGATGAGTTAGGTCTGGAGGTAATAAAGGCAGGGAGGAAGGTTTCAAAGGCAGATGAGAGGGGGTGGAGTGGAGTTGGGCAAGGTTACATTCCAGAAATGACAGTGGTCAGAATCTTAAGGTGAGAGGAGAAAGACATGAGGGGGGCAATATTTTTACAGAGAGAGTGGTTTGAGTGTGGAACATACTTCCAGAGGAAGTGGTGGAGGTGGGCACAGTTACAATGTTTAAAAGACATTTCGGTAAGTACATGAATAAGAAATGTTTGGAGGGATATTGGCAAAGCGCAGGCAGGGGACACTAATTTAGTTTGGCATTATGATCACCATGGATCGGTTGGATGGAAAGGTCTGTTCCCATGCTATATGACTCTATGGGGGTCATGTAGGATGGAGGTTGTAACAGAGTAACAATGTTTGGGCAGCAGAGTAGGAGATTGGAGATGATCATTCACAGTCTCAACAGCTCATCTGTTCCAGAATTTTAATTACCATGTCCTCCTGCTTTACATTATCTGCCTTTTCATCATTTAATTCCTCACCTGCCTTCCATTTAAATCATTTCTTTACTTTTTGCTCTCTGTCCCCTCCCTGTCGTTAGCCTGATTTAAAACCAGTCCAATCCCTAAACTCTCAGTTCATCGACCGTCAGTTATTTCTCTTCCTATAGATGCTGTCTCACCTGTTAAGCATTTTTTAAATATTTTGGGCATTTTAGAGAGAAAAAAACCATCAGAAATGTGGGAATTCTTAAGAAGGACAGAATCTGCTGCCTACCTCTAACTAATGTTGAACTGATTGATCGACTTCCTTGGCCATTTCAGGGGGCTGCTAAGAGTGAACCACGTTGCTGTGGGCCTGGAGTCACACGTAGGCCAGACCAGGTAAGGACTGTAGATTTCCTTCCCTAAAGGGCAGTGAACGGCACGGATTTTTACAATTGATCGCAGCGATAGAGTCGTACACTACACAAGATATCCCGAGGCCTACTGAGTCTACACCTTCAAAGGAAGAACAGTGGTCACAGTCCCCATTGCAGCTTTCCCACACTAATTTTATTTAAATTTCACAACCCGCAGCAGTGGGATTTGAACCTGGTGTCCTCAGACTATTAGCTTAGGCCTAGTGATGTCACCATCTATCTTAACACATCCTGAACTGAAAACAATGACATATATCCACATCATTGAAAAAGACCACTTAACTCATGCTATTTTTACGCTGCACATCAGCCTCCTGCCACTCGACTTCATCTCCGCCTATCAGCGCATCCTTCAGATTGTCTCAGTCAGATATCTGACTTCCCTTTGAATATATACACATTATTCACCTAAAATAGACCTAGTGCTTCTCAGTTTCAATTTCTCACTACTCTCTGCACAGAGATGTTTATCCTGAATATTTGCTAAATATTTTGGTGATTATGTCAATGTTCTTAGTTCAGCTATATCTACCCTATCAAGTTTTTTCATAATTTTAAAAGACCTATATCAGACCATGCTCGAGTCTTCAAGCTTTCCTGGACAGTAATGAACTTTCAGTTCTGATCTCAAATCTACTATGCGCTGTCTCCAGGGTCTTTATCTCATGTTTCGAATAAATGAACAGAAGTACTCATAGCATGGTCCAAGCTTAACTTTTGAAATACTTGTAACTCCAGGTTCCTTTTGGGATTACAGCCATACGCCAAAGTGACCCAGCTATGTGACAACAGTGCCACCTTGTGAGTCAGCTTCCACGCTCACAACTCAATCCTTTCAAAGGCACAGTCAGAAACGCTTGGTAAACAAACAGTGCTACTTAGCACAGAGCACTAATTCTGCACAGTCTCACAGCTAAATGTTTGGATGAATCAGGTCTATTTCAGCTGGAATCAACGGTGGGATTCTCGGTGATGCCTTTTGCACAGAGACTGCAAGGGTTTCAATTCTGAAGGGGGTGCAGGAGCAGAGTGAGCTGGGTGTATATGTGCACAAGGTGGTAGGCAGGTAGCCAGAGCCGTTGATAAAGCATACAGTATTCTCAGCTTTATTAACAGGGACACTGAGTACAAAATAACAGGAAGGTTATGCTAAATTTGTATAGCACTTGGTGAAACGTCAACTAAAATATCATGTACAGCTCTGCAAGCCACACTAGATGGATATAAATGCATTGCAGAGTGTGCAGAAGAGATTTCCAAGAATGGTTCCAGGGATGAGACACTTCAGCTACTCAGATCAGAGACTTCTCTTTGGGGAGAGAGCCAAACAGGGATCTGATAGAACTTTGACAGGGGTCTGGATAAAGTGGGTAGGAAGAAACCCTACCTATTCTTTAAATCTGCACCCTCTATTCTTGTTCGTTTTAAGACAGAGATGTAGAGCACAGAAACAGACCCTTTGGTCCAATGTGTCCATGCCGAAGAGATACCCTGAATTAATCTAGTTCCATTTGCCAGCATTTGGCCCAATTCAATGATTTGCAAAATAAGCAAATGTGATGTAAGAAAAAGATTATCACCCCGCGAGTGATTTGGGTCTATGATGCAACGTCTGGAAATGACAATGGACAATGACTGGAGTCAGATTCAATGAAGGATTGAAAAGGGCATTAGGCAACTTTTTAAAATGAAAGCAATGTACAAGGGGAAGGGGGAAAAGGCAGGAGACTGGCTGAGAGTCTTTCTGCTCATTTGGAGAAGCAGTGCAGATATAATAGGCTGAATGGCCTCATTCCCCTCTTGACAGTGTAAGCCTGGGAGATGTAACAGCTGCCCTTTGACCTCCTACCCCTCACACAATAAGGCCCCAAATACTTTTTCCAGGTGAAGCAGCCATGTTCTTGTATGTCTTTCCATGTAGTTTACGGTCTTCACTGGAATGTCGTTTCCTGTACATTGGGGATACCAAAAACAGAAGAACACCTCAGCTTTTGATTAAACACTCTCTTGCCTATTGGACACAGCCATTGAGTTTGATCAACCTCAGAGCATAATTCAACATCATTTCTTTTCTGTGTTAGGAGGGTGTCTGATAGTTCAGCATTTACCACCTCTGCTCGACCAAATCTTTCACAGTCAAGGACAGCACTGGAGGTAGTCATTCTACCCATCAAGTCCATGCTGGCTCTGAACTTAAGTGAAAAATTGTTTAAAACTAAAAATCAGTCCCAATGCATCTCAGTCTTCATGATGCAGCTTTTAATTTTTAAATGATGAATACAGGCAAAAACAGAAATCATAAAATGAGCAGACTATTCAAAATACAGTTCACAACGAAGCATTAACAATGTTCTTCATCCTGTTCCCCAGCCTCTCACCACATTTGACACATCAGGTGCCTTTCTGAGGCAATATCCTAGCCACAAAATCTGGAAATGATAGATGTTCTGCTCAGTGTACCTCTCAGACACAGTGACAATGGAGGAGTGGCTCAGTGATTTAAGCAATTCTCCAAAACTGCACATTGCTAACTGAATAATAAGTTGATTCTTTGCTTCAATAAAACTTTGGAGGAGCTCTGATTATTCTATTTGAAGTAAAATATAAATCGATTGCAGAAGATTATCATAATCCATTCATTTATATGTGAAAAAATTTAAAGAAATTACTGTTTGCGGTGTAACTGGTCTGTATTTGGGAGGATGGGAGGAGATAAGTACCACAAGCTAAAATATAAAGACAGGCACGTACGTACAAAGGGAGCATGAGACAGAGACAGAGACAGAGACAGAGATGTGGAGTAAGGAAGGACTGCAAAAACCAAGAAAGAGAAACTGAAAGAGAGCTACAAGATCGGGGACTGACAAATCTTCCTCTTACTGCCAACAGGTTAAAAAGTTACAGAAAGTTAAATCCAGAAAATGGCAAACCCACTTTCCAAACTACAGAATTTAACAGGTTAAATCGATTAATGTCAAAGCAGATTTTGGTAGCTGCAATTCTGCAAGTCACCACCAGATGGCAGGAACCTCATTATATGGCCAGAAGGTGAATTTGGGGGAATCTCTCCCTTGGAACATTAACTAGCAACAGGGGTCAACTATGCAATTGGTGAAAGGGTCAACTATGCCACCCTGCCCCCACTTCGAGTTAATGCAGGATCCAGGGAGAGACAGAGGAAGCAAAGACGGAGGGCAAGGGGAAGGAGGGAGAGAAAGAGAGGAGAGAGGAATTAAGAGAATGGCAGAATGTTGAACTCTGTCGCACCCTCTCTATCATCTCAGTAACTGAAGTGGGCTGGGGAGGTTAGGTTGTGGATCCCAAAGCCAGCACACGCAAGATCACAGCTTCACTGTGCATGTCGCAGAAAGCAACCCCTGCATTCTAACCATCCCAGCCCAGGCCAGCACCACCACCCCCCTACTTCTCCCACTAACCTAGCCCCTTTCTACAGGTTACCATTGCAGAGTTGGAGGGGTGCAGAGTTCAGTCCATTGTCACTGAAGCAGGTGCTGAAGAAGGCAAAGACCCTCTCAGAGAAGGTATGGCGGAAGGTCAGGAGGTGAGACATGTCCTCAGCATCGTAGAATGAGAGGCGACCATCATCAAAATCCAGGAACACCCCGATCCTCTTCAGCTTCTTCTGAATGGGCAGCTGTTTCCATGGCAACGTGCCAGCCCAGTACTGCTCACCATCCCTCAGGCGAAGGGTCCAGTAGCCATTGGAAGGTGCAACCTTGACCACAATCTTACGGTCCACCGTCTCCTTGGCAATACCCAGGTCCCACTTGGTCTTTCCAGCCACTCCCACCTCCCAGTAGTGCCTCCCACTGGAGAAGCTCTGGGAGCTCAGGATATTGACGCACTTATCGAATCGTTCGGGATTATTGGGCACAGGCTGCTGCTCATTGACCTCGGACACACTAGTCAGATCCTCGGACACAAGCAGGTTAGGGTGAGCGGTGTTTGGGTCAAAGGTCAATCGGGTTGGAGCTGACAAAGAAAATAATGTCCTGCTTTCAGATCGCCCAACAAATACTCATTCACTTATTCAATAAAACATTAAGGAAACACAGAATCCAACTTAATCTGCCCTCTTTTTAGCACCTTTAATCTTAATAAACATACCAAGATTCTTTACAGCTGTGGTTATAATATTTGACACTGAGCTAAAAGGTTAGCAAGCTACTAAACGAAAACAGAATTGTTAAAATTGATCTGTTATTAGAAACTCACATCTAACATTGTAGTTAACTAACATTTAACATTATTAGAGCCTCTTCAGAGTAATAAAGAGGGCACAATATAAAAAAGATGCCAAGGTCAAGGGAATTCTTGGAGTTTATTTCAAGTCGTAAAGAGCTTTCTCATGTCGAAAAGTCAGGACCTCGAAGGGAAACTGCTCGTCTCAGGAAAGGAACTACACCATTCTCATGTGCTGTTAGTTTCACTCGCGACTTTACACAGACTCTTGGTCTGACAATGCCTCGTTTTTAAGTAAGTCTCATCCTCATTCTCATTCTCAGACTGACTGGCGAGAACCCCAGAGCTCTCCCAGAAAGCTGAAGGGATGACCAGTGATGGACTGATTAACAGACATACAAGAGGTTAGGATTAGATGGGTTCAGAGATCTTTCAAGGGTTGCAGGGCTGGAGGAAATCACCGAAGTAAATGATAGGCAATGCCGCATAAGCATTTGAATACAAAGATGAGAATTTGAAAATGGAGGTGTTGCCGGAATGGAAATCAATGCAAGTTAGGGAGCACAGGTGAGGTGGGGTTTTTTTTGTTTAAAACCATTATGCATTCACAGGATGAAGGTATCACTGGTTAGGCAGCATTTATTGCCCATTCCTAATTGCTCAGAGGGCAGTTAAGAGTCAACCACATTGCTGTGGGTCTGGAGTCACATGTAGGCCAAACCAGGTAAGGATGGCCGTTTCCTTCCCTAAGGGACATTAGTGAACCAGATGGCTTTTTCCCGACAAATCGACTCACAATGCACTCTTAATTCCAGATATTTATTGAATTCAAATTCCACCATCCGTCACAGCGAGATTCAAAGCTGGGTCCCCAGAATGTTATCTAAGTCTCTGGACTAACAGTCCAGTGATAATACCACTAGGCCATCGCCTCCTTGTTGAGCAGATGTTGGTCAGAGTTAGGATACAGGTCGTAGAGTTTGATGAACTGAAGTTTAAAAGAGCACACAAGGTCTTAAAATCAGAATTTTTGAAGCACAAGCGGCCCATTGCACCCACTTGTTGACTTCTGGAGGAGCAACTCCTCCACAATTATATTCATAATTTGTTTATTGTTTTCTCCATCTTCTCCCTACTGAAGTGAGTCACTTCACAAATCGCTGGGTTAATTTTCATTCCACCGGCCTGCCTCAGTTCTCCTGAAACTTACCACCATCCTCCACTCAGTTCACAGCATTGCCAGAAGACTCTGACTTGGAAATGAAATTGACCCTTTGGTCCAACTAGTCCACACTGACCATAATCCCAAACTAAACTTGTCTCACCTGCCTGTACTTGGTCCATATCTCTCCAAACAATTATTCATGTACTGATCCAAATGTCTTTTAAACGTTGTAACTGTACCCACATCCACCACTTCCTCTGGAAGTTCATTCCACACATGAATCACACTCCCTTAAAAAAAAAGTTACCCATCATTGTCTTTGTAAACTCTCTCTCCTCTCACCTTAAAAGTATATCTTGTAGTCTTGAAATCTCCCACCCTAGGGAAAAGACATCTGCCATTCACCTTATCGAGACCTCTCACAATTTTATAATCCTCCATAAAAGTGACCCCCCTCAACCTCCTACGCTCCAGTGGTAAAAAAAAGCCCCAACTTATCCAGGCTCTCCGCATAACTCAAACCTTCCTTTCTTGGCAACATCCTGGTAAATCTCTTCCGAACCCTCTCCAGCTTAATAACATCCTTCCTATAAAAGGGGAACCAGAACTGGACACAGTGTTCCAGAAGAGGCCTCACCAACGTTCTGTACAACCTCAACATAACATCCCAACTCCTTAACTCAAAAGGAGTGAACAATGAAGGGAAATATGCTATATCCGTTCTTGACCAAAGACAGATAAGAACGAACCCAGCACTTTGTGAAGTCATTCATTTTGGTGGAAAATAAAGGAGAAAACAGTAAACAAATTATGAATACAATTGTGAATAAAAATGTTGCCTTATGTGCAAAGTTTGCAAATGTGTTTTGTACACCCAAGTCTAGGTCATTCATACAGGTCAAGAAAAACACACGTCTTCATACGAACATCCCCTACAAACATTTTCCTGTCTAAAAGACGCTTATTCACACTGCCCTCAGTCTCCAATCACAGAGCTATTTTTGGATCCATGCTGCTACTGTCCCTTTTACTTCCTGGGGTTTTTATTTGGCTGTGAAGTCTGGTAAAGTTGCAGTAAAAAAAGAATCCTTTTGAAGTCCATGGATAGCACATCATTACCCTCATTAGCTCTCTCCATTACCCCATCAAAACAAAACTCCAATTTCATTCAACATGTAACAACATATCTGGTAACAAATCCACAATTAATCCTGGATTACGGACCTGCTCCAAACATCAGCAGAAACAAACGCAGAGCAGTAATTTATGAAGTACAAACTGTGCAGCAGCATGAGTATTAACTGTCAGACCAGAGTAGAAGCAGGGTGGTCAGAGAGGTGCTACCTGTGAGGCTGCCTGCAGCATTACACTGACACAGGTCTCATGTTGCCTTTCAGCCCACCTCCTGAGCTATCAGCAATGGGTTGTGTATGATATATGCTAGGTTTACATGTTGACCTTTCACCTCTGGGATCTGGTCATTAATTTCTGGGTTAGAGCTTAACCAGTGAAGAAGCGGCTTTACTCTGTATGTAACCCATGCAGTCCCTGACCTGACAATATTTGGTGGGGACAATGTGGACAGAGCTTTAGTTTCATTTTTAAAGAGTAGATAGAGCTTTACTCTGTCTGTAGCCCTACGCTGTACTGGTCCTGGGAGTGTGAGATCAGGATGTTGGCAAGACAGCTTTAGTTTCATGTTAAAAATGTAGAGGGAGCGTTACTGTATCTAACACTGCACTGTCCCTGTCCTGGAAAAATGTTTGATAGGAGCAGTTCAAAAGTGCCTTATTTTCTGTTTAAAAGAGTAGAAAGACAGCTTGACTCTGTATCTAACTCCGTGATGTCCCTGTCCCGGCAAATGTTTGATGAGGACAGTGTAGAGGGAACTTTACTCTGTCTGTAAGCCCATGCTGCACCAGTCCTGGGAGTGGTTGATGAGGACACTGTACAGTAAGGTTTACAAGCACAGAGGGAGCTTTATCTAACTATGTACCGGACCTACAATCACAGAATCCCTATGGTGTGGAAGCAGGCCATTCGACCCATTGAATCCACATCAACCCTCCGAACAGCATCTAACCCAGACCCACCCCACTACCTTATCCTTTAAACACTGCATTTCCCATGGCTAACCTACCTGGCCTGCATATCCCTGAACACAATGGGCAATTTAGCATGGCCAATCCACCTAGCCTGCACATCTTTGGACTGTGGGAGGAAACCGGAGCACCCGGAGGAAACCCACACAGGCACGGGGAGAATGTGCAAACTCCACACAGACAGTCGCCCAAGGGCGGAACTGAACCCAGGTCCCTGGTGCTGTGAGGCAGCAATGCTAATGATTGAGTGTTTGATGGGGACAGTACAGAGATAGCTTTAACTGGTCTCATGCTGTACCTGCTCTGGGAGTGTTTGAATGGGACAGTGTCAAGGAAGCTTTAAATTTAGGTTATTTTCAGTTTTTTTAACAAAAATTTAATCCATTTGCTAAGTGACCAGTTCAGAGACGTGATTCCACACCTCTGGAGCAGGTGGGACTTGAACCTGGGCCTCCTGGTCCAGGGGTAGAGACACTACCACAGTGCCAACAGTAAAAGGAATTTCACTTTGTATCTAACCCCGTGCTGTCCCTGTCCTGTCGGTGTTTGAAGGGAGGGAAATAGTGTGAAAACCTTCACCTTGTGCTCCTGGAGTAGGTGCTGGTTTTGGTGGGGGAATGGGGTGAAAACATTACTGACCGGGAGCATAGTCATTAATTAAAAAAAAAAGAGAGAAAGAGCTGTGATTGGAAAAAAAACCCCTCGACACATAAGCACAGGAGATACATGGCCCAATGCTGACAGAGATCCCACGTTACCTGGTTCCAGGGATTTATAGATCTTCTTCCAGATGATGTACTGAAGGGGCCCAGTATAACGGGCAGTACGAAGATGACCACTGACATCAGGCTCATTCTCGATCTGCACACTGTGGGGAGAGGAGGGGTGAGAAAAATCAGTGAGGGCAGTAACTTTACAATTGGGGAAAGCGGGGGGCTTGAGAGCATGCAGAGCAGAGTAAGAGGCAACAGGAATTCAGGAGAAAGAAGAACGTTTTCTTAAAATATCCACCCAGCGAGAAACAGCCAGGCACAGAAGAATGATTTTTTTTAAATAAAAAGGGCAAACAATTAAAAAGAGAGTGTCACTTGTTTGATACAAGTCACAACACAACGACAAACGACTTTTGTATTCTACGTAACGCCTTTTGGGCAGTAAAAATGTCCAAAAGGTCTTTCACAGGAATGTTATCAAGTTAAAATTGACACCTCATCGCCTGAGATATTAGAGAGATGACCAAGAGCTCGGTTACAGAGGCCAGCTTTAGAAAACTGTCTTACAGCGGCATTTCAAAAGCTGAAAGGTTTAGCGACAGAATTCCACATCCTTAGGCTGGAGACACGGTTGTCAGTGACGGAACCGAGGAAACTGGGGAACGCACAAGAGGCCAGTGTAGGAGGGGTGCAGGACAGTATGGGTCAGTGAGCGTGGGGGCTGAGGTAGCGATGGTGAACTGGATTTGGTAGGAGTTAGGATACAGCAGCAGAGGTTTGGATAAATAGACAAACCTAATCAGGAGCTCGGTGCATACTCCATCGTTAACAGAAAACACGCTGCATTATACACTGAAACGAAAGGTGTATTTACGTACCTGCCCACTAGACCCCGGGTCTGGGGAAAGAAAACAGAATGATGCAGAGTTAGGTGCAGTTTGAAGGTTATATTCAGTGCTGAATCCTCCTTTTAATGTGATGCTCCTCTCTTTAACTGGCCTCACTATCCACGCCATTGGAACACCACTTGGCTCGGGGGAAAATAACACCAAATCACTAATTCGAGCATTTCGCCAGTGCTGGGTATGATACAGTATTAGAGTACAGCAACAGGCCATTCAGCCCAATAGGTCTGTATTGGCATGTATGCCTCAGGCACCAACTCCCACCTTACCAACACTTCCTGTTCCTTCCCCTCAGTCTTTCTGCAGTGTTCCATAGTGATAGCCATGCTATTGGTCTTAAACACTCACTGTGGTAGCGAGTTTCACATTTTAAAAGTACTAAAACCCATCTGAAAGATGTCTCAGTGGCTCAAAGCTCCCCAAGTAGCACACTTACCCAATTCCTAGGTTCAAGCAGGTAACTGTGACAGAGACTCTGAATGCAGTGCTGAGGGGGCTCTGCATCGTCAGATGTGCCATCTCTTGAAGGAGACTTCCTCAGGAGAACACCGCATCCTCTGTCACAGAAACAGAAAACTGCTGGATAAGCTCAGCAGGTCCGACAGGATCTATGCAGAGAAATTAGAGTTAACATTTCAGGTCGAGTGACCCTTCCTCATAACTCCTCAGTCGGCCCGAAACGTCAACTCTGATTTCTCTGCATAGATGCTGCCAGATCTGCTGAGCTTTCCAAGCAACTTGTGTTTTTGGTTTACGGCATCTGCAGTTATTTCTGATTTTATTTACCGCATCCTCTATTTTAAACTCAAGTAGGGCGAGCTCCCTGATGTCCTTGGCTAATATTTATTTAGCTGGTTAATAATTAAACCTCAAACTTCACTGTACTGATAAAAAATAACCCAGACATCATCAAGGTGCTGTCTGTGGGACCTTACTGTGCACACACTGCACTGCAAGAAATAAAACTACCGCACACTTTTATACAGCACAATAAGAAAGAAAATGTGCCCCGTTTCTCATCTTACAGGTCACCAATAAACTATGCTGATATGCGAGACAGTCTGTGGTTTATAAAGAAGGAAGGAAGTGAGGGCAGCCAGTTCTTTTGCTGTCCTCTGCAGCTGGAGTCAAACCCACAAATAGCTGGGTGTGTGAAGAGAGTCAACAGGGAAGAAGCTGAACAGGTTTAACCTGAGGGTCACCACACCTCAGATGAGGCGGTGGTTGACAGGGTAACCTCAGCTGGTGTGAGAATTGAACCCATGCTGTTGGAGTCACTGTACATCACAAAACCAGCTGTCCAGCCAACTGAGCTAACCAATGCCCCTTTTTTTTTGTAACGATTACAAGTTTGAAGAAAGCCTGCGGTCCATTATGGCGATGGCCAGTAGATTCTGTATGAGAGTCTCTGCTTTACTCAGGCTGCCGGAGACCGTACCCTAAGCTCAATGTGTTTCGAAAGCAAACAGATCAACTCCAAAACTGTTCTGAGGAAGGGTCACTGGACCCGAAACATTAACTGATTTTTTTTTCCTTCACAGATGCCACCAGACCTGCTGAGCTTTTCCAGCAACTTCTGTATTTGTTCCAGATCAACTTCTCCCGCCCGTGCCAAAATCCAACTTTTGTCAAGCGTATTTGGGAGGAGGGGTACTGGAAGAAGCTAACTCCGACCCTTCTGCTCACACCCCATTAGCTGTCCCCTCTGTAGCCATTACCTCCAACAGCACAGTGGTCTTCAGCTGCTCCAGACAGCCCTGGGTGCTGCTTATGAGCTGCTCCAGCTCCTCAAGGCCCACATCCAGCTGTTCGATGTGTCTCCGCAGCTTCTCCAGAGCGGAGCCCTCGTCTCGCTGGAGCTCAGTCACCAGGCTGCTCTCCTCCTTCCATAGGATCTGGCGCATCTTCTCAAAGTCACTCCTCACTTTCCGCTGGAGCTCAGCCGACTCCCTCTGCAAAAAGGGAGAGAGTCTGAAAACACCTGCAGTGGGCCATTCGGCCCATCCTTTCATGGAACAGCCCACTGAGCCCCACAGCTAGCTGCATTTTAAACCTTCTGAAGCATTTATCTGATTCCCTTTCTCCTCAGCCCGTTTCTTTTCCCTTTGCCGGACCCTGGAACAATCTTAACCCTCATGTCGCAATTAGCTCAGTCCAGGATTTGAGGTATCATGGAGATTTCCCCAGACCGTTTTTTACCTTGATTTCTGCCATCTTTTCTTCATCTCGTTTCTTCATTTTCACAATCATGTCCTTCTTGTCCCGGTGACATTTCTGGAGATCGGTCAGCTGTTTCTGAAAGGTAACATCACAAGGTTTTTAAAACAACCCTTTTGGACTCTAGCATCCAAGCGCTGAGGATAGGAACGGACAGGACAAGCATGGAATTTCCACTTTTTGGCTAATTCCTGTTGTCAATCACCAAGGGATCAGGAAATTTTGGATCTGGTAATGTGTAATGAGGAATATTTAATGAAGATCACGAGGAAAAATATCCTCTAGAAAACTGCAACCACAACATAGCAGAATTTGTTTGAGAGTGAGAAACTTGAATCAGAAACAAAATGGATCAGGTGTAACAAAATGATCAGAGGTTATAGATACAGTGTACAGCCAGAGACTTTTTCCGAGGGTGGAGGTAGCTATTACGAGGGGGCAAAGTTTTAAAGTGAGTGGAGATAGATATAGGGGAGACATCAGAGGTAGGTTCTTTACTCAGAGTGGCAGGGGCATGGAATGCATTGCCGGAGAGGGTAGTGGAGTCGGCCTCATTAGGGGCATATGGAAGATAGTGTAAGGTAAAGGTGGAGGTTAGATAGACCTTAGGATTAGAGTAAAAGTTCGGCACAACATCGTGGGCCGAAGGGCCTGGACTGTTCTACGTTCTAGAAACAACAGTGCTAAATGCAAATAAGGATAACTACAAAGAAATGAGGGGAGAGTTAGCTGGAGCAGACTGGGAAAGAAATTCAGCAGAAATGACATTTGAGGAACAATGGGAGAATTTAAGAAAACAGATCATAGTTCACAGCAAAGTTATATCCCAGAGAGAGACAGAAAGATTCTACGATGGGGATAAACCAAATTTTGGTTAACTAGGGATAGCATCAAATTAAAAAGAGAAAAAAAATACAATATGGCAAAGATTAGGCAGGTTTTAACAACAACAAAAAAAAGTCAAAATAAAATAAAGGAGAAAATAAACTTTGAGGATAAACTTGCAAGTAATATCAAGATGCAGAGGAAGAGCATCTTCAAACATATAAAAAGAGACCCCAAAGTGAAAATGGGCCCCTTTGAGAACAAGGCTAGGGAAATAACGGGAAATCAGGAAATGGCAGAGGACTTTAATAAATAGCTTTCATTAATCTTCATCGAAGAAGACACTAACAATGTTACAAAGCACAAAGCAATCAAGGGCCAAAAAAAAAAAAGAGAGAGGAAATACAATAACTAATCATTGGAGATAAAGTGCCAGGGAAAATTATAGGGCTAAAAGCCAACAAATCCTCGTGGATTGCATCGTGGGATTTTGAAGGAAGCAGCTACAGATACTGGATAATGGATAGTGATTTCTTACAGGAACTGCCATATTCTGGCAACATCCCAGAGGATTGGAAAACTGTCTTGTAACATTTATTCAAAAAGGGAATGTGATAAAAACTTAATAGACCAATTAACTCAAAATGTCATTGGGAAAATGTTGGAATCCCTTGGAAAAAGGAAGTAATAGCAGAATGAGGGACACAATCACTGCACCACAAGAGACCCCAATCCCTCTCCCAGACTGCCCCGGTATAAGTAAGGCACACTAAGTCGAATCAACATCCACCATATTCTTACTTCTATCGTGTGTAGGAAACACTCAACAGATCTACAATTAAAAGGACAGTGTCAGGATTTTGCCTGGTTAGCTTCTGGGAAAGATCCACTCACATCCCACAAACATTTCTTTTAAAAAAAAAAAGTTGCACGAGTTCCCATGTGTCAGAGATGAGGACTTGCAGAATTTGTCTTCTCTGACGCCAATCTCAATGTCAGTCCGTCAGGGTGGTTTTATACCACTTCCTGCAACAGTTTTACACAACTGAATGTCTGGGTCAGTCTTTCAGCAACTGTAAAAAAAAAAAAACGAACCATTTCATTGAGGTTCTGGAGTCACAACGACAGCTCCCCTTTCCCGTGGGATATTAGTGAACAACAACCCGACTGCATCACACTCTCTTTTACTGAAGCCAACTTTATTTCTTATCAACGATTAACATTCTCAAACCACATTGGTGAAATTTGAACTTGTGTTAGTCAGGACTATAAAGGCACGCATTTAAGAAATCCTTGTCTTGTAACCTTCCGATGCCCCAAAGAGCCTGTGTTGCCTCATCAACACAGAGCAGCCATGATCTAGTGGACAGGCACAGAATTCTGAAGGAGCTGCATGGCCTCATCCTTGGGACTAGGAGCAGGAGTAAGCCACAGTCCCTAATGCCTGCTCTGCTATTCAACATGATTGTGGCCGATCTCATCTTGGCCTAAGGGTCTAGGCCCGAAACGTCAAGCTTTCCTGCTCGGCCTGCTGTGTTCATCCAGCCCCACACCTTGTTATCTCAGATTCTCCAGCATCTGCAGTACCTTTTATCTCTGACACCACTTTCCTGTCTGCTTTCCAGAACCTTTCGACTTGTTTAAAAATAAATCTCCTCCTTAAATTTACTCAATGGCCCAGCATCCACCAGACTCTGGAATAGTGAATTCCACAGATTCATGACCCATTGGGAGAAGTAATTTCTCATCTGTTTTAAATCTGCCACTCCTTATCCTGGAGCTATCTATTCTAGATAGCCCAATGAGGAAATGTACTCTCTACATCTACTGGACAGGATGAAATAAGGTTGAGGAGGCTTAAACTCAATCCAGATAGCAGTGCATGGCCAGTGTCAGCACTGGAAAGTCAGTGGGAGGCGATCTCATTGAATCTTTGTGAGATGCTTTGCAAGGTTAGATTCTATTTCTCACTAACTGGAGAATCTAGATCTAGAGGTCACAGTCTCAGGTTAAAGTGGTAGCCATTTAGGCCTGGGATAAGCTAAACATTCTACACTCAGAGGGTTACAAATCTTTGTAACTCTCTACCCAAGCAGACTGTAGATGTTCAGACAGTGGCTATATTTAAAATGGAGATTGTTAGATCGCTCGATATTAAGGGAATCAGAGAACATTCTGGGCTAGTAGAATTATTGCTGAAGACTAGCCTTGATCTTCAAAAAAAAAAAGGCAGACCGGGCTCAAGGCATTAGGACCTACTTCCATTTCCATTAATGCTGTTCTATATTCTCATGTCACAGATGCAAGGAATTAATACGCAGCAAGTGTGAAATAACAAATATTTCAACAATTCCGTGGGGACTGGGTCACAAGAAGCTTCCAGGGAGACAAAGTTAAGAAACTATCCAGCTCGGTTCATGTAATATTGAAAGCAGGAGGAGGATGGATGACATTAGCTTTAAACCACGGTACATCCACAGATGACAACAGTCATTCGTGCCTGACACTAGCCTCAGAAAAGTTCCAGTAACAGGAGGTGGTAGAGATGCACAATTACCGCTCACTCTTGACACAGAGGGGAAAGAGAGATGGAACAGGCTTACTCAGAAGCTTTCCTTTACTCATCAGTCTTCAGCTATTTAATCTTGCACCTTACTTGTTGGGTTTTCCACTAGAGTCAGCCACAAGGTTGTGCTCTCACACAGACAAGCCCAAACAGCCATCGTAAATAAGTCATTCACTCTCAGGCACCAGTAATTAACAGAGCTTGACACTTTCCACTTGGGACCTAGTCTTGCACACAGGCCCACCTAGTCCCACTCACTCACAAGCGCTCACATATATGCACACAGATAGATACATACTGGGGTTCGCTAGTTACCAGCAACAGGATTTCTGGGTAATTCCTCTCTGCTTCAGGGACAAGAAGACCTGTTATAGTCTCCAACTCCTGTTCCTGCTCCTGCTCCTGCTCCAGGGTGACCAGCAGACACAGACCCAGCAGGGAGAGCTCCTCAGAGTCCCAGTAGATGAATGACTTGGGGTTCATTCTTAAACAAAATCAAAAGGTATAAGCCCAAGTGTATCTTCAGCAGTGTAAAACGAGCGAGGATTTCCCTCCCAAGCTAACAGGGGATAGCAGGCTAGTAATTCACAGGCTAAAGCTCTGGGGACATGGGTTCAAATTCTACCCATGGCAGCTTAAACTCAGTCAATAAATCTGGAATTGTAAGTTGGTGTCAGCAAGAGTGACCATGACAACAATCAACAATTGTAAAAACCCACTGGGTTCACTAATGTCCCTGAGGGAAGGAAATCTACAGTCCATACCCAGTCTGGTCTACAAGCGAGTCCAGATCCACAGCCTGAACAGCCCTCAGCAACAGCCCCAGCCCACATCCAGGATATCAGTGAAAGAATCAAAAGAAAAGTCCCACAATCAGAATTAACATTCAGTATCAGCTTTCGGCTGAGATCAGGTGGTCCAAGTCTGCACAAAGCTGCATGTGGGCTTGAGGAAAACAAAACACAAATTCTCCAAATAACATTTTTTTAAAAAGACAAGAAATTGACATAAGACCAACCCTTAATGCTCAAGTTACTGCTTTTTAGTCTGAGACATTCAGCTTTGTGTTGAATTTCTATGGGACAGCCAACCAGCAATTAAGGGACAATCGCACGTTCCTCTGCAAACAACTGGGCTGCTCCTTTGTTAATTCAAAGTCACGTAGATCAGTAACAACTAGATTACCTGATTACCCAATCACAGAGCATATGTAAGCAGCAAAACAGGATTTCTGCAAACTGTAGAATGGTATCATGCAGGTGGCTGTTCTCATGTGCTATCTTTTTAAAAAAGATAATAACAAGTGCCACTCCCCTGATGACGTTTTCTGTCCTCAAGAGTTGATTCTACGTTAGATATTACTGTTCACTGTTTCCATTGGCCTTTTAGGCAGTGCATTCAGATCACTGGGTTAAAAGAAAATTCCACCCTTTGATCACTGGCAATAAAGTCAGAGACAATGATTAAATCTGTACCCTCCTGCTATTGGATACAGTTCCACCTCACTTACCCCATTAAAAACAAAACTGAGAATTTTGAATCAGAAAGTTGAACACTGCGGAATTCTGATTCAGGATCATAAGAACATAAAGGAACAAGAGCAGGAGTAGGCCATCTGACCCCTCGAGCCTGCTCCACTATTCAATAAGATCGTGGCTGATCTCTTCGTAGACTCAGCTCCACTTACCCGCCCGCTCACCATAACCCTTAATTCCTTTAAATGTTCAAAAATCTATCTTTGCCTTAAAAGCATTTGACAAAGTAACCTCATTTCAGTGATAGCAGATGCTGGAGAATCTGAGGTAACAAAGTGTGGAGCTGGATGAACACAGCAGGCCAAGCAGCATCAGAGGAGCAGGAAAGCTGACGTTTCGGGCCTAGACCCTTCTTCAGAAAAAAAGAAGGGTCTTTCTGAAGAAGGGTCTAGACCCAAAACATCGGCCTTCTTGCTCCTCTAATGCTGCTTGGCCTGCTGTGTTCCTCCAGCTCTACACCTCATTACGAGGAAGTAACCTCAGCTGCTTCACTGGGCCGGGAATTCCACAGATTCACAACCCTTTGGGGGAAGAAGTTCCTCCTCAACTCAGTCCTAAACCTGCTCCCCCTTATTCTGAGGCTATGCCCCCTTGTTCTAGTTTCACCCACTAGGACCGTGATCGATTTACAACGTTTAATCACAGGCATATAATACAGCTGCCAATTTGCCCAAAGTAGGAATTAAATGGCATCGTTCCAGCATTGAGCAAAATGCCAGACTGGGAGAATTACCCACTCCTCAAACAAACAGTGAGCCAGTCAAATTTGCAAAAGTAGTTAAGCATCAAGTCAGAAATTCTCAGCTCGCTTGAAAGTTTAATGAGAACTTGCCTTTTGCAACCTCAGAATGACTCAAACTCCTCAACTTTAGCCAACACTTACATGTGGTCACTGTTGCAATGTAAGTAACACAAAGGACAATTTTTGAACAGCAGGATAGAGTCAGAGAGATCTAAAAGCACAGAAAAAGGCCTTCCAGCCCATCAACGCTGCACTGATCAAAACAACCACAATCCCACAAACAATGCGATAATTTGTTCTCCTAAGTAGCGCAAGTTGAGGCACAAATACTGAAACAGGATGTCAGTTGTAACAGACCTTCACTACATCCAAAGACAACTGTTATAGCACAGAAGGATACCATTCAGTGCATTGTGTCTGAAATACTGCCAGAAGACTTTGTTTTTGTTTGGTTTAAACCCCACCCAATGGGCAAGAGAAGCATCAGATTAATGAAGGTCAGCACCTCCAGCAGTGCAGCACTCCCTCAGTCCTGAAGCTGGGACAGTCAGGCTTGACTCTATAAAGTGGGCCTTGATCCCACAATTCTCTGACTTGTTTGAAGTTAAATTGATCCTGAGGAAGGGGTCACCGGACCCGAAACGTTAACTCTGTTTTCTCCTTCACAGATGCTGCCAGACCTGCTGAGCTTTTCCAGCAAATTCGTTTTTGTACATACTGAACCTGGTTAGGCCACACTTGGAGTGTGATGTCCAGCTCTGGTCACTCTATTTAGAGACATGAGGAACCTCAAGAGAGTTGCAGAAATGTTTCCAGGAATGGGGATAGCTAGAACAGTTCTGAAGGAGGGTCACTGGACTTGAAACGTTAACTCTGCTTTCTCTCCACAAATACTGCCAGACCTTTTGGATTTCTCCATCAGCTTCTGTGCTTGTTTCAGACCTTCAGCATCCACAGCTTTTTGTTTAATATAAGCTTGAAGGGAGATTTGAACAAGTCTTGCTGATTATGTCAGGACGAAATAAAGTACACAAAGAAATGCTGTCCCACCGAGCTGATGATACAAGGACCAGGGGAAACAGATTGAAGTTTCGGGTTAAGACGCGTAGGGAGTATGTAAGAAAGAACATTTACGATAAGCACAGCATGCAGCAATGGTCGAGAACATTTTGCCCTGAAGATTGGAAGCAGAATGACGACCTCAAAGGAAACTTGACTGATATTA
>JAHRHZ010000289.1:40074405-40098533 GCA_024137785.1 Ginglymostoma cirratum | reverse complement strand
TTTACACAGCTGTTATTTTGGGATATTGGTGCATTTACACAGTTGTTACGGAGTTTGACTCAGCATTCTGAATGCCAAAACAGGAGCCTCGTCCCCATCATTCATTCACCTCTGGCCTCGGGGTGTGCAGTGGCAGTTGAGGTGATGGGGGAATGCAGAGTGCTGGTTCTTATCAAACTCAGTCCCCTGTCCCTATGGTGCCCCTCTTGCCCCATTCTACCAGCCACAGTTGCTGGAACTTAACTTCCCTCTCACTGGATATCCCCTTAAAGACCAGCATCCCTGTGTCACCTTAGAAAGGCCGTTATGTGCTCAGGCAGACGTTTGCAGTTTGGTGTTACCCCTCACTGGAAACATAATGGCACAGCGGCCACAATATGTCATGGCATGGAGATGGCACAATCGATGCTCCCACCCACTGGAACCGAGTGCCAATCAAGTCCTTGTCTTTGTCCTTTCAGGAAGGCAGTCACAGTGAGCAATGTCCCACCAGTGCCTGGCTACATCACCCTTGCTGGCAAAGGTCTCAGTTAGAAGCATAACAAATAAACAGGCTGTGAGCTTGGAGAGCAGTCTGTGGTGACATTGCCTGCTGACGGAGTTTGCAGATACTCCTCCATACTGAGCCCCCAAAACAGGAGCCTCGTCTCCATCTTTCATTCACCTCTGGCCTCGGGGTGTGCACTGGCAGTTGAGGTGATGGAGGATTGCAAGGTCCTGGGTGTAATAATCAGCTGGACGTATCTCACTCATTTAAGCCACATTGCACACATTCACTTCCTAGAGCTCTACAAATGTCATCCTTTCAAATATCTATCCAATTCCCCATGTCTGCGTGGATTTCCTCCGCGTGCTCTGGTTAGGTGGATAGGCCATGCTGAATTGCCCATAGTGTCCCAGGATGTGTAGGCTGGGTGGATTAGCCATGAGAAATGTAAGGTTACAGGGATTAGTAGAAGGGTGGATCTGGGTGTGATGCTATTTGGAAGTGTGGCGTGGACTCAATGGGCCGAGTGGCCTGCTTCCACACTATAGGGATTCTGAAAAGGTTTAATGATTAACTAGTACTTTTGTAGCCTGGTGTAAACAAGTTGAGAAAGAGGCTAGTAGGAATTTGGTAGAATTTACTATTGAAACTGTTTCCAAAGAGCTTTCAGATTGTGCGTCCCAGATCACAACAGCTCACTCTGTCTAAGAGAAAGTTCTATACCTCCCTTTCTCCTAATAGAGTTTAATTACCATGTTGTAACTCTGAAGTTTGTCTCCTCTGGTTATTAACTCCCCTGCCCCTCAAATTGTCGTTTTTTGTGCGTGTCAGATGGTTGTTTTTCTCTGCAGTCATCATTCCTCATCTGGCAGTTTCATTCTTCTGCCTCTAACTTCCTCCAAATGCCACCCCCCACCCTGCCCTCCCCCTCCCACCTTCTCCAACTCTCTTTCCGCTTCGTTTTCCACTTCTCTTAATTTTACTCCATGACTAAGTCAGTGCAAGTTTGAGTTCTTGTAAAGACTTAATCTGCTCAACGAAGTGCAGAATACAATGTAGAAATTAAAAGAAAAAAATTCCCAACCACAACACAAAAACAGGAGCAGTATTAGACCACAGACCCTGTCAAAACACTTGATATGGCCATGAGAGATCCTGGGTTTCAGCTCCATTTTCCTGCCCATTTCTTCTTCTTTAATTCTCTGAGAGACCAACGTGTCTATCCCAACTGTAAATATATTGATGATGGAGAAGCTTCACCTCTCTGGAGTACAAAATTCCAAAGACTCACAGCCCTCTCAGTGAAGTAATTTCAAATCATTTGGAATCTCTCAACATCTACCCTTCAAAATCTTGAACATTTCAATGAAGTTGCCTCCCATTCTTATAATCTCCAGAGAATTGTATCCAATTTGCTCAACTTGTCATTACAAGACAACTCCCTCAGCCCAAGGATGGGACCTTGTACCTAATGAACCTTTGCTATAACATTCCATTGCAAGAGCATTCTTTTCTATGTATGGAGACCAAAACTGATCACAGTCCTGCAGATAATATCATTTATGGTTGAGACTGAATTTTTGAATTTGAACTTGTGGCGTATGGGTTTTCTGTGTATCTGAACTGGGGCAGCTCACTGGTTAGCACTGTTGCCTCACAGCACTGAGGACCTGGGTTTGATTCCAGCCTCGCGCGAACGGTCTGTGTGGAGTTTGCGCATTCTCCCCCCGTGTCTGCGTGGATTTCCTCCGCGTGCTCTGATTAGGTGAATTGGCCATGCTGAATTGCCCGTAGTGTCGTGGGATGTGTAGGCTGGGTGGATTAGCCATGAGAAACGTAGGATTACAGGGATTAGTAGAAGGGTGGATCTGGGTGAGATGCTGTTCGGAAGGGTGGTGTGGACTCGATGGGCTGAGTGGCCTGCTTCCACACTATGGGATTCTGTGATTCTTAAAAGGTTTAATGGTTAACTTGTACTTTTGTAGCTTGGTGTAACCAGATTGAGAAAGACAGTTTTGGAGGCGAGTAGGAATTTGGGAGAACTTACAAGTGAGCAATGTGAACAGTACAGTGCATTGAACTTTATGATAGAAGTTTCTGGAATTGTTTCTTTTGGGGTGAGGAAAAAAACACCAATAGCTTGAAAAAAAAATATTTTTAAGGTGAGAGGAGGAAGATTTAAAAGGGACTTGAGGGACATTTTTTTTCACACAGAGGGTGTTCCGTATGGGGAATGAACTGCCAGAGGAAGTGGTGGATGTAGGCACAATTACAACATTTAAAAGACATTTGGACAGGTATATGAATAGGGCCAAATGCTGGCAAATACGTTCAGTTTAGCTTGGGAAACTTGATTGGCATGGAAGAGTTGGACCGAGGGGTCTGTTTCCATGCTGTATGATTCTATGACTCTATGTTGGCTCACCAAAGACCTCTTTATTCTCATATTCCAATTCCCTTGCAAGAAAGGCCAACATGCCAGTTTACTTCTGGATTGTTTGCTGTACCACATGCTGATTTATTCCATTCCTTGCATGACCACATTCCAAGTCTCTGTGAGCATCAACACTTACACATGTCACACCCTTTAAAAATATTCTGCCTTTCTGTCCTATCCCCAAAATGAGTGACCTCGCACTTACCTACATTATAACCCATCTACCGTCTTGCTTCCCAATCATTTATCCTCTTTGCAAACTCTTTGTGTCCTCGAGACAGCTTAACTTTCAGCCCAGCTTGGAATCGTCAGCAAATCCAGATACGTTATTTCCCATATCTTCAGCTCAGTCAATAACGTGGATTACAAATGTCTGAGGCCCCAGCACTGACCATTGTGGCTCTCTATTATTCACTACCTGCCATCCTAAAGAAGCCAAATTTATGCTCAATCCCTGCTTTATATCCATTAACCTATCCTCTACCTGTGATAGTATGTTACCCTCAATTCCCGGAGACCTTACCTTGTCTATTGTCTTTGTAATCCTTATAATATGCCTTTTGGAAATCCTGGTACATCATACTGATTCCTCCTTATCTAGTCCATTAGTCACATCTTCAAATACACCCTAAAAAAATTGTCAAGCTGGATTTTCCTTCAGTAAAATCATTTTGACTTGTTCTAATCATTCCTCGCTTTTCAAATACATTGTTACGACCACTTTAAAAATAGATTCTATCATTTCCCAATAACTGATGTGAGATTAAACTGACTTGTGGTTCTCTTCATCCTTTCTTAAAAAGTAGTGTAATGTTCTCTCCTCACCTGTTCCTCGGATTGCCTTGGAGAGTCCATCAACTCTTGATGTATCTCAGGTGCTGGGCTCGTGGTGTCCGTTAGAAGGCAGATACTGGGGGTTATTATGGTCATGGGCAGTATTCACGTCTCTGAGTCAAAACTTCATACATTTAAAGACCAGGACAGTATGAAAGGATGCCATTCAGCCCATCACATTTATGCTGACTCCTTTGAAGGGCAATTCAGTTAGTCCTAAACCTCAATTCCCATTCACCATCACTTTCTTTTTGTTTTCTCTTTCATGTATCAATCCAATTCCTTTCCAGAAGTTACTATGGAACTTACTTCCCTTTCCCCATTACTACATTCTAAATCCTAACTGTTTCTGATATGAAAATGTTTTTCCTCAAGTCACTTCTGGTTCTTTTGCTAGTCGCCTTCAACCTGCACCTCTGGTTATCAATCTCTTCCCTATTCATTTTATCTAAACACTTCAAAAGTTTGTCTCTTTCCCCCCACCCTGCATATCTGCCCTCAGATGATTTTGCCCTAAGGAGAATCACTTCAGCCAACAATTCTGGTTTAAAATGTAATGTCAAACCTTCATCAATGGAAATCTTCCAGGAAATCTTTATTGGGCCATCTGCCGAGCATTCATGGCCTTAAAATCCTGCTGCGGCAGAACTGGACTAACATTCTAGCAGGAGAGTTCTCGCAAACATCTTAAGGCAAATATTTATCCCTCAACCAACATCACTGAAAGATACAGATCCTCTGGTCTTTAGTTGTGTGTGGGAGCTTGCTATGCACAGATTGTCTGCTGGGCCTCTGGATATTGACTGCACTTCAAAGTACTTCATTGATTCAAAGATTCTTTGGGACATCCTGAGATGTCATAGAGTCATAGAGGTTTACAGCATGGAAACAGGCCCTTCGGCCCAACATGACCATGCCACCCAGTTTTCACAAATAATCTGGTCCCATTTGCCTGTGTTTGGTCCATATTTCTCCATACCTATGCATCTAAGAACCTACCCAAATATCTCTTAAATGACAAAATTGTACTCCCCTCCACTACTACCTCTGGCAGCCCATTCCAGACACTCACCACCTTCTGTGTGAAAAAAAATTACCGTTCTGGACCATTTTGTATCTCTCCCCTCTCACTTTAAATCTGTGCCCTCTAGTTTTAGACTCCCCTACCGTGGGGACAAAGGTGAAAGGTGCACACGAAATACCCATTCATCATACCTTCCTCACAAATTATTGGTATTAATCCGGATATTTACTTGATTGTCTCATGAAATCTGAAACTTTCCACAAGGACGGAATATGTTAGAAACTTCAGTTGTGTTTTTGTAGGAGGTGGAGGGGCCTATTCAGTTCCTTGATGTTTATTTCAAAGTTCTGTAAAATTATTCCTAACTCCATCTTTCTGTCTCAGATACATTGCCCCTCTGATCTTTACTCAACAGAACTTGATTAACCTCCATTTTCAGTAGATCCACATCTTCTGGCAAGATTAGGTCTACACTCGGGTTTGTGAGCATGAGCAGTTTTAATGGAATGAAACCATATAGTGGAGACGGCAAGAGAGAGCCTGTCTGAGATCCTTCGTAGTTACCGTGGTTCCATCTTATCCTTCCATCATCATAGCTCCTTATACACATACTTAGTAGCTCCTATTAGATTAAAGATACAGTTAGCCTTTAGGGCTCTTGTGGTACAGTGACAGTGTCTCTACCTCCAGACCAAAGGGTCTGGGTTCAGGTTCCACCTGCTCCACTCTTGTCACGATGTGTCTGAGGAGGTTGATTAAAAATATCTTCATTTAACCCTTTACTAACTATGATTTAATGCAGGAGTCAGAATGAGCACTTGAAGCTAAAGGGATCAAAGAATACGGGGGACAAGTGGGAGCAAGCTACTGAGTTGAATGATCGGCCATGGTCATAATGAATGGAGGGGTATGGAGAGAGTGCAGGATATCACCCTATGAAGGAGAAAATTCTCCAAACATCCCATCTGAATGGCCTCAATCTAATGTTGAAGTTGTGCCCCCTTGTTCTATACTCCCTTCCCCACACTGCACATGAGAAGAAATAGGTTATTCCTACTCATCTTCATCCATTCAAGGGAATGCAAGACCAGTCTATGCAGCATGTCTTCATTATTTGATCCTTTTAACCTTGCTTTCCTCCTGGTCAAACTCTGTTACACTCCCTTTAAGGCTGAGCAATCCTTGCTGAAATCAGTGCTCTGAGCTGAACAGAACATCACTCTTCCCACAATGTTACAAAATGATCTTTACGCATGCCACTATTTCACTGCCTGTTAATGTCCTGAGCTGTTACCAGGTTCCGCAAAGAGGCTTAATTTTGATTCATTTTGAAATGACGTTCAGTGTAAGGAAGTATTTACTGAAGCTCTGTTTTTATTTTAAGATTTCCCTTCCCTTCTGAGGTTGGTACAATGATGGTGTCAGCAATTAGTTCTTGCCTGCACATATTGATGTGGGTTGCATGCCAAATGCTTGTGGACTGCGCCTGACATTGAGGAGGTTATTAAAATATGAACATGATACCATAATGTGTCAATTGATTGGCACAGGAGTAAACCATGCAGAGCAAGATCCCACGTTTGATACATTTGCTCAGTGGCTGACTGCAGTGAGTACAGGTGCATTACAGTTGCTGTCAACACATATGATAAAGACTGCAAGTAGAAACACAGTCATGTGTTCTCAGGTACAGGAGTACAATGAAAAGTTTATAATGTTGCCCCACTTAGCGCCATTTTAGGTACAAAAAAAGTACCTAGGTACAGAATGTAGATACAAATTAGAGAAATGAAAGAAAGGAAATATGTTACATTACTTGACAGTTATTCATAGCGTAAGTTAGAAAAAATGAGAAATAAAGTTTAAGGGCAAGCATTACAGTCTTTCTATAAAGGGTCTGCAGTTAGAGCAACGCAGGGGGCTTCCACATGTGGCCTAACTGGCTTTACAAGCCACTGATCAGCCGCACCTGTCCCCCAGTTTAACAACAATTCCGCTCCGCTCAAGTGTTTGGCCCACTGACCGTCCCCATGGCCCACTCCAGGCCCACTGACCATCCCCACTCCTCACCGGGCCCACTGACCGTCCCTGCTCCGCTCCGGGGCAACTGACCGTTCCCATGGCCCACTGACCATCTCCACTGCCCACTGACCGTCCCTGCTCCACTCCAGGCCCACTGGCCGTCCCCACGGCCCACTGACCGTCCCCGCTCCACTCCGGGCACACTGACCGTCCCCACTGCCCACTGACCATCGCCGCTCCACTCCAGGCCCACTGGCCGTCCCCACTCCTCGCCGGGCCCACTGACCGTCCCTGCTCTGCTCCGGGGCAACTGACCGTCCCCATGGCCCACTGACCATCCCCACGGCCCACTGACCATCCCTGCTCCACTCCGGGCACACTGACTGTCCCCACTGCCCACTGACCATCCCCGCTCCACTCCAGGCCCACTGACCATCCCCACTCCGCTCCGGGCCCACTGACCGTCCCCGCGCCACTCTGGGCATACCTACCATCCCCACTGCCCACTGACCGTCCCCGCTCCACTCCAGGCCCACTGACCGTCCCTGCTCCATTCTGGGCCCACTGACTGTCCCCACTCCTCGCCGGGCCCACTGACCTTCCCCGCTCCGCTCCGGGGCAACTGACCGTCCCCACGGCCCACTGACCATCCCCATGGCCCATTGACCGTCCCCACGGTCCACTGACCATCCCCGCTCCGCTCCGGGGCAACTGACCATCCCCACAGCCCACTGACTGTCCCCATGGCCCACTGACCTTCCCTGCTCCGCTCCAGGGCAACTGACTGTCCCCATGGCCCACTGACCTTCCCCGCTCTGGGGCAACTGACCGTCCCCACGGCCCACTGACCGTCCCCACAGCCCATTGACCATCCCCACTCCACTCTGGGCCCACTGACCATCCCCACAGCCCACTGACCTTCCCCGCTCCGCTCCGGGGCAACTGACCATCCCCATGGCCCACTGACCGTCCCCACTGCCCACTGACCATCCCTGCTCCACTCCGGGCCCACTGACCGCCTCCACGGCCCGCTGACCATCCCCGCTCCGCTCCGGGCCCACTGACAGTCCCCACGGCCCACTGACCATCCCCATGGCCCATTTACCATCCCCATGGCCCACTGACCGTCCTCGCTCTGCTCTGGGCCCACTGACCGTCCCCATGGCCCATTGACCATCCCCACGGCCCACTGACCATCCCCACTCCACTCTGGGCCTACTGACCGTCCCCGCTCTGCCTGGGGCCCCCTGGCCGCTGACTGTCCCTGTATCACTTGGGATAGAGCAATAGAAGTAAGAGTAGGCCATTCGACCTTTCGAGTCTGTTCTGCCATTCATTATGATCATGTCTGATCATCCAATCAGTCCCCTGTTCCTACTTTCTCCCCATAGCCTTCGAATCCCTTAGCTCTAAGAACTATAACTAACTCCTGTACCATCCATGAAGACTGCTAACCAGTGATCCTGGTTCTGGCTGCTCTATCACCCAGATTTTTTTTAAAATTCTCTCTCTACATCTGCTTTTCTGTCTTCATTTCTAACTCAACCATTTTAGTGAACATTTCTGTCCATGGGATTTACCGAAATTGCTGCAATATACACCACATATCGGGGTATGTTTCAGATGTAGCAACCTCCAATATCCTCCCTTCAATGCATCCGTATAGATTTATTTTCTTTCCACAGGAAATTATTGAATGAAAAAGTACCAAGATCCATCAAATTCACTTTCTATCATCCCAGTAATGCCATGGTAGGATAATAATGGAGTTATTGATTAAGGACAGAGATCAAATATCTGTCAATGAGTTTACACCAGATGTAGACATGAAATGAGAAGAATTCTCAACAGTGGACAGTTTTGGAAACCACAGACATTAATTCAAATCTTGCTTTGAACATATTAAGCCCACTTCATACTGGGCTGGATTTTACATCCCTTCCACTAGCAGGTATGAAGGTAGACCGGGATGGTGCGGGGGCAAGAACGGGTGAAAACTAACAGGGAGCTTTCTCACACCTTATCCTTACCCTCCCCCAGCCCCAACGTGTGTGAAATTTTACAGGCCTCCTCTCTGCCCTTGAGCCTATTGAAGGCCTTGGGTCCAATTAATGGCCTCATCCCTGGTCTATTTGTTGTTAGCCTGAAACAAGGGAGGCCCATACAATGTCAACAGCCTGGCGACTTCAGCTGCACTGAATGCTGTTGGGAAAGGGACTTGGGGGTGTCGGAGGGAAGGTGGGGCAGACCCTCCCTCGAATCTGAGGCTCAGATTTACCTGGGCTGCCCTCATCACTTGAGGGCAGGCTTCGCTTGTCATTTCAGCTGTGTCGACAGGTGGCGCTACTGAGGCTATGGAGAGCGTCAGGCCACGCAGATGGAGAACAAGAAGTGGGTGTAAATCTGACCCTGAGACAAAATGCTGCTACTAAGTGTGGAATTGCTGTGGGGCATCTTGGATTAGGCATCTGACCCCACCCCCCCACCCACCTTTCTGTTTTACAGCCTGCACGTTGCCAGCTCAGCCCATCCTGTCTCAAAATTACTCAAATGCTGGATCCCAACAATTTATTTCTGATTAGCCTCTGAGCTCATTCCGCTGTCTTCCTGAGGATTCTGTTCTGTAACTTGACGACTCAGTTGTTGTGACCACAGATGATTTTTGAATTTAACCCCTTCAGGTCGGGTTGTTGTTGTAGGGTCAGGCCAACTCACTAACGCTGCGGTAACTACTGCTCCTGGTTGCTGTTACCATCTCTCTTCAAGTGCAGGAAACTACAGAGCCTGATCAGTCGAGTGTGATAAAGGAAAACCACATCCCCTGGTCCAACTCGAGGAGTCTGATATTGTTAACAAGGTCTTGTTTATTATATGTTAGCAACTAGCTACAAGTTAGATTGATAGGATAGGCATAGTTACAAGAGCTTTGAGGAAGTACAAGATGTTAGGGATCACTCCTTTAACTCTGTGGGATATCATCATAGTGGGTGGTGCTAAAGCACTCCTCACTTCCAAACGCATCCCCAAATCTCTTTTTTTGCCACTAGAATCTTACACATTGTGTATATAATTAGAAAGGCACGGTGGCTCATTGGTTAGCACTGCTGCCTCACAGCACCAGGGACCTGAGTTCGATTCCATCCTCGGGTGACTATCTGTGTGGATTTTTGCACATTCTCCCTATGTCTGTGTGGGTTTCCTCCCACAGTCCAGGTTAGGTGGATTGGCCATGCTAAATTGCCTGTAGTGGCCAGGGGTGTGTAGATTATGTGGGCTATAGGGGGAATGGGTCTGGGTGGGATGCTCTGAGGGTCGATGTGGCCTTGTTGGGCTGAAGGGCCGGATTTCACACTGTAGGGATTCTATGATCTATAACTACCCCTTCATCCCCAAATCTCTAACTTCACAAATTCAGGCAATCTCCGTGCTCCCTCTGGGCTAGAGTATTGTGAGCAGCTCTGGAATCCACCTTGTTGGAGGCTTGTGATTGCACTGGAGACGGTCCAGAGGAGATTTACAGGATGTTGCTTGGGCTGGAGAGTTTTAGTTATGAAGAGAGATTGGACAGACTGGGGGTGTTTTCCTTGGAGCAGAGGAGACTGAAGGGGGACATGATTGAGACGTATAAAATTACAAGGTGCATAGGTAGGGTAATCTAAAAAACACTTTTCGTCTTGGTGAAATGATCAACAACTGGGGGGCATAAATTTAAGATAAAGGGCCAAAAGTTCGGGGGACACCTGAGGGAAAATCTGGAACTCTCTGCCAGTATAAAGTAGTAGAGGCAGAAACCCTCCTAACATTTAAGAAGTACTTCGATGTGCACTTGCGATGCCAAGCCATCCAAGGCTATGGTCTGGGAAATGGGATTAACATAGTTATATGGTTGTTTTTGACCAGCATGGACATGATGGGCTGAAGGGTCTATTTCCATGCTGTAGACCTCAATGACTGTGGGATTTAAAGAAATGGCAATTGCTCAGTTGGAAATGTGTCTTTGATTCTCTTCCTGATGGCCTGAACTCTGGAGGTCCCTTGTTAACTGGAGGATCTTTAATCAGATGGATTTCCTTTGCTAACGATGGTTCCCCTGCTAAAACAAATGCTTTCCTCCTTGCTATCATTAGACATTAGACATTCCTTCTTAATGATATCTTGCATGGAGTTCTACCCTACATCTTCAATCTGCGTCAGCAGACTTTTCTTTTTCAAACGGCCTGTAGATTTGTGCTGACAGATGGAAACATTTTTACATCAACTTGTTGATTAGTTTGGACTCTGTCTTTCACCCTCAGTGACTGCATTGGAGGTGAAACCGTACAATATTTACTTCCTCAGTTCTGCTACTTGATTCTCAGTCACTGTTACTAAGGATTCTTCCTGGGAAGATAAGGAATTAAAACGTTCTACTTGACCTTTTTCTCTTCCAGGTCTCCTCGGCATCAGATGTTGGGCTTGAATCTGTCACAATTATTTGTTCATCTAACTGTTGTACAATCTGAGTTACATCAGCTCTCGATTCATCAATTGGCTGTCCATTGGCCATCTCTGTTGAGTCAAGGACTTTCAGAAATTTAAAAGGTTTTATTATAGGTTTTTCTGTCACCTTCCATAGATTTGAAAGGGAAAGAAGTGGGAGATATAAGGGAGGGCAAATAGCTAGGGTGAAGAATGGGCATCTGGGAATGCCCCAAGATCCCCTCCTAAGATCAGAAAGAAAGGTGCTGAGGGTGGGGATGACGAACAAAGGTCTAAATGTTTCCACTGCAACAAAGTGGAACACATTTGTGTTTGCAAAGGAGGTCCAAGGGACTTACTATGGTTCCCAAATATGAGCCCAAAAAGGGGACTTGAAAAGCGAATGCCCCAAATCAAACTAGACACAAAACCGAAATTACTGTGAATGCTGTAAATCAGAAACAAAATCAGAAATCACTGAAAAATTCTAGCAGGTCTGGCAGCATCTGGGGACAGAAATCATTTCAGTGACCCTTCTTCAGGACATTTCAGGAGGGTCTTGAAGTATTTGTATTCCTGTTTTGGCAACATATGCCTCGGAGCAAAATTCAGTTCTCCACACAAGGTGGTTAGGAAGGTTACTAAAGTCATTTACCTGACAAATGCTCCTGGTCGTAGGAAGAAGAATGCCACATGAACACATTGAAAAGATATCATTGCAGGGAAGAGTATGAGGAGGAGCTAGTGTGTTATGTGGTGGGAATACTGGAGAATGATAGAAACAACAAGAGTGAGAGAGAAGGAGAGGACATTCTACAATGTGAACCTCCTACAAGTCAACTGGCTAACACAGAAATACAGGGACAAAAACAGAAATTGCTGGAAAAGCTCAGTAGGTCTGGCAGCATCTGTGTAGAGAAATCAGAGTTAACACTTCGAGTCCAGTGATCCTTCCTTGTAATGATGGTAGCTAGGAAAAAGTTGTTTTTTTATGCAGAAGATAAAGAGTGCGGGATGGGGTAAGGATTAATGATAGGTGGAGATAGAGCCCAAAGAGAGAGAAGAACAGTTGGACAGACAAAGGAGTGGATAATGATCTGGCTGGGAAAATGAATAGCTATTAATGGTGACTATTAGTGACTAACAATGGGTAGTGCGTAATAGCAGATCATATGATAACCAGGCCTGGTGGGTGTTGGGGTTGGGATAAGGACATGGGAGAAGCTTTACTTCTAAATTTGTTGAACACTTTTGAGTCCAGAAGCTGTTGAGCTTCCAAGTGGAAAATGAGGCGCTGCTCTTCCAGCTTGCTCTGAGCTTCACTGGAGCACTGCAGCAAGCCAGAGACAGAGATGTTGACCAGGGAACAGGGTGGTGAGTTGAAGTGGCATGCAAATGGAAGTGCAGGGTCTTTTTTGTGGGCAGAATGTAGGTGTTTTATGAAGGGGCCACCCAATCTATGCTTCGATTCCTCAATGTAGAGGAGATCACATTGTGAGGAGCAAATGCTTTAGACAAGACTGAGTGAAGAACAGGTAAAGTGCTGCTTCACCTGGAAGGTGTATTTGATCCCTTGGATACTGAGGAAGGAGGAAGTGAATGGACAGGTGATCCAGAAACACCAGAACAGGTAGGCACATGGGAAGAACATGTAAGGCAATTAAAAGACCTCTTAAATCAATAGCAACTAGATGGCTTAGTAACAAATTTAGCAAAAACTGAATTCACAAAAACAAGTGTAACCTGCCTAGCATATATGAAGGAAAAATATTGTGACGAACAGTGAACGTAAAGGCTTTGAACAATTCCCAATTCCTAAAACTAAATAAGAAATCATAAGATTTTTAGGAAAGTGAGTCTTATTGGAAATCTGTGCTTAATTTCAGCACAATAACTGTACTTCCTCTTTAACAAATCTGCTAGAAACACGCAAAATTGGTCCACAGAATACCAAGCAAGCTTTGGGAAGCTGAGGATAATCCGAATAAATGATTCTTTGCTGGCCACTCCAGACTTTATCAATCCTTTTAAAATGGTAATTGATGCTCCTGGTTTGGGGGTAGGTGCAATTTTATTGCTCCCTTTTCCCCTCCCTCTCTCTTTCTATCTTCTGTGAGTGAAGTGAAAGAACATTCTGATGAAGGGTTTAGGCCCGAAACGTCGAGTTTTCCTGCTCCTATGATGCTGCTTGACCTGCTGTGTTCATCCAGCCCCATGCTTGTTAAACTGGGGTGGGAGTGGTCTTTGATTACATTGGCTGCTTTTCCGAGGCAGTGGGAAGTGTAGAGGAAGTCAATGGGAGGACGGCTGGTTTTTGCGATGGGCTGCATTCACAACTGTCTGCGATTTCTTGCAGTCTTGGGAAGAGCAGTTGCCACACCAAGCTGTGATGCATCCAGATAGGATACTTTTTATGGTGCATCTGTAAAAATTGGGAAGAGTCACTGTGGAGATGCCAAATTCCTTTAGCCTTCTGAGGAAATAGAGGATTTGGTGTGCTTTCTCGACTGCAGCATCTGTCCTAAGAGTGGAGGCTTGTAAAGGCCAATTTTATTTTTTGACTGGGCTAAAAAAATTGAATGCATTCTGCTTTAAATCAAGAAACAGTGGAAGAAGTTGTTGCAATTTTAAGAAATGATTTCTTGAAACTCAATTTGAGTCATAGCTACAATGTTGCCTAATTCAATTTGTGGAGGTGGATATTATGTGCCTCAGCTCCATCAGTGTTTGTTCAAGCTAGTTTTGTCCAGTATAGACTTTTCATTGTTTTTTCAACCAGGACCGGAGTATAGTACCAACTTCTTGACTGGAATGTTTGGATAATACTGCAGAAATCGTAAATCTCTCTTTCCCTTTTCCCCTCCCTCTCTCTTTCTATCTTCTGTGAGTGAAGTGAAAGAACATTCTGAGCAGCTAACTACTCACCCTCTCTCTGCAAATTCCCTTCTTGAAAGGAAACAAGAAGAGAGAGAAAAACACCTTCGGAGACACTGAAAAGGTGAATTTTCAACCGATGAACGAAACACTGAGAATTTGTGTCCCAATCAGGGAGTCAAAAAGAATTAGAATGTAACTGAACGAAAAATAAACTGACCAAACCCCTCAGTCTGGACTGATGCCAGGACTGTGCTTCACTGACCTTTTTGTTCTTTCTCCACCAATAATATTTGTGCCTGGTCAGTTTAAGTGTCTGTTCGTGTATGCACAGGGACTTTCTTAAACAGGGTAAAATTTAAGCTGTAGGATTATAAATTAACAATTCATATTTCTTCCTTGTCATTGCTTAGAGAAGTTTGATTGTAATAGGTATGTCTTTTCTTGATGATGATAAAAAATGTCTAGTGTGCATTTTCTTGTAAGCTGAATTAGACAGGTTGGTAAAGTTGGGAAATTTTCAAGTTTGTGACATCTCTCAGAGTTGGGCAGACTGATTTCTAGAGTGATACTTCAGGGAGTCATGACACTTCTCCTAATTGTTTATTTTCTGTACTGCGCGCTGACCCTTTGTGATTCATACACAAAGACAATTGGGTCCCTCTGTACCACCGCATTCAGCAGCCCCTCCCCATTTCATTAATATTTTGCTTCTCCATTTCTCCTGTAAAATTGGAAAACATTCCATGTTCTCACATAATGCTCATCCATGAAGCTTTAGCCCATTCACTTCAACTATCAAGAACCTTTTGGAGACTCTTTTGTATCCTCCTCATAACTTGTTTCTTTCTTCTTACGTTCTCAGTCAAGATTTTTTTGTTCATTCACAGGATGAGGGCACTGCTGGCTGGGCCAGTATTTATTGCATCAGCCTTCCTGCTCATCTGATGCTGCTTGGCCTGCTGTGTTCATTCAGCTCTACACCTTGTTATCTAAGAAATCACTTTTGTAAAGTTTGTAATATGATTTATATTCTCTTGCCTGAAGCAACATATTTATTAACATGGATTAATTCCCTGAAAAACAAAAGATTCACATCTAAGCCTTGCACTTTTTAAAAATGTATCCAGGAGCTCTATAATTTCCTTTTGCTTTCTCCATAGTCAGTGGGAGCCAACTCACCAACCAATCAGAGATAAAAGGTACTGCAGATGCTGGAGAATCCGAGATAACAAGGTGTGGGGCTGGATGAACACAGCAGGCCAAGCAGCATCATAGGAGCAGGAAAGCTTGACGTTTCGGGCCTAGACCCTTCATCAGAAAGATGATTTGTAATCATGTAAATCAGAAAGATCTCTGATGAAGGGTCTAGGCCTGAAACGTCAAGCTTTCCTGTTCCTATGATGCTGCTTGGCCTGCTGTGTTCATCCAGCTCCACACTTTGTTATCACCAACCAATCATTACCTTTTTCTCCTCAATTATAAATTACAGCGATGGTTTGAAATTTGACATTCTTGCATTTGTCCTGATGAATGCCAGATGAAAATCTGCAGCAACACATTTCTTTTCGATAATATTCTATGCAATTGACTGAATGGGTAAGGCTCAATGTTCCATAAGGTTCCATCCATGTGTGACTGTGCAACAGTATGGAGCTGCTGAGCTGACCTAATTCAAGGTTAGTTACCACATTTGTACAACCCTACAACAGAGTTAAGGGCACCATTCAGTGAAAAGTACAAATGCACAACAATAGAAATTCACTGGGTATATTGGGAAGGACTTGATTGGATTTGCATGAAAGCAGATGGTTTGCAATGATCATAGGTCACTGAAATCCAGTGAAATTTGAAGACATTGGAAATCATCAAGGACCAGATCCCACAAAGTCTGGCAACAGTGATCAATGATTGATACTAGGGTTAGCATTATGGCTTTCATTCTTCGCCTTTTTTAACGATGATCTGGAGGAAGGTTTTGGGAACTGTATGGAAATGTAGGGACGGGCAGTCAATTCTAGCCTGGCCAGGGATGCTCACATCCCATGAATTTACTCTATTACTTACCTTAGGTCTTCAGGAAAGAAGCTGGGAAAATTAGGACAAGGGGAAGAATTGAAAGGAAAAAAAAAAGTGAAACAAGAAAAAGTTAATGAATGTTTATTTCAAATGTAAAACAAAAATGTTGCAATGGTGTTAGACTTTAGTTACAACATTTAATGCACTAGAAAGATTGTATAATTTCACATTCAGCAGTAAAATGTACTGAAATAAAACAAGGAACTGAGAATACGGAAGATCCAAAACAAATGAAAACATTGGGTCATTGGACTCAATATTAACTCTGCCTTCTCTCCACAGGTACTGCCAGCCCTGCTGAGTTTCTCTAGCAATTTTTGTATTTGGTTTTTAGTTGGTTAAACTAGTTAAACCAGTTACATTTGTGATGGAAACTTTTTTGTTGTACAATGTAAGCCATCAATCTGAAAATGGTAACATTTAGGAGTCATAATTCCAAGGGATTTCTGCACTTGCCTGTTCCAAATTATTGTTTACATTCAAACCTGCCTCGGGTGAGGCTTGTTATCAAGCTTTCAAAAGATCACTCAGGACAGGTCAAGGGTTACTGAACAGGTCATTCAAAGCAGTTAAAAGGATCCAGCCATTAGTGAATTATAGGCTATGACTGTCCCTAAGGTACTTATTCACTTTCTGGGCTGCAAGGGAAGATTTCTTTCAGAGGTCGGTTACTGAAGCTACTCGAGATATGCCCTTGAGTAGGGTAGCCAGTTCAGAGCAGCTGAAGAGTTAAAATTGGGCTGGTGATAAGATGCAGTCTTGTGAATGCACTTGGACATGGTCTCAGAAGGCACAGCGAGGAACTGTGCGTCATTCCACAACAAAGTGGTTTTTGAGGGAAGTCCAAAGCTACATCTTCAAAAGAGAAGTTAGACTTCCTAGTCAAGTTTTAATGAGATTTAGTGATTCACAGTGCCTCTCGCATTCAGAGAAATCTATGGGATTTTTTCTCCTACTGTCAGTACAATTAAAACACATTGGGTGGGAGGTAATGTACTGGAGCAGATTTGTCTGACGGACAGAAAGCAGTAGGAATAAATGGGTCATTCTGACATTGGCAGACTGTGACTAACGGGGGAACAAAAGAATCAGTACTTGGACCCGTGTTGTTCACAATATATGTTAATGATTTGGAGGTGGGAACTAAATGTAACATTTCCAAATTTGCAGATATAAAGCTAAGCAGGAGTTTGTGTTGTGAGGAAGGTGTAAAGGGGTTTCAGAAGAATATGGACAGGCTTGGTGAATGGGTGGATGGAATATAACGTGGAAAAATCTGAGGTTAGCCACTGTAGTGGGAGATTTGGATGGGCAAAGTATTTCTTAAATGCTGAGGGGGTTGAAAAATGTAGATGTACAAAGGGACATAGGTGTCCTTGCTGATTAGCCTTCAGTGACTTATGTGTAACAAGCCTTAATTACAAGAGGATTTGTCCCCCAGGACAAGAGGGGTAGTGAAGTCTAGCTTCAACTGTGTTGGAGCTTGGTTTGTCTGCACCAGGATTAGTACATACAGTTTTGCTCTTACCTCGGGAAAGATATTATTGCTATGGAGAGAGTGCAACAAAGGCTCACCAGAAGTTCCCAGGCTGGCCGGTGACAAGAAATTGGGCAAACTGGGCCTGTATTCTCTAGTGTTTGAAAGAATGAGGTGATTTGATTGAAACATCCAACATCCTTAAAGTGATAGACAGGGTAGAAGCAGCTAAGATGTGCATGTGGGTTGCCTGGAACCAACAGCAAAATTGAGGTTGGTTGGCTCGCCGAGCTGGTTTGTTGTTCCACAGACGTTTCATTACCATGCTTGGTAACATCCTCAGTGCAGCCTCTGATGAAGCGTTGGTGTATTTTCCCACCTGGTTTTTAAACTCTGGGGTCCGTTGCGATGGATTGCCTCACTTCCGGGTTTCCTCCGTAGTGGAATGTATATGGGGTCGAGTTCAATCTGTTTATTAATAGCATGCTTCGTGGAGTGCCATGCTTCCAGGAATTCTTATGCTTGTGTCTGCCTAGCCTGTCCCAGGATCTTGGTGTTGTCCCAGTCAAAGTCGTGGTTCTCCTTGTCCATGTGGATTGAGATGAGTGAGTATTGGTCGTGTCTTTTTGTAGCCAGTTGGTGTTCACGTACTCTTGTTGTTAGTTTCCTTCTGGTTTGTCCGATGTAGTGTTTCTCACAGTCTCTGCAGGGGATCTTGTAGATGACATTGGTCCTGTCCATGGCGGGGAGTGGGTCTTTAGTTCGGGTGAGCACTTGTCATAGGGTTGATGTGTCTTTGTGTGCCACTCTGATGCCCAGCGGTCGTAGAAGTCTTGTGGTGAGTTCTGACGTGTTCCTGATGTAGGGTAGTGTGATGAGTGTGTCGGGGTGTGTAGAATCTTTCTGATGCTGTTCCTGTAAGCATCTCCTGACCCAGTTCTTTGGATATCCATTATCCTTGAACACTTGGAAGAGGTATTCCTCCTCCTCTTGACGTAATTCCATGTTGCTGCAGTGTGTTGTCGCAACGGACCCCAGAGTTTACAATCCAGGTGGGAAAACACACCGACGCTTCATCAGAGGCTGCACTGAGGATGTTACCAAGCACGGTGACGACAAGCCAGCTCGGTGAGCCAACCAACCTCAACACCCACAACCCGAGCTACAGATCTACTCCAAAACCTTAGGCAACAGCAAAATTTTAAAATATTGGAGATACCCCTTAGGACCAAAATGAGAGAAAACATTTCTCATGACTATTTGGAATTACCTACAAGAGAGGGCTGTGAAACATAGAACATAGTGCAGGACAGGAACAGGCCCTGTGGCCCACTATGTCTGTACTGACCATGATGCCATTCTAAAATAAATTCATCTGCCTACACATGGTCCAGATCCCTCTGTTTAGGACTGAGATGAGGAAGCATTTCTTCACACAAAGAGTTGTAAACCTGTAGAATTCTCCACCACAGAAAGCTGTTGGGGGCCAATTTATATATCTGCCTTAATGCCTCTTAAAGCTCAGTCTTCAGGTATATTTAAAGTAGGGGCTGATTGGTACCAAGAATCTATCTCTAAAGTTTCGTGGGGATAGTGTGAGTGGAAAACACTGAAGTGTTCAATCAGCCAAGATCTATGTTCTTACGTTCTATTGCATTAAATGACTCAATGGACTGAATTGCCTTCAGCTGTTCTTCCTGAACAGCCCTGCAAATAGAGTCCTTTTCAACTATTTATCTAACGTCCTTTTGAAAGTTACCATGGAATGTGCTTCCAGTGCCTGTTCAAGCAGGAACACAGAATATAGGAACACAGGACTTAGGAGCAGGAGTAGCCCCTTCATGTAGATCCATCATTTGACAAAACCATGGCTGATCTGGTTGTGATCTCAGCGCCCTTCTCCTGTCTGCATCCCATAATCCTTGACTCCCTTGTCTATCAAAATTTTAGTTGCTGAATACATTTAGAGATCCAGCCGTCCATTGGTGTCTGGGAAAGAGACTTCTACCATTTAACAACCTGCTGAAGGAAACTATTTCTCCTCATTTTCTGTCTCAAAAAGGAGACCTCTTATTCTAAAATTGTTTCCTCTAGTTTTAGTCTCACCCTTAACTGGAAATATCCTCCCAGTATCTATACAGTCCCCACAAGATTTTATATGTTTCAATGCGATCACCGCTAGGTCTTCTAAACTCCAATGGATACAGGCTTAACCTATTTGAATTTTCTTTATAAAATAATCCCTTCATCCAAGGAATGGGTTAAGTGAATCTCCTCTGAACTGCTTCTAATGCAGTTATGTCCTTTTTCAAATAAAGAGAATGAATTTGTACACAATATTGCCATTGTGTTCCCACCTATATCCTGCACAACAGCAGCAAAACATCCCTCCTTTTATATTCCACTCCCTCGCAATAAATAACAATGACAACCCAGATGACAGCAAGTTGCACGGTAAAAACAGTTCTCATCACTTCCTACCCTGGATTTTCTGAGAGTGGAACAGAGAAGTAGCAGGGGTTACTAATGACAAACTGACTAGCTCTTCCAGAGAGCTGGCACAGGCTTGATGGATCAAAGGCTTCCTTCTGCATGGAATGATTCTCAACATTTTTTTTCATCAACATGATTTGACACATCTCTGGTATTGGTGGGACTTCAACCCAGATCTATTGGTCCATGTAAGTGATCCTATGACTGCTTTGGGTAAGCCATTCAGGACTGACATGAAGAAGAATCTCTTCACTCGGCGAGTTGTTCTCTCCCACAGGAAGCTGTTGGCACCAGTTTATTAGATATATTCAAGAGGGAGCTGGACATGGCCCTTGCAGCTAAAGGGATCATGGGATATGAAGAGAAAGCAGGAATGGGCTACTCAAGTTGCATGATCAGCCAGGATTATATTGAATGGTGGTGCAGGCTTGAAGGGCCGGATGGCCCATTCCTGCACCTATTTTCTATGTTTTCTTTGTTTCTGCGGTTCTATTGGGAGCAATTTGAGAACAGTTTGTTCTGAGGATGCTTCACACACAATTGAATGGACCCTTTAGTCTCAGCTTCCTGCTAACACTACAACAGTGCTGTTGAATTGAGAAGAAGGAAGGGTACGAACACCTCAACGAGACTGTATTTACTTGCTTCCATTTGATTGTGATATTGTGGCACTAATTCACTAAAATTATACCAAGGCTAAAAGGGTTAGATTATTTCTGATGAAGGGTTTAGGCCCGAAACGTCAAGTTTTCCTGCTCCTATGATGCTGCTTGACCTGCTGTGTTCATCCAGCCCCATGCTTGTTATCTCGGATTCTCCAGCATCTGCAGTACCTCTTATCTCTAGATTATAAGGACAGGTTGAATTGACATGAATTAAATTACTGGATTGATAGTTATACATCAGTTTAGTTTCTGCTACCTCCTAATCTTTACTTCACAGTATTCCATTTCCCTGCTTCAGAGGATAAGTGTTAGTATTCTTAACAAGCAAATTAATTGTCGTGTTTAAATATTTCAGGCAGGATTCCCCAGTTTAAAAATAAAATGAAGTCCAATTCTCACTGAGCATTTTGAAAGCAGTTGAAAAATACTACATAATAATTAATACAAAAGTTCAAAGTTATTTCATTGCCTAAGCACTGTTAGTGAAAATGTTGAATCCAGGTATGTTCTAATTGTGGGTCTATGGTACCTGTTCTGCAGACAGTGACCCTTTTCTCTGGAGTCTTTTTTAATGCACATATGCTTTAATTGTGTAAATTGAGCCTGGGATTTAGTTACAATCTCTAGACCCCATGCCCAATAATGCCCTTGCTATTTTCCTTTACAAGTTTAAAGTTATGATAATGCTCTATCTTAATTAAAGAGAACTATTTGAGAGCACAAAAAAGAATACACACAAACAGATTATTTTCAAAAGGTACCCTCTCTCTCGCAAATATCTGCTTGATTATCTCTTCAATTGAACGGACTACCCATCAAATAAATCCCGTCTGCTTGAAGAAATAAATCTGCAACAATTCAATCAGTAAACATTGCGAAAACATCAAGGTAAGTAGAATTAAAAGGCACTGAATCTTGGGAACAGAAGATTGAAGAAGTCTCCTCGAAGAGTGAGAGATGACTGCAGTTTAATCAGTTTTAACTTTGTCAGGCTGGTGGTTGTGTTGGTCCAGCTTTCAGACCTTGCTGTAAGGATTGATCAGTAACACCGTTTCGTCAACCGTCTCACAGTTAGGTTGATCCGGAGACTGGATAGTGGGACATTCTGGGACCTCACATTCGGAGGGCAGATTGGCGTAATCCTAAAATACAGAGACACACAACATCAGAAACAGGAACCCAGGCTGGAAGAGAACAGAATGAAAAGGAAATTAAGAAGGAACCTTGCCCTCTTCTATCACTTTTTCACACTCCAATGTACTGCTGGACTGGATAAAGGACTCCTTCCTGAGGCCTCACTGCTGGCATTAAGGATGAACCCAATCTCAGGCTTGAAGCTACAATCTGGAAAAGTTTGAAAGCCACCTCACCACTGCTACTTCCTGACAGTATTAGCCATAGCTCATTGGCTAACACTCTTGTATCTAAGGCTGGCATCCTGAAGTTGTGAAAGATCCTATATACCTTGATCCATGAACGTTCGTTCAAAAATGCAAATTAGGAGCAGAGCAGGCTATTCAGCCCCTTGATCTGCTCCACCATTCAATAAGATCATGGCTGATATGACTGTAACCTCAAATCCACATTACCACCTACCCCTGACAATCATTCACCCCTTTGCTTACCAAGAATCTATCCAGCAGTGCCTTAAAAATATTCAAAACTCTAATTCCACTATTTTTTGAGAAGGAGTCATGACCGTCAGAAAAATAATTCCTCCATCTCTGTCTTCAATAGGCGATCCTTTGGTTTTAACAGTGATCCCTAGTTGTATATTGTCCTCCAAGATGAAGCTTCTTTTCCATATTCACCCTGCCAAAACTCCTCAGAATCTTAGATAACAAGGTGTGGAGCTGGATGAACACAGCAGGCCAAGCAGCATCATAGGAGCAGGAAAGCTTGATGTTTCGGGCCTAGACCCTTCATCAGATGGGTCTTGTTATCTCCTTGTTATCTCGGATTCTCCAGCATCTGCAGTACCTATTATCTCCTCAGAATCTTGTATATTTCACTCAAATTACTTCTTGTTGTAAACTCTGGTGGATACAATCCTACCCTGTACAACCTTTCCTCATAAAACAAAACCCTGCCCATTTCTGAATTAGCCTGAACTGCTTCCAATGCATTCATATTCTTCCTTGAGTAAAGGAGCTAAAACTGTATACAGTACTTCAGATATGGCCTCCCAGTGCGCTGTATAATTGAAACATTACCTCCCCACTTTAGAGTTCAGTTCTTGCAATAAATGATAATGTTGTATTAGCTTTTCTAATTAATTCCTGCACTTGTGCACTAACCTTTTGCAGACTCCCAGATCTCTCTGACAACTCGGAGTTCTGCAATCTTTCACCATTTAGACAAAGTGCTTTTTTTTTATTCTTGCAGCCAAAATAGACAGTTTCATATCTTCCCACATTAAATACCATTTTCTTGATATTTATCCACTCAACAGTTTGCTAGGTCCTACTTCTCTGCTGACTGATGGTCCTGAGTTCCTCCCTCTCTTCCATTTCCCGGTTTACAGAGATTTCTTGCATGTCACATGTATCCTCTGTGCTGATCCACCTTGTTCTAACTCCCCCTCACTGGTTTCCTTCACCATGCACTGGGCTGGTTTGACTGCTTTACAGCAAGAGAGCGACACTTTTTTTCTGGAGAATTCACTACAGTTTTAAGGACAGTGTTTCATCCGCTTTCCCAAAAAAAATCTCTAATCTGGACCCTTGACCTCTTCTAGTCAAGTTTTCAATGAATACACAGTTAGATCCCACTCGCCTGCTCCATGAATTTGCTCCTCTGCTTATTGATCAGCTTCACAATCTGATCAAAGGTTGGTCTATCTGTGGGCGTCAGATTCCAGCACTTTGTCATGATGTCATACCTGTTGGAAACAGAGTTCAGAGGTCACGTGCAAGTCTGTGTTTGTTGAACACCAAGACTCTCATCCTGATGTTCATGATTTCAAGTTCCTTTTACCCTCAGGACATGAACCTAATCCATTACACAAAAGATTTTGTATCTGGATAAGTCCCACAACCTCTCGCAGTAGCTCAGTATAGAGTCTTAGTAGGTAATCCAGGTCAACAGTCCAGTGAAATACTGAGTGAATGCTGCACTGTCAGAAGCACTATCTTTCAGACGAAATGTTAAACGTAACATCATTTGTTCTCAGATAACAAGCATGGGGCTGGATGAACACAGCAGGCCGAGCAGCATCATAGGAGCAGGAAAACTTGACGTTTCGGGCCTAAACCCTTCATCAGAAATCTGATTGAACC
>JAHRHZ010000289.1:40047768-40059405 GCA_024137785.1 Ginglymostoma cirratum | reverse complement strand
GAAGGAATTGGGAATAGGGGATGGCATTTTTGCAGGAAGGTGGGTGGGAGGAGGTGTATTCCAGGTAGCTGTGGGAGTCAGTGGGCTTGAAATGGGTCATTACCTGGTTCTGTAGATTTGCAGTCCAATGATAATACCACTAGGGCCATCACCTATCCCACTGTGGATGACTCTTAACTGCCCTCTGAAAGGATCAAGCAAGCCATTCAGTTCAAGGGCAATTAGAGATGGAATTAAAGACTCCAAGTAAGTTGTGGGCTGAGATTTCAGGATTGTGAGCTCGACGGCTCCAATGGGTCAAATGGTCTCTTTAGATGTTGAAAGATTCCACAGTCCCATTGCTCTGATCTCTCACAGGAACAGCTGGGGAACAGCTGGATACTCGGGAGGGAGGAGGTAAATGGCCAGGTGTTACACGTCTGGTGGTTGCAGGGGAAGGTGCCGTAGGGCCTGGGGTGGGGTGGCGTTGTGAGTGAATGAAGAGTGAACTTCCCCAGAGGGAATGGTAGAGGCAGACAGGGAGGGGAGGGGAATATGTGTCTGGTGGTGGCGTCTCACTGGAGGTGGTGGAAATGGTGTCTGATGATCAATCTCTCCACTGCCAACCCCACCCCTAGCCCCACCACCCTTCGACCCCCAGGACTGTCGTAGAATCTCTAACAATTGAAGACAAATCTTCAGCTCCTGACTCCAAAGTGAATGACTGAGGGTCAATGACCTGCAGGAGATCATTAAAGCTGGCAATGAGAAAGAAAGCAAGACTAAGAAAAAGGTACTTGCAGAAATTGGGCTGGCTGTATTTAAGAAAAAGTTAGACAAATACAGGTATTACAAGAAATTTATGACAATGTCCCAAGAGGTCAGCCAAATGGATGGATTTAAGGGGAAGCTAGATATACTCTAAGGAAGAAATTAATGAAAGAAACTGCAGGTGGGATTCAAAGGCGAAGAGTGGATGGCATAAACGTTGGCATGGACTAGTTACAGTCAGTTCTGATATAACGCAGTAGTTGCATTCTCACATGATCTCGGGCTATAGAAAATCGTGCAATAAGTGATGGAGACAGAATCGGGTTATAGCCAAGACAGGTAGGGAAAGTTCACAATTTACAAGTATCGTTCTCTTCAATCGCGTTATGGTCAATTCACATTGAAGAAACACACATTATATCAGAACTGACTGTAACAGGAATTATCCTGTCATTATCTCTCCGCCTATATATTCTGTGTCCGTGCACTTCCCTCTACTTCACCTGATGGAGGAGCAGCGCTTTGAAAGCTTGTGATTTTAAATAAACCTGTGAGAATATAACGTGGTGTCGTGAGATTTCTATCGACTGGTTGAGCTGCGCAGTTATATTGTTGAAACTGAGGCAGGATAGTGATTAAGAGAAAAGAAAACTTCAGTTTGAGAATTTCCCCAGACTAATGTAGGAGAAGATGTTTAGAACTGGGACCTGGGCCAACCTGGTTATTGGGAAAGATTCTGGGAGAGTGTGCGGAGTGATCAAAGGATTGGAAGTGGAGACACTTGAAGGAATTGAAGATGATTGAGGCTGAAGGGAGAGGCTAAGAGAAAGTGTATGTGGCAATGGGACAGCGGCGTCTGAATCCCACTCCATCCCCCGCTGAAAGGGAATGGCTTGGTCGTGCTCCAACAGTCCCTCAGTCACTTTAGTGAGATGGTGCTTACGATTTATCAATAAATGGAAGGTCAGGGATGAGTTTGCTTCTTCATTAGACGCAAAGAACGTGTATGGGCCACTCTCGCTTTCCTTCAGCCGCACCAAAAGAAGGGAACTCTCATAGCTGCAAAATAAGAAAGGGTCACAAAGTCACAGCACTGAATCTTACCTCTTTTCCACTCCTTTTCCCTCTCCTCTTCCTCCCCTCCTCTCCCCATCCTCCTCATCCACTTTTGGGCTCCTGCTATTCTGAGCTGCATGACAACACAACACCTTTCCTTGTTCACATTTCAGCCATTGGCTAGTGATCAGGGGCAGGGACCCTGTCTGACAGTGTTCTTCTCCAACCTAGGAGTGGTCAGACTAATTTTTTTTTCTTCATTCATTCACGGGCTGAGGACATCACTGGCTAGGCAGCATTCAAGGCCCATCCTCAGAGGGCAGTTAAGAGTCAACCACATTGCTATGGGTCCAGAGTCACATGTAGGCCAGACCAGGTAAGGATGACAGTTTCCTTCCCTAAAGGACATTAGTGAACCAGATGGGTTTTCCCAACAATCAACAATGGATTCACGGTCATCATTAGACTCTTAATTCCAGTTATTTATTGAATTCAAATTCCACCATCTGCCATGGCGGGATTCGAACCAATGTCCCCAGAATGTTATCTGGGTGTCTGGATTAACAGTCCAATGATAATACCACGAGGCCACCGCCTCCCGAATGGCAACACACCATTCAAACTAGGATCAGATAACTCAATGTGGGCCAAGGAAAGAGCAATGACGTACAGCACCATACCAGTACATTTACTTCCTTACACAACATGGACACTATTTAATCTCTGAACATTGACTATCCTTCTCAGTCTAATGACCATCATGATCGGCGGTCCCTTGCAGACAAGGATGACTCTGTTCCACTTTCAGGATGAGTCCATAGGTGGCTGTACAGTTCGATGCAGCTTCTGCAGACTCTGTCACTCTTGGGGCATGGGAAAGATGGCACAAAAGGAGGCCATTTGACCCATTATGTCTGTGCTGGCTTCTGAAAGAGTTATACAAGTAGTTCTCTGCCCCCTGCTCTTTCCTTTTCCCTGACAAAATTTCCTTTTCAATTATTTACCTCCAATTGGCTTCTTGCAAGCTCCTATTGAAACAGCTTCCACCATTCTTTCAGCTGGTACTCACTAGGGTCATAATAACTTGCTGCATTGGATCTATTGCAAATTATTTGGCCTAATGGCCATGAATTTATCATTGATTATCCGGCCAGGGCACCTCTGGTGTTTCAATTGTCAATCACACCTTGCAATTCCCTTCCTAGCAGCATTGCTGGAGCACCTTCATCACATGCTTGTGATTTACTGCTATCATTGAATGGCCATCACAGAGCAGCAGGTGTATTCCAGCAATATTTCAATCGTTAGTGTTAGCTAGACCAGGCATGGCAATGTAGACTGCAAGGATTCATGATCAGCTTGCATTCTTCATAGAATCGTAGAATCCCTGCAGTGTGGAAGCAGGTCATTCAGCCCATTGAGTTCACATGAGCCTCAGAAGAGCATCCCACCTAGATCCTGTAACTCTGCATTTCCCACGGTTAATCCATCTAGCCTACCCATCCCAGGATACTATGGGACAATTTCAGCTTGGCCAATCTACCTGCACATCTTTGGACTGCAGGAGGAAACTGGAACACTCAGTGCAAATCAACGCAGACACGGGGAGAATGTACAAACTCCACACAGACAGTCGTCTGAGGCTGAAATTGAACCCGGGTCCCTGGGGGTTGCGGGGATAGGGTGGGTGCTGGGTCTGGGTGGGATGCCCTTTCGAGGGTCGGTGCTGACTCGATGGGCCAAATGGCCTCTTCCGTCACTGCAGGGATTCTATGATTCTGTGTGTTGGTCATTTAGGTGCCTGAGATGCCCTCACAATTACAAAATAATGTCTGTCACCACTGGTGACGATCAATCAATCAGCATGCTTAGAGTACATAAAAAGATTGACAGCCTAACTCTGACAAGGGCTAAGAACTGGGTGCCATGTGTCCGTGTATTGTTTTCTGATATTTCCTTAATACCTAACCTCATTGTGGTGTTACGAGGAAAGATTCTGTTGATGTGAGCCTGAGGCAGCAATTGCTACTGTGAAGCTCCCACTAAATGTTAGCAGCTGTGAGGCTCCTTTAAGTCCTCACTGTGCGTGCCCTAGCTGACCAACATAGAAACACTTAAAATAGGATCAGGAGGAAGCCATCTGAGCCTGCTCCACCATTCAATATGATCACGGCTGATTATCTAACTCAGTGCCTTGTTCCCACTTTCTCACCATACACTACGTTCCCTTTAGCCCTAAGAACTATATCTAACTTCTTCTCGAAAACATTCAATGTTTTTGGCCTCAACTGCTTTCTGAGGCAGAGAATTCCACAGGCTCCCCACTCTCTAGGTGAAGAAATGTCTCCCAATCTCAGTCCTAAATGGCTTTCACCATATCCTTAGATTGTGAGCCCTTGTTCTGTGTTCCTTCGTCATTGGGAACATCATTCCTACATTTACCCTGTTAGAATTTTATAGGTTTCTGTGAGATGATTTCAACTCAGTGGCCTGATTGGCACTCCAAAGAAGTTCATGAAAATACACATGTTTTAAAATCCTAGGTAACAAGGTGTGGAGCTGGATGAACACAGCAGGCCAAGCAGCTTCAGAGGAGCAGGAAAGCTGACGATTCGGGTCGAGACCCTTCTTCAGAAATGGGGGAGGGGAAGGGGATTCTGAAATAAATAGGGAGAGAGGGGGAGGCGGATAGAAGATGGATAAAAGAGAAGATAGGTGGAGAGGAGACAGACAGGTCAAAGAGGCGGGGTTGGAGCCAGTAAAGGTGAATGTAGGTGGGGAGTTAGGGAGGGGATAGGTCGGTCCAGGAGGATGGACAGGTCAAGGAGGCGGGATGAGGTTAGTGGGTAGGAGATGGGGGTGGGGCTTGAGGTGGGAGGAATGGTTAGGGAGTCGGGGACGAGCTGGGCTGGGTTTGGGATGACCTATCTTCTCCATTATCCATCTTCTATCCACCTCACCCTATCTCCCTTTTATTTCAGAATCCCCTTCCCCTCCCCTGTTTCTGAAGAAGGGTCCAGACCCAAAACATCAGCTTTCCTGCTCCTCTGATGCTGCTTGGCCTGCTGTGTTCATCCAGCTCCACACCTTGTTATCTCAGATTCTCCAGCATCGGCAGTTCCTACTATCTCTGTTTTAAAATCCTTGCAGATTAATATCTTTGCCTCCCTGCCTGGTCTCACAGCTCCCCTTTCCTGCCCCTGGTCTCAGTGTGAGTCACAGAAATTTACAAGCTTTGCAATGGGGTCAACTTACCTGTTGTCCTTTTCAAGGAATTTTGACTTGTGATCAGCACTATCATTCATGGTCTCATAGATCCACTGATGCTGCTTTAGTTGAGGGTAAGATTCAACTCCCACCCGGAGCTGGAGACTGTCCCCAACATCTGCTTCCAGATTAGTCTCCTGATCAGTAAAGATTTGCACATACCCTTTCTCTGTCGATGCACAAGAAGGAAATTAAGTTATTACCTGCAATTGACAGCCCCACGAATGTTCCTAAACTGTGCATAAATTGTCACGAGCACATAATTTCCAGGGTTCTGTTGCCTTTTCCCCTCAAAGTGTTGATAACCTAGTGAACAAGGGTTCAAATCCCATGGGCATTTAAACTTTCATAAAAACGCAGATATGAAAATTTGGCCTCAGTTAGAGATGTCACAGCGAGGCACTTAGAAAATCATAATGCAAAAAAGCAGAGTCAACATAGTTTTATGAAAGGGGAATCGTGTTTAATTGGGATCTTTGAGAAAGTAACAAGCATTGTGAATAAAGGAAAACCTGTAGATGTACTGTACTTAGATTTCCAGAAGACATTTCATTAGGTACGACAGCAAAGAGGGTGACAGAAACCAGGAGTTCATGGTATTAGAGGCAACAAATGCATATAGATAGAGGATCTGTTTTGTTAACAGGAAACAAAGGGTAGGTTTAATTCAGTCATTTTGAGTTTTGCAAAATGCAATAAGTGGAGTGCCACAAGGATCAGTGCTGGGGGCTGAATTATTTACAATTTATCACAATGACTTGAATGATGGGACTGAATGTATGGTTGCTCAATTTGTTAATGACGCAAAGTTAGGTGCAGAAGTAAGTTGTGAAGAGAACCTAAGGGGTCTGTAAAAGGACATGGATAGGTTAAGTGTTGGGGGGAAAAGGTTTGGCAGATGGAGTATACTGCAGTGAAACATTAACATGTCCAATTTGGCAGGTAGAATAGAAAGGCAGCATTTTAAATGGAGTGAGACTGCAGTACTCTGTGCTACAAAGGGATCTGTGTATCCTTGTACATGAATCACAAATGCTTGGTTGCAAGGACAACAAGTGATTAGGAGGACAAATGGAATGTTGTTTATGAAGGGAATGGAATATAGAAGTATGGAAGTTTTGTTGCATTTGTACAAGGCAGTGATGAAACCACACCTAGAGTACCGAGTGGAATTTTAGATGTTCTTAATTTACAAAGGACTGCATTAGGAACAGCTCAGAGAATGTTTACGTGACTGATTCCTGACATGGAGTAACTACCAATGAGGAGAGGTTGGACAGGTTAGACTGGTACCTGATAAAGTTTGTTGTTTTACCATACATCAGATTTGTTTTACCGTAGTATGTTTTATTTACTATACTATGCTTTACTATATTTTCTATATGTTAGCTAACATATATCACAAAACTTGGTTTCTTGTTGAACTAGATATCTTGAAGTTTATTTACAAAAATGACTACTTACAAGGCTATGATATCACAGACATAAAATCCTTACAGTGTGGAATCAGGCCTTTTGGCCCACCAAGTCCACACCAATCCTCCTAACAGCTTCCCACCCAGACACATCCCCCTACCTATCCCTGTAACCCTGCATTTCCCATGATTAATGCATCTAGCCTACACATCCCTGGACACTATGGGCAATTTAGCGTGGCCAATCCACCTAGTCAACACATCTTTGGACTCTGGGAGAAAACCGGAGCACCCGGGGGAAACCCACGCAGACACAGGGAGAATGTGCAAATTCCACACAGACATTCACCTGAGGCTGGAATCGAACCCAGGTCCCTGGTGCTGTCTGCCCCAGCATAGCATGGTTTGGATTCTAAGCCTGCTGACATTATTATACATTACACAAACAGAACCGACTGACTGCATTGACCCATTATACCAAGCGAGTGAATGAATGTGAAGCAGATACCTTTATACCAGAACATCACATGTTGTAACACCTTAAAAGGTATAGGCCTGTCTAGTTTGGAATTGATGCCATAATGTAACAGTATCTTTTGGCATTTTGGAAGAATGACAGGCAATTTATTGAAACATATAAAGTCCTGTAGATGTCTTAGCAGTCCCATAGTGAAAGGATTTTCCCTTTGTGGGAGAGACTAGAACTGGCAGACAAAATTTAAAGTTAAGGGATCTCCCATTTCAGATGGAGACAAGAAGGCATTTGTTTCTCTCTGAGTGTCATGAGTGTGTGGTACTCATCCACAGGGAGTGGGTGAGGTGAGGCCATTGAGTGCTTTTAAGCACCCTAAAGCTAACCTTAACCCCAGTCCTAACTTCAAAAGCTATCCTCAGCCCTAACCCCAATGCTCACCCTTAACCTTAACACCAACTTTAACCGCAAAACAAATCCCAATCTTAACCTCAAGCCAAACCGTAATCTCAACATCAACCTTCACTTCAACCCTAACCCCAATACTTTAACTTCAACTCCAATCTCAAACCTTAACTTCAATTTGAATTCCCAATCTTAACCTCAACCGTAATCTCAAATTTAATCTTAATTTTAACACCAAACATTTCCTCAAACAAAATCCCAACCTTCCTCTCAACCCTAATATCAACCCTAACCCCAACCTTAACCTCAAACCAAACTCTAACCTTAACCTCAACCTTAACCTCAACCTTGCCTTTAACCCTAATCTCAACCTTAACCCCAACCTTAACCTTAACCTCAACCTTGCCTTTAACCCTAATCTCAACCTTAACCCCAACCTTAACCTCAACCTTAACCTCAACCTTGCCTTTAACCCTAATCTCAACGTTAATCTCAACCCTAACCGCAACCTTAATCTCAATTTTGACTTCAACCCTAACCCCAAACTTCATCCCAAATATAGCTCTAATCAACATTCCAACACTTTAGTTTCAAACTGACCCCAGCAGATGTTTCAAGAATCTAACCCTAGATTTACACTAACCCTGAACGAAATGCTTAAATGTAAATCATAAAATCTCAATTTAGAAATCTGAGACTAGAGTGTTTTTTGCAAAGCTTGAAAGCCTGAAACACCTCGCTCAAGCCCTTATCCTAAAACTATCCACTTCCTTGAGCTGTAAATACACCCCAAATCCCAACTCCTAACAATAAAATCCATCCCCCATACCTCAAAACATACATGGAGCCCCGCCTAGTGCAAACAAGACCATAACCTAAACTGGGATTACCATAATCGGAAGAAGAAAGAAAGCAAACAGGAACAAATAGAATGAGATATATATCAGTGGCTAGACCACACTAAGAAACTCCAACTCTGGGCAAAGGAAGGTCTCCTGCCTGAAGCATCAGCTCCATCTCTAAACCTAACTCTTTAATGTCACTTGTACAAGTCTGTAGTGATAATGGTTTCATATTGCAGATTGGGAGACAGTGCAAAAGAGTTCTGAAGTTGTATTTTCAATGGGTAACAAGCATATTCATAGTCATAGAATCTTCCTGAACAGAAGGAGGCCATTTGGTCCATTGTGATTTTGCTGGCTCTTTGAAAGAGCTATTCAATTAGTTCCACACACCTATTCATTTCCCAAGGCTCTTCAAATGTTTTTGTTACAAAAATTTATCTAATGTTTTTGCTAAAGGTACAATTGAATCTGCTTCCCATCCTTTTGGATATTTCACATCGGATCCTATTATCTTGCTGCAAGAAAATGTCTTGTTTCATCAATCCCTTTGGTTCTTTTGCTAGTTATCACTTTGCTCTGTACACTCTAGTTACTGATGCTCCCACCATTGGAAGCAGTTTCTCTTCACAAATAAACCTTCCTAGTTTTGAAATCTTATGTCAACTCTTCACTTAACCACCTACTCTAAGGAGAATGATCCCTGCCCTGCTTCAATGCTAACATTTCAAAAAAAAGTAGAGAGAAGGTAGGGAACCTTTTCCCATTTTGGAACGTGACAGAGGGGTGGGTCAGGATGTAAATCACTCCGGACTATGTGCTACTTCCCCCACCTCACTGGCTACACCTCACATCCCACCCTCTGGAGTTGCCATGAAGACATGGCCTTACCAAGAACCCGCAGCATTGTCACAGCAGATCGCGTCTCCTTCGTTCCTTCCACAATGCAGGTGAAATTTCCCGAATCACTTCCATTCACAGCGTCAATGTGCAGTCTTGCTTTTATAGTGAACAGATTGCCGTAGTTTCGGTAAATGGAGACAACGGCAGGCTGGCAAGAGTAAAAAATAAAACTCACAGCAAATGGGCTTTAAAACTTCCATTGAATTCCTTCAGCAGTACAGCGAAATACCATTCAGCCCACCAGAGCAGCTTCTAACACAGCCCATGTACTCCCAAGAGAGATAGTCAGAACTGCTGAAGCTGGAGTCAGAGATAACACAGTGTGGAGATGGAGGAACACAGCAGGCCAGGCAGCATCAGAGGAGCAGGAAGAAGGGCCCCAACCTGAAACATCAGCTTTCCTGCTCCTTGATGCTGCCTGGCCTGCTGTGCTCCTCCAGCCCCACACTATGTTATCCATGTACTCCCAAACCATTTTTTTTTGGGAACTGCTCTCCCATTTGATCTCCTTCTCAGACTGCATATGTTTTATTCTCTTATGAAATATTTAGCTAGCCACTTCATGTTCTGAAGAAAATAGTGCAGGAGCAGCCAAAGAGAGTTTTAAGGTCTGTCCTGTCCTGAAGCAGATTAGAGACAGGCATGGGTGGGATCTTGAAACAATTTGAAGACAAGATTTCATTCCTGTTTTAAGGGAAATGTGGTGCCATAATAGTCATGGCACTGCCTACTAATCTAGAGGCCCAGGTTATTATCTTGAGGATGTAGGTTCAGATCCCATTGTAGCAGCCTGGAGAAGTTAAATTCTACTGGTAAATCTGGAATTTTAAGGGCTCTTATGACACAATGGCAGTGCCTGTATCTCTGACCTAGGAGCCCCAGGGTCAAGTCCCACCTGCTCCAGAGGTGTGTAGTAACGTCTCTGAACAGGTTGGTTAGAAAATATCTCAACCTGGAATTGAAATGATGAAGTGAACATGAAGCTACCATCAATTGACATCTAGTTCATTAAAATGTAGAATTATTCACTAAACAAGCATTAGTTAGTCTGCCAACATTACTCAGGCTGATCCACAGTAATGTGCCATTTGAAGTGGCCTACCCAGCAGAATCAGTTCAAGGGTGATTCGGGATGGCCAAGAAATGACCACCGTGGCTCAGTGGTTAGCACTGCTGCCTCACAGTGCTAGGGACCTGGGTTTGAATCCACCCTTGGGTGACTGTCTGAGTGGAGTTTGCACATTCTCCCTGTGTCCCTCTGGGTGCTCCAGTTTCTTCCCACAGTCCAAAGATGTGCAGGCTAGGTGGATCGGCCATGCTAAATTGCCCGAGGGGTTCAGGGATGCATAGTATAGGGGGATGGTTCTGGGTGGGATGCTCTAACAGTTGGTGTGGACTTGTTAGGCCAAAGGCCTATTTCCACACTGAAGGGATTCTATGAAATGTTAGCCCTGCCAGAGATACTGAAAGAATGCAGAAGAAGCATTCTAATTGCTGGGATATGGGACAAATCTGTGCCAAATGGGACCTTCAGAAATGATCAGTGCAGGGCCATGGCTTGGATCAGGATCCTGAGGTTGATGTTGAATACCAATCTCAACACTGTATTGTGCAGGAGGAGGAAACCAGACATTAACAAGACAGATAGGCTGGCAAGGGATAGGATGTTGGAATGAAAGTTTTTGGCTGTGTCATTGTCACTTTAATACAGAAACCAAAGCATGATGAGTCAATCTGGCAATTGGATTGAATAGGAAGAGAAATATAGAAGCAGAAATAGGCCACTCGGCCCTTTGAGCCCGCCCCGCCATTCTGTATGATCATAGATGATTCATCCAACTTGAAGTAAGGCAATAGAAACAGAAATTGCTGGAGAAACTCAGCAGATCTGGCAGCATCTCTGGGAAGAAAGCAGAGTTAAACTCCTCCCCACCACCCTTTGGCTTCAGCAATAATATCGCCTTTCCTGAGCTACTAACAGATCTGATGAAGAGTCACTGGACTCAAAGCGTGAACTCTGCTTTCTTCCCACAGTTGCTGCCAGACCTAGTTTCACTAGCAATTTCTGTTTTGTGTCCAGCATCTGCAGTTATTTGTTTTATTTGAATGAAGGCAAGCTTTAAAGAAAATGAAACAGAAAAGCTAAAAGAATGTAAAGGAAATTGCTGACTTACAGAGTGTGGATGAACCCATTTCACTGATAGATCCAGAGATGTCGCCTTTCCAATGCAGTCAACTGAATAGCTCTCACCTTGCAGTTTCACTTGCTCCCTGGTGTCCAGTTCAAGCTGCAATACTGAAAATGAACAAAGATCCATTTCAAAACCATTCCCAGGTTTCTCCATTGACTCCTTCGCAGTAAAATTCTCCTCTTCTCATAACAAGGAGGGCATTTGTTACAGGGTTCAGTCTGTGGCAAGAACCTGTATGTGGAGTGTTTTAACACGGGGGCGCTGATGTGGTCCTTTAACATGGGGGCGCTGATGTCGTCCTTTAACATGGGGGCGCCGATGTGGTCCTTTAACAC
>JAHRHZ010000289.1:40030715-40041834 GCA_024137785.1 Ginglymostoma cirratum | reverse complement strand
CCATCTCCTATCTACTAACATCATCCCGCCCCCTTGACCTGTCCGTCCTCCCTGGACTGACCTATCTCCTCCCTACCCCCTACCTACACTCACCTTTACTGGCTCCATCCCCGCCTCTTCGACTTGTCTGCCTCCTCTCCACCTATCCTCTCCTCTATCCATCCTCTATCCGCCTCCCCCTCTCTCCCTATTTATTTCAGAACCCTCTTCCCCTCCCCCATTTCTGATGAAGGGTTTAGGCCCGAAACGTCAAGTTTTCCTGCTCCTATGATGCTGCTTGACCTGCTGTGTTCATCCAGCCCCATGCTTGTTATCCCGAGCTGTATAGTGAGGGATTAGCATTAATGTCTCAAGAACTCACTACTTCAGTAGATTTTAAGGAGAAGTTTAAAGGGGGAGAGAGATTGAGAGGCAGAGAGATTCAGGGAAGGAATTCCAGTGCTTAGGGCCCTGGCAGCTGAAGACTCAATGAAAATCAGGTGGCATAAATGCCCAGAATTGGAAGAGGGTAATCTTGGAGGGTTGTAGGGCTGGAGGAGGTAGCATAGTCTGAGAGGCACTGTCCATTAGCAGACAGAAGCCTACTCAATTGGTACTCCCTTGCTGGATTTGATATCTACTCACATCATGCATAGTGGCAGCCATGTCACCATTCCCAAGAGGCACTGCAGTATCTTGCGAAGGTCCATCTGGAAACACCTCCCAAACATGTGACCTCCATGAACCTAGAAGGATGGGAACAGCAGATACATAGGAGCACCACCACCTGAAAGTTCCCCTCTAATCCACTCACCATCCTGACTTGGAAATATATCACCATTCCTTTGCTGTCGCTAGCTCACAATCCCGGAATTCTCTCCTTTATGGATGGACAATACCTACTGAACTGCAGTGGTTCAAGAAAATGGCTCACCACCATATTCTTTAGAAGCAATTCTGGGTGGGCAATAAATGTTGGCTTTATCTGAGAGGTCTGGTTTGAAAATGCTCAGGGAAGTATATGGAGCAAGTCTTTGTAGCAAGAAGCTTTTATTGAACAATATACAATATATACATAACAAAGGGAGGGCCCTGCTTGAAGATCTTACTGCCAGGACTTCTACACATTGCTCATCACATAACCTAATGTTATTAGCTATCCTACCACTTGCTCCTTCCATTATACCACACCTCTCTTCAAGTATTCAATCTGCCCTGGATTCTTTGTATTTTTATTAATTAATCTGTGCCCCAGTTCCCCTCCCTAGTGAGCCTCTTATGGGGAGGTGTCAATAGCTGACCATGTTCTCCATCCTCCTGGAGAATGGGAGGACAGGTGCTGTGTGTGCATCTTTTCCATCAGAGTAATAAGCAACCTTGTCTGTTCTTCTTTCTCTAGGGAAGTGTGCCATAATGGATTGTCTTCCGGTACTCATGCTAATGGAATGAACTGTTTCCTGTGTTCCCCAGCTTGTTGTTCGGCTGAACTTGACCAGACTTCTTCCCGGGCGGTTTGTGTATACGGAGTTGCTGCAGCAGCACTTGTATGTTGAGGGGTGGTTGGGGGACCCGATGGAAGCAGCTCCAGTTGTGCGTGCTATGCTGTTTCCAGGTTGGGCTTGAATTGTGGAGCACCCCATGTTGCCAGGTGTTGCTGTGTTTTGCCAGGTGTCGCCGGGGCTGGTGCTATCACGCACAGTGTGGTGCCATGATCCTTGGTGAACTAGTGGGTAATTCTGCTCTCTGTGAGCTTTACTGGGGCTTGACCATCCTCGGGGGTCTGCAACCTGCAGTTACTGAGACTCAATCCCCTCGGTATCTCCTTTGATGTTCTCCTCTTGAAGTTAGATGCAGGGAGTCTCCATCTCAGTTTCCTTTTGGTTGCTGTATGTCTTTTGCAGCAATTCTCTCAGGACTTTTGACGGCACCTTCAAGAAGTACTCTTCCTGTTGTGAAATGTTTTTCAAGCTTGCTGCGTTTGCATGGACCCCCAAGCTGCGTTCTATACTTGATGGGTCTTCCAAGGCTTTTGCCATTTTCGTTCTCCTGACTAGCGATGGCTCATCCTCAGGGTCTGTATTGCACTGATGCACTTTTACCATCCCAGTTGGTCCTTGCTTTCTACTTGGGCATTATCACCCTAAGAATATCTGTACTCACATCAATACCTGAAGTGGAGTTGGTATTTTCACTTGACGATTCCTCAATGGTCATGATCATGTCTCTTCTTCAGGGAGGCTAATTATAAATTGAATAAACTTGGACCCTGTCATAGAATTATAGAACCCTACAGTGTGGAAGCAGGCCACCCAGACCATTGAGTCCACACCAATCCTCGAACGAGCATCCAACCCAGACCCATTCCTCTACCCTATCCCTGTAACCTTGCATTTCCCTTGGCTAACCCACCTAGCCTGCACACTGTAGACAATTTAACATGGCCAATCCACCCTAACGTGCACATGTTTGGACTGTGGAAGGAAACTGGAGCACCCGGAGGAAACCCACGCAGACACAGGGAGAATGTGCAGACTCCACACAGACAGCTGCCCGAGGCTGGGATTGAACCTGTGTCCCTGGGGCTGTGAAGCAGCAGTGCTAACCACTGTGCCGCCCGTGTTGCTATAGAACCTCTGTGGCATTTTGGTGGTCCCACACCCTTGCCCCACCACCATCATTCACTCATTCTTCAAAGAGCAGTGTGAGGCCCAGAGTCTTCGGTCCTGACAAGTTGCCATGGTGAGTGGTTCTACATGTTCCACTGTCTGTGCCCTGAAGGGCAGCACAGCTCTGGGACATCTTCCTGTGGCTGCTGGTGGAAGGCATCTTCGATAGAGGCTGATTGCAAGTGCCCTCAATCAGGTTGGGTTTCTCCCTGCTGCCACAGGTTCTGAGGTCACACAGGCCTTCCTGCTCCACAAAGAGTCACATTGATTCAGAAGGACGTGGACTGGTGTGCGAAATTTTCCATCCCTTGTGCTGGCATCTTGCGGCCTAAGACCTTCAGTGAGGTAACCCTGGACTGTGAAGACAGACCGTGGAGGGCTGGAGGAGGTCTGGTCTCAGCCACTGCATGGCATCAGATGGTACGAGATGGCCACTCCTGGATCAAGTTCAACTGTTTGCCTTGGAGCCATTGACAAAGAGATCTGCACTCCCAGAAATCTTATGATGTTTGGAACACATCTCCTGGCAAAGACTCTACAAATGGCTTGGAGTCTTCTCTTCCTGAGGATCTATGTGGTCCAGGTGAGGATCTGCTTTGGGGGCAGAGGCTTCTTGCTATGGCATGCCATTTTGAAATGCCCTTTTCTCCCGTAGCCTATGGCAGTCCATGTTTGGCAGGACATACAGTGTCAGGAAGAATGTACTTAATTTGCAAATGTCACTGGTTAGATGCAGACATGGAAGTATGACTTAATACTAATTTCGGACTTACTGGTCTGATTTCCTGTTTCCATTTTGAGTGAATCTCTACATAGTTCAGTTCAACAATTCTTGGAGTGGACTATGCAAGAGCTGTGCTTGGTATTGAGGTAGTTCATTTAGTTAATTTTGAGCTGTTAAATGGTTGGTACATGTTTCTGGTTCTGTGTAATTCCAGTTTTTTTCCTCTAAATCCTACTACTTGTATTTGTCCGTTAACATGATCATGTCATGGTGGTTCCACACCCCTGCCCCTCCACCATCACTCATTCACTCCTCAAAGACCAGTGTGAGGTCCAGAGTCTCATAACAATCTGGCTGTGCAGCAATCATCAGCTGTGAGAACGGGTGGGAGAGGAAACCACTTACTGCCCAATTACGTTTCAGCACAGAAATATTCTGCACTCTGTGTGCATGTATTTAATTAATATCAAACAAAAACGTGCAATTTTCAATTCATTTGACACATGGACCTGCTTGTCGAAGATGCTTCAAACAGGTCTTTGAATACTCAATATTTGGAGCAAAAAATGCCTTGGCTTTTTATTATTTTTACACAGGATGTGAGCATCACTGACACAGCCAGCATTTATTATCCGTTCCTAATTGCCCTGAAGAAAGTGGTGATGAGCCACCTTCTTGAGCCGCTTCAGCCCTTGAGACTGAGGGACACTGACATTCTTGTTAAGAAGGGAGTTCCAGGATTCTGAGCCAGTGACAGTGAAGGAACAGTGATAAACCTCCAAATCAGAAGGGTGAGTGGTTTGGAAAGGAAGTTGCATACAGTGGCACTCCCATGTACCTGCTGCCTTTATCCATCTAGATCATAGAGGTCGGGATTTGGAAGGTGCAGTCATAGGAGCTTTGGTGAGTTACTGCAGTCCATCTTGCAGACGGTACACACTGCTGTGACCGTGCACATCAGTGATGGGAATGGAAGGGCATCCAAAGTTAGAACTGCCTGGATGACCGTAAGTATTAAGATAAAGTTAAATCAGCATAAGGAGACTTGGTAATTTGGTTCATTATTCAGCAGAAAACCAAGCTCAGTATGGGAAGTAAAGAGACTGACTAATAAATGAATAATCTGGTCACAGAGAGAGTATAAGAATGGGTTGATGAGTTACATGAGAAGGAAGCCGAAATAACTTAATGGTAAGGTCTTGGGGAGTGTTGCTGAACAAAGAGACCTTGGAGTGCAGGTACATGGTTCCTTGAAAGTGGAGTTGCAGGTAGACAGGATAGTGAAGAAGGCATTTGATACGCTTGCCTTTATTGGTCAGTGAATTCAGTATAGGAGTTGGGAGGTCATGTTGCTGTTGTACAGGACATTTGTCAGGCCACTTTTGGAATATTGCGTTCAATCGTGGTCTCCCTGCTATAGGAAAGATGTTGTGAAACTTGAAAGAAAACGTTTACGAGGATGTTGCCAGGGTTGGAGGGTTTGAGCGTTAGGGAGAGGTGCATAGGCTGGGGCTTTTTGCCTTGGAGCGTCAAAGACTGAACGGTGACCTTATAGAGGTTTATAAAATCATGAGGGGCATGGATAGGGTGAATAGCCAAGGTCTTTTTTTCAGGGTAGGGAAGAGTCTAAAACTAGAGGGAATAGGCTTAAGGTGAGAGGGGAAACATTTAAAAGTGACGAAGGGCTGAACCTTTTCATACAGAGGGTAGTGCGCATGTGGAATGAGCTGCCAGAGGAGGAGGTGGAGACTGGTACAACTACAGTATCTAAAAGATATTTGGACAGTTATATCAGTAGGTAGGGTTTAGAGGGATATGGGCCAAATGCTGGCAAAAGGAACTAGATTAACTTAGGATATCTGGTCAGCATGAATGAGTTGGACCGAAGGGTCTGTTTACATGCTGTACAGCTCTATGACTCTATGACTTTATTTCATAAAATAAAACAAAAATAAAACAGCTGAATGAGAGTGTAGTCAAAGGAAGATGGGGATGGATCACTGACAAATGAGACTTTCTCGATCAGGCTGAGTGCATGGCTAAGCTACAAAATGACTACTTTATATCCATCTTCACTAAGGAAGTGGGGAGGCAATGGCCTAGTGGTAATATCACTGAACTGTTAATCATGACACCCAGGTAGTGTTCTGGGAACCAGGGTTTGAATCTTGCCACAACAGCTGGTGTACTTCGAATTCAATAAATATCTGGAAGAGTTCTAAGGAAGGGTCACTAGTCCTGAAACGTTAACTCTGGTTTCTCTTCACAGACGCTGCCAGACCTGCTGAGCTCTACTAGCAACTTCTGTGTTTGTTCCTGGTTTACGGCAATCGCAGTTCTTTCGGTTTTTATTTTGCTAAAAGGTTAGTTTGAAGAAGCTGAGGATGTTCATTTTGGAGCAAAAGATGTTTGGGCAAAATTTGATAAAGGTGTACAAAATAGCGACAAGTTTAGATAAGGTTTGGCAACACCTGTGGAGAAAAATCAGAGTTAATGTTTCAGGTCCACTGATTCCTCCTCAGAACTGATGGTAGCTAGGGAAAAGTTTTTACCCACCACCAGACACATATTCCCCTCCCCTTCCTTGTCAGCCTTCCACAAGGACTGTTCCTCCAGGACACTCTGGTCCACTCTTCCTTCACTGTCAACAACATCCGTCAGCCTCATGGCACCTTGCCCTGCAACTCCAGAAGGTCCAACATCTGCCTGGTTACTTCCTTCTTCCTCGGTATAGAAGAGCCCAAACGTACCTTTCCAGGTGAAGCAGCACTTTACCTGCACTTCACACAATCTAGTCTACTGCACACGCATCTCACAATGTGGTCTCCTCTACACCGGGGAAATGAAGCCCAGACTGGGTGACCGCTTCGCAGAATATCTACGTCTCGCTCTCAAAAAAAGACCCTGAGCTTCCAATTGCCTGCCACTTCAACACACTGCCCTGTTTCCTGGCCAACATCTCTGTCTCTGACTTGCTGCAGTGCTCCAGCGAAGCTCAGCACGAGCTGGAAGAACATCATCTCATTTTCTGCTTGGGTCTACAGTCTTCTGGACTCAATATCAAGTTCAACAATTTTAGGACTTGATGCACCTTCTCCCATGTCCTTATCCCAACACCCCCCACACTAGGCCTTGTTATCACATGGTCTGCTATTACACACAATCCTTTGTTCGTCACAAATAGTCCCCATTAGTAGCTATTCATTCTCCTATGCTGATCAATATCCACTCCTTTGTCTGCCCAACTATTCTTCTCTCTTCTTGAGCTCTAACCCCATCTATTTGCTGATGACAGTAAACTGAGTGGAAAGGCAAACGGGGCAAAGGATGTGGAGGAGCCTGCAGAGGGATTTAGATAGGTTAAGTGGTTGGGCAAGGGTCTAGCAGATGTAATACAATGTTGGTAAATGTTAGGTCATTCACTTTGGAAATAAAAATAGTAGATCATATTATTATTTAAATGGTGAAAGACTGCAGCATGCTGTTCTGCAGAGAAACTTGGGCGTGCTTGTACATGAATCGCTATAAGTTGGTTTACAGGTGTAACAGGTAATCAGGAAGGCAAATGGAATGGTGGCTTTCATTGTTAGAGGGATCGAATTTAAGAGCAGGGAGGTTCTGTTGCAATTGTAAAGGTGCTGGTGAGGCTGCACCTTGAATATTGTGCACAGTTTTGGTCTCCATACTTGAGGAAAGATATACTGGATTTGGAGACAGTGCAGAGGAGGTTCACCAGGTTGATTCTTGAGATGAGATGATAACCCATTTAGGAGAGGTTGAGCCGCCTAGGACTATACTCGCTAGAATTTAGAAGAATGAGAGGGCATCTTATGGAAACATATAAAATTACGAAAGGGATAGGTAAGGTAGGGGCAGACATGTTGTTTCCACTGGCGGGAGAGACTAGGACTAGAGGACAAGATTAGGGGGAGTAGATTTAGGACAGAGGTGAGGAGCAACTGCTTTTCCCAGAGAGTGGTGAATCTATGGAATTCTCTGCCCAAGGAAGAAGTAGAGGCAGCTTCATTAAATATATTTCAGACATAGTTGGATAGATTTTTGCATGGTAGGGGGATTAAGGATGATGGGGATAATGAATGTTGGAGGAGCTGATACCATGGATAGATCAGCCATGATCTTATTGCATGGCAGAGCAGGCTCACTGGGCCAAATGGTCTACTCCTGCTTCCATCTCTTATGAACTTATCAACATCCTCAGGGCTAGCATTGACCAGAAACGCAACTGAACTTGTCATATTAGTGCAGTGACTGCAAGAGCAGGTCAGAGGCTAGGAATACTGTGGCAAGTAACTCACCTCCTGACTCCTCAAAGCCTGTCCACCATCTTCAAGTCACAAGTCAGGAATGTGATGGAATAGTCCCCACTTGCCTGGGTGGGTGCAGCTCTGACAACAAGAAGATTGGCACCATCTAGGACAATCAGCCTGCTTGATTGGCATCATAACCAGCTTCTCCACCAATGCAAAATGCATTGCAGAAATTCATCAAGGCTCCTTAGGTAACACCTTTAAAATCCGTGACTACTCCCACCTAGAAGGACAACAGTAGCAGATAAAGTATGCACCACCACCTGCAAGTACCTCTCCAAGCCACTCAGCATCCTGACTAGCGAATAATTCCTTGCTCCTTCAGTTTGTTGAGTTAAAATCCTGCAACTTCCCCCACCATGGCACCGCACTCACACCCAGCTCTGTGGCATTGTGGGTCTACCTACACAAAATGGGTTGCAGCGGTTCAAGAAGGCAGTTCACTTCCACCTTCTCAAAAGCAACAAGGATAGGGCAATGAAAACTGCCAGCGATATGCCATGAACGAGTTTTTAAAAAAAGTACCACAAATGCAATGTAGCCTGGATTTATTCTCCTGACACATGTAATGACTTTGGCCTTGCAATCAGCACGAAGGAAACAGAAGGAGTGTGCCTAAGTATTCCAGAAATGCCTTACCTCGGGCTTAAAGTTTTAGTCCATGACTAGATAAGTTTACCCATCCAGGCAACACTCCCACTAGCAACTACATTGATGATGAACCACAGACAGATATAACCTATGGCAGTCTCTGAAGACCTGTCTGGGAATGGACTGGATTAAGTCCAGTTTCCAAACCGAAAGCAATTGTCCTTAGCATGAGAGACTGGAGTGAAAGCTAAAATCAGACCAAGATGTTCTACCATTTTCTCTTAGAATTTTCTCAGGCAACAGGACATGGTGCCATATTCTAAAGTCACCCAAACTGATTTGCCAAGCCAGCACATGTTCTCATCACCCAGCACAACCAAATAAAAAGTGTTACGGTCTCCTATGAAAACAAGTGCATAAGATATAGTAGCAGAATGGGGCCATTTAACCTACTGAGACTGCTCCACTATTCAATCATGGCTGATTTATTTCCTCAAACCCATTTTTAAAAGAATCCCTTCAGTATGGAAATAGGCCCTTCAGCCCAACAAGTCCAAACCAATCCTCATAGCATCCCACCAAGACCAATCCCTGAACACTATGGGCAGTTTAGCCTGGTCAATCCACCTAGCCTGCACATCTTTGGACTGTGGGAGGAAACTACAGCACCCAGAGGAAACCCACGCAGACACGGGGAGAACATGCAAACTCCACACAGACAGTCGCCCAAGAGTGGAATTGAACCCAGGGCCCTGTTGCTGTGAGGCGGCAGTGCTAACCATTGAGCCACTGTCCATTTGTCTGCCTTCTCTGTGTAACCCTCAGTCCCGTTATTAATCAAGGATCTATCTGTCTCTGTCTTAAATACCCTCAATGAGTTGGCCTCCACAGCCCATTTTCATCACCATTACCCGTCCCTCCATCTATCTTTGTGTAGTCTGCAAAACTTACCAACATGCCCTCAGTTCCTTCCTTTGTCCAGATTGTTAACACATAACATGAATAGTTGTGGTCTCAACACCGAATCCTGCAGAACTCCACTAATCACCAGCTACTATCTTGAAAAGTCCCCTTTACCCCTGCTCTCTGCCTTCTGCCTGTCAGTCAATCCTCTGTCTATGCCAGTACTTCACCCCTAACATTATGGACTCTGGTCGTGTTTCTCGGTGTCCTATGCAACACGTTGTCAAAGACCTTCTGGAAATTCAAACAGATCATGTCCACTGGCTCTCATTTTTTCAATTTGCATGGTACTTCCTCAAAGAATTCTCCCAGATTTGTCAGGTATGACCTTCCCTTGATGAAGCAATGCTGACTCAGCCCTGTTTTACCAGGCACTTCCAAGCATAGTAATCTCACCTTTAATAATGTGCTCTAAAATCTTCCCGATGGCTGAGGTCGGGCTAACCAGCCTATACAGTGTGGAGCTGGAGGAACACAGCAGGCCAGGCAGCATCACCTCTGATGCTGCCTGACCTGCTGAGTGCCTCCAGCTCCATACTGTGTTATCTCAGACTCCAGCATCGGCAGTTCTTACTATCTCTAACCAGCTTATAGTTTCCTGCCTTCTGGCTCTTTCCCTTCTTAAACAGGGTTATTACATTAGCGATATTCCAGTCCTCTGGGACCCTTCCTGACTCCAGTGATTCCTGAAAGATCACCAAAATGCCTCTACAATCTCCTCAGCTATCTCCTTCAGAATCCTGGGGTGCAGTCCATCTGTTCCAGGTTATTTATCCACCTTCAGACCTTTCAGCTTCCCCAGCACCTCGAGAGAAAATGCAATGAGGGAATATCCTGAGCAAGCAACTCCATCCAGTATTCAATTGTCTATGGCATCCTCTCCTGTTTGCAATAAACCTTTCAGCATTTGTTTCAACTTAGCTTAGTCTTCTCACTGTTTACAATGTGGTCCCTACATTTAGTAGATCAATCATAGAATGGGTGACTGCTTTGTGGAACACTTCTGTTTTGTGCATGTGGATTTGGAGGGTATTTACTATGAGGAGAGATTAGACAATCTTGGTTTGTTTTCACTTGAATGTTGGAGACTGATTGGCGACCTGAAAGAAGTTTACAAAATTATGAGAGACATCGATAGAATGGATAGCCTTTCTCCCAGGGTTAGAAAAGTCAATTCCTAAGTGACATAGGTTGAAGGGAAAAGGGGGTAAATTTGAAGGAGATGTGAAAGGCAATTTTTTTTTACAGAAAGGGTGGCAAGTGCCTAGAAATGGTAGAGGTGGATACAATGGCAACATTTAGGAGGAGCCTTGACAGATATACGAGTAGGCAGCAAATACAGGGATATGGACCATGCAGAGGCAAAAGGTTTTTAGTTTAGAAAGGCATCATGTGTCAGTGCGGGTTTGATGGGCTGAAGGGCCTGTTACTTTGTTATTTAAATTCTGTCCCTTGTTTCCAATTTGACCTTTCGGTCCTTGCCCTGCTACAGTCCTCCAGTGAAACTCAGTGCAAGCTTGAGGAACAGTGCCTCACATTTTGACAAAGCCTTGAAAACCTTCCGGATTCAACACTAAACTTGTCAATTTTGTTTGATTTCTTTGCGTCTTCTTTCTTTCTTAATCTGGCTGTTTTGGCAACTACCTACTTACTGCCTTTCATATTTCTTCCCGACACAAATGTTGTTTCTTTACTTGTCTTTGCCTACACCATAAGAGTTTTTTGCCATTGAGTCTATCCAGCTCTTCGCCCTATCACAGACCTTCCCTTTGATTGTCTGTCCCCTCCCTTCTCCCTTCAACCTGTTACACTCCAAGTTTTAGAGATAAAAGGTACTGCAGATGCTGGAGAATCCGAGATAACAAGCA
>JAHRHZ010000289.1:39943238-40023729 GCA_024137785.1 Ginglymostoma cirratum | reverse complement strand
TACTGAGGGAGCGCCGCACTGTCAGAGGGTCAGTACTGAGGGAGCGCCGCACTGTCAGAGGGTCAGTACTGAGGGAGCGCCGCACTGTCACAGGGTCAATACTGAGGGAGTGCTGCACTGTCAGAGGGTCAGTACTGAGGGAGTGCTGCACCGTCAGAGGGTCAGTACTGAGGGAGTGCTGCACTGTCAGAGGGTCAGTACTGAGGGAGTGCCGCACTGTCAGAGGGTCAGTACTGAGGGAGCACTGCACTGTCAGAGGGTAAGTACTAAGGGACTGCCGCACTGTCAGAGGGTCAGTACTGAGGGAGTGCTGCACTGTCAGAGGGTCAGTACTGAGGGAGTGCTGCACTGTCAGAGGGTCAGTACTGAGGGAGCGCAGCACTGTCAGAGGGTCAGTACGGAGGGAGTGCCGCACTGTCAGAGGGTAAGTACTGAGGGAGTGCCGCACTGTCAGAGGGTCAATACTGAGGGAGTGCCGCACTGTCAGAGGGTCAGTACTGAGGGAGTGCCGCACTGTCAGAGGGTCAGTGCTGAGGGAGCGCCGCACTGTCAGAGGGTCAATACTGAGGGAGTGCTGCACTGTCAGAGGGTCAGTACTGTGGGAGCGCCGCACTGTCAGAGGGTCAGTACTAAGGGAGAGCCGCACTGTCAGAGGGTCAGTACTGAGGGAGCACAGCACTGTCAGAGGGTCAGTACTGAGGGAGTGCCGCACTGTCAGAGGGTCAGTACTGAGGGAGCACAGCACTGTCAAAAGGACAGTCCTTCAGTTGAGATATTCAGATTACAATAAAAGGCTAGTATTCGTAACAAAAACTGAGCAATTACCAAATTGTTCATCAGAATCTGTAAGCATATCCAATCTAGTCTGTATGTGTTTCCAGGTTCATAGTGATGTCATTGAGTGTTAGGTGCCTGCTACGTGCATGGGATACAGTTAAGACGCCAACAAATTCTGAATTAAGAAGACTAGTGTTCCAGAACTAGCTGTACCCTTGGTCAAGCTGTTTCAGTTCAGTAATAACACTGGCAACTCTCTGACAATGTGAACAATTGCCCAGGGAAATCCTGGTAACCCAAAAGAGGATAACTCCATCTGGTCATTTACCACCCACTTAGTCTGTGCTCCATCATGAATGGATGTTTTATCATCATTACTATCGCACAATTAGTAATAGCTCAGTGATGCTCAGTTTGGATTCCATTACAGGCACCAGCTTCAGATCTCTATATAGCCTTGGTGCAAGAGCTTAAATTCATAGTTGTAGTGGGCATGATTACTATGACATCAAATGGTTGATTTGACGAAATGTTTGACCAAGAAACCCGAGCAAAATTGAAGTCAATGGAATCAAGGGGAAGATTATTTACTTGTTGTGGTCATGACAGTAGATAGTTGTGGTTATTGGAAACCAATACTCTCAGTCAATCGTTGTTGCTGCAAGTCTTCCAAACGACAGAGTGTTGGTCCCCACCATCTTCAGCTGCTTTATCACTGGCCTGAACTCCATCATAAGCTCAGTCATGGGAATGATTGCTAATGATTACACAATGTTCAAAGTTTTATTCAGGTCATATAGCATGTCCCTGCATGCGGAATAATCTGGACAACATTCAGGCTTGGGCTGACAAGTGACAAGTAACTTCATGCCACACAAGTGCCAGGCAATGACCATCTCCAGGAAGAGCGAATTTAACCATTGTCCCTTGGTAGTCAATGTCATTACCACTGCTGAACCCCACATTATCAACATCCTGGGCATTACTATTCATCAGAAACTGAACTGGGTGAGCCACATAAATGCTGTAGCTACAAGAGCAGGCCTGAGGCTATGGCTTCCTTGACAAATAGAACATCTCACAAATCACCAAAATCTTTTAATGGGGAAAAGTCAGAAATGTGATGGGATATTCTCCACTTGCCTGACTAAATGCAACTTTCAAGAAACACGATACCAACCGGTACAAAGCAGTTGCTTGATTGGCACCCCATTTGCCACCTTAAACATCCACTTCCTCCATGTCTGGCCCAGAGGCAGTAATGTGTACCATCTACGAAGTGCACTGATGTTACTCTCCAAGATTCTTCGGCAGCACCTTCCAAACATGTGACCTCTACCACTAAGTAGATGAAGAACAGCAGAGACAGAGAATACTGTCACCAAAAAGTTCCCTTCCATGCTGACTTGGAACTATACCCCATTCCTTCACAGTTGGTGGATTAAAATCCTGGAATGGAGCTCCTGCTAACAGTGCCATGGGTATACAACACTGCAGTGATACCAGAACGTGACTCACCACCAAAGTAAATTCAGGACGTGCAATAAATGCTGGGCTTGCCAATGACATCCAACTTCTACAAACAAATAAGTATTTTTTTAAAAATCCTATTCCATTTTGGAGGTTACTGCTGAATCTGTTTCTACTCATGTTTCAGGTCATGCATTCCATTCACAGCAAGCAAAAGTATTCTCAATTCTCCTGGCTAATTTGTAAACTGTTATAAACCTGTGTCAACCAGTGGGAACAGCTTTTCCTTATTTGTTCTGTCACAAAACCTCAGAATTTGGAACAGATTAACTGGAGGAACTAGAGGAGGCCACTTGATCCATCAAACCTCTGCAGCTGATATGTGTCTTATCTCTGTCTACATGTCTTGCTTCAGTAACCTTGATTTTCTCTCACTGAAATGCATCAGAGCCCCTCCAAATTTCATTATTTTTGGAATGTTGTCCCTCAATGACAAGCAGCAGGAATAAATATGTCAGCTTTGCTCAGCGTATTCCTGAACTGGAGAGGAACAAAACAGGTAATGTCCCATCCCTGATCACTCCTCTGTGGTGTTTGTTGGAAGGAGTGTGCATGGGTCTGTTGGAGAGAGTGTAAGATCAATAATTATTCATAAGGGCCCTGTACTTTGTGACGACAAGTTGATAGAACTACAATAAAAGCCTCTAGTTTGTAAGGACACATGAACTGGTGATAGAATACAAAAGTGAGGAGGCAAGGATAACCCTCTATAAAGCTTTAAGACCTCACTCAGAGTGCTGTGTGTCATTGAACTATATGCCAAATGAAGAATATTTAGGGTTTAGACCACAGAAGCATTGGGATTGCGCCTAATATTTAAAACTGAGTTCGACAGAACCTTGTTAACCAAACATCTTGAGGGATACAGGACAAAGACAGTTGTATGAAATTATGTCACAGATCTGCTCTCATTGAATGACACAATGAAAATTAGGGGTTGAATGGCCTCTTCCTGTCCCTATTTGTGTGAAGTACAGAAGTACAAAGAAGAATGTGAAAAACAGAGACTTTTAAAGTTAGGAACAGACGGTGGCATTGTAATAAAGTTATTAGACTTAGTAATCCAGAAGCTCAGACTAATGCTGTTGAGGCATGGGTTCAAAAATTCAGTAAACGAATCTGGCATTGAAAGCTAGTTTCAGTAATGGTAGTCATTAAATTATCATTGATTGATGCAAAAGCCTATATGTTTCACTAATGTCCCTTCGAGAAAGAGATCTGCTTTCCTTATCTGGTGTAGATGCAGAGTTCCAGACAGACCTGGAGTCATAACAAGATACAAAATAGATACATGTCATTTAGCCTATCAGTTCTGCTTCCAATGCTCCCTAAAAGCCTTGTACGTGCACCTGTAACAAGTGGGCTCCAGAGTTTCAAGAAGTTAGCTCATCACCAGGGTAACTAGGGATGAGAAGTAAATGTTTCCCAGCCAGTGAAGAGCCACATCACATAAACACATAAATTTCATATTAATATTCTAGATCTTAGTATGTAGAGAAACATGTCCAAGTGTGTGGATGATAGAAAACATGGAAGAATTGTAAGGGGCTCTTCTCCAGAAGTATGTAGTAACAATAAGTTAATGAGGTTAATCAGAAAGTATCTATCAGAATTGTAAACTTTGAGGAGAACAGTAAAAAACTATAAAAGGGTGTTGACAGTTGTGTCAACTGTCTGACCTGCTGTGATCTACAGCATCTGCTGTTTTCAGCAAAAAGAGCATGTCAAACTTGCATAAGACATTTGTTAGATCTCAGCTATATTCTTGGATATGGTTCTTGGCACCACTCTGTAGGAAAGATGTAAACGCATTGGAGAGGGTGCTGAAGAGGTGTATGAGCATGAATCCAGGGATGAGAAACTTCAGTTATGAAGACAGTTTGGAGAATTTGGGCTGTTTTCTTCAGAGGGAAGGATTAGAGGAGATTTAATAGCATATTTCAAAATCTTGATGGACGTGAATAGAATAACGGGGAGAACCTCTTCCCTCTCACAAAAGGAAGAAGGAAGAGAACGTACAGGTGCAAGTTAATTTGCAGAAAAAGCCAACGTGAAAGAAGGGAAAGCTTTTATCACAAAGCAAGTGATTAGGATCTGGAAAGCAATGTCAGGAAGAGTGGTGGCGGCAGGCTCAATCGAGGCATTCAAGAGGAGTTTGGATAATTATTTAAGTAAAAACAATGTGCAGGGTTATGAGGAAAAGACAGGAGAACCACGCAAACATAACATTGTTTCTGAGAGCCAAACAGTTTCCCTCTGCACTGTAACAACTTTGCGATTCTGTGCCAGTTCTATGAAAGAACTGTACAATAAGTCCCATCCTCGGCTCTTTCACTTTGTCCCTGCACTTTTTTCATTTTCAATTCTTTATCCAAATCCCTTTTCATAGTTATTAGTGAATACTTCCACTGCTCTTTCAGGCAGCACATTCCAGACCTTGTGTAAACAGTCTCCTTGTGTAAAACCATATTTCCTCATATCACCTTTATCTCTTAAATTAACTTAATTCCTTTAAATTTTTATCCTCTGATTATTGGTTTTTGCCAACGGAAACACTTAGTCCTTATTCTTTCAAAATCCTTGCATAATTTTTAGCCCATCAATTAAACCTCTCCATTTACCCTTCTCTGTTCCCAGGGGAACAAACACAGATTCTCCAGCCAGAGTGCACTGCCACTGCACACAGACAGACAGACAGACAGACACACACACACACACACACACATATACATGCACAGATATAGACACATACACACGCATGCACACACGCATGCACACATTGTCACACATAAACCTATAGACTCACACACAGTCACACAGACACACACAGACATACACACATAGACATACAGTCACATAGACACAGGTTCTCTCTCACACACATCAATCTGACAGTGCTGGAGGAAGATTTGAGTGAATGGAAAGACAAGATAGACAAATAATGAACAGTTACATTCCTACCTGCCACAGACCCAACAGGCAGAACAACGAGGGCCAGGTATAGGTACATTGTCCGCTCAGTTACTGGGGTAGAACTGATTAGGATGTTGCCCGCATTGTGAAAATCACTGAACTGATTCTTCTTGGCTCAGCAGAAGCTATGATCTGACTTCTGCTTTTCATGCTCTGGTGCAAACATTTCTGACACATCCTCCATCTCTCAGATGTGATCCGAAAATAACCTGACCACTGACAGCAAACCATTGACAGCAAACAGATAGCCACTGGTACTGTTTAAAGAAAAGAGAATATATAAGCAACAAATGTCTTTCTCAACAAGAAAAATCAACTTGTTCAGATGTGTCATGACAAACATTTGTGGCAAAGTGGGACCTGGGTCGAGAGGTATGGCCACTACCACTGCATTATAATCCCTCCAGAATGCATGTATGGCACTTCAACACCACAAAATGTCCCAAGCTAATTCACAGGCGCATTATCGAATCAGATTTGATGCCAAGCCACATAAGACAATATTTGGGAAGATAACCAAAAACTAGTTCATAGGGATAGCCACTGTAGTTCAGGAGTTATGGATAAACTTGATTTGGTGCAACACAGGCAGCAGGAGATTAGTCAATGGGTTTAACAGGGTATTAGACACTGACATCAGCAATCTGTTATATTGCAAATTCCTCCTACAAGTGGATGGTGGGTGGGGCAGGGACAAAAGACTGTTTAAGGGTCAGGGAAGGTGGGTGTTTGGGGTTATCAATTCATAAGGTTGAAACTCCAACATTTAAAGTCTCTACAACTAGACTGATTCGTCAGGATTGGAGTTATACTGTCTGTACAGAAGGAGGCCATTCAGACCATGCAGTCTCAGTCAGGTTATCTCTGAAGCTCTGGGAATTTCTTTTCCTCAAGTCGCCATCTGATTTCTCTCTGAAATCATTGATCATCTCCATTTCCAACACCTTTGTAGACTGTGGGTTCCAGGTCCTTGCCATTTCCTGCATCAGCCCTTTATCTTTTCATCAAAACCATAAATCTGGCTCCTCCAGTCTCTGTGCAGCTGTTATTGAGAACTTTGTCTCCCTTATTTCAACCTGCCATTATCTTGTACTTTCCTATTAAATCCCCTCTCCTGAACCTCTTTACCCCAAGGAAAATAACCCTGGATTCACTTCAGTAGCTGAAACTCCTCCTCCCTGGAGCCAATCTGATAAATCTCCTCTGCACTCTTTCAAGAATCCTCACATATTCAAAGTGCAGTGGCCAGAACCGGAATCTATATTTGTCAATTAACCAGAGCTTTATCATAAAAAGGTTCTGCATGGCTGCTTTTATGTTCCATAGCTCTATTTTCCAAGGCCAAAAGCCCCATATGCCTTACTAACCACTCTGTCAATATGACTGGTCGCCTTCCAAGAACCACAAGCGCACACAGCCCTTGTCCCTCGGTTTCTTTGGAACTGTGCTATTAAACTGTGCTATTAGGGTTACTGTGCATGTTTGTGAAGGCATGGGCGATGGTAAATATGATCAATGAGTTACAGGCATAAAGAACCACTTTCAACTGTGGTCTCCCTGCCATAGGAAGATGTTGTTAAACTTGAAAGGGCTCAAATTTACAAGGATGTTGCCAGGATTAGAGTGTTTGAGCTATAGGGTGAGGCTGAATAGACTGGGGCTATATTCCCTGGAGCGTCAGAGGCTAAGGGGTGACCTTATAGAAGTTTATAAAATCATGAGGGACATGGATAGGGTAAATATCGGCAAGATGGTGGCAGGGTAAGACACGCCATTCGGAGATCCACTCTACTCGCCAGTTCTCTTTCTCTTTCTTTGTCCTTCCTTTGTTTTTTCTCTCCCTTCGTCTCTCTCCCTCTGTAGTAATTCTAACAACTCCCATCCCTTTTAACTACCTACCTACGGAGTCAGGATGGAGCCAGGTCACGACCGCGAACCACATGGTGGGAGCTGGAAGCGTGGGTTGTGTCCTGCAGTGTCGGTGGATCGAGCGTGGGCCGGAGTGACAGCAGCAGATTAAGAGTGGGCCAGTGAGAGCACGCGGTGAGAGCAGGCCGGTGAGAGCTGGCCAGTGGTGAGGCAGTGGTAGCAACAGCAAGCTGGTGAGGCATCCGAGAACGGGCCGATGAGGCAGCCTGGAGTGGGACTCTGACGGAGGCGTGGTGAGGTCTGGAAAGCCTGGAGTGGGACTCTGGCGGAGGTGTGGTGAGGGCTGGAAAGCCCAGGGTGGGACTCTGGCGGAGGCGTGGTGAGGGCTGGAAAGCCCAAAGTGGGACTCTGGCGGAGGCATAGTGAGGGCTGGAAAGCCCGGAGTGGGACTCTGGCAGAGGCATGGCGAGGGCTGGAAAGCCCGGAGTGGGACTCTGGCAGAGGCATGGTGAGGGCTGGAAAGCCCAGAGTGGGACTCTGCAGAGGCATGGTGAGGGCTGGAAAGCCCAGAGTGGGACTCTGGCAGAGGCATGGTGAGGGTTGGAAAGCCCGGAGTGGGATTGCAGCAGTGGAAAGGAAAGTTGGCCTTATCTTTTCTTTTCTGATCTAGTTTAATGTGAATGGCACCATATACACATGGTGAAGATATGCACTCTTCACTGTATTTTTACATTGAATACATGTGACAATAAATGATTCAATTCAATTCAATTGTCAAGGTCTTTTTCCCAGAGTAGGCGAATCTGAAACTGGACAGCATAGGTTTAGTGTGAGAGGGGAAAGTTTTAAAAGGGACCCAGGGTGTAACTTTATCACGCAGATGGTGCTGTGTGTATGGAATGAGCTGCCAGAGGAAGTGGAGGAGGCTGGTACAATTACAACATTTAAAAGGCATCGTTTGGGTATATGAATAGGAAGGGTTTAGAGGGATATGGACCAAATGCTGGCAAATGAGACTAGATGAATTTAGGATATCTGGTTGGCATGGACAAGTTGGACTGAAGGGTCTGTTTCTGTGCTGTTTAACTCTATGACACTATGACTACCATGTGGAAAACTCATATTGTCGTGATAACAGAGACCTGACACAAAGAAGGGCAAGACTTTATATCTAATATTTCTGGATGCAATGAAGTCAGGAAAGAAAGGGAAGGGAGAAAAGATGGAAGGGTGATGATACTGGTCAAGGAGAGCATTGCAGTGCTGAAAGGAAGGGATCCATTTTGTCATGACTTAGGAACAAAAATGGTACAATTACAATGGTTCAGTGTGGTCTTTTGACCATCAACAAGTGGGGAAACGTAGATGAAAAAAAAAGTGGGAAAGATTCTAGAAATTGTCATTTGGGTAAAATGATTAATCGCTTGGGAAAATGAGGATTATTAAGGAAAGACTACATGAATCTGCTCAGGGAAATGATGGTTAATTAACTCGTCTCTTTTTGAAGAAGCAACTCAGAAAATTGATAAGGGTAATGCTGGTGATGTGATAGACAAGGACTTCCAATAGGCATTGATACAGTGCTGGGCAACAGTCTTGTGAGCAAAATGAGAACTTGTGGAATAAATGCAACAGCAGCGACACAGATACAAATTTGGCATGTGACAGAAAACATACATTAGTGGTTAATGGGTGCATTTTTCTGACTTGAGGAAGGTTTACAGTGGTGTTCCACGGGGGTTCATTTTGACACTTTGCCTCTCCTATTATATATTAATAATGTAGATCTTTGCTTACAGGAAACAAGTTTGAAATTTGCAGATGAAGTGAAATTGGACAACAGAAGATTGAGAAAAGATTTGGTAGAGGTATTCAAAAATAATGAGGGGTCCCTTGTCCAATCTCTTCTCACCTGCATCCATTATTCTGACATCCTCCAGCATTTCAATAATTCCCAATTTCCTGAACTGTCTCTTACTCACTCTGGACGTTCAATTTTTATCATTTTGAAGAAGTCATATTCAAAGAGAAACATTTCTCTTTCTCTTTCACAAATGTTACCTGACCTGTCAGGCAGCATCCATGGAGAGAGAGCAAGCTAATGTTTGGAGTCCAGATGGCTCTTCACCAGAGCTGCCATGAGGTGTGGAAGGGGCAGCACTTATGCAACAGCGGGGGTGAGGGTTGGAGTACCCCTCATGACTTTATAAACCTCTACAAGGTCACCCCTCAGCATCCTAAGCTCCAGGGAAAAAATGTCCCAGTCTATCTAGCCTTTCCTTATAACTCAAACTTCCAGCCTTGGTAACATCCTTGTAAATCATTTTGGCACTCTTTCCAGTTTAATAACATCTTTCCTGTCACAGGGCAACCAGAATTGTACACAATTACCAGTATCTTGTACAGCTGTAATAACATGTCCCAACTCCTGTACTCAATACTCTTACCAATGAAGGTAAGTGTCCCAAACATCTTCTTCACCACCTGGTCATGCTCTGGAGACCCATAAGGTATCCAATCAGGTTGATTTAAAAACATATATCCTGATGAAGGGTCCCAACCCGAAATGTTGACTCTCCTGTTCCTCTGATGCTGCCTGACCTGCTGTGTTCCTCCAGCTCCACACTGTGTTGACTATTTCAGTTAATATTTGCTTTTAGAAGACAATGCTATCGAGTATGTCCTGTTACTGGCTGTTTGTGCAAGGAGAGAGTTACCTATAAACATACAAACAGCAGGACTGGACCATCCAGCCTCTCACATCCACTTTGCCACGTAATAAGATCAATACTAATCTGATTGTAACCTCAAATCCACATTCCTTCACAACCCTGAGAACTATTTTACTCTTTTGCTTTACAAGAATCTGTATACCTCCGTGTTAAAAATATTCTAAAACTCTGCTTCTACCACCTTTTCAGGAAGAGACCTCAAAAGACTAGCTCTGAGGTCGGATTTTTGGCCAATCACTGTTTAAGATGAGCAGCTCCTGACTTTCAAACAGTGACACCTTATTCTAGATTATCACATAAGAGGAAACAGCCTCTCCACATTTACTCTGTCAAGACCCCTCAGGATCTTACACATTTCAATCAAACTGCCTATTACTCTTCTAAACTCCAGTGGGCATAAGTCTAACCTGTCCAAACTTTCATCAATGCAGATACATCTTTCTTTTAATGAGGTGATCAGTACAATACACTAGATGCAGTGTCATCGGTGCCTGGTAAACATAACGGATATATTTTCTACATCTGTGTTCAATTTCCGTTATGAACTGATACCATTCCATCAACTTTCCTATTATTTGCTATATCTGTATTTTCACCATTTGTAATTCAAAGGTGAAAATATCCAGGTCTCTCTGGCATCTCAGAACTCTGCAAAGTTTCACCATTTAGATAGTATGTTTCTTCTGTTTTCCTTCCATCAAAAAGCAGAATTTCTAATTTTCCCACTTTATACTCCACACGGCACATTGTTGTCCACTCATTTAACCTATTTCTTTTTGTAGCCTCCTTATGTCTTCTTCATAACTTACTTTCCTAGCTATCTTTGTGTCATCAGCAAATTTGGTAACTATATCTTTGCTCACGTCATCAAGTGATTTATAGAAATTGTACAGTCATAGCACCAACATTGATTCTAGTGCCACATCACTCATTACATTTTGCCACTCTGAACATTTAAGTCTATTCTACGTTTTCTCTTAACTAGCCAATATTCTATCCACGCCAATATGCTACCACCACACCATGAGCTTTTATTTTCCACAATAATCTTTAATGTGTCACCTCATCAAATGCCTTCAGGAAGTCTAAGTGCAGTATAGTTATCTGTATCCACAGCTCATGTAGCCTCCTCAACTAACTCTTATAGATTTACTAAACAAAATTTCCATTTCATAAAACCATATTAACACCTGCCTGATTACCTTTAACTTATCTAAGTGCCCTGCTATAACTTCTTCAATAATGCTTTTTCATATTTTCCCCAATATGTTAAGTTGTCAAGCCTGTAGGTTCCTGCTTTCTGTTTCCCGCCCAGTTTGAATAAACGTTTACATTGGCTTTCCTTCAAACCAATGGGACTATCCCCGAATTGAGAATGTTTTTGAAAATTAAAACCAATGCTTCAATTATCTCACTAGCCACTATGATGCAATCCATCAGGATCCAGTCGCTTGTCAGCTGGCAACCCCAATGATTTATCCAGTACCACTTCTCTGTTGAGTGTCGTTTTCCTGAGTCCCTCCCCTCCTTCCGTTTCCTGTCTTACCACTGTTTCTTGGAGTTATTTCCTCAATAATGAAGACTGATGTAAAGTTTAGCGGCCATTTCCTTTTTTCACCCATTATTAACACTGCAGTCTCACTTTCTAATGGACCAATGCTCATTTTGTCAACCTTTCCTTTCTAAACATTTGTAGAAACCCTTAATATCTGTTCTTGTATTTCTGGCTAGATTCCTCATGCGCTCTAACTTTTCCCTCATTCTTTTGTTGGTCATTCTTTACCTTTTTTTAATATTCCATCTTTTGACTTACTACCTGTCTTTACACAATTATGTGCCTTTTCCTTTAATTTGATACTATTTTTAACGTAAGTCTAGCCTACCCTCAAGGGGAGGCAATGGCCTAGTGGTATTATCGCTGTTGTGTTAATCTAGAGACCCAGGTAATGCTCTAGGGACCTGAGTTCAAATCTTGCCGTGGCAGATGGTGGAATTTGAATTCAATAAATACCTGGAATTAGGAATCTAATGATTGATTTTGAATTGATTGTTGAGGGAAAAACCCATCCAGTTCACTAATGCCCTTTAGGGAGGGAAACTGCCATCCTTACCTGGTCTGGCCTACATGTGAGTCCAGACCCACAGCAATGTGGTTGACTCTTAACTGCTCTCTGGGCAATTAGGGATGGGCAATAAATGCTGCCTGGCCAGCAAAGCCCTCATTCCATGAATGAATAAAGGAAAAAAAAAAGATATTTCAAGTTAACCACAAACAGTTGATCCAAGCCTTTGAATTTTTTTACTCATAAGTAAGTACCTATTCTGTATAATCTGAAATAACCCCTGAGATGCCTGTCATGATATCACTACTGATCTATCCTTTGAAGCAATCCACATTTTAGCCAGCCAACACTCCCTTGGGCCCCTCCATTAACTGTTTTAAGTCCTGCCCTGTCTTACTAAAATGCAATTATGGCATTTATCTAAATTAAACTCTATCAGCCACTCCTCAGCCTATTGGCCCAATTGATCAAGGTCCATCTTTAATCTTACATGACCTTCTTCACCATCAACTGTAGCACCAATTTTGCTGTCATCCGCAAACTTATTAAGCATGCCTCCTAAATTCTCATCCAAATTGTTTACGTAACAGTGGACCCAACACCAATCCCTGCGTGTGTTTTTATACCACGGATGATAAACCTCATTTTAACTTTCCCCTAATAATGACAATACCAGGTACTTAATAAGATTGAATGATGTGCACTGCTCATTCACCTTTGAAGGCTGCAAGTTCTCACTCTGTTTTATGAAAGGAACTGCTGAGTAACTCACATGATGCCTGAGAGTTTTACGTTGGCAACCAATAAACAGAATGCTTTAAGCTAGGATAAGTGATTAACACACTTTGATTATTTGGTCATAACGAAACTAAAACTTCCCAAAGTTGTGAAGCAAGCAATTGACTTATCCATTCTAAGCATAAGCAGGTGTTTTCCAAAGCACCTATCAATTTTCACTCATCTACTACCAATCCGATTTCTGTTTCTACTGATATTTTGTTGGCATCTCCTCCATTGCTGAACACCAACATAAAGCACTTTCAAAGAATTCTAGCTTTGCCCTGATTCTTGATGCACTTTTTGAAAGAGAATCCACATCTTTCTTTTTGGACTGTAGACTGAAAATAAGGATGGTGGTCAGTGCTGTTATAAAGGGGGAGAGTGTAGAGGGACTTATGTGCAGCTTTAGAAAAACAGGTGAAGCTAAACAATGCATGTGCTCCATTGATACCTTTTGGGTTTTGTGAGTTTGGACAAATCTGTTGTGAGTTCAGAAAAATTCAGCATTATAGCAAACCTTCTGCTGCAGCTTAATGCAGAGCCTGCAAGGGAAATAAAAAGTGAAGCAAGGAGAAGCTACTTGAAGACAGTTGCATCAATATCTCTCAGTTCTGAGGAAGGGTCACCGGACCCGAAACGTTAACTCTGTTTTCTCCTTCACAGCCAGACATGCTGAGCTTTTCCGGCAACTTTGTTTTTGTTCCTGATTTACAGCACTGCAGTTCTTTTGGTTTTTATTTAGCATCAATATCTCTATTTGTCTCCTTTTTTGGTAAAGTTGCTCTCTGCAATCCTCTATTAAAAGAACAGGAAAACTATATTCACAAAGATTGAAATAAATAATTCTAAATCTCAAGGGGAAATCAAAAAAAATCCAGGATCCAACCAAACACTGAGCTAAAGACATGCGCCGATAACATCATGCTGCCGTCAAAGAAGCAGAAGGATTGTGCACAAACTATCAGTTTTGTCATCTGGACTGGTGATACAGAACTGTGTTTCCCTCATTACATTTTTGCTCCATTCATAATATTTGTGTCTCACTTGTTTCTCCTTCTGTATCTATTTGCGTGCCCGTGTGTTAGAATTTAAAAGGGATAAAGTTTAACTGGTATTGTCACAAATTGCCAATCCATTTTTCCTTTTTGTGTCATTGGTTGAGAAAACCAGTTTGCTGACAATAAATGATAGAGATAACAAGCATGGGGCTGGATGAACACAGCAGGTCAAGCAGCATCATAGGAGCAGGAAATCTTGATGTTTCAGGCCTAGACCCTTCATCAGAAATGGGGGAGGGGAAGAGGGTTCTGAAATAAATAGGGAGAGAGGGGGAGGCGGATAGAGGATGGATAGAGGAGAGGATAGGTGGAGAGGAGGCAGACAAGTCGAAGAGGCGGGGAAGGAGCCAGTAAAGGTGAGTGTAAGTGGGGGGATAGGGAGGAGATAGGTCAGTCCAGGGAGGACGGACAGGTCAAGGGGGCGGGATGATGTTAGTAGATAGGAGATGGGGGTGGGGCTTGAGGTGGGAGGAGGGGATAGGTGAGAGGAAAAACAGGTTAGGGAGGTGGAGATGAGCTGGGCTGGTTTTGGGATGCGGTTGGGGGAGGGGAGACTTTGAAGCTTGTGAAATCCACATTGATGCCATTGGGCTGCGGGGCTCCCAGGCTGAATATGATTTGCTGTTCCTGCAGCCTTCGGGTGGCATCACTGTGGCATTGCAGGAGGCCCAGGATGGACATGTCATCTGAGGAATGGGAGGGGGAGTTGAAATGGTTCGCGACTGGGAGGTGCAGTTGTTTGTTGCGAACTGAGCGCAGGTGTTCTGCAAAGCGGTCCCCAAGCCTCCGCTTGGTTTCCCCGATGTAGAGGAAGCCACAACGGGTACAGTGGATGCAGTATACCACATTGGCAGATGTGCAGGTGAACATCTGCCTGATGTGGAAAGTCTTCTTGGAGCCTGGGATTGGGGTGAGGGAGGAGGTGTGGGGGCAGGTGTAGCACTTCCTGCGGTTGCAGGGAAAAGTGCCGGGTGTGGTGGGGCTGGAGGGGAGTGTGGAGCGGACAAGGGAGTCGCGGAGGGAGTGGTCTCTCCAGAAGGCAGATAAGGGTGGGGAGGGAAAAATGTCTTTGGTGGTGGGGTCTGATTGCAGATGGCAGAAGTGTCGGAGGATGATGTGTTGGATCCGGAGGTTGGTGGGGTGGTATGTGAGGACGAGGGGGATTCTTTTTTGGTTATTATTGCGGGGACGGGGCGTGAGGGATGTGTTCCGGGAAATGCGGGAGACACGGTCGAGGGCGTTCTCGACCACTGTGGGGGGGAAGTTGCAGTCCTTGAAGAATGAGGACATTTGAGATGTACGGTAGTGAAATGTGTCATCCTGGGAGCAGACGCGGCGGAGGCAAAGGAATTGGGAATAGGGGATGGCATTTTTGCAGGAGGGTGGGTGGGAGGAGGTGTATTCCAGGTAGCTGTGGGAGTCAGTGGGCTTGAAATGGACATCTGTTTCTAGGTGGTTGCCCGAGATGGAGACAGAGAGGTCCAGGAAGGAGAGAGAAGTGTTGGAGATGGTCCAGGTGAACTTCAGGTTGGGGTGGAAGGTGTTGGTGAAGTGGATGAACTGCTCGAGCTCCTCGTGGGAGCACGAGGCAGCGCCGATGCAGTCATCAATGTAACGGAGGAAGAGGTGGGGTTTAGGGCCAGTGTAGGTACGGAAGAGGGATTGTTCCACGTAACCTACAAAGAGGCAGGCATAGCTTGGGCCCATGCGGGTACCCATGGCCACCCCCTTTGTCTGTAGGAAGTGGGAGGAATTGAAAGAAAAGCTGACAATAAATGAATATTTTCTTGCTCATTATAAAGGAAAACTCACTGTGTATTTCTTTAAACAGATAGTTAAGTAAGTTGTATCAGAGATAAACGGTACTGCAGATGCTGGAGAATCCAAGATAACAAGGCGTGGGGCTGGATGAACACAGCAGGCCAAGCAGCATCCTAGGAGCAGGAAAACTTGACGTTTCGGGCCTAGACCCTTCATCAGAAATGGGGGAGGGGAAGAGGGTTCTGAAATAAATAGGGAGAGAGGGGGAGGCGGATAGAGGATGGATAGAGGAGAGGATAGGTGGAGAGGAGGCAGATAAGTCGAAGAGGCGGGGATGGAGCCAGTAAAGGTGAGTTGGGCAGTTTCGTAGTTTAGTTAAATTTTCACATTTGTGTCGACTCAGCAAGCAGTGTGGCTCCATATCGGTGCACTCTCCTAAGTGACTTGTGACAGAATTACCCGTTCTGCCCCACTAGTTTACTACTTACGGGAGGGTAGGCAACTTTTGAATTCTCTTTTACTGTAATTGCCATTCTATTCTAATGTTTTTCTTTGCGAGTTTTTATTTTTCTTTTCACTTCCTTCTTTAACTTGTTGGCTTGGAACTTTTTTGAAAAGTTCAAGTGATACGTATCAAATATCTCTACTTTTGTTTAATCTGACTCTCCAACTTTGTTATCTTTCAAGGAGACTTGTTTTCTTGTTCAATTACTCACTGTCCTTTATTGGAATGTACCAAACTCTATCTGAAACATCACAAGTAGCTTTGTGAAATTTTGTGTTGTCTTGCTTCACTGCATTCAGCACCATGCTATGATTTGGGACACAGTTCTACTCTGGTTTCTATCATGATCCCGAGAGAAACCCAATATTTGATATCAACTTTAAGAGGACTGGCTGAGACTGGAAACTTGTTAGATGTTGCTGATACACAGTTGTGTCTTGCTAACCTGCTATAAGTTTGCTTATAATGCTGCCTGTTTATAAGGCAAATAGATTATGAAAAGTTCCATGGCTTCTTTTTATTCTTCTTTGCATTATGGACATCCCTATTTGCCATTGAACTGAGTGGCTTTCTTGGCTATTCCACAGGACAGTTGAGAGACAAGCACATTACACCGTAAGATTAAGGAGCAGAAATAGGCTATTCAGCCGATTGAGTCTGCTCCACCATTCACCAAGATCATGTCTATTCTGATAATCCTCAACTCCACTTTCTTGCCTTTGTCCCAAAACCCTAACTCTCAATTCCCTTGCTGATTAGAAATCTGTTTATCTCAGCTTTGAATATACTAATGACCCAGACTTGATAGTCCCCAACAATAAGGAATTTCACAATTTACTACCCTTGGAGAGAATAAATTCCTTCTCATCTCTGTCTTAAATCAATGATCCTTTAATCTGCGATTATGCCATTTGGTCCTAGAATCTCCCTCAAATGAGATAATCTTTCCACATCTAATCAGACAAGTCCCCAACAATCGTCCACTTAGGAACCCTGCAGCTTTCAGGACTCAATATTAAGTTCAATAATTTTACAGCCTGAATACCTTCTTCCATATTGTTTAACCAGCCCCACGCCCTGGACCCTGTTATCACTAGAGCTGCTTTCAGCACAGCCAACCCATTTTCAACTCATTATGGTCTCCGTTGACAGCTCTTCTTTCTCCCTGGCTTTCCATTATCCATCCCTTTGTTTGCCTACCTGTCTTTCTTTCCTCTGGATCCCATTTCCACCTATCACATATTCCTTTACCACCTCACTCCCAACCCTTGTCTCCAGCACATATTCCATCTTTTCTTAGTCACCATCAGTTGTCAGGAAGGATCACTGGATCCAAAATGTTAACTGTTTTTCTCTCCACAGATGCTGCCAGACCTGCCTAGTTTCTCCAGTAATTTCTGCTTTTGTTCCAGAATTCCAGCATCCACAGTTGCTTTAAACGCCTGAAATCTTGCATGTTTGAATAAGGTTGCCTGCATACCTGAGATCAACATAATGAATTTTTTAAGCGCTGTCTCCAATGCCAGGATATCTTACATAAAAAACTGTTCACAGTATTCGAGGTGCAGTCTGACTAATGCCTTGTTTTCTTGAGGGTCAGGTAGCTGGATGGCTGGTTTGCAATGCAGTGATACTGACAGTGTGGGTTCAATTCCTGTACTGGCTGAGATCATCATGAAGGACCTGTCTTCTCAACCTTGGCTAAGCTGTGGTGACCCTTGGGTTAAACTCATGTCTCTCTGTAGTGAGAAAGCAGACTATAATGACTTTAGCTTTTTTTCTTGGATGCCCAGTTTTGAGTTGCTATATCTGTTTGAAATCTATCCCATTTACCCAGGTGTTAATGGCACACAACATGATGGAGGCATCCTCAATGGGAAGATGGGATTTCATCTTCACAGATCCTTGGTCATGTTTACCAATAGTCATGGATAGATGCATCTCCAACAGTAGATTGTTGAGGATAAGATCAAGTAATTCTTTTTTCCCTCTTGTTGGTTCCCTCACCACGTGCCGCAGAGCTAGACTAGCATCTATGTCCTTTAAGGCACAGCCAATTCATTCAGTAGTGTTGTTATCAAGCTACTGTTTGTGATGATGATTGAACTCCCCCAACAGAGTACATTCTGTACCTTCAGCGCTTCCTCCCATTGGTGTTCAACAAGGAGGGGAATGGATTCAACAGCAAAGGGGTATAGTATGTGGTAATCAGTAGATTTCCTTGTCCATGTATGACCTGATAACTTGAGACTTCATGGAGTCTGAAGTCAATGGTGAGGACTTCCAGAGAAACTTCCTTCTTACTGTATGCCACTGTGCTGCCATTCTGGTTGATCAGTCCTATTGGTGCCGCAGACATATCCAATAATGGTACTGGCAGTGTCAGGGACATTGCCTGCAAAGTACTATTCCATGAGGGTGATTATGTGGGGCTTTTGCTTGACTGTTTGTTGGATTGCTCTCACAGCTTTGGCTCAAGCTATCAGTAAGGAGGACTTTTGCAGAGCAAAAAGGGCTATGTACTGTTTACAGTTTTTGGTGCCTAGGTCAATGCCAGGTGGGCCATCTGGTTTTATTACCTTTCAGACTTCTTCTAGTGTTTGATACAATTAAGTGGTTTGATAGGCTATGTCAGGGGACATTTAAGAGTCAACCACATTGCTGTCCATCTGGATTCACAGATGCTCACTGATTCACAGATCAGGAAAGGGTATGTCAGCTTCTAGTCTGGCTCAGCACGAATTTCAAAATTCTCACACCAATGTTCAAATTTCTCCGTGCCCACTCTCCTAACTTGGCTATATGAAATTTTATTTGACAAATGCTCCTTGAGATTAGCATTTACTGCCTTAAAGGGTGTGTATAAATGAAAGTACATTTCGTATTATTTCTGCTAGATCACAGTTTCCTTCCTTCTAGACAAGCTGTACCATAATCCTGAAATCCGTATGACATCACCCATTGCCTTTTCCCACCAAGTTCCTTTGTGGCTGTGTTGAAGGGAACCGGTTGGTTAGACTGGCAGAATTTTGCCTCAAAAAATGACCTCTGTGGGAGTAAAGAGGAACTGCAGGAAGTGACGGCTGATTGAAACTTTGTGCTTCCCATCTTGGACTTAGTCAAGGCGGCACACCAGCTTGTAAACATGAAGGAGCTTTTGTCCAATCATTTGTGGTTTTGCTGGTGGGGCCAGCCTTTATTTCCCACCCCTAGTGAGGTAGTGTTAGTGTGCAGCTTTCTTTATCTGTTGCAGCCCATTTGCTGTAGGTACGACCGCAGTGTTGTAAGGGAGTTACAGGATTTGGACTCAATAATACTGAAGGAATAGTGATACATTTTCAAGTCAGGGTGTGAGTGGTTTGGAGGGGAACTTGCGTGTGGTGTGTTCCCATGTGTCTGCTGTCCTCACCCTTCTAGATGGAAGTTGTTATGAGTTTGGAAGGTAAGGAGCACTGAAATTCTGCTGTACTGTTTACACACGCTACAAACTGCTGCTACTGTCAGCGTTGCAGGGAGTGCACGTGGTGTTAATCAGGTGGACTACTTTATCCTCGATGGTATCAGATTTCTTGAGTTTTATTGGAGCTGCACTCATCATCTGAAGGGATATTCGATCACACTCCTGGCTTGTGCCTGGTGGACAGGCTTTGTGGAGTCAGGAGTTGAGTTACTTGCTGCGGTATTCCTAGCCTCTGATCTGCTCTTGTAGCCACTGTATTTATATGGGCCAGTCCCGTTCAGTTCCTGGTTAATGGTAACCCCCGGAATGTTCATAGTGGGCGATTCAGCGATGGCGATGCCACTGAATGTGAAGGGGTGATGGCTGGATTTTTTTTAATGATATGGTCAGTGCCCAGCATTTGTGTGACATGAATGTTGTTTGCCTCTTGTCTGGATTTGGACATGGACTCCCTCAGTGTCTGAGAGGCTGCAAATTGTGCTGAACATTGTGCAATCATCAGCAAACCTGCCAACTTCTGACCTTGTGACAAAGCAGCTGAAGGTGGCTTGGCTTCGTATGCTACCCTTTCTCTGGGGTTGAGATGACTGATATCCAACAACCATAACCATCTTCCAATGTGGAATGATGATTCCAACCAGTAGTTTTCCCCTGTCCAGACTTCCACTGACTTTATTTTTGCAATGGCTCCATTTTTGCAATGGTTCCTTGATGCCATACTCCATCAAATTTGGTTGGTTGTGCCATAAATTTTACACATTTTTCAGCATCAGGAATTTGGGTCAGGTATTCAAGATTTCCTCGACCCTGGAAATACAATCCTGGCTAATTCTGGGTCCAATTCAGAAATCAGCCAGCTTAACTGAATTGAGCCACTTAAAGTCTTGGAACTCTGAAAATTCACTAGACCACAACACAACTGAATAAAGGGTACGGGGGCAGGGGGCTTGTTGTCACTTATCTTTTCTTATGCCCAACATTTTACCCCTGGTGATATTCCTGCTGAACTTTCAATGTTTCAGCTGGGATCTGGAGTCTTCTCTGAAAAATCACAAAGGGTCAGATTGCTGAAACCTTCACAGGCAGCATCAACGTGTGTAACATCGACACTGACTGAAAGATCTGGGCTATTGTTACTACATAGGTAGGCAATAAACGAAACCATGCTTGGTTGTCACCTGAGACCCATGGGGTCAAGTTCCACTCTGAAGACTTGAGAACACAACCTAGTGCAGTAACGTAGGAGCATAGCATTGTCAAAGGTGCTTAGCTTTTGGCTGAGATAGAACAGAGAATATCTGCTCTCTCAGATGAAAGCAAAAAAGATTGCATGATTGCTCTTTGAACAGAGCGGGTGTTATGGGACGACTGTTTGTCCCTCACCCAGCATCTGGTCACAATCACATTGCTGTTTGTAGATGCTTTGTGCAAACCTTAGCTACCATGTTCCTTACATCACAAAGAGTCCACTTCTAGTACTTCATTGACTATCAAGCACAGTGGGAAATCCTGAGATTATGAAAGGTGTTACGGATATGACATTTTTGTTTTTAAACTGATTGCCTTCACTGACAACAATTAGGTCAGACTTGGACCTGATCCTCTGGTATTAATTCCAATGCAGTGGGTAATTTGATAAATAATCTTTATTAAATGATCAGTGGGCAGCAGGAGGGATTAACAAAATCAGGGTGTTAGTTCTTCAATTAACACTTTCTTCTCTGGCGGTCGCTTTCCTCCCCAGGCTTGTTCCAAATTCGATTTGGCTTCCTCCACTTGGACCAAGGAATCAAAGGTGTTCTTGTACTCATTCTGCACCTCCAAGGAGAGAAACATTAGCTTATCCTGATGTTCATTCACCCAGGACAGAAGGAACGCACACTTCTTCTGAGCCCGGTAATGATCAGGGTCCTTCTTATGTCGAGATCCCTTTGCTTTTCCCAGTGTCTGATGAAGGTGGGAAATTGCAGCCAAAGTGTAATGACCATCCAATGCCCTGTTTCCTCCAGATAACAGGACAGATGTGTCCTTGATTGTATTCACTGGCTCAAAGGGATTAGAAAAATACAGGCTGCTCCGCACTGCTCCAACCCCAGCCTGCACAGCCTCTGCAGTAGACACGAAAACACGATTGCCCTTCAGGGCCTCAGAAACTGTCACTGTAGCTTCGATAAACTCGTCCCTCATTGGTCCTGATAAGTCCCCATTCACCAGCTTCATGGAGAATGCGTATGCATAGAGAATGTTCACCACACTGTATTGGATCAGGGGAGAAGGCTTTGAACACAAACTCAGCAAAGGAACAATGTTACTGCAGATTGCTGGAATAGAATCATCATGTTCCCAAAATCTGTCTGTCGCTAGCTGTTCTGTGAATGCATCCATCTCTGAATTATTCTCACTCCCAGTTCCTGCAACATCAACCACAGGCTGTGCTTTATTTATCTTCTCACATCTTCGATCTTCTTCCAGCCCCTTTTGAAGAAAATAAAACAATTTTTTTTAAATAGTAGTGGTAAATGCTCACTAACTCTCAGTGCTGACTCATTAATACCACTCTCACTGCTGAGGATAAGTTCATGGTTTCAAGTTCACTCCAGAGAGTTTAGTAACATTCCTTCATTGTTTTGCAGTGTGCAACATTTTCAATCAAGTGTACAGGCCTTTTAATGGCCTTATTCAGGATCAAGAATCATTGAATCCTACAGTGTGGAAGCTGGCCACTCAGCCCATTGAGCCCACACCAACCCTCTGAACAGCATCCTACTCAGACCAACACCCCCATCCTATCCCTGTAATCCCCATGGCTAATCCATGTCGCCTGCACATCCCTGGACACTATGGGTAATTTAGCATGGCCAATCCACCATACCTGCACATCTTTGGACTATGGGAGGAAACTGGAGCACCAAGAGGAAACCCACACAGACATAGGGAGAATGTGCAAGCTCCACTCAGTCACCTGAGGGTGGATTTGAACCTGGGTCCCTGGCGCTTAAGGCAGCAGTGCTAACCACTAAACCCCATGCCACCCCAAGGGAGAATTGGACTTGAAAGTAATCTCTAGACCAACAGTGAGGTGTACTGAAGAGGTGCTCCACTGTCAATGGGGCAAAACTAAGGGAGTGCTGCACAGTCAGAGGGGTATTACTGAGACTGTGTTGCAATGTCCAAGGAACAAAAGTAAGGGAGTGATGCTCTCGTGGAGGGTCACTACTGAGGGAGCATTGCACTGTCGGGGGTGCAGTACTGTGGGAATATTCCAATTTCAGAGACAAACTAAAGCTTCTGCTCTCCCTAATGGGTGTAATACATAATATTCCAGAGACAGAGTACTTTCTTGGTACCCTGCCATCTCCTGGAGGCCACTTAGCATTAGAATGAGATTCTGACAGTGTGGGCTCAATTCCTGCATGTTGAAGTTACTGTCAAGGGCTCTCCTTCTCAATCTCTCCCAGACCTTCAGGTTAAACCACCATCAGTTATGTCTTTCTAATGAAAGCAACATAATGGTCTGGTAAGATTTTGACAACTTTATTTTTACCATTCCTGATAGGTATGGGCTTGAAATATCAATAGATTTCTCAGTAACTGTTACGTCTCTTGCATCTTCATCTTTCAGATAAGAGCCACAAGAGCCACTTTTTTATTCGTACATAGGAATGTGGGCATCACTGGCAAGGCCAGCACTCATTGACCATCCCTAATTGCCCAGAAGTCAGCTAAAGGTCACATGTAGGCCCGACTGGGTAAAGACAGTAGTTTCCAGATGTGTTTTTCCTGACAATTGATAATGGTTCCACAGTCATGAGGAAGGGTCACCAGCCCCGAAGCGTTAACTCTGTTTTCTCCTTTACAGATGCTGCCAGACCGGCTGAACTTTTCCAGCAACTTTGTTTTTGTTCCGCAGTCGTCATTGGATTCACTACCTACCATGAACCCGGGTTCTCCGAATGTTACCTGGGTCTCTGGATGAAAAAAAAACTAGTGATAATACCACTAGGCCAATGCCTCCCCAATTAAATACAATTTCACTGAGGTCAGGTAAGTCAGCACAAAACAGGTGACTGACTTCCTGACTCCTTCCTGTGTTTTCTCTAGGAACATGCCCTAATTTTTAAAAAAGCCACCAATTTATCTTGAAATTCTTAAAGCTCAAAGTTACTTTAGTTACTCTCCCCAGGGTCCACCCAAGAGTGAAAACCAGGGGGACAATTCCTCCAGGGACAGGTCCCAGCTCCTGTCCCCACTGTAAGGGATGGGTGAGAAATGGGAGCTGTAGATTGACCTCCCAGACACTTGCGGCGCTGTTTCTCACCGAGGACACCAGCTCCTGGACGGGGCCTGGGGAACGCCGTTCCCACCACGGCCTCCACTCCTTGATCCATGCCGAGGCCTGGCCGCTCTCCAGGAGCCGCTGGAAGTTGTGACGCTCCTCCTCGCTCAGGGAGTTCCAGAGCCGGCTGGCCGTGTCGCCAGGCTGCGGGTCGTCCGGCTCCAGCTCCCCCGGTTCCCAGGCCTCGGTCCGCCGCAGCCGCCTCAGGCTCTCCCGCAGGCCCATCCGACCCTCGGCGCCTCCCGCCCGCCGGCTCTCCTCCCGCAGCTCGCCCAGCACCGCCTCCCGGTAGAAAGACTCGGCGCACGCCCGGTGCTTGGAGCCGCGGTAACAGGGCAGCGAGCAGAACGGCACGTTGCAGCGGGGGCAGGTGTAGCGGGCGGCGGCCCCGCTCCCTGAGCACAGACCACAAGCCTCGGCCTGGCGTACCGGGCCCGCCAGCGACATCTTACGGCGCTGCCGTAAAGCAGCGCCGCACCTTTGTGGTAGTACTGTCCCCAGTCTCGGAATAGGGGACTTTCACCTTCACGTCAGTGCCGTAATCCGAAAAAGGGTGGCGAACGCGAGACAGTTACCCTTTGATACTGTGGCGCTCCGACTGCCTTGGATAGAAAATGCAACCGGTCATGTTGAATGACAGTGAACTACCAAATGGAAAGCGCTGGGTAAACTCAGCAGGTTTGCCACCATCTGTGGAGAATAAAAGTGTTGACACTTTATGTCCAGCGACCCTTCAATAGAACTCCATAGTTTACTTTGTCCTATTTCAAATCAGTTGCTAAACTGTGCTTGAATTTTAACCAAAGCTTTATCTCCAATGGTCAACTTTGACAGACTTAACGTGATTTAGAACAAACAAAATCAGATTCCTGGAGAAACTCAGGAGGTTTGACAGAATCTAGGGAGGGAAAACAGAATTAATGTTTTGCACCCAGTGAACAGTCTGACAAAGGGTCACTGTACTTGAAATGTTAGCTCAGTTTTCCTTTCACAATTGTTGCCAGACCTACAGCAATTTGTTTTCGTCTGTCACTTTGTTAGAAGTCATAAGACACCAGATTATATTGCAACAGGTTTATTTGAAATCACAAACTTTCAGAGCACTGCTCCTTTATCAGGTGAAGTGGAGGGAGCTGTTATCTAGCATCATAGCTGTACTGAAATTCACGTACCAGATTACTCATTTGTGTGAAACAACACAAGAACTAGGAGCAAGAGGCAATACAGACCCTTGAGCCTGCTCTGCCATTCAATATAATCGTGGCTGATTTCATCACAGCCTTAACTCCACTGTCCTGCCTCCTCACCATAACCCTTCAACCCGCTTCCACCATGCGAGGTCATGTTGCAGCTGTACAAAACTCTGGTGCGGCCGCACTTGGAGTATTGCGTACAGTTCTGGTCACTGCATTATAGGAAGGATGTGGAAGCATTGGAAAGGGTGCAGAGGAGATTTACCAGGATGTTGCCTGGTATGGAGGGAAGGTCTTATGAGGAAAGGCTGAGGGACTTGAGGCTGTTTTCGTTAGAGAGAAAAAGGTTAAGAGGTGACTTAATAGAGACATACAAGATGATCAGAGGATTGGATAGGGTGGACTGTGAGAGCCTTTTTCCTTGGATGGTGACGGCTAGCATGAGGGGACATAGCTTTAAATTGAGGGGTGATAGATATAGGACAGATGTCAGAGGTAGATTCTTTACTCAGAGAGTAGTAAGGGCATGGAATGCCTTGCCTGCAGCAGTTGTAGACTCGCCAACTTTAAGGCCATTTAAATGGTCGTTGGATAAACATATGGATGATAATGGAATAGTGTAGGTTAGATGGGCTTCAGAGTGGTTTCACAGGTCAGCGCAACATTGAGGGCCGAAGGGCCTGTGCTGCGCTGTAGTGTTCTATGTTGCAGCACATTTAAAGACCATAACTCAACGCTTAAAAATACTAATCCTGTCACCTCTGGATCCTTAGCGACCCTGTTTCCTTTAGTTACTGACCTGCTTTCCACTTTCTCCTAATTCCATCAAAACCATTCATGATTTTGAATATCTGTATGAAAATACCACCAAGCCTTCTCTTTAAAGAAACCAATCCCTGCTTCTCTAAACAAAATAACTGCAGATGCTGTAAATTTGAAACTCAGGAGATCTGGCAGCTTCTGTGGAGAGAAAGCAGAGTTAACATTTTGATTCCATGGATGCCAGACCTGCTAGGTTTCTCCAGCAATTTGTTTTTGTCCTGTTTCTCTGAACTTTCCATAATACTGAAGTCCATAATCTTTGGGAATGTTATCTCCTCTGCATGGTTGTGAAGGTCGTCACAGCTTTCCTAATATGTAATGCCTAGAGTTGGACATAATATAAAATACTGAGTGAGATCTAGCTGGAGTAAAGATTAATCCAAATTCCTTCCGCTATTAATAAATTTGAAGTTCTTTAAACATGGTGTGCCCTGTCACTTAAAGATTTGTGTACATACACACCAAGGGCTCTCTTCCTGTCCCCTCTCAAAAATTGTGCTACTTATTTTAACTCTCCTCCCCCTCGATACTAAACCTTATTGCTTCACCAACACAGTACATTGTGACGCTTGGGTTAAACCATAACTAGCCCTGTGGTCTTCTGGGACTTTAGCAAATTTACCATTATATTGGGACTTCGATATGCTGTATCACTTGCCCTGAAATACCAATACCAGTAACTTCTCTCCTATTATGACTTCTGTGGAACGAGTAGCTTCGAGAAAGTCCACTTGGCTATCTTGAAGGATTTTCTGTTTAAATTGTAGTATCCTGGTTCTATGCAGACTCCTTTTGCCTGGTTTGTATGCAGATTTCATCCTGTTCATAGGCACACAGGAAATTTCTCATGGCAACAATAATAACTCCTCATTGCCCAACACTCACCTCCCCCACCTTATTGATTACTGTCTCACACTTCTCTCCAATCACTTCACCAACTTGGGTTCTGCATCAACAACAAACTTGACACGAAACCAATGTAAAGCAGTTGATAGTAATATAGGAACATACACTAGAAACCATAATGTGTGTGTTTCGGACACATGGCTATGCCTTTACTCAACGAACTTGGATTTCTGTACCTGGACTAATAACCCAGAGAAACAAGTTCAAAGCCCATCATTCTTTCATAGTAGAGAGGGGATCTTGGTTTAATGTCTCATCCAAAAGACGGCGTATCTTAAGAGTGTGGCACTCCCACAGCACCAAGCTAACAATGCAATATTCCCTCATTGTTACACTGGGGAGATGCAGGCATCACTGGCAAGGATTTGCTGCCACCCCTAATTGCTCCCAAACTGAGTGGCATGCAACACTATTTCAGAAGGCAGGTAGGAGTCAATCGTCACATGTAGATCAGAACAGAGAAGGAGCGGCAAGTGAACCATTTAGGTTTTTCTGACAATGATAAATTTCACAATCACCATTACTGAAACTGTTTCCATTTTATTAAATTTAATCAGCCACTGTGATGGGATTCGAACCAGTGTCCACGGTATTAGCCTGTTCCTCTGTTTATTAGTTCAATTATGCGAAGTAACCATTTCCCTCATCACGGACAGTTTCAAAGTTTGGATTTAGTTGTTTAAACATCTGCTGTCTATATAAAGTTACCACAAGGTGATCATGGATCACTTTTTAAAACCCTACCTAATGTTCATAATGGACATTCAGGGAAAGAAATCTGCTGTCATTGCTCTGCCTGAGCCTGTGGGTAATTTGGAAACAGTTGTGGATTGAAGTCCCACTTCAGAGACCCCAAAGTAATAATGAGGGAGCGCTGCACTGTTAGCATGGTGTTCTGGGAGCGCTATAGTCTTTTGGACAAGATGTTAAACCGAGGTCCCATCTTTACTCCCTCCGCTAGATGTATAAATGTTCACTTCCACTATTTAAAGATGAGCAAGGGAGTGTTCTCTGATGTCCTGGTCAATATTTATCTTTCAACTCACAACACAAACAATTCACTATTTCATAGAAGGTTCACTGACTGATACCTTGAATCATCAGCAGACATGGTATCTTAAGGTGAAAGGGTGACTGGTCTATATCCATTACAGTTTAGAAGAATGAGAGTTGATCTTACTGAAATGTGCAAAATCCTGATGGGTCCTGACAGAATGGATGCTGAGAGAATGTCTTTCTTCATAGGAACAAAATAAGGAGTCTCCCATTATAGAGAGAGATTAAGAGCAACATTTTGAGAGTCAGGAGTTTGTGCCAGTCTCCTCCAGAGTGACAGAGGTGGGGTCATGGACTACCTGTAAGGCCTGTACAATACCTGTAGATTCTTGACTCATGAGTGTTGACAATTGACAGGAATGTGGATTGGAGGCTAGAATCAGATCAAGTATAATTATTAAAGGACAGCATAGGCAAGAGGTTTGGACTATGGGGTGAATGGCCTAATCATGCTCCTCATCTGTATGCTATTTGTGGTAGGTCTCTATGCGAAATTGATTGACAAGTTCCCTGAGTAATTACTTAAAAAACATCATTGGTTGTGATAACACAGTGTGGAGCTGAAAGGACTGTGTTATCTCTGATGCCAGTGACTGCAGTTCTTGCTATCTCTTACTGGTTGCGATCTACTTTGGGACCTCTTGAGATAGGTTAACACAGAAACTGGGATAACAGTCCAAGTTAAAGTAAGGGGGAGGGTGTGTCTGGCCAGTTGTACAGTTATTATTTTAAGTTTTGATTTCCAGGTCTCTCTGCTTTATAGCCACAGCACATTCAGACAAATACACACAGTATTACAAGGATAGGGATAAGTTGGATACATCAGAATATGGGTTTACAAAGATATTTCCAGGATTGGTAATTCTTTGATATTGAGGGGAAAGACAAAAAACTGATCCAAGATTCTCTGTCCAACTGAATATGATTTGTGCTTTTGTAATTTGATTTATAACCAAACATAAACCTTTGAATGCTGTGGGCTGGTTTCCTAGTTGATTAAAGCAGTGTTTAATAATAGATGGCAGTTCAGTCTTCATATGCCAATGTGTAATCATGGATTGGTCAGACACTGAGAATACAATATGAATAAAGAAAGAAAAAGCTGTTTAAACAGGGATTTTATTTTCACTGGAATGGGCAGTAAGTCTTATGCCCGCTACCAACTGCGGAAAGAATGAGTTTGTGGAAAGGTTAAAAATAAAGATTAGGAGTTTCAAGGAACTGAGACATACATTCTCTATCCCATGACTTATTTTTATTTGCAAGGGGAATGTGGATATTGCTGACTAGGCTAGGATTTACTGCTGTTTATTGTGGAAGATAGTTAATTGGACATACGTTGCTGTAATTCAGTTTTGGGGTATAACCACAGGTACTCGGACTTTCTCATTAAAGAGAAGTGAGCTGAGGCTTCAGCAATCATGCACACTCATGGCTTTCACTCAAGCATCACTGAAGTAAAAGCAAAGTACTGCAAATGCTGGAGATCTGAAACAAAAAGCAAAAAAGTGTTGAGAAACCTCGTCAGTCTGGCATCATTGAAGTAACACAGCTTTTAATTGTTCCGGGTAAACTGCTACTAAAATACTGCAGGCATTAATTCTTACATTCTTTAATAAAAGTCCTAACTGCTACAAAATGCACAATCAGCTTCAAACTTCTGGACAGCCAGTCCAAAGAGATGTCAAAATTATTACAGATGGACCAACAGATCTTTCCCATCTGTTAATTTTTGTATCAATTCAATGAACGTTTCAGGCAAACAGAGGTCCTAAATAGTGAATGAAACACAGATATACAAACCATTTTAATATGAAAAATGCACTTTTTTTGCAAAAGATAAATGCAACTTTATGTACAAGGATTGAACATGAAGTAAATACAATGCCAAAGGCTGGCAATGTTTTTTGACGTTGTAAGATTTGAGGTTGATCAGAGTTTGCAGAATACCAGATCAAGACATTATATGTTCACCCATCCACCATGAGAAAGTTTCTGAACAAACACTAACATCAACTGGTGTCTTTCTTGAATGAAGAATCTCAGTTCAGATCTTGGCAAGAGGTGGCCCTCTAGACAAGTCATCGGATATAAGTTGTGTTGGGATGATTGACAGCCATGACAAGCTGTTTCATTTGAGGTTTTGTCCTGCCAAATTTTAAGAGTGACATTTACAGGTGCCAAAGTTTTGTTTAATGACACTCCAGTGAAACACCTAAGATGCACCTTTAGGTCCATTTATAAGATTACCAGAAAATATGAGAATTGTTTTTTTCCCCAGAATTGAATCTGGTTGGAGACACTTCAAAGCAAATGTTTCGGTTTCTCATTAATCCCAATTATGCTCCAAGCTCCCGATACCCTTCCCTCCCCCCACAACTTACTCAATTGTCAAACCGCTACACAGACTTCAAGAGTGTAAAATATAAAATACAAAAATTTTGATGTGGTGATCTGGGTGACGTATAAGTGGGTACCAAGTATGTGTCAAACTGTAACACGAACAAATTCCTTCAGGAAAGGAAAAAGGGAATCAAAACAAGTTAGACAACTGTGTGAATAACTATATTACAGATATCCTATCACACAAGAACATATTTTGTACAAAACAAAAGATGGACGAGGGATGATAATCTACACAATAACCACATTAATAATTTGACATATTAGAAGGATGCAACATCCCATATCCCTGCTCACGAGGAATGGGCACTGAGAGGATCAGGTAGGAAGTGATGGATAAAAACAATTGATTTACATATTGTACTGACAGGTCCAATAATCCTGACACCACAGCGAGAAGCAGTTGTGACAACACAACTGGAATTTCCCACAAGCTACTGGTTGTCAGAAGAACAGCGTATTCAATAGTGGCTATAAACATCCTACAAAATCTTTGTACTTACTGTGCCTTTTCTCATCTCTTCCAAGCTTTGGTGCCCAGTATGGCCTGTGAACTGCAGTTTTATTACTGTAAAAGGCACTTTAAAGATTCAGCCGGATGCCATGTGGAGAAACCCACTGTCTGCATGCCACAGCTGCCCACTGAGCAACTCTGACCAAAAACAAAACTCTCTTTCTCAGTTAAAGCAAAGGAACCTCATTCAGTAATCAAGTCATAATTTTTGACTCCAAAACCAAACAAAACAAAAGGCGTCGATACTGGAGCTGAGGAATTGCTTCTTGCGCATTATGGACAGGTACTGACCCACAAGCCACACTCAGGATCGGCTTTCTCTGGTAGGAAGAAGGATGGCAGTAGGCAGTCCTTGTCCTCTAAACCCTCGAAACACGGCACCAATCTGTGTGGCTTATGGTAGTGCAGTTCACCCGTGTGGTGCGGTGCTCTGCCTATTAGTCCTGAATGTCTGCTCCAATTCATGATAGCCAGCAATCTCATATTTCCACATCGCTCTCCTTGTCATTGTCGTGGTCACCATCATAAAATTCATTTGCAGTTTCTGCCCTAGAAAATTCATGGACACACAGAAATAATCAATTCTACCTTCACTTTAACTTGTATCATTTACACAAATACTAAAACTGTACAAATAACACTAAGTAAATTGCTACTGTATATGATTGTTAGGAGTTAGAAAGTACGGCCCAAAATAGGAGTGGAAGATGATTTAATAACATTCAAATGATAATTGTGTAAATTACTTGAAGGTAAAAATTTTAATCAGGCTAGGAGGAATAACTAGCCTCCTTCTATACTGTCAGAATGCCATTCTATAAAATGCTGAGCATGCTACCCATTTTAGTCCATAACCTTAGTATTTAAAGCAGACAGTTCTCCCCCTGTACTTTTCATTGTCCAAATTTCCTGATCTTTAATCAAGTACCAAAGGATTTAAACCCTTAGTCACATTGAGCAAAATACACAGAACAGATTGGGACAATCTGCCAAACCAAAGGTGCTGATGTGAACTCTGGCACAGTACAACCTACCTATTATAGTTGTCCTCTGACCCACGCTCCTCTGGGTCAGGCTCGTCTGTCCGTTCGTAGCTCAGTAAGTCTGAAGGCACATCATGAATCTGGACACTGGGAGCATGATTCAACATTTTCAGGTTCTCAAAGATTGTCTGCCTGATCTGATCCAGGTACTGAAACAGAAACCAGGGAAACCTGACATTAGAATCATTGAATCCTTCAGCTATGCATCCGTTATCCAGTCTACCCTTGCAACATGATATCCATTTCCCCCCTTGTGCCTCTTGGGCATCCATTCATTCCAGCCTGGGGACCACCCACCTCCAATTCTGCACAGCATCCCATGCCAATGCTCTATTCCCTTCCATTTTGGATCAGCATTCCGTTTGTTCCTCTTCCTTTTCTCTGGATACTTATTAAACAATTGGGGGAAAAGAAATCTTTCTAAAGCTTGATTCTATATTCTTTCTACAAGGCCATTCTGTTTATTCATAGCCCTCAGTTAATTAAAAGGCCCACTGGCTATTATACTTTCAGAGCGTGAATATCAGAGACAAGGACAGCACGTACTGTCCATCTCTTGACATTCTGTGAAATGGTGATAGATTGTCATGCTGAATAGCTGGTGGCAGGTTTGATTCAAACCAAAGGACTTTCTGTTCTGAAGTTCCAGTTCTGAAGAAGTGTCCTGACCCAAAAAGTCAACTTTGCTACACCTCTGATGCTGCCTGGCCTACTGTGTTCCTCCAGCTCCATACTGTGTTGTCTCTGACTCCAGCATCTGCAGTTCTTGCTATCTCTGAGTGATTTATAACCCCACTGCGAAGCCTCTGCCCACCTTGAAGCTGCTGTTCTCTTCCCTCTGGAAAGACCTCAGTGGATCTCTCTCCCACTGCAAGCCACTGGTGATCTCCTCTGCCCTGAAGCTCTTCGACCACATACTTAAACAAACCCATTACTACAGCCACATCTCTTTTCTAAGTACCTGCCTACGCAGCCGGATCATTCCAATGGACTCCAAACAACATTCAGGCCATCCTAATCTGGCCCAAACAATGACACCTACTACCTAAAGTACATTCAGAGTCTCCAAAAATGGTTTTCTCTGCAGACCCTCAGCTCCACGCTCTCAGCAATGTGCTGGCATCTCCTCACACTACAGCCAGTCCTACCCCAGCTCACAGCCTCCCTCTCCCAGACCTATAAGGGACCTCTTAGAACATAGAACATTACAATGTAGTACAGGCCCTTCGACCCTCGATGTTGCGCCGATCTGTGAAACCAATCTGAAGCCCATCTAACCTACACTATTCCATTATCATCCATATGTTTAGCCAACGACCATTTAAATGGCCTTAAAGTTGGCGAGTCTACAACTGCTGCAGGCAAGGCATTCCATGTCCTTACTACTCTCTGAGTAAAGAATCTACCTCTGACATCTGTCCTATATCTATCACCCCTCAATTTAAAGCTATGTCCCCTCGTGCTAGCTGTCACCATCGAGGAAAAAGGCTCTCACAATCCACCCTATCCAATCCTCTGATCATCTTGTATGTCTCTATTAAGTCACCTCTTAACCTTCTTCTCTCTTCTGTTTTCTTTCTGCGCAGGATCCACATCCCCAACCAACGCTTCTTCTCCACCCTGACATCAAGGACTGTAAGTACACTAAACTTGCTTGTGCTTACCACCAAACACAGGCCTCCTCCACTAGCCCAGAACCCAAACCTATCCAGGACCTCCCTCTCAATTTGCACAATGCCGTAAACCATGCGGTTGCCTCAGCCTCTCCCGCTGACGCCATCGACTACATCTGCCGACATCGTCACTGCCACCACCTCCACTTACGTGACCATCCCCATACATACACCCAATTGCAACCCTAGCCCCAAGCCCTGTTGGGTACTCACCATGTCCCCAGACCTCCCCCTCACTGAGGACAAACGGTCAGTCCTCAGCAAAAAACTCACCTTCATTCCTCCTGTGCCCACACATCAATGAATTCTGTTCACTTCTGGATGTCAAACTCTTTTTCCACCGTCTCCCCGCCTATTTCTTTGACTGGAAATCTAATCCACCCTCTGCAGACCCCTTTTCCCGCCTCCAACGAACTTCATCCTTCTGGACACCACCCCACAGCCTCCTAGCCCACCTCAAACTCTTCATATCCAATTGCTGTGGCAACCTCGCCCAGTTCTGAAGAAGGGTCCCCACTTGAAACGTCAACTTTCCTGTTCCTCTGATGCCGCCTGACCTGCTGTGTTCCTGCAGCTCTACACTGTGTTGTCTGACTCCAGCATCTGCTGTTCTTGCTATCTCCAAGGGACTTTCTGGTCTACTTTAGACTTAAGGTGCAACTTTGTTGGCATGGTATGTAATCCTGTTCTGTATCTGCACCAGGAATATTTTACGGGGACTGTGTAGAAGGAGCTTTATTCCTTATTTAATCTTGTGCTGTACCTGCCCTAGGAGCGTCTGATGGAAACAGTGTACAGGGAGCTTTACTGTGTCTAATTCTTGCTGTACAAGTATTTGATGCTGGCATGAGGTATCTGAAAATTGGCAGCATAACATCCTTCAGCTTACCAATGTAAAATTCATCAAAGCCCCAAACACCAAGTGTTATAGACGAAAAAGGCTTAGAAATACAATGCATAGCTTATGTTCAAAGACGCCCCGACTAACCTGCCTGGTGTTCTGGTTTTCAATCCTGGTGCTCACGTCTGGGTGAAGCGTGAAGTCGGGAGCAAAGTATTCAAAGTATTCTGAGAGAAACAGCAACATTTTCAAATTAATGCCACTGAGTATCAAGATAGCACAGCACAGCTCCCACAAAACTTAATGCTGAAAACTAATGCCATGCCAGCATTATACAATGAACAGACCTTCAATAATGGATGCTGGCACACCATTCAAATTGGACTGGGTTTGGATTGAACTCAATTGTCATTAGTGTCTTCAGTCATTACACCAACAGCTGAACAGACAGCTGCACTGTTGAACCACACTCCTGGTTCAAAAGAGATAAAGGGATTTCTCCATGAGAATTAAAAAGTAAAAGTCAGTATTTGATTATTCTCAAAATAACAAAAAGTGACCAAGTGACTGTTGAGCCAAACTGGGGGTTAAAACACAACAGAATTAAAATCAATAGAACCAGTCTCAAACAAGGTTCACCAAATACCTGTGAAAATCATAAATGTGCGGTCATGTAATTGAGGACACATGGTCAATTTTGGGACGTGCGCATCGCTAGCGAAGCCATAGTTATTGTCCATCCTACACTCCTCTAAGAATGTGATCATGCTGCCTCCTGGACTGGTGCTACAACAAATGGTTTACTTCAAGGAAACTGAAGAGTCAACTAGAGTTAATGTGTTTAAAAACAACACAACGGAAGCTGAAGTAGACTATATGGCCTCAAGTGTGCTCTGTTTATTCATACCATTGCATGGCTCCACATTCCCATCCACTTCTCATAGCCCCTTAATTCTCTGCGACTAATAATATCACACCTGCCTTAAATACATTCAACGATACAGCACCTACAACCGTTTGGGGAGAAGAATTCCAAAGGTTCACAGCTCTTTGGCATGGAAACGAATTCTCCTTAGCTGAGTTGTAAATAATTATCCCCCCCATCCTGAGACTGTGCAACTGTGTTCTGGATTCCCCAGAAAAGGGAAAGGGTCTCTCCATGTCTACTCTGTTAAGCCCCTTCAGAACCGCATATGTTTGAATGAGTTCCTCTCTCATTCTTCCAAATGTCAGAGAATGTATTCAGTCCAGAAAGAAAAGGAATTCCAAGTGGAATTGGTTTACGTGTTTTGGGGAGTCATAACGACATAGGATTTCTTTTTCTAGAACAATCTAGTGTCTAGTTGTTGAATACAAATTCACAATTTTTGTGGGATTTCAGTTCAGTAGCTCCAGGATGCAAAAAACATTGCATGAACATGCCAGTTTTAGTTGCACACAGGAACCAATATTGTTCCTTTAGATGGTCTACAGATAGAGTTTGGAAATGAACTCACCGTTATAAGGCAGCTCATCGCTTATCTCTTCATCAACAAGCAAAGAGGTTTCAAAAGTCCTACGAGAGACAGTAGAAAAATAAGTTGGATTCCAATAAGCTTGCCCATGCATGGTAGCCCAAACCAATTTTTCAATGAAACTCTGTGTGCTCCTAGCTAAATTTCTCCCGAACTCTCCTGAATGCATCGACTCCGCGCTTTAGTACGTTCCTGAAGGCACCAGGATCTTAACCAAATTCTTCCAGGATCCTAACCAAATATGGCAACTCAACAGTGAATTAGCTGATAGGCTATTCTACTTTGAATGGATGGTCACATCACATCCTGTCCGCCAGCGTATGCTGTCACACACATTCTCAGCAGGAACCGCAGGATCATTGACCTAGAACAGATACCATGGCCAATTTCCACACCTGATGCCAGCATCAATAGTAGCAGCCCAAGAGTTCATAGAATCTTGCAACACAGTGGGCCATTTGGCCCAGCTTGCCAGTGCCACCAGTTTGAAAAAGCTATCCAATTAGTCCCAATTCCCCTGTACATCTTTTCTTTTGAAAAACTTATCCAGTTCTGAAAGGTACCACGCAACCTCTATTTCAAGTAGTGCAGTCCAGATCACAACTTCCTGTTCAAGTCTTCTCCACACCCTCACTAAGGCCCTCGTCAAGCTCAGTTCACTGAGTATTAACTGACAATCACGCCAAGAGAATTTCACCCTTCTGGGAAACTAATGAGTCTTCTAACACCACGTGACAGCAACTTGATAAGCGTACGCATCAACGTATAGTCCATACACAAAATGCTTCTTTTGGGCAACATCTGCAAAAAGAATAGGAAACACAGTCAAACTGAAAACTCAACACAGCCAAAACAGAAACATATTTGGCAGGAGTTCAATGAGTTTCAGCTCCCAGTTGCAGCTCAAGGGGTAGGACTCCAGCCTCAAATACAAAGACACAGTACATTACTGAGGGAAAGCTGCACTATAAGAGGGACTATCTTGTGAATGGAACACTAAATCAAGGCCCCTTCTGGTCCTCAGGTGGACATAAAGATCTCATTGCACTATTCCAAATAACGGAAGGGGATATATCCTCAGTGTCAATATTCATCATCCAACAATCATTACCATACTGATTGATTATCAGGCGTTGCTAGTTTAGTGATCTCACTTAATCTCATTTCCTACAGTACAACTGCAAATGCATGTTATACTTACATAGACTTAAGTTATATTTAACTAAGTACTTCATTGGCCGAGAAGTGCTTTGAGACAGTAAGCTAATGAGATAAGATGAAAGCCAGTCTTTCTTAATTTTAACCATGCCATGCTGCCATGTTACAGACATGGTTAGTCACTTTGGTCTCCCCCACCGAACTTGTTACAAGCGTGCAGATTAAACCCATCGGGTTTTTCTGTGATAAGATGCAACACCGAGTCCCTGTTGAGTACTGAGCCTCTCACTTCGGGTAGGGGCAAGTGATGTTCCTTTGCACCGAGGTGACTTTCCACCTGCAGACCCTGCAGCATTACCTTTACATTGAGCCTCCTCCTGGGGTGTTGCGCCCTGATGACATATTCCTTCTGCCAGATGTGTGCCTGCGACTACAACATGGAGTGGGCAACTTCCATTTGTATCTGATTGAGGTTTGCAGCAGGCTGCCTCGCACTGGAGCTCTCTGCCAGAGAGAACTGGCAGCTGCCGTAAGAAAGCTGATGGAGGAGGGGCCTCGGGACGCTGGGGATTTGTTGGATGATGGAGAAGTAGACTGACTGACTTTAGCACAATTGGCTGTGAGGGCCTCTGTTAGCATCCAATACATGGGCCATGCCATCCTGGGACTCGTGACTGTGTTACCCTGCCCTGACAATGCTGCAGGGAATCGAGGTGAGACGTGCAGTGAGTTTCTGGACAAACTGACCCCTGTCTTTGGACCTTGACATTGACCCTATGCACCAGACCCTCTCCCAAGGTGCAGCACTCCATGATTTATAGTCATAGAGCTGTACAGCACGGAAACAGACCCTTCAGTCCAACTCATCTATGCCGACCAATTATCCTAAATTTTTCTAGTCCCATTTGCCAGCATTTGGCCCATATCCTTTAAACTCTTCCTATTCACGTACCCATCCAGACACCTTTTAAATGTTGTAATTGTACCAGCCTCCACCACTTCCTTCGGCAGCTAGTTCCACACACGCATCACTATGTGAATAAGTTGCCCCTTAGGTCCCCTTAAATCTTTCCCCTCTCACCTTAGACCCATACCCTCTGGTTTTGGATTTTGCTACCCTGGGGAAAAGATCTTGGCTATTTACCCCATCCATGCCCCTCATGATTTCATAAACCTCTATAAGGTCACCCCTCAGCCTCTGACGCTGCAGGGAAAATAGCCCCAGTCTATTCAGCCTCTCCCTATAACTCAAACCCTCCAACCTTGGCAACATTCTTGTAAATTTTTCTGAATCCTTTCAGGTTTCGCAACATCCTTCCTATAAAAGGGAGACCAGACTGAATATAGTATTCCAATTGTGGCCTAACCAATGTCCAGTACAGTTGCAACACGACCTCCCAACTCCTATATTCAATGCACTGAACAATAAAGGCAGGTGTACCAAATGCCTTCTTCACTATCCTGTTTACTGGAGACTCCACTTTCAAGGAACTACGAACGTATACTCCAAGCTCTCATTGTTCAATCTGAAATGTCTCAAGGCAATTCTCTCTGTACCCTTCCTTACAGCACCGAGAAGTTACCTGCACAGGCTGGTGCTGCACATGTTCCACTTCCTCACTTCTGTCCACTGTCTGGATAGCCCTTAGTGTGACATTCCACATCTGGTGGTGGAGGGCCCTCTACAAGGGGGTCTTCCCTCTTTCCAGCGGGGTTGCAGATGGACAGTGCTGCACGTTGCAGTTCCAAGCAACAGAAGGTTAAATTCATTCACTGGCACCAGGCCACTTGCAGTTTTTGTGGCCTGGAGGAAACGGTGTTTCATAATTATGGTGAATGTTTTCATTTGCAGCCTGTTTAGTTTCTTTAAATTGCTGGTTGCACTTCAGCCCCATGCTCCTTGGTTTATTGGCACCCTGTTTGGAGGAGGGTGGGCAGATCAGAGGGCCTTCTTGGGGGCCTGGTAAAATTGGCCATCAATAGGTCCAGGCAGCAGATGTGGACCGGTCGTAGCACTTGAGTGTGTGCTCCATCTCATGGTTACGTCCACACACGAGCGTACGTCGAGAGGGAACCTGCAGTCAATATAAATCTCTCTGCTGGTTACAGCCATACTTATCACAAAGGTGGCAGATGTACTTAGAAGTCAATCATCTCAGCTCCAAGGCATCTTTGCAGGAGCTCCTCAGAGTAGTCTCCTTAGCCCAACAATCTTCAGCTGCTTCGTCAATTACCTTTTCTCTCACAGAAGCTCAGTAAGTAGGGATTCTTGCTGATGAATGCACAATGTTTGGCACCATTCATAATGACTCAAATACTGAAACAGTCCATGTACAAATGCAACAAGACCTGGACAACATTTAGGCTTGAGCTGATAAGTGACAAATAGCAGTTGTGCAACAGAGGTGCCAGGTAATGACCATCTCCAACAAGGAAGAAACTAGCCACTGTCCTTTAACACTCAGTGGAATTACCATTGCTAAATCCCCCACTATCAGCATCCTGATGGTCACCATTGACCAGAAACTGAACTAGACTAGCCATATAAATAGGGGCTATAAGAGCAGGTAACACATTAGGAATCTTGTAGCAAACAACTCAGTTTCTGACTCCTCAAAGCTTGTCCACCATCTACAAGTCAGAAGTGTAATGGACTACAACCCACTTGTCCAGATGAGTGGAGCTCCAATTACCCTTAAAGAGTTTGACACCATCCAGGACAAAACAGATCTGCTTGATTGGCACAACAACCACAAACATTCATTCCTTCCACCACCCGCACACATTGGCAGTGTGCACCATCCACAAAATGCAATGCAACAACTAACTAAGTTTCCACCAACTGTAGCTTCCAAACCTTTGAAGACTACCGTCCACAAGGGCAGCAAATATGTGGGAACATTAGCATCTGAAATTCCCCTCCAAGTCACACACCCAATGGTTTGGAAATATATTACTGTTCTCTCAGTATTGCTGGATCAAAATCATGGAACTTTCTCTTAATAGCAGTGTGGGTGCCCTACACCGCAAGGACTGCACATTTCCAGAGGGTAGCTCACCACCTTCCCAAGGGTAATTAGGGATGGGCAACAAATGCTGGCTTAGCCAGTGATGCCAAAACCCACAAAAAAAAATTTAAAAGCTGTGTTTTCATATTGTAGCAGCGAATGTATTTTGCTTTTGCAAAATCCTTGCTTTCAGATTTTCAGTGGACCTCCTGGCCTTAACAGCCTTTGCAGAAGTGAACAGTCTGTGTGAACGAGCACTCCCTGACATCAGCCCGGAACAGCCTGACTATAATTGTAAGGTTTATCACCTTGTTCTGGACTCCTCCAGCAGTTTCCCTCTATCTCCCCTATCAAATCAGTGGCTAGCACGGCTGCCTCACAGCACCACGGATCCGGGCTCAATTCCATCCTCTGGGAACTGTCTGTGTGGCGTCTGCACATTCTCGCCCTGTCTGCATGGATTTTCTCAGGGTGCTCTGGTTACCTTGGGTGGATTGGCTATGCTAAACTGCCCATTTTGTCCAGGGATGTATAGTCCAGGTGGATTAGCTATGGAAAATGCAGGATTACTGGGATCGGGTAGTAGGGTGGGTCTGGTGGGACGTTCTTCGGAGGTTGGGTGTGGAACTGGTCCGAATGGCTTGCTTCCACAATATAGGGATTCTATGAAATCCTCTAATCATCTCTAGAACCTCAATTAGGTCACACTTTAATCATCAATGCTCTCGACAAACACAGTCTATCTAAAAACCCTCATCACCTAACCCTTACAGTCCTGGTATCAGTCTGATCAACCTTCACTGCATCCCCTTCAAGACAATATGCCATTTCTGAGGAGTGATTTTCGTTCAATCCCAGAAATGAATGCAGTTACTCCAGACTGCATGGAGTCCTGGAGTTTTATATAAACTCAACACTCATGGGATCTCTTGTCCAAACTGGAGAAGATACATCATGAATGTGCCAAACACTGTGAGCATGTCCAACAGGATTAGATGATGGCCAAGTGCCAACAGTGGAATGAGTGTGTGAAACCTAAGCATAACACCTGACCACCTCCAAAAACACCAATGGCAGGGTGCACAGATCCAGCACTGGACTCTTTAGTGACCACAGGGCATTCAACTCCAGACAGGAAGCAAGTTATTCCTGACCCTGAGGAACTGGCAAGATAACAAGCTATAATTTCATATTCACCTGCTTCATAATCCAGCATTCAAGATAACAATCAAGATTCCAGGCTGCTCTTAATTACTTTCTGGTCTTGTCTGCTTACTTTCAGTAATTTCTGCATTTGGACCCCTAACTCACTCTGCTCCTCCACAGTTCCCACCAACTTTAACTTTAGAAAATACTCTGCTCATTGTTTATGTCCTGAGTGGATGACCTCTCACCTCCCCCACACTGAATTCCATCTGCCACAGCTTTGCCCACTCACTTAACTCATTCATGACCTTTTGCAACTCTGCTCCCAACTACAATGGTTATTGTGCCACCTTAATTTAGTGTTGCCAAAGAATTTAAATGCTTTCTAATCTAAGAGCCAAGTCATGTATTGTGAAAACTTCAAGGTTCCATTTCAGACTGCTGAGAAACACCAGGGGTCACAGCCCTCCAATGGTGCTTAACAATTTCAATTCTGAACTTACACATCATCATTAACTCACCAGCATCTAGCAACGTTTCGAACAGTGTATCCCCCGCCTCCCATCACCAGTAGAGGAATGTTGAAGCTTTTCACAAACTCTACACAATCCCTGCAAAACACAAAAATCATATTAACATTGCACAAACTCAAGTTCACTTCTCTACCGTTAATGTTTCAAGATTAGAGAAACAGGAGGATGCTATTCAATTCAGATCATGGCTGATCTACAGCTTAGCCCCATAAAGCCAGCTTGGTTTTGTAACCATTAATAGCCTCTCTCAAATATATAAAACATCTCCATTTTCAAATTTGCAACCAACTCCCAGCTCAAGACAGCTTTTTATCTACTGCATCCAAATTATTTTTTAAAAAAATTTCGAGGTAAAGTTTTCTGAAAGCAAAGTTTTGTAAAAGAAAAGTTTAGCTTCATACGTCAATACCATACTAGATTATTAATCATATTCCTCTCACTTTAGATTCGTGTGCAAACTGGAAGGTGCTTCCCCACAAAACCCAAACAATAAGTATTCTTGTTTGCAAAGTAGCTGTAAAGCAGAAAAATTTACATCCAATGAGTGGGCTGGCTTTCAGCTGGCTGCGTTGTGAGCATGACACAGTAGATCGGTGGGAGTGTGATGGGTATTCACAGATGCTGTCAAAAGGACTGCATTGGGACAATTTGATGTAAGCCAAACGTCACCCATGGCTCAGCAGGAGGCAACGCCCTTAAGCTAATGGCCGTGGGCTTCCACTGCCACCTGAATATAATATCGAGGCTGATGTCCCCAGGGTCAGCACAGGGAAATTAGTGCAGTGTCAGTGTTACTGCAGCTCAGATAAACCTTCAGACTGAGGCTCCCTCTATTTTAAAGAGCAGGGGAGTTTGCCATTGAATCCTGGGGCTAATACTTCATCCTCAACCAACATCACTATAACAGATTATTTCATGATGCTGCTGCCATGTGGGATCTTGTTCTGCACATTACTGATTCCACAGTAACTACACCATCCCAATTTGAGACATCCTGAGGTCACAAAGATGTTACATAAATACAAATCTTTCTTCAATGTGAATACTTTGCCATTCAGATTGCTATCCAGGACAATTTGTGCCAGGAATCAGCAGCACAGATAGACTGCACAGCAGCAGCAAAATACTGTGACATCCAGAAAATCACAGCTTTGTAAAGTATGCAATGTGTTTTTTTATAACCACAGAAGCAACTAGATGAAAACACAAGATTCATCTAGGTTGCCCTCTACCATTCTGTTAGCTGCATGACAATGGAACTGCTGACTCAGATATCAGATAAGGCATGTTAAAGCCACTGTTTGTCAGTATAAAGCAATGTCTTGCCAGGTTAGGCATGATGCAAGAAAGTTCTATTTTACCCATGTCCTTTTATACTGAGATTGAAGCAACCGAGACGATCACAGCCGAGAGAATCTGCACCACACTGGAAAAATAAATGAACGTCAGACAGAGGGAAGTAAAGCAATGAGGACAACTGCATTTATACGGCAGTTTTAACATAGTAAAAACAAAAGCATGTCAGAAATGCATTATCAACAAGATACAATACTAAACTACAGAAGTGCAGGGAGACAGTAGAATCACAGTTTAGTCAGGGAGTGCATTCTCAAATTTTACGGGATAAGTTCTTTTTATAAAATCTAGTGCTGCGCGTTTGCATCTACCATCTTAAATAAATTCGCTCATAGGAGATGTCTAGTCAAGCTCTCTGCTGGAGAGAAAGTGAGGTGAGCCAATTAGGTAACTGTCTTAAAAGGTTCTGTAATACCCAGAGAGCAGACACATCTAGAGCTAGCAGTATGGGCGAGACAGCTTTTGAGTAACGTGCAGTGTGGAATCAATGAGAGTTTGATAAATAAGTGAGAATGGTGCTTTCTCCTTTTTCTATTTCTGGCAGCTTCCAGGAGTACAGGAACTGAAACAACACGAGAGGACCAAGTTTGGAAAAAAAACTTGAGTGACGTCTCAGGACCACAACTTCATTAACTATATACAAAGTTCGAAATTAATAATACAAAAGAGAGATTAGATGCTCCTGTGATGCAGTGGTACTGTCCCTGCTGCTGAGCCAGGACAACTGTTCTAGACATGTGATATAACACGTCTGAACAGGCCAATGAAAAATATCTACAAAAGGTTGTGTTAGGGCAGGGCCATTACAGAATGGACATAGACACTTCACACGACCTAAATTAAGAGGTGTTCAGGAAGTTTCAGCAACAGCCGGGACTGAGTTCCTTGCAGTGCACTTTGCCAGTAGCATTGAACTAACTCTGAAAGATGAGTCGGAACCAGGACAGAATATTAGCGAATAATACCAGGGTGTATGAAATATTGAGAGATAGGAAGCACTAGAATAGAGATTAGTGAGTTAATAGCTAATGGGAATGCAATGAATAAAGTAAGAAAGCTTGCTGAATTACAAGTGCTGATTGCAATGTGGCATTATGATTTTGTATTGATTACAGAGACCAGGCTGTAGGAATAGCAGCGTTTTACATTTAACATTCTTTATTACAAGATGCTTAGAAAACATAGGAAAGAAAAGAAAGTGGTATTGATTACGGAGAGAATTGCAGTGCTAGGAAAAGATTTTGTCTCGGGAGTTCAAAGGCAAAATCGATTTGGCTGGAGTTAAGGAACAAGACGATTAATTATATTAGTCCGTGATGAGCGTGAAGGATGTAAAGGGACAAATCTTCAAGGAAATTACAGAGAAGTGCAAGAATTACAAGGTAGTTATAATGAGGAAGTTTAATTACCTGAATATTGACTGGGGCAGTGGTATTGTTAAGGGTAGGGAGGGGTAAGTGTTTTAAATTTTCTACAGCAGTATCTTGTGCAGTCCAACAAAAAGACAGTGCTAGACCTGGCTCAAAGCTACAAAATAGGCCAAGTGGGTCAGGTGTTAGTGGGTGAACATTTTAGCAATAGTAACCATTGTCGATCAAGAATAAGGATAATGGCTGAAACTGATGATGGTCAATCCAGAAAAAGAATAATCAATTGGGCAAGTGCCATTCAATGGTACAAAGCGGAGCTGGGTTCAATAGATAAAGGTTGGTTGGGAAAACTGCAGAACAACAGACAATCTTCAATTGAGAGATTGCTCAGACAGAGACAAGATAAACTCCATTAAAAGAGAAGGGTACAAAAAATCCAGCACTTGCTTCAACGGAAAAGGTGGCACGAAATAAGAAGTGTGCTTGTGACGATTGTCAGGTAGAAAATACAACTTGGATCTAAGCTGAGCACAAAATGTTCAGAAGGAAAGAGGAAATAGGAAAAGAAAAACTGGCAGCTAACATAACAAGGAGTCCCAAAGTCTTCTATAGGCACATAAATAGCAAAATCATGCAAATCTTTTTTATGCCTATTCCTATCACTACTTTTTACTGTTTACATACCTATGAAAGACTTTGTGATTCCTTACTGTGTTCCAGGAATGAGAAACTGCAGTTATGAGAATAGTTTGGAGAAGTTGAGACAGTCATCCTTTGAAAGAACAAAACCAAGAGAAGGACTGACGGCAGATTTTAAAATTACGTTGGGGGGGCGGAAAACAAGGTAAAGTGGGGAAGATGATATCACTCTTAAATGGATCAAAGAAAAGAAGGCACAGATTTTAAAACAAAATCTCAAAAAAAAATGACAATGACATGAGAAGAAACTTTTTCACACGATGCGTAGTTAGGATCTGGAAAGCACTGCTTGGAAGTGTGATAGAGGCAAACTCGATTGAGGCATTCAAGAGGGCACGAGATGATTATTTAAATAGAAATAATTGCCAGAGTTATGGAGAAAGGGTGGAAGGATAGCACTAAGTCAAGATCCTCATTCAGAGGACTGGTGCAAATATGACAGGTCAAATGACCACATTCTGCACTGTATCAATTCTACGATTATGGAGAAAGTAGGGCAGATGAGGTAGGTTTTAAAGAGTAAAAGGAAAAAAGACTGGTGGGACAATTTTGGGAGGAAATTCCAAACTCAAACTCAATCCGAACTCAAGTTGCTGTAGGCACTGATTCCACAGGCATGAAGTGAATTGAATAGATATCTTGGAGGTGATGACAGAGATAGAGGGGAGGGAGGCTACGGAAGGATTTGTGAACAAGGACAAGAATTATAAAATCATTATCCATGCTTATCCATAATCCACGTAGAACAGAGGTAGCAGGGATATGGGGTAAATTAAGGAATGTACAAGGCTTTGGATAACCCCAAATTTAGAGTAGGGTGAAAGATTTGGAATTGATAACTCCAGAATAGACAAAGTTATGAACTGGGATATCAACAGTATTTGAGTGGAGTCAGGGACAGGGTTGGGCGTTATTAGAGAGGTGAAAATAGGCAGTCTTAACAAGCAACAATTCAAAACTTAAGACTTCCTGACTCATTGGAAAAATGCATCACCCAAACTGGCATTGAGTCAAACCATATAAGAATACATTTGATTCCACTTGACCCAAGCCTTTTATTTTTGTTGGATCCCTGATTACTGGATTTGCTGCCAAATGAAACAGTTTTGCAATTACTCCATTAAAACCCTTAAAACGATGATCAAATTTCACTTTACGCTTTCCATTCTTAAGGAGTACAAACATAACCCCTGCACATAACGCAAGGTTTTCCATTATTGATACTACTCTAGCACATCTCCTCTGCCACCTCTCCAAAGCCTTGTCATCCTTCACCACACAAGTGTGGTGTCCAGAATTGGATACAATACTCCAGCTAATGCCTTTATAAAAGTTGTGTGTAACCTCATAGCATTTTTACTATATGCCTCTATTTAACAATCCCAGTATACTGTTTTTCTCATTTTTCCCCAAATGAAAGAAATAGCCTTTTCAATTTGCCCTATCTTCTTCAAGGGGAAACAGGTTTCCTTGATTCTGTACTACTTTTGCAACTCTAACAGCCATTACTGTGCAGCTGATTAATCAGAAGTGAATGCTGTTTGTAAAGAATAATAAAAAGGTCAGCTCAACCACCAATACTACCAGGCTGTCTCTACCCTTTTCTGTCCATTAATAATACAATATTAATACCAATAATATATTTCTGAGAAAATTGGTTGGAGAGACGGTGAGGCAACAAGCTAAGAATATAAGCATAAACTTACTTGCAGCACTATACAAGTGGGCTGGTAGAAATCCACAACCTGTTTGATAACTGGTTGAAACAAGAGTCTGTAACCTGAAAGCCAATCAAAAAGACGAAAACTGCAAATCAGAACACAAGATCATCTGCATTGCCTTGTTGCTAAAACAGGAGGAAAAAAAAGTGAATTGAGACAGGGATCATTAAAGATAGTTTTGATCACCTTCTGAAGTGATCTTGCAACTGTTCATAAGCCAGACCGAGGCCAGGGACAGATTGACAAAATGGGACCCAGATGGCTGCACACAAGTGCTTTTGTCTGATGCCAAGTGACAATCAGCCATGGACTCCCTGACTTCTTCAAATACCAACCGACTACCTTACATTTATTTTTTCACTGCTCTCGATTGTTGTACAGCACTCCTTTCAGAGTCCTTCTGACCGACTGGAATGAAATCTGCCTTTCAGTCTACTGAATCCCACTCTTTACAAATACTAACCCCATCATTCCCCAGTAAAGCACACAGGTCTTGTACAGAAAGGTACAGCACAGGAAGAACCCGTCACAATTTCAATAACTCTCTCTTATCGTGTTACTGCTATTGCTATGCTGTTTTCCCACAGCCCTGAGTAATCATCTAATTCCCTTTTGAACGTTTCGACTGAATCTGCCTCCTCCGATCTTTCAGGCAGTACATTCCATCTCTGAACAGCCATTCACCTGAAACATTAACTCTGGTAAGGTGGGACTAAGTCTAATTTAGGATTACGTTCAGCATGGGCTGGTTGGACCGAAGGGTCTGTTTTCATGATGTATGACTCTATTGAAGCTACCCGTTGAGTATTTCCAGCATTTTCTGCTTTTAGTGTTAATTTTCTTTTTGTTACAAAATGAATCCTACACCCAGTCAACACGTTCCAGCAGCAGACTGCGTGTGAAAGAATAGCTCTTCATGTGTGTCCCCCAACTTGTTCTTCACACCCTTGAGACATTGTCACACAGTTCTGTAGATCAGTAGTACGCTATTCAAAGTAATATGCCCATATTTACCTACTCCATTCAGCTGGTCAAAAATTGCAGCTGCTGCTTAGACTGTTCATACAACCTGTTCCTCCACATTTCACATCATCGACATGTGATCATCTTACTACACTATGAACAGCACTAATAAAGGTAGCATAGTGGACATTTATAACACAGTATGGAGCTGGAGGAACACAGCAGGCCAGGCAGCATCAGAGGAGCAGGAAACTCCAGCATCTGCAGTTCTTGCTTTCCCATAGTGGACATATATTGGGTTTGTGAGCCAAAGACCTGGACTAATATTAATCCACATAGCACAAATTCAAATCTTCCATATAACTCTGAACTCGGATTCTTATTCTAAATCAGGAGAAAAAAAAATTAGTGAATTAAAAGCTGGTCACAGTAGTTGGCCAAAAAACTGTCACATTATCATAATATCTCTAAATGCCCTCATGCTATATGAGATTCTGGTTCCCCAAAGATGTGTTTTGAGTCTTAATGGCTTTCAGAAGTACCAGTGGTTACAGGAAGCCCGCTATCATAATCTTAAAATGACTGGGAATGGGCATTTTATGCTGAACAATGTCCACATCCTGGGAACGATTTTTTTTTAAAAGATAATCTATTTGATAGACAACTCAGGAAGACGGATAGCGTTAAAAGGAAGGTTGGATGGATATTTGCCAGATTAAGTTGTAGAAGAGATCGAAAAGTTCCTTTGCTTACTTTGGTCATCGATTCCATCCCGGAGTGGAACATTCAGGCAATAATACCGTCCACTTTCTGCACCGACTTCGTACATGTCACCTACAAAGAGAGCGGTGTTTTTCTATGAAAAGGAGCCACTATTAAACAATAAAAATCTGAAAAGAAATGAACTCTGAAACAAGTAACATAGGACCTGGATGTGGCCATTCAGCCTACTGAACCTATCCTGAACTTTCAACACCAGAGGAAACTGTTCTCATCATCCAGCATATCAACTAGCTTAATCACTTTAAACACCTCAACAATGTGACACGTTCATCTATACACAAGAAAATACAAATCTAGTTACTATACATAATCTGCTGCTTACTTCCAGCATATTTGGGTTGCCTTTAGATTTCCAAGGAAGAGGTGAATGACAAATTGTTACTTTTTAATAGATCGTTCAGAAATGCGAGCCTTGACACCAGTACAGCTTTCTGCACTTTTCTAAGTACGCAGTCAGGATGAGATGGCTAACATCCATCTGAACAGGCACATGGGACGTTAATTTAACACCTTAGTCAAAGAACGACAATTCAGACAGTGCAGCATTCAGTCAGCAACTGCCCTTACGTCTACACAGCGCTCCCTTGGGGAATTGCTGGTATGAAACCCTAGAATTCATACTTTAGTGGAAAAAATGCACTGAATTTTATTTTTGCCCCTCATTCAGGTCACTAGCTGCAAAATTCTCACCTGTTCCAGGGAAAAAGTAGTTCCCATACTTGTGGAAAGATACAGTCATAACTCGATCAGTGAGATAGAAGGCTTCCTGCACCCCATCACCATGGTGAATATCAATATCAATGTACAGGACACGCGGATGGTACCTGCAGGAAATAAATAGTTACTTAGGAGTTTAGATTCAACTGTAGAGTTACAACAGACATGGGCCTTTGACAGATGCAGATGGAGGAACGACACTTCATTTTCTACTTGGGCACCTTACAGCCTTCACAACTCAATACTGACTTCAGTACGTTTAGAGCTTGACGTCTTCGATCCCCACACTCCGCGTCCTTTCATGACATGGATAACTTTTAGTACAGCCAACCCATTATCACCTACCTAGCTTTTCTTCTTCCCTAAATTATTATCAGCCATCCCTTTTAGAAAAAAAGATGCATACTTTATTCTCTCTCTGGGCTCCGCCTATCTGCTCACTCCTCCCACCACCCCAACCCCAAATCCCTATGCCCTGCCATAAACAGAAAGGCCTCTTGTTCCTCGATTCTGAAGGGTCACTAGACTTGAAATGTCAACTGTGTTTTCTGTCCAGAGATGCTGCTAGACCTGCTATGTTTTTCCAGCAATTTCTGTTGTTTCAGATGTGGACTTTTGACAAATTCAGGGCCACAAAAAGAATTCTTCAATGTAACAAACAAGAGATTTCGAATGATATTGTCAGAAGTAAATGATTTGAATCACAGTGACCTAACCTGAAGCAACATGAGAAGGAGGTGGACAATGGGTTTGCATGGAAGCTACACAGCTCCTGACACATTCCCTACCATTCAATTCTTGACCCCCAAAACTTCAACAACATTTTGAAGGAAGAGAATCCCAGATTTGAGTTTACTGTCTGGCTGAAGAAATGTTGCCTGACATCAGCCTTGAACAGCTTCGTTTTAAGAACCCAGAAGCTGGAGGGAGCAAATCACCCACCAGCTGCCACTCAGTCACTAGTCTTCACCGTGGTGTCCCAGGAGGTCATCCAGTCTTGGGTATGCTAAGTACCACCGACACCCACAAGGTCTCTGCGGACCCAGTTTCAGAATAACCGCACCAAATCACTCAACTGAATGGAGTCTAATGAAGTATAAAACTGCTGTTGATCCCAGCTTGCACTGATACCCCACACCCGACAAAACATTCTGCAGAGGATACAAAGAAAAACCTGCAGGGGTCCATCATCTTTCATTACCTCAGGATGTCCCAAACATGTCAGCAATTCGATACTTTCCAAGTGCAGTCACTGTTACAATGCAGGAAATCCAGCAATTCAGACCGTTGTTAACTGAGATTGTACTATATTTGTAAAACTCCAACCAGGTGAGAAATAGCAACTTACAATTTCCTGTATCGTTCAAAAAATAATTTTGAAAATGTCTTACTTTAGCAATTCCAGGATTCCAATGACAATATCGTTCACATAACAGAATCCCGAAGCCTATGGAAAGAGAAATGATCAAGACGAAAGACTTTAGATGAAGTCCAGGGATGCAGATATTAGCTAGATGTTTTATCATGTTACACAATACCTCAAATTTCTTTGCATGATGAAGTCCTCCAGCCCAATTAATGGCGATATCACACACCTTAAAACAAAGTGTCATTCATCAGCAAGCCATACTTAATATCATTTCTTAATAAAAGACAGTGTGGATAGGCAGGCAAAGAAAGCAGTCATAGAGTCACAGACGTACATCATGGAAACAGACCCTTCAATCTAACTCGTCCATGACAACTAGATATGCTAAATTAGTCTAGTCCCATTTTGACAGCATTTGGTCCATATCCCTCTAAACCCTTCCTATTCATATAACCATCTAGATGTCTTTTAAAAGTTGTAATTGTACCAGCCTCGACCACTTCCTCTGGCAGTTCGTTCCATACACACACCACCCCTCCGCATGAAAATGCTGCCTCTTAGGTCCCTTTTAAATCTTTCCCCCCTCACCTTAAACCAATGCCCTCTGGTTTTGAACTCCCCTACACTGGGAAAAAGACCTTGTCTGTTCATCCTATTCATGCTCCTCATGATTTTAGAAACTTCTATAAGGCCACCCGTCAACCTCTGACACTCCACAGCCCCAGCCTATTCAGTCTCTCCCTGTAGCTCAAACCCTGACAACATCCTTGTAAATCTTTTCTGAGCCCTTCCAAATTTCACAGCATCCCCCCATTCCTATAGCAGGGAGATCAGAATTGAATGCAGCATTTGAATCATGCAGTGTCTTTTTTTTTTGGGGGGGGGGGGGGTTGGGTGGAGGGCAAGAGCGAGGGGGCGATCGAGAGCGAGACACAAAAACAAAGAAGGGGAGGAGTCAAGTGGGAAAGGGAGATAAATAAGCTGAGGCACAGGCAAGAACAAACAGGGTGACTATGAGATGGACAAATGAGTGATGCTGGATGAATGAGGCGTATGTAAGCAGATGATTGCAGAATCCAGAACCAACTTCAGGCCCAAAAGTACTGGCCCCACACTCAAAAAGTAACCAAGCCATATAGTTGAATAAAGATGCTTTTGAACAGCAATACATGTCCTAGTTACCTTGTTGTTTAATTGTGTTGCTCCTTGTAGAGAAGCTCCTGTGTATCTTGAGCAGAACTCGAATAATCCCGGAAACACAGGACTGAAAATATAAAGTAGATTTCAGTCAGATTCAAGCAGTTTATGCACAGTTTTTTGGAAGTCTGTAACTTGTGAACACTGGTAAAGACAGAAGTTATATTATGAAGAGGAGGCTGAGCTGGTTGTTCAAATTTCAAGTTTCAGAAAGTGAAATTTAAAAACAGTAATTCTTCACCGCCCGTGTCATTAATTCTACTCAACATGCAAAGTTTAAAAACCGTTTAATGGAATTCAGGCTCACAAATAAGCTTTGGAGATAGCAAGAACTGCAGATGTTGGAGTCAGAATCAATACAGTGTGGAGCTGGAAGAACACAGCAGGTCGGACAGCATCAGAGGAGCAGGAGAGTCGATGTTTTGGGACCCTACACGATGAAGGGTCCCAATTCAAAAAGTCGACTCTCCTGCTCCCCTGATGTTGCCTGACCTCCTGTGTTCCTCCACCTCCACATTGTATTGACACAAATAAGCTTTCCCCATTTCAAACATATCATGTAGTTTTGACACTTATGAAGTCTCTGTGAATTCTTGGAAGAGACAGGAACCCATATATCATATGTACTCCAGTAAAAGTCAACCTCATGTGAAAGTCGACCCCCTATTTTTGGCCAAAATGTCTGGAATTTTTATATATCTTGTGTAAAAGCCGACCCTAGTTTTTCACAGACAATAGATGAACATTTGTGAGTCAATATATTATCTTGTACATAAATGTCACGATGAGGAAACTTTTTTTCATGTTATTATGTGTTTTGAAATTTCTTCATCATTTTGTGTAAAAATGCCCTCCAGAAAAAACAAAAAATATATAGCAGCATTTAAACTGAAAGTTCGTGAAGTTGCACAGAACACAAATAACTGTGTAGCAGCAAGAGAATTTTGTGTTTTGGAGAAACTGGAGAAAGATATCAAACCAACTTCAGACAATGCCAAAACAAAAGTGTGCCAGAGGTAAACTGAGCAAGTGGCCACAATTGGAGAAAAAAGCTGTTGAGTGGGTACTTGAAAATTGTCAAAATGGAAAATGTGTTAGTCGTGAAACCATTTGAATCCCTGCATGAAATAAAGGATGGAATTTAGGATTTTGAGGCAAGTGCTGGATGGTGCACAAGGTTCATGTGAAGGCATGACTTAGTACTTCGGCAGAGAACTAAGACTGCACAAAGCTGCTTGCTGAACCAAAAGACAAGATATTACAGTAATTATGATAATTCACTTTTTTTTCCTTATTTGTTTAGAGATCGATTGGGCTTCTGCTGATAAAGCAGTATTTTGGACTGTAGCATGAATTTCAGCTGCTCAAAAGTAGTATCCATATAATAGTCGACCCCATAAATTTAACCTTGAAAAACAGTCTAAAAAATTCCACTTTTACACGAGTATATATGATAATACCTCTGTTCCCAAATACATCTGTCTGTATCAGATTAAAAATCTGATCAGGGACATGCAATTATTTTGTAGCCTAGTTGTAGTAACAGTCTTATGGCATGAGAGGCATGTGACAGTGCATGGTTGCCATCAATATGCATTGCACTTAAGTATGGGATCCTTGATTTAGACTGTCTGATCAAACGCTCATACTTACAAATGCAAACTCTTACAGGGTATAATTTTAAATACTCAACACATGAACATTTCCTGTACATACGAACTGATGTTTTCTGTTATGACTAATTTACAAATCGACTTATGAACAGACTCAGGAATGGAACCCGTTTGCAACACAGAGACTGCATGTACTATGACTCAGCCTACTCTTCCAGCCCTTAGGTACTTGTTCATCAGATTCAAGGGTCTTTCTGCCTTGAATGATTCTCAGTGAACTGGCACTCCAGGCAATAGGTCATAAAACAATAAGCAGGCAATTCTGTCCGTATAGCTGATTCTGCCATTACAATCGTGACTGATCTGATTGTAGCTTCAATTTCACTTTCCTGCCTGCTCTTCTAACTTAAACATCATTGCGTATATACGAGACTGATTTAGACAATACCCCAGCCTCCCTTCTGAGGAAGAGAATACCAAAGAATAACAACCCTTTCAAAGAAGACATTTCTCATCTCAAACTTAAAAAGATGGTGGACATTTTTTGAATAGCTCTAGACTTCCCCATGTGGGGCAACATCATCTCGGCATCCACACTGTTAAGCTTCCTCCCAATCATATTTGCTTCAATAAGATCACCTCTCATTCTTCCAAACTCCAATAAGTACATTCTGAACCCATTCGACCTTTCCACCAAAGACAACAACTCCATTCTAGGAATCAGCCAAGTGATCGATCTGATCCATCTCCAATTCTGCAAGTGCGTTACTTCTTAGTTAAGTAACCCATTCAATACACCTCGAAGAGTTCACCATATTTATACTCAATGTGCCTTGCAATAAAGACCAACATTCAATTTGCCTTCCAAATGACCTGCAGAATTACTTCCAAATGTTCTGACTTGCCATGTTTGACAAGATCTTTCATAAACCTACATTTAGTAAAACCTGAATTAGTGCCACATTGCATGAATTGTACTGAAACAGATCCTCTCCGATTGTTATACAGTGTCAAGGTGTCAGTCATTTTTCTGAATATAGAGAGCTATCTAAGGTGAACAGGAAAAGTGCAAGTTTGTTGTTCATTCACGGGATGTGGGTATAACTGGACTGGCCAGCATTTGTTGCCTATTCTTAATTGCCCAGAAGGCAGTTAAGAGTCAACCACATTGTTGTAGGCCAGACCAGATAAGGACAAGTTTCCTTCCCTAAAGGACATTAGGGAACCAGATAGTTTTTCCAATAATCGACAATGAACACATGATCATCATCAGACTCTTAATTCCAGATTTTTATTGAATTCAAATTCTACCTTCTGCTGTAATGGAATTTGAACTCTGATCCCCAGAAATTTACCAGAGTCTCTGGATTAATAGTCTAGTGATAATACCTCCTGGCCATTGCCTCCCCTAAAGTAGGAGCCACACTCAACATTAAGATGACAAAAACAACCTGAATCAAGTCAGCAGTTCAGCAGAGTCACAGTTTGCCACATTTAAACACACAACCTTGTTTCTCCCTTACCAATCATCTCCCACATTGAAGGTGTTCAGGCTTTTGGTGAAACCCTGCATGTTGTTGGGACTCACTCTCTGCAGGAAATCTATGTAGTCCTCAGAGTGGAACCGGCACATGTCATGTTGAGAGGCCTGATAAGGTTTGAATACCTGTTGGAAACAAGGCTATCATTGAGAATTTTACACTCAGGTTTGTTTACCCTCATCCCTTAGTGTCAAATGGGGAGAATGGTTAAATGGACTAACAGTACACTAGAACACCTGCAATCCATCTAATACAACTAACCAGTTAATACAATATGCTTTTATCATACACCTTTAAAATAGTATATTATCCAAAGTGGTCCCCAAATGACAGTGATTTTATAAGGCGGCTCACCACTGCCTTTACAAAGGGGCAACAACGAACGTCCAATAAATGTTGGCCTTGCCAGACACAACCACATCCCCAGAATCAAAAAACCAGAGCATGAGCAATGAAGAAATTATTTATGACATTAGTACATTGCCGTTAAAGCATTTTCTTCTGGGGAAATCCCAAAACAGTAAGTCAGACCCCGGACCACAATTTTTCAAATGTAGGGATCCGCCCCAAATACATTAACTTTAGTTTAGTAAGGTAAAGACCACTTCAATGAATACGCTGCCAAAGAGCAACACACTTTTGCATCGCTCTTTTCAAAAGCTCCAGTCACAAATGTTCAGCTTTTCAATCAGATTAAATGCCTAGGCTACCTCAATGATTTTCCTGGTAAGCGGCTACTTCCAGACCCTTTTCTAATTTGACACCCCATAAACCAGCAATAAAGTAGCATACCAAATAAATGAAAATCTGTCTTTTAAAATACTCTGTTAAAATATAATTTTATGTAGTTATGTAGGATCCAGCTATGCTCTTCAATTTCCCAGTGATAGAAGGCTCAGTGATGCCCCTTTCATCCTGTTTACTTACTCAGGGTCACCATGCATGACCCCTGCTTCACACTGTCCACTAAAAAAAGTGGACGCTGGGCAGTCACCCTGCTGCACAATGCTCCCTATAAAGATGGCGACTTGCATTTACCCTTCTGCACATTACCCCCGAAAGACAGTGGGAGTTAACCCAGGTCTGTCACCTTGCGAAGGTGCAAACATAGGACCAGTGTCTTCTCATTCAGGGTTTGCAGTCTACATGTTTCCGACACCTGTCTCAGACAGACTGAGCGCCAAGGAGGGCAAGGACAGGGCTGGATTTTGCCCAGGCCTCAGTGCTACTGTAGGGCGCAGTCTCTGATGAAGCAGAGACTATGATGCCATCTGGTGCTTTTGCAAATCCAACAAGAGTCATGATCCACAGTTTGGGAAGTGCTGCCTCAGCCTGTTTGTGAAGGGGCACCTGAGGAAGGATCTAAATGATTATTGGAGGAAAGGTGTCTTTACAGTGGAAGGAGAACATGATGGCACAAACCAACTCAGATGGGCCAAAAGGCCTGTTTCTATACTGTACATTTGATTTAATTCTGTGAACCCAACAGTTTTGAAATCATTACACATACCATCATTTTCTTGTATAGTCCATAATGTAGAACCAAACTGTGAGTGAGAGACAGACGATGTGGTTTCATGGGATGCCCAGCACCTAGACAAAGAAAAACAACAGTGAGACAGATTCTGTGGTATGCTGCCAAATACATCACAGACACAATTTAAAAAAGGATAGGGTACATACATGGGTTATACAGAGACAGCTTTTATCTATACCACTGAAATGCTGCCAAAGAGTTTCTGAGGGCACTTCGTAAGTGGGGAGGAATTGGGTACAGGCTTATGTAACAGGAAGTGAGAAAAATCTTTCCCCTTCCCCAATAAATTTTAAACCACCAGACGTTCTGATTTATTGCTTTCAGTGCAAAAAAAAAAATCACCATTACAGAATTGTTGAGGTCTAACTAGTGACATACGCAAGTTTTAGGATAACCTCCTTGGTCTTGTACTCTTATGCTATCAATAAAGCCTAGGGTACTAAAATCTTTCTTAATTACACACTCCACACGTCCCACCAACTTTAACGACATGCACATATACACCCAGGTCTCTTTGCTCCTGCATCTCCTTTAGAGTAGGACTCTTAATTTTATACTCTGCTTTGTTCCCACAGATGCTGCCAGACCTGCTGAGTTTCTCCAGCAATTTCTGTTTTTGTGACTCATTACAACACACTGGTCACCCTTGAAATATTGACTGTGGGATCTTTTGGATTCATCGGAGCAGATGTTTAGCATGTCAAAAAGAGAAATACTGTGCAAGAGTCAGTAGCAAATGGAGCAAAAACAGAACAGTTGGAAAAGCATAACAAGCTAATTTGAAAGATAGGAACTTTACATGTCTTCAGACTCTTTTAAAGTGCAGTCATTGTTGGAATATAAGAAATTTGCTCCCACAAATGGTAACTAGACAAGTCAAGTGATACAATAACCTGAAAACCAAAAGAACTGTGGACGCTGGAAATCGGAAACAATAACAAAAATAGCTGGAAGAACTCAGCAGGTTTGTCAGCATCTGTGGAGAGAAAGCAGAGTTAACATTTCGGGTCCAGTAACTCTTCTTCACAAGAATTTCTGTGCTTGCGCTAAGACAATGACCTGTTTCAATTGAGGGATAAATATCAGCCAGGACAATGAAAGGGGACAGGCAAGGTCTCAGCTCAATGTCCTACCTGAAAGACATCACCTCCAACCACAAAACACCCACTCAGTATTAAACAAGTGTTAGTTTCGTTTCTATCCTGAAGTTTCTGGGCTGGGACTTGAATCCACAATTTGTCTTACTCAAAGTCAAGTATCATAGATCAGGAGGTAGACTGAGGGTTTGAAGTAGTTAACTCTGTGTGACAGCAAAGCTATTAAAAATAGACACAGAGTACAAACTAAGTCCCACATAATCCTTAGCCCTGCAGTTAACTCCCTCTCTCTCACCTCTTCACCAGCATCCTTGACGGTCCTGAATCTCTTGTTCATCTACCATCAAAAGTCAGAGGATTGCAGGTTAGCACTTCAGTGCACTACTGATGGAGTGTTGCAATGGTGGAGGTGACATTGCTTAGCTGACATACTAAACATCTGCAGTACCTTTTATCTCTGATACTAAACATCTGCTCAGGTGAATTCAAAAGATCCCACAATCGCTATTTCAAAAATGACCAATGTGTTGTAATGAGTCACAAAAGCAGAAATTGCTGGAGAAACTCAGCAGATCTGGCAGTATCTGTGGGAAGAAAGCAGAGTTAACATTTCAAGTCTGGTGGGTCTTTATTGTTTTACTTTCGTGTTTATCTCACTGCCACACTCTGCTTTCATCCTACCGATGCTGCCAGACTTGGGGAGTTTCTCCAGCAATTTCAGTTTTTGTTTCAGATCTCAAGCATCTGTAGTTCTTTGTTTTATTTTAGTAATGTAACCACTCTCCTGGTTCAAAATCAATGCCTCAACCTACATCACTAAGACATGATTATTTAGCCAACGACTCATTGTTGATTGTGGAATCCACAGTGCAATTTGACTGCCATGTCTTCCACAGCAGTGGCTGCAATTCAAAAATACTTCATTGGCTACAAAGTTCTTTGAGATGTCCCAGAAGTACTTTATAAATGCATGCCTCAACAAATATATAAAATACACAGAGGTGCCAGTTGCATTCAACACAAAGCACCTTCAAAAAGACCATGAAATTCAAACATGGAAGTGACCAGCCGGGGACATGTACAGTCAGAGACTCTGTACTTGGAGTCTGGCAGGATCAACTCCTCTGATCAGAGATTCAGTCTCTCCTACACAGCTGCTCCTCCTCCGGAGACAGAATCTGTGATTAGAGGTACATCTGAAGGCGAGATTGAGAGAACCTGCGATTAGCCAAGCAAGGCTTTTCAGTGGCTTGGACAGAGTTTCGACTGGGCAACAGACCACTAGGCCTGCATGCTAGTTGATTGAGAAAATAGGTATCATAGCCTTTATGCAACATGTAATTTTATCCATCACTGACCAAGTTTATCAGAGTTTAGAACCACTCATAATATTCAATGCACTGCAAGAAAAGGACACTAGAGAACTTTCTACAAAGGGGTCACGGTTATGGTAGCCAAGATATTTAATATTTCTTATGTACAGAGGAATAGAACACAGAGATAGATCATCTGTAATTTTGTTAAAACAAAGGAATAGAACATAGAATAGTACAAGACTGGAATGGGCCCTTCAACCCATGATGTCGTGCCAGACACGACACCAAATAAAACAAATCCCTTCTGCTTGCCCTTGGTCCATATCCCTCCACTCCTTGCATATTCATGTGCTTATCTAAAAGTCCCTTAAATGCCCTTATCGTATCTGCCTCAACCACTACCCCTGGCAGTGCATTCCACTCTCCTCCCAGTCTCTGTGTAAAAAACGTGCCCCTCATGTCTCCTTTGAACTTTCCCCCTCTCACTGAAATGCATGCCCCCTAGTATTAGACATTTCAACTCTGGGAAAAAGATTCTGACTGTCAACCCCTATCTAACCATCTCATAATTTTATAGACTTCTACCAAGCCTTCCCTCAGCCTCCTCTGCTCAAGAGAAAACAACCTGAGTTTTTCTAGCCTTTCTTTATAGCTCATACCCTCTAATCTAGGCAGCATCATGGTAAACCTCTTCTGCACCCTTTGCAAAGCCTCCTACAGGTTACCGAACTGTCAGCCAGCATCTGACATTCAACGCGTATGAAGTCTTTCAGGAAGCTATTTACAAATCATGTTTTTCCTAGTTACAGAAATTCTTGGAAAATTAGGTTTTACACGAGGTTTCCATTGGGAACATAGTATTAGGAATTGGCAATTCTGCTCTGCCAAATAATTAGATCAAGGTTCACTATCTACCTCAATGCTAACTTTCTATTTATTTTGGTGAATGTACGACAGTATGTGAGGTTTATTTCTAACAAATAACCAAAAAATTCCCATTATAGGCACTTAGTTAAAAAATTTGATAGCGTAACGTACATGTCATCCTTGATATTTGCGCTAGATTATCTATACCCTCAAAGAAGAAAACACAAACTCAGAAGGCAATATTACTTCTTGACAACATTGTTAAAATGGAGTTTGATACAATGACAAATAGCTCTGTGAATCAACACTGGCCTTGAGAAAATCTCTCAAAAAAATCCTCGATAAAAATTTTAACACTCTCAACTGTACGTAGAAAACGTAACCCATGTAATTGTGCCTAAGCAATATAATGCAAGGTATTTTGGTAAAGGCAAGAAGTTTAAAAACTGTGGATGAGCAAAAAAGTCTCTCTCAATATTGACCACTTCTCATTTTCCCAACTTCTGTAACTTACTACTAATATAGTAAATATCATCCAACATTTTGTTAAAATTCATTCACACAATATGTCCCAACAGCAAGGTATTTATTGTCCATGTCTGACTGAGCTGGAGAAGATGGTGCTGTGCCTCCTTCTTGAATGCAACTGAGTGATTTGTTTTGATTTGACAACTTTAGAGCCAACTACGGTGAAGTTACATATACCATGGTACAGGCAAGGATGGCAGATTTTCTTCTCTAAAGGACATCCTGAGCCAAATACGTTCACACCTCTCCAGCAATTTCTAATCACCACTACTGATATGAAGTACTAAATAAATTAAGTAAAATTCTAAGCTGCTGAGGTAGGGATTTGAGATCTTCCCTCTGGTTCATAAATCCACATCCCTGAATTACTGGTAGGATCTCTGCTGGGTAACCTGCCATGTAATTTCCCCTGTCTCACTGCAGCACTTGTACACCTAATAACCACTCAGTCACATATCTCCAACTTTGTATCGAAGAATGGCCACTTATAAATGTGTCAATGTTCCCCATGTCTCGACATGTTCCCCTTTCTCTATAACTAACTGCATGTAACCCCACTGGCACCTTCCAGCCACCGATCCACTCAGTAACCACCTCTCCACGTAGCTCAGTTCACGGAATCACCTCATTTATCATAATGTCTCTCCATTTCTGTATGTTTCAATTTACCAATCATTTCCTCCCATACAGAGAGTGGACCCCTATTCTCTATAAACGCCTTTCTCAGACTCCCTTCCGATAACCCAATGTGTCCCCACCTCCAGTCTGTATGTCCCTCTTGTTTCACCCTCCCCCGCAGTCCCTACATGCCCCCTCTCGCTTCACCCCTCACCCCCCAGTCCCTACATGCCCCCTCTCCCTACACCCCTCATCCCCCAGTCCCTACATGCCCCCTCTCGCTTCACCCCTCACCCCCAAGTCCCTACATGCCCCCTCCTGTTTCACCCCTCCCCCAGTCCCTGCATGACCCCTCTTGTTTCACCCCTTCCCTAGTCTCTGTACCTGAACCCCATGCCCACTCTCCACCCTGTGTCCCAATGTTATCCCCTCACTGACCGTAATGGAAGTTGCCCACATCTGGGTCATAAAAGTAAGAGACCTTCCTGGACATGGCGCGCCGGCCCGCAGCCCCGACAGCCACCCGCGCACGTACGTACTGCGTCACTACGCCCTGCGTCTGACGCAAGCCGCCACGGCGCTCGCCCCGCCGAGGGGGCGGGGCCAGAACTGACGGGCGGTTTCCGTGGTTACAGAGCCGCGTCTCCCCTGGCAACAGGGAGGCGACAGGTTTCAAGGGTCGGGTTCAGTGCCAGGGCCAACAAGGGATTGTGCTAACGTTGTGTTCAAGGCAATGGGCAGTGCAAAGGTTAGGAGTCAAATAAAAGGGCAATGCAAAGGCTAAGGGCAATACAAAATTTAGAGGTCAATATGTGAATTCCCTAGAAGAGCCCAGGCCAAGGTTAGGGTCAAAGTTATATTCAGAGGTCAGTAATGTCAGGATGTATGGCTCAACTCTATATCCCTGTCTTAGGCCCGTTTCCCTTAATATCTTTGCTTAACAAATATGTATCAAATCAGATTTAAAATGAACAACTGATCCAGTATCCGTTGCCATTTGTGAAATAGAATTCTAAACCTCTACCACTCTTTGTGTGTAGAAGTGATTCCTAATATCTGTCCTTAATGGTCTGGTCTTGATTTTTAGATTGTGCCCCCTAGTTCTAGAATCCCCAACCAGTAATAATAGTTTATCTTTATCTACCTTGTCTTTTCCTATTAATATCTTAAAGACTTCAATTAGATGACTCCTTAACATTATAAAACCGAAAGAACTGCAGATGCTGTAAATCAGGAACAAAAACAAAGTTGCTGGAAAAACTCAGCAGGTCCGGCAACATCTGTGAAGGAATAGGCAGAGTTAATGTTTCAGGTCCGGTGACTCTTGCTTTACCAGCAACTTTGTTTTAACTCCTTAACATTCTTCAGCCTCCCTATCAACACAGTACATACCTCCCTAATGACATCAGTTCAAAGAGGCAGCTAGCCACCTTCTTGAGGGTAACTGGGATCAGGCAATAACTCTCACATCTCATGAATTAATAACACTCCTCCCTTCCCATGGTGTACAGTTCAATAAGGCAGATCGCCGTCACCTTTTCAAGGAGCATTTAGGGACTGAAAACAAATGTCAGTCTTAGCAAAAATGTCCAAATCCCATTGACAAATGTTATTAACCTCAGGATGTAAGGGACATTGAACCTAATTAGAGTAACCTGAGTGAAGCTAGCTTGGTATAGTAGGAGAATCAGGAAACGGAGAAAATACAGAGAAACTTTTTTCCTCTGGCAAGGGAGGTGTGAGATGTGAACAAAGTAGCATAACCTGAAAATTAGAGGTAGGGCACTCAGGGAAGAAGTGTTTCTACAACCTAAAGGAAGAAATCTGCAATCTCTTGACTACTAAGCTCAATTGAGGCTGAGGAAATTGAAAATTTCAAAACTGATTTTTGTTAGAAAGGATATTAATTGTCATGGTACTAAGTCAGATAGACAGTGTTTACAAGATAGATCAAAAATGATCTTACTGAACGATGTTAAAGGTTTGAGAGGCTAAATGACCTTATCCTGTCCTAGTGGCTTGTTGAGATATTTCAGTACCACACCAGCTCACCAACGTCGATATATGTAGTGAAGTATCCCTAGGTCCCTCATAGGAGTAGGAATCAGATGCAGCATAACAGTGAGGCATGAATGCAGATATTGGGACAGATGAACAGAAGTATTCCCGCAAAATTAGATCTTAAGGAAACTCTTGAAGGAGGACAGAGAGGTTTTTTTTTAAATTCATTCAATGGATAAGGGCATTGCTGGCTAGGTCAACATTAATTGCCCATCCCTACTTGTCCAGAGGGCAGTTGAGAGTCATGCACATTGCTCTGGGTCTGGAGTCACATGTAGGCCTGACCAGGTAAGGATGGCAGTTTCCTTCCTTAAAGAACATTAGTGAACCAGATGAGTTTCCCTGACAATCGGCAATGGTTTCATGGTAATCATTGAACGTTTATTTTCAGATTTTTATTGAATTCAAATTCCACCATCAGCCAAGGTGTGATTTGAACCCAGGAATATTACCTGGGTCTCTGGTATATCAGTCCAGCAACACTACCACTAGGCTGCCACCTCTCCATAAAGGTTATTGGATAGAAAGATTACAGAAGGAATTTTAAGCGAAGGCAGGTGTAACAAGTAAAATCTGGGATGTGTAAAGGGCCAGATGTGGAAGTCTGTAGGAGACTATGGCCTGTCACAGAGCTTTGAGTGGGTTTTAGACTGTGTGGAGGCTTTTGCTGTCCCTCTGGTTAGAATAGAGTCAGGCTCATATCTTGTGTCAGAAGCTCCAATTACAACATTTAAAAGGCACCCGGATGAGTACATGAATAGGAAGGGTTTAGAGGGATACGGGCCAAATGCTGGCAAATGGAACTAGATTAATTTAGGATATCTGGTCAGCATAGACGAGTTGGAGTGAAGGGTCTGCTTCCATGGGGTACGATATTGCATGACTTGCAATCACTGCCCTTCAGAATCCAGTGGATCAACTTGCATGCTTCTGGACAAAGACATTCAGGTACCCAAATATACAGGTATCCTCAGGCCTTCTGCACTCTACATGCTGATATGCATTGGAACACATGGCTCCTGGCTCAAAGTGTAGGTGAGACAGGTAAGTAGTGCGTAAGTGAGAGGCGTCCGTCTCAGCTCCATTGCAGCAGTGGAAGGAATGTTGAAAAATCCCACTATTCTGAAGCAGGAGAGTGAACAAGCTGAAGGTCACGGTTATACTGCAGCATGCCAGTGAGTGACTAGCGGGTCCAACCAATGCCGCACGAAGGTGCTAGAGCGGCGACTTCGAGATGTAGCATATGGAAATTAATGACCGAAGGATCAAAGCTAAGAGCTGGAATTGCGATGGAACAGAATGCTGATGGAGACAAGGATGAGGGGGCAGAGCGGGACCAGAGAGTCGAGCAGACGCTTGCATCACTCTGCACACTCTCTTTATGTTCCTTTCTGCTGCCTAACCTTAACAGAGGACAACCGATATCCTTCAATATGACCTGCTCAGATTCGCTGCGATGGTGCTGACGCAGTGGACGAATCTACTCCCTGCAAGTTAACCTATTCAGGAGGCAAGTAACAGCATTGTGAGAGAGAACTGGGTTAATTAAGGTGCATTTGGTATGTGACACTAAGTTTGGGCTTTTAATACGTGGAGCTTGTCGGAAGTGGGACTGACGGAGTAAGCAGATGTACATTTTTAGAAACCCAGAACGTACGAGATGCAATGACATTTGACGTCAACGTGAGGAGGCAGAGTAAACACAACAGGGATTTAGGTCCTCGGGATCCAGTCAAGGTTGGTGTTATTGCAAAGATTCATTGAATGACCTGAGCTTAATGGAAGAGATGCTGAATCTAATTTCAATGTTTTGCAGTGAACAGTTTGTATCTGTGTGTTGGTTTGAAAGCATTCTACGTGCTGATGTTTCATTACTTCGAAATGATTCACAAAGATCTCGTGTCATTTTCTCGCCCTGCCAGGAATTTGCCGTACTTGTAAAGGTAGATTCACGGTCCTTCGCGATAGCCATTTAAACAGGTGGCACACTGTTGTAAATTATAAATGTGCTTACTGAGATGAGAGAGATGAGTGTCAGTAGCGGATCAGTTTCACTGTTGAGATCAAACGCGCGCCGGTCAGACTCGGCAATAAACGGAACCCGTTCCCATAAAGCGAAGTTGCCTGAATCAGTTTTGTTAAATGTCTTCCTGATCTTGGGTTATAATTTTTGTTCGTTTACAAAAAAAAACAGAAATAGCCTGAGTTTATTTAACATCTTTTATCCCACCAGGACTTCCCGAAGCACTTTAACTCAGTGAAATACTTTTGAAGTGTTGTATAGATCACAGACCTTCGACAGTGTGAAAATGACTAGTTTTTTTTGTTTGAATCCGTTTTGATAGTTTGATCTCATTTGCATCTAATTGAGGTAGATGAGCCTTTTCTTTTCTAATCATATCCAAAGTATACCTCGTCCAACATGCTGTGTACCCTCAGAACTAACCCTCCAACATGAAGCACTCCCTCAGAGCTGACCTTTCAGCAGTATAACACTCTCTCAGATCTGATCTTCCAACAGTGTAGTGCTCCCTCAGATCTGATCTTCCAGTAGCGCATTACTCCCACAATGTGACCTTCCAATGCTGTTGTGCTCCCTAGTATTGATCTTTCCAAACACATTGCTCCCTGACTACTGCCTCTCTGACACTGTAGCACTCCTTCAGTCCTGCCCCTCTGAGAGAGCAGCACTCTCTCAGTATTGCTCCTCTGACAGTGCAGCTTTCCCTCAGCTCTGCACCTGCAACACTGCAGGATTTCTTCAGCACTGCCCCTCCAAAAGTGCAGCTTTCGCTCAGCACTGGCCCTCCAAATTAACTCACGTTTTTGTTTCACAATGCTATGCTCAGTTCTGAGAACCACACCTTTGGGAGGATATATGAGCCTTGGAGAAGGCGCAGTGCTCAGTTCACTGGACTGATGGCGTTGAGAAAAATATCAACCATGTTTGAATGGTAGAGCAGACTCCATAGACTGAATGGCCTAATTCTGCTCCTATATCATATATCTTATGATATCAGGGCTAAAGGAGTATACTTTAGGTGCAGGTTACATAGGATAGCTGGTAAAAGCCAAAAGAACTACGGATGCTGGAAATCAGAAACAAAAACAGAAATTGCTGGAAAAGCTCGGCAGGTCTGGCAGCATCTGTGAAGAGAAATCAAAGTCAACATTTCGGGTCAAGTGACACTTCCTCGGAACAGAGGAAGGCTGGCTGGTGTTCTGTTATGTGTACAAGATCAAGGAGTGATCTAGTTGCAGTGTTTAAGATGATTAAAGATTAAATATGGTAAAGAGAGAAAAGTATATTTACTCTGGCAGGGAATATATGACCTTAAAATTAGAGCTAGACCATTCATGACTAACGGCAGGAAACACATCTCCGTAGAGACAGAAGCAGGAATCTGGAGTTTTTGTAGATAACAAGCGTGGGGCTGGATGAACACAGCAGGCCAAGCAGCATCAGAGGAGCAGGAAAGCTTGACGTTTCGGGCCTAAACCCTTCATCAGAAATGAGGGAGGGGAAGAGGGTTCTGAAATAAATAGGGAGAGAGGGGGAGGCGGGCAAAAGATGGATAGAGCAGAGGATAGGTGGAGGACTAATCCTCTACCTACCCTCCACCTATCCTCTCCTCTATCCATCCTCTATCCGCCTCCCCCTCGCTCCCTAGTTATTTCAGAACCCTCTTCCCCTCCCCCATTTCTGATGAAGGGTTTAGGCCCGAAACGTCAAGCTTTCCTGCTCCTATGATGCTGCTTGGCCTGCTGTGTTCATCCAGCCCCACGCTTGTTATCTTGGATTCTCCAGCATCTGCAGGACCTTTTATCTCTGGAGTTTTTGTAGAACTTTGTTGTGGCTGTGGGTGAATTCAAACTTTCCAGACTCAGATTGATGACTATTTTTGGTCAAGGATGTCGATAGATACAAAACAAAAGCAAATAAATGAAGTAGTAGGTAGACTTCTCATTATTTGAGTGCGTCCAAGCTGAAAGTAAATTGACTCTTCACTGTGCCCTGGGCAATTACGAATGGGGAATAAACACTAGCCTAGCCATCAATGCCCACATCCCATGAACAAGAAAATGGTTCCACATTTTACACAATCCTTATACGAAGGAATTTGATTATAAAGGAGGAAGGGTACATGTTGTCGTCCCCAATCTCTTGGCTATTTTCACTTGATCCCAAAGGTGAGTAGCCCTCAAGATATCTGGTAGCTTGGTGGCTGCAATGGATGTTCAGTACAGGGTCTTTCTCTGCTTTCACAGAATCACTGAACTGTTAAGGTGCAGAAGGAGGTCATTTGCCCACTGTGTCTGCTTTGGCTCCAAAAGCATTACAAATTCATGCCAAGTCTCCTGTGTTTCCCTATTACCCTGCACATTGTTTCTACTTAAATAACAATCCAACGCCCTCTTGAATGCTTTAATTGAATCTGCTTCCACCACCTGTTCAAGCAGTGCATTCCATTCCCTAACTACTTGCTGACTGACAAAGATTTTTTTCATCTTATATTTGCTTCTTTTGCAAAACACTTTAAAATTGTGCCCTCTGGTTTTGGATCTGTTTATGATCAGGAACATTTTCTCCCTGGCCACCACATCCAGACCTCTCATGAGTTTGAAAACTTCAATCAAATTTTGTCTTAGCCATTCCAAGGAAAACAATGCCAACTTCTCCAACCATTTCTCTTAACTGAAGTGTTTTATTCCTGGAACCATTCCCAAAAACGTCTCCTGCAGAGTCTCCAATGTATTCACATTGTTCCAATAGTGTGGCACACACAACTGTACACAATACTCCAGCTGAGGTCTAAGAAGTGTTTTATCCAAGTTCATCACAACCTCACTGATCTTGTACTCTTTGCCCCTGCTAATGAAGCCTAGAGTACACTGTGCTTTATCTACCATTCTCTCTACATGTCTTGCCACCTTTAATGACATATGTACATATACATCCAGTCAAAGTTCCCTCTGAGCTGTACAGTTCACGCGTATTTAGAGCCACTCAAATGTTTCACACACAGTGAATGTTGATTGTGCCATTGACTTCCAGGTCCAGAATTTGCTGCTGCTTGTGGGGTTCGGAGGCCCACACAGCCATAAGAAAATTAGAGCGAACGCTGCTCTGTTCCTGCACACTCTTTAGAATATTACCCTTCATTTTATAACATGTTTTGCAGCTGTGTATTACCTCTTACTTCTTTCACCCTTTGCAGCAATCCACCAGAGCTGATTAGCGCCACTTATGCTACAATATTACTATGAGGCTAGGCAAGGCGAGAGACCCAAGGTAAGTCCAGGGATTGAGACAATGTTCTTAGCATTATTCCACACTTTTAGCCAACTAAACTAATTAGCCACTTAAAATGAAGTTGATATGGATATCAGCCATGATTTAATTGTGGGGCAGAACAGGCTCTATGGGCTGAATGGGCTTGTCTGAATGTGCCTTTTTCAGAAACACGCCATTGCAGTAGTTCACGCTCCCGCTTACATCACATTGTCTCATGCAAAACTCCTCAAATTTGGAATCCCTAAGTTAAACTAATTTATTAGAATGTAAGCTGACCAGTGATCTGTGGTAAGAACTGTTTTTTCTTGGAAATATAAACTGACAATAATGGTGTGTGCCAGAGAATGCACTTTATTTTTAACAACTCAAAGGTTAAACGTGAAACTGTGTAGTATTCATTTTTTGCTAAGACAAGGTTATGTAACAGTTGGAGAAGCTGGATTTGATATTTTTTTGAGAAAAGCTGGCACCAGATGCCTCTGGTTTAATAATAAAACTGCCTAGCATCATCTTTTGGAGTTGAATTACAGTTTGTCACAGAAATGAGAGAGGGAAGTTGCAGTCAGACCTCCAAAGAGCTTGCAAGCTAGACTGGTCTCTCTCTGTCGCTGTCTCTCTCTCTTTCTCTCTCTCTGTTTACCCTCTGGGAGTGAAAAAGAAACTGGAACACTTGGAAAAGAAGAGCTTCTAACTGAAACAAAGACCTAGGTCTAACTGACCGGCTATCAATTTGAGGATCTTCTGCGGTTTACAACAATGTGACATCATCGCCAGAAAGCAGAATAACTGTGAAAATGTCCTCTCACATTCCCAAGTTACCACATTACTGTGGTTTGGACTCTTGATACACAGAAGTTTCACTTTGTTTTCTATCCATGATATTTCTGCAGAAATTTTCTGTCTCATCTGTCCCATTTACGAATGAATATGTGTGAATTTGAATTTAGAGAAGATATACTTTAAGGTTGCATCATGATAATCAATGATCCATTTCACCATTTGTGAAAGGATAAGTTTGTTTCTCATAAACAGATTTTCTTTTTCTGTTTATCAATGAAACCTGGTTGTGAATGTATTTTATCTTAGATGGTAACTAAACTCAAGCAAATTAGCCTCCTTAGTGATTCAGTTGATCATTTATACTTTTCTGACACTATGTGGACTAGTGGGTGTTGATTAGCATCACTGTCTTCCCATGATGTCATTATGATATGGAAGTACTGCCAGTTACAATTCAAACCAGGATTTTTAGCTTACTACACTTGAAAGAAAATCAAGAATTTCTCATTTAAATATTCTTTGGTTTTATTTCTGTAGGAGAGTGTAGAAAATGGAGAATCATGGGGAAATTGAAGAGGTGACAGGTCATCCTCAGAACCTCTACACCATCTTGCTGCTGGTTCTGGTGTTCTTTGTGATGGGGCTAATGGGCGTACTACTTTGTCACATCTTGAAGGAGAAGGGCTATCACTGCCGGACATCACAGGAGATGGACACAGAACAAGAGGATACTGCTTCACCAGATGGTCAGTACCATTTAATAGGCCAGTTTTTTTTAGTTTCTTCCTTCATTATTCCTGAAGAGGCTGATTTGCGGATGGGTCTCAGTGTAGAACAAAACCAGAAATTGCTGGAGAAACTCAGCAGGTCTGGCAGCATCCATGGAGAGAAAGCAGAGTCAACATTTCAGGTCCGGTGATCCTTCATCGGAACCTTGTTGTTTTGTTTCAGACTTCCAGCATCAACAGTTCTTGGTTTTGTTTTAGTGACATCAATGTAGATGTTGTCTGTGTGCTTAGTTAGGGTTTCCATGCATACAAGGGTGTGATTTGCAAACAGAACTCCCAAGGTTATATGTCAGCATCTGTTATCCATCGTAGAAACACAGAAGATAGCAGCAGGAGTAGGCCATTCAACTCCTTGAGCCTGTTCTGCCATTCAACATGATCATGGCTGATCATCAAGCACAACACCCTAATCCCTCCCTCCCCGTTATATTCCGTGATCCCTCACAACAACTATATCTACCTCATTCTTGAGAACACAATGTTTGGCCTCAACTACTTTCTGTGTTGATAAATTCCACAGGCTCACCACCTTCTGGGTGGAGAAATTTCTGCCCATCATAGTCCTAACAACTTTTTCCCTTTTCCTTAAAGTATGACCGCCTGGTTGCTAATTGTTCTCTCCATTACTGAATGATGGTATATCATTGGGTGGGGATATGGACAGACCTCACAACAAAGGGGACACTGCCTTGACCATGTCATTGCCCTTGATGCACCATCTTCAGTAACATTTTTACCGATTGTTAGACAATCAGTTATCACTCAGTGGTTATTTCACTGTCTTCCGAGTCTGAAGATATGTTTCAAGGTTTGATACACGGGCATAAGCACAAATCTAGACTGGAACTCCTGGTGCCAGGACCGAGGGAATTATATTCTAGTGGGAGCTGCACTGTGGAAACACTGCTTTGTTGAAGAGGCAATTCTGAGGGGGTACTACAGTGTTGGAAGACAGTACTAAATGACCATGCACTGTCAGAGGGTCAGCACTGAGGGACAGCTGCACTGTCAGAGGGTCATACTGAATGAGAGCGGCATTGTCAATGGGCAGTACTGAGGGAGCACTGCACTGTCAGAGTGTCAGTACTGAAGGAGTGCTACACTGTCTTAGGGAGAGTACTGGGGGAGGCTGCATTATAACACTGATTACATTTCATTGGCTGTTAACCGTTTGGAATATCCTGAAAGGAACTCTAGAAATGCAAATTTTTAATTTCTCAAATACTTAGTCCAACGATCACCTTTGTTCACAGATGTTCAGGAGATTAGCAAATCGAACCAGGACACTGTTGGACAGATTGTGCAATGCATCATTGAAAATGAAGGTAAGCATCTTCAAAGGGGCAGAGATTCAGCTCCTGCTGTCAGACTCTTAACAGAACACATATAGTCGATGAACTATGACCCTGTCTGGGAGCTCACTCACAGAACTCAAATTTATTTTTGAATAGAATAAAACTTGCTTTATACTGTCTGCAGATACTTCCATATTAGGTATAGCATGTGTTACCTACAAAATAATGCTCCCTCAAGCAGAAAATGTTTGAGAAAAAACCTCAGCAGGTTGGGCAGTATTTGTGGAGAGAGAAACAGAGTTAAGATTCCAAGTTCAATTTGGCTCTTCTTCAGCACTTCTCCCTCTACACTGTCCCTATGAAACACTCCCAGGGCAGGTATAGCATGGGTTATATATAGAGTAAAACTTCTTCAGATCTGTCCTCAAACACTCCCAGGGCAGGCACAGCAATGGTTAGATATAGAGTAATGCTCTCTTCACACTGACTCATCAAACATACTGAGAACACCTGTAGCTTGCAGTTATATAGGGAGTAAACCTCTCTCTATACTGCTGCATCAAATACTCCCATGACATTGTAAAGCATGGACTAGATGCAGAATTAAGATCCCTCTAAGCTGACCTATCAAACATTCGCACGGCAGGTTCAGAATGGGGTTAGATACAAATTAGAGCTCCTTCTGCAATGCTGCACTACAGAGGAAGTGAACTTTAATGTGGCAATGGGGCATTTTCCAATGAGTTACATTTCTGGACTAATAATACAGACGATTGAATCCCTCTGGGACAGTTTGAGAATTTGAATTCAGTTTTTAAAATCTGAAAATAAAAAGCTCATGGCTGTAAAAGTGACCATGGAGCTGTCAAATAGTCACTAAATCCATCAGGTTCATTAACATCCTATTAGGAAGGAGATCTTCTGTCCTTACCTGCTGTGGACCTATAAACTGTCCCACAGCATCATAAATGACTCTTAACTGCCCTCTGAAATGGCCAAGCAAATCCCTCACATATGTCAAACTCAGGGATGGTCAATAAATTCTATGTTTGTAATTTTAAGGCAAAAATTTGGGGTCATTTATAAACAGTTTTATTCTGTGAAGGGGATAATTGGATCTGTTTGGGTCAAACCTGCTCACTTACACCCAGTTTGAATTCTGCCAGTGTCAGTCAGCTCCTGACCTCATTACAGCTTTGGTTCAAACATAGACAAAAGAGCTGAATTCCAGAGGTGAGGTGAGATTCCTTGACACCGAGGCTGCATTCAACTGAGTGGGACAAAAAGGTACACCAGCAAAACCGGAATCAATGGGAATCAGATGGAAAAATAGACGATGGTTGGAGTCATACCTGGAACAAAGGAAGATTGATGTAGTCACTCATCTCAGCTGTGGAACATCTCTGCAGGAGTTCCTCACACTAGTATCCTAAGCCCAACCACCTTCAGCTGCTTTATCAATGACTTTCCCTCCATCATAAGGTCAGAAGTAGGAATGTTCGTCGATGACTGCACAATGTTCAGCACCGTTCATGACTCGACAGATTCTGAAGCAATCCATGTCCAAATGTAACAAGACCTGGACAATATCCAAGCTTGGGCTGAAAAGTAGCAAATAACATTTATGGCACTAAAATGACAAGCAATGACCATTTACAATAAGGGACAAGCTAAATGTCTCCATTGACATTTAATAATGTTATTAACATTGAATCCACCACTATCAACATCCAGGGGACTACCAGAAACTCAACTGGACTAGCCATATAAATACAGTGGCTACAACAGCAGGTCAGAGACTAAGAATCCTGCAGCAAGTAACTTAATACCTGACTTCCCAAAGCCTATCCCCCATCGACAAGGCCCAAGTCAGAAGTGTGATGGAATACTCCTCATTTGCCTGGATGGGTACAGCTCCAACAACACTCAAGAAGCTTGATACCATCCATGAAAAAGCAGCCCAGTTGATTGGCATCACATCTATAAACAACCACTCCCTCCAACACAAGATTCACTGCACAAATTCACCACAGATGCTCAGACAGAACCCATGACCACTTCCATCTAGAAGGACAAGGGCAGCAGATACATGGGAACGCCATCACCTGCATGTTCCCCTCTAAGACTGTAAGAAATAGGAATGGGCATATTCTATACAGCCTCTCAAGTCTGCTCTGCTATTCAATAGGATCATAGATGATCTGACATTCCCATTGTCCACTTTCCAGCCCTGTCCCCATAACCCTTGATTCCCCTGATCGAGAATATATCTCAACCCTAAATATAGAAGGACTCTACCCCACTACCCCCGGTTCTCTGGGGGAAGAAGGTCCAAAGCCTCACAACCTTCCGAGAGAAGAAATTCCTCTTCATCTCAATCTTAAATTAGCATCCATTTATTCTGAGACTATGCCCTCTGGTCCTACACTCTTCTATGAGGGGAACAGCCTCTCAGCCTATACCTGTAAAGCCCCTTATGAATCCTCTATGTTTCAATGAGATTGTCTCTCTTTCTTCTAAATTCCAGTGAGTAGAGTGTTACGAAGTTGTGTACAATGTTAATGAATTGGAAGGTAGGAAGTTAGAATTTGTTGGTAAAAATGACTGGGGGCAAAAGAGTGCCGTGGTCCCCTTAAGAGCTTGTGCTTTGTCTGTGCTTGGAAGTTTATAAATGCAGGTGCACAGTGAGTCCCCGAATGGAAACATTTTGTACAGAACAGCCAAGTAGCATTTTACCAAGACAAAAAGTTTGAATTTGGCCAATTAATTTAAACCAAGCACCTCGATACAGAAAGCCAATTGAATTTCAAACTGATGGTGTTGACAACCTGAAACCTGTCATATTATAAGAATTTGATTATGTCATTACGGGTATATAAGACGAGGGCATTTGAAAAATCAGAGAGAGTCATCTGCCACTTGTCAAGAGTGAGCACCGTTCAGCTCTCAGAGAATGCCCATCTAATTAATCAAAGGCACCATGGTATTTTAGCTGAAAGTCCTCATTGAAGAAATTATAGAGCTAAAACATCCCTGGTAGCAGAATTAGTGGAAGAAAGGCATTTGTGAAGAAAACAAAGAAGATAGAATATTCCAGAAGGCAGTCCGTGAGAACTTGCAGAGATTAAGTTTTAATTGTTGTTTACTTATTCATCGGTTTCATTAAGTGGGACTTGTTTATTTGAGCAATATTCCAGTAGAATTTAGACCAGTTAGGAAGTAGTTAATAGTTTAAAAGGGAATTGTCGGTTTGTTAGTAATTTTGTTAACTTAATCATTGTTGGGTTAAATAAATAAATTGTTTCTTTTCACTGGTAAAGTGGAGATCAGGGATTTTCTTTCTTTTAACCACTCTTTTAATAGATAATGAGGGGACAGGCGAGCTTCTCTGGGTGTTTCGAGGATAATTATTAGAAGGGAACCTCTATTCCTGTTATGGAAGATTGGAGCTTGTGTTTTGGTTTAACTATCAGAGAGGTTCGGTCATTCCCTCTCCATAACAAAAGATCAAAACTATCTAATCTTTGCTCATGAGACAATCCCTCTATATCGGGATCATCTTAGTGACCCTTCTCTGAACTGCCTCCAACGAAATGAGTATATTTCCTTAAATAAGGGGACCAAAACCACTCACTGTACTCCAAATGTGGTCTCACCAGCACCTTGCACAGTTGCTGTGAGACTTCCCTACTCTTATACTCCAACCTCTTTGAAATAATTACCATAGAATCATAGAGTCATTGAGTTATACAGCATAGGAACAGACTCTTTGGTCCAACTTGTCCATGCTGAACAGATATTCCAATCTGACCAAGTCCCATTTGTCAGCATATGACCCATATCCCTCTAAACTCTTCCTATTCGTGTAGCCATCCTGATGTAATAATTGTAACTGCCTCCACCATACAAGCACCACCCTCAAGTTCCTTTTAAATCTGTCCTCTCTCAACGTAAACCTATGCCCTCTAGTTTTGGACTCCCCCACCCTGGTAGAAAGACCTTGTCTATTTACCCTATCCACGCCCCTCATGATTTTATAAACTTTTATGAAGTCACGCCTCAGTCTCTGACACGCCAAGGAGAAAAGCCTCAGCCTATTCAACCTCTTCCTATTGGTCACACCCTCCAAACCTGGCAACATCTTTGTAAATCTTTTCTGAACCCTTTCAAATTTAACACCTGTCCTATAGCAGTGAGACCAGAATTGAAAGCAGTATTTTAAAAGTGGTCTAACCAATGACCTGTACAGCTGCAACATGACATCCCAACTCCTGTACTCAATGCACTAACCAATGAAGGCATGGTGTGCCAAAAACCTTCTTCACTATCCTGTCTACCTGTGACTCCACTTTCAAGGAAATATGCACCTGCACTCCTAGGTCTCTTTGTTCAGCAACACTCCCCAAGGCCCTACCATTAAGTGCATAAGTCCTGTCTTGATTTGCCTTACCAAAATGCAACACCTCACATTTATCTAAATTACATTCCATCTGCCACTCCTTGGCCTATTGGTCCAACTGATCAAGGTCCCATTGTACTCTGAGATAACCTTCTTCACTGTCCACTCCACTACCAATTTTGGTGTCATCTGCAAACTTACTAATCATTCCTCCTATGTTCACATTCAAATCATTTACATAAATGATGAAAAGCAGTGGACCCTTCACACCACTGGTTGCTGGCCTCCAGTTTGGTAAACAACCTTATACTGCTACTCTGTCTCCTACCTTCAAGCTAATTTTGTATCCAATTGGTTAGCTCCCCCAAATTAGTGAGACACGATTTTCCATGCACAAAGCCATGTTAACTAACCAGTCCTTGCTTTTCCAAATGCAGATGAATCCTGTCCCTCAGAATCCCTTCCAACAACTTGCCCACCACTGATGTCAGGCTCACTGGTCTACAGTTCCCTGACTTTTATTTATCACCTTTCTTAAATAATGGCACCACATTAGCCAACCTCCAGTCTTCTGGCACCTCACCTGTGGCTATTGATGATACAAATATCTCAGCAAGGAGCTCAGCAATCTTCCCTAGCTTTCCACAAAGTTCTGGGACACCAGATCACAATTCTCATCTCCATTAGTTGTATCCTGTGAACTGTGAAGTATTTTTACATGAAGACTCATGACACTGAAAATTTACACTTTCTTAATTTTAATAATCTTGTCAATTCTAATCAATACTCCTGGTCAGCAAGTTTCAGAAGTTAAACTTCTACACCAGGGTAAGCAAGCTTTCCCTGGACTATCCTATACATCTTTCCGCAGAGAAACTATGTTTGCTTTTGACCTTAGTTTGGGGCCCTCCAAAACTGCCCTAAATGCTTTCAATTTGTAAACTTTCTGGGATTAACTTCTAAAACTTAATCCTTGATTATTCTAAACCAAAAAGCAAGTTAATGTCTTTCAATAGTTATTCCTGGTCATAAACTCCATTGTGTAAGTAAACAATTTCCATTAACACACTGGGGAGGCTTGCACTTTCCTAACACTAACCTGGTTGAGTCCTTCTGGACAGACTCTCTGATCTTGTTTTTAAACCTCTCACATAAGTAAACAATCATATACCACTAGTTTGAAATCCAAATATTAAAAAATAATTTGATTATGTGTAAGTCACACAACGTTTTATCACAAAAGACGCTGACACCAACCACTCTTGCATGCTGTGGTGCATGCATTTGAGATCAACAGCCTCACTATAAACCAGGGATTAACCAAGGTGATTGTGTTTAGAGTAGAAATTGTGGAATAATTGTAATTCTGCCAAATTCTTTTGAACTTACTTGGAGTATTAACTGAATTGCTTCAAGAGAGAGCTTAACCTATTTTTGGCTTGGAAGGACACCCCAAAGAAACACAGAAATAAGTGCAAGAGTAGGCTGTTCCGCCATTCAGTGTGATCATGGTTGATCCCTATTCACTCTTTCTCCCCACACCCTTTGATCCCTTTAGGCCTAGGAAATAAATCTAACTCCCTTCTGAAAACATTTGAAGTTTTGGCCTCAACTGCTTTCTGTGGCAGAGAACTCCATCGGCTCACCACTCTCTGGTTGAAGAAACTTATGCTTATTTCAGTCCTAAACGGTATAGCCCTTGTCCTTAGACTGTGACCTCCTGGTTCTGGACTCCACCATTGGGAACATCCTTCTTGTGTTACCCTGCCTGGTCCTGTTTAAATTTTATATATTCTGTGAGATACCTCTCATTCTTCTAAACTCCAGTGAATATAATCCTAACCAATCGAGTCTCTCTTCATACATCCATCCTGCCATCCCAGGAATATGTCTGGTAAACCTTTGTTGCACTCCTTTCAGAGCCAGAACATTCCTTTGTCAGAAAAGGAGGCTGAAATTGCACGCGCTACCCAAGATGCATTCTAACCAAAGCTGTGTACAATTCCCCAAGACATCCCTGCTCCAGTACTTGAATCCTTTAGCTATGAAGGCCAATGTACCATTTGCCTTCTTTGCCACCTGCTGCACCTGCATACTTACTTTCAGCAACTGGTGTACCAAAGACACCCAGGACTCATTGCACGACCCCATTTCCCAATCTATTGTCATTCAGCTAATAATCTGCCGAAAATGAGTGCATTTGGCCACTCATTCAACTTGTCCAAATTACACTGAAGCATCTCTGCATCCTCCTCACAGTTCAATCTCCTACCTAGTTTTGTGCCATTTTCAAACTTAGATATTACATTTAATTTTCCCATCTAAATTATTAATATATATTGTGAATAGCTAGCGTCCAAGCACTGATCCCTGCAGTACTCCAATAGTCACTGACTACTTGGATAAATACCCATTTATTTCTACCACTTCTTTCCTGTCTGCCAACCAGTTTTCTACCCATGTCAATACACCAGCCCCAATCTCATGCACTTTAATTTGACGTGCTAATCCTTTATGTAGGACCTTACCAAAAGCCATCTGAAAGTCCAATTAACCCACATCCACCAACTCTCCCTTATCAACTCTACTGTCCTCAAAAATTCCAGTGGATTTGTCAAATGTGATTTCCCTTTTGTAAATCCATGCCAACTCTGCCCAATCCTGTCACTGTTTTCCAAGTGCTCTGTTGTTAAATCATTTCTAATGAACTCTAGTGTTTTTGCTACCCCTGATGTCAGGCTAACAAATATATAATTCCCTGTTTTCGCTTTACCTCCTTTTTTAAATTGTGGGGTTACATTAGCTACCCTTCGATCCATAAGAATTGTTCTAGAGTTTGGAGGATCTTGAAGGGCGAACACCAATGCATCCACTGTTTCTAAGATACTTCATTAAATACTCTGGGGATTTATTAGCCTTTAAACCCATCAATTTCCCAGCACCACTTCCCGACTAACACTGATTTCCTTCGGTTCATTACTAGGCCGTGTTCCCCAATATTTTGGAGGATGTCATCTTTGTTCTTCTTTGTGAAGGTTGAACAAAAGTATGTGTTTAATTGGTCTTCTATCTCTTTGTTCCCCACTGATACGTCCTCTGTTTCTGGCTGTAACAGACCTACAATTTGTCTTCACTAATCTCTTATCTCTTTGTGTGTCTATAGAAGCTTTTACAATGAGATTGTATGTTTCCCACAAGCTTATTTCCCTCTTTCCCCTCTTATTCAATCCCTTTATCCTCCTTTGCTGATATGCCTCTTGTTTCCACCGCACACACACCCTCCCCCCGGCAAAAAGATTTTGCCAGAGAAATCAGAACAAGAGTAATCTCTTTCATTAATTCTGTTCACCCAAATAGATCAGAGAAAAATGTCCCAAATGTTTCCCCCAAGTTGTTTTTCCTTTCCTTCGCCTCTACCAGGTGATCACGTGGTGGTGAACAGGATGAATAGATTATATGGTGTGATGGTCAAGATATCGTGATTATGAGGGACAAGCTGAAAGGACAGGAGGAGGGTCTTGACTATTATTGCTTGTTTTGTTCTTATTTAGTCTTGGTGATATCTTCTGTCTTTGTGCTGTTGCCCAGCTAACGTGGAGGCTCTCAACGAACTGCTAAGGGAACATGAACAGGTGAAACCTCCAGTACCCAGGTAAGAAGAAAGAAGGATCCTAATGTGAGTTACCTCTCAAGCATTTTATGTATCATTCCTATCTCTGCCTCTAAAATGTGTCTGTTCAAAGTACACGTGTAGAAACATATTTTAAACATTTCTATCTTGACAAACATTATCAATAAAAATAAGGACAAGTAGCAGATACAACCAAAAGCTTGGTCAAAGAGCATCTTAAAGCAAAGGAGAGAGAGGTAGAGAAGGAAAGAGAGGGAATTCCAGAGCTTGAGACCAAGGTGGCTGAAGGCACAGCCAGCAGCGTTAGAGTGATGACTATTGGGAATCCTTAGGAGGCTGGAATGCAGAAGGAAAGCACAGAAATATTGGAGGGTTATAGGTTTGTTGGATTTTACTGGGATGAGGAAGAAGTCGACCAGGGAGGAACGGTAAACATGGATCAGAACTTTAAAATTTAGGTGGTTCTGGACTGTGAACCAACACAGGTGAGCGAGAATGGGAGAGGGATAATTGAATAGGTCTTGGTATGATTTAGTCAGCAAAATTTTGGATGTGAAGAATTTTATGAAGGGTGATGGGGAAAATACATTTTATAATTTATGAAAACAGGCACAATTATAGAAAAAAAAGCTCACTTAGTGGAACTAGAACCTTGCTTCTTTATCACTGATAAAGAGTTCATGATTTTCCTTGCTTAATTGAGATGGAGAGTCTGAATTCCCTGTTTAAGCATCATGAGCCTCACAGATGGGGCAAAATTGGAGAGTCAATGCCTTAAGTTACACTCAAGACTCCAAGAGGCTGGTTCAGGCCATGGAGCTCAATACTTGGCTGGCCCAAGTCAGAATGGATAGCATGTAATATTTAGAATCTAGATAATTATGTTGGAGATGACAATTCCCACACATTAAAACTTAACTAAGAGTAAATAAGGAAGTCAGGGCATATTTTCACCCAAAGGAAAACCAACTTGAGGAATAGGTTGGTTGAGAAGAATGTTGTATATTTAAGGCACCTTGATGTCCTTGCTGTGGAGTTCAACAAAATAGCAGCATTAAGGAAGTACCAGAGTACACTAAATTAAAACAAAGACCTGGAGATGCTGAAGATCTGAAACATAAGCAGAAATTGCTGGAGAACTCAATTTCTGTTTTTACACCAGAATTCACTGTTGGAGGGGTCATGCTAAGGAACAATAGCACTGTTGAGAGGGATGGTACTAATTGGATTGCTGGAATTTTGGAGGAACAGCACTGAGGGAATCCTGCACTTTTAGAAGGTAGGACTGAGGGAGC
>JAHRHZ010000289.1:39918696-39934263 GCA_024137785.1 Ginglymostoma cirratum | reverse complement strand
CCCTTCATCAGAAATTTCTGATGAAGGGTCTAGGCCCGAAACGTCAAGTTTTCCTGCTCGGCTTGCTGTGTTCATCCAGCTCCACACCTTGTTACGTCGGAAAAACCCATCTAGTTCACTAATGTCCTTTAGGGAAGGTAAATGCCATCCTTACCTGGTCTGGCCTACATGTGACTCCAGGCCCACAGCCATATGGTTGACTCTTAACTGCCCTCTGAGTAATTAGGGATGGGCAATAAATACTGTTCAGCTAGCAACACCCTGTTCCCATGAAAGAATAAAGGAAAAAGAAAGTGGGGTCTAACTTCTGCATCATTGTACTCCAGTTCCTCTGGATATAAAAGTTAGCATCCCATTTGCCTTCCTGATTATTTTCTGCACCTATTCATGACCTTTTAAATATCAATGCACCTGAACCCCTCAAAATACACAAAACACTGGATACTGCAAAAGCTATGGGCCCTGATAATATTCCAAACAATAGTGCTGAAGACTTGTGTTCCAGAACTTTCTGCACCTCTCATCAAGTTGTTGCAATACAGCTACTATACTGGCATCTACCCTGCAATATGGAAATTTTCCATGTATGTCCTGTATACAAAAAGCAGGGCAAATCTAACTCAGCCAATTACTGCCCCATCAATCTATTCATAATTGTCAGTAAAGTGATGGAAGGGGCCATCAACAAGTGCTATCAAGTAATATTATTTAGTAATAACTTGGGTTCCACCAGGGCTGTTCAGCTCCTAACCTCATCACAGCCTTAGTTCAAACTTGGTAAAGGTCCAACTCCAGAGGTGAGGTGAGGTGATGCCCTTGGCATCAAGTCAGCATTTCACCAAGTATGGCATTAAGGAGCCTGAACAAAACTGGAGTCAATAGGAAACCACAGGTTCGAGATATACCTGGCACATAGGAAGATAGTTGTGGCTTTTGGATGTCAGTCAGCTCAGCTCCAGGACAGTCTGCAGGAGTTCCTCAGGATAGTGTCCTAGGCCCTACCATCTTCAGCTGCTTCATCAATGACCTTACCTGCATCATACGGTGAGAAGATGTTTGCTGATGATTGTACAATGTTCGGCATCAATCATGGCTCTTCAGAAACTGAAGCAGTCCATGTCAAAGTGCAGCAGGACTTGGACAATATCCAGGTTTGGGCTGACAAGTGGCAAATAACATTTGCATCTCACAAGTGTCTGGCATGAGATACCATTAACATTTAACAGTATTACAAGAATTGTTCCAAGGATGAGAAACTTTAGTTACAAAGATAGATTGGAGAAGTTGGGACATATTTGTTTGGAGGGGCGAAGGCTGAGAGAAGTATTGATAGAAATTTTGAAAATTATAAAGAATAAGTAAGGAAAATTGCCCCTGACCATAACAGGATTGTGAACCAGAGTGCACAGTTTTGAAGTATTTTGTGTTGAAAGAAGTGAGAAATACTTTTCCAAATTTCGAAAACACTGCTTCGAAATGTTGGAGAGGCAGGTTCAGTTGAGCCATTCAAGAGGAAATTGGATGATGATTATTTACATAGAAACAATATACAGGGTTGAGGAAAAGGCAGGAGTTTGTCTCTAAATAAAATGTTCAGAGAACTAGTGCAGAAACTATGGGCTGAATGGCCTCCTTCTGCACGATAACAATTCTGTGATTACCAGAGCTGCAAGCACCATTATCAACATCCTGAAGGTTATCACTGACCTGAAACTGAACTGGACTAGCCATGTAAATAATGTGGCTACAAGAGCAGGTTAGAGGCCAGGAATGTAGTAGTGAGTTACCTATTTGCCTGACTGCCCAAAACCCATCCACCATCTTTGCTAGGAACAAGTCAGGGGTGTTATACAATACTCCTCACTTCCCTGAATGTGTACAGAGCCAAAAACACTCAAGAAGCCTGATGCCATTCAGGACAAAGCAACCTGCTTGATTGTTTGGATGGATGTTGTGCCAATCACTTCCCACAACATTGAAGGACAGTCATAGCTGTGTGTACCACCTGCAAGATGCACTGCAGAAATTCACCCAGGCTCCTTAGACAGCCCCTTCCAAACCCACAACCAGTACTTTCTAGTAGAGAGTCAGTTAGCTCAGCTTGCTGGACGGCAGATTTGCGATGCAGTGTGGGTTTAATTCCTACGCCAGCAGAGTTTATCATGAATGACTCCGCTTCTCAATCTCCCCGCACCCTGCCTGAGATGTGGTGACCTTCAGTTTAAACCACCACCAGTCATCTCTCTCTACTGAAAAAGCAGCCCTATGGTCTGGTAAGATTACGCCAACTATATGTTTAATTTTACTTCCCAGAAGGACAAGTTGAGTAGATGGATGGGAACGCCATCACAGGCAAGTTTCCTAACAAGCTGTTTTCCATTATGATTTGGAAAACATATCAGATTCATTCATTGACACTGAGTGACAATCCTGGAACTCCCTCTGGAACAGGATTGTGGGTGCATACACACCAGATGTTGGCAGTGGTTTAAGGAGGGAACTCACAAATGGCCATTTCAAGGGGAACTAGGGATAGACAATAAATACTGGCCCAGCCAATGAATCCCAGAACCCTTGAGTGAATAGACAAAAAAATTTTCACTGTATAAAAATAATCAACATCTCCTCTTTGGTTCTTTTGTCAAATGCCTTAAAATCTGTGGCATCTGGTTGATGATCCTCCTGACACTGGAAATAAATCTCCTCCATTCATTCTGGTCAGAACTCTCCATGATTTTCAACACTTCTATCAAATCTCCCATAATGTTCTCTTCTCTAAAGGGACTTATCCCAGCATCTCCAGCCTTTTCGCAAAGCTGAAGTACCCCCATTCCTGGCAGGATTCTGATAAATCTGCTCTGCACCCACTTTAGGCCTCATCATTCTTCCTAAAGGTGGTGGACAGTTTACATTGAACTCTTCAGAAGTGATCAGCTCAAGGCTCTCCCAAACACACAGTCTCATTCCATTGTCAGGTCAGATTCTAACACATTATACTCCAAGTGTCTCAGCTGATTGATTGAGTTTACATCTGCATCCTATCCTCAATGTTTACTTATTCCACAACTTGAGTCCACTCGGAGCAAGAATAACACCATAATTTTGATTTAGTCAATTCCAGAGTCATGGGTGCACCTGAAGACCAATACTTTATTGCCTATTGCAGTTTGTTCCCTGCAGGGGTGATAATGGGCCTTTGTCTTGAACCATTGTCAGAGGTTTAATACAATTAGTGGAAGAATGCTGCAGTCCTTATGTTCCTGGCAAAATAATTGGCTGGAACTTTGAGAAGTTGGGGTGGTATGGTGGCTTAGTGGTTAGCACTGCTGCCTCACAGCACCAGGGACCCAGGTTCGATTCCACCCTCGGGCGACTGTCTGTGTGGAGTGTGCACATTCTCCCCGTGTCTGTGTGCGTTTCCACTGGGTGCTCCAGTTTCCCCCCACAGTCCAAAGATGTGCAGGTTAGGTGGATTGGCCATGTTAAATTGCCCATCGTGTTCAGGGGTGTGTAAATCAGGTGGATTAGCCGTGGGAAATGCAGGGGGGTGGGTGGGATGCTCTTTGGAGGGGTGGTGTGGACTTGTTGGGCCGATTGGCCTCTTTTCACACTGTAGGATTCTATGGTGATATGAGTTTGAAAGCAGTTGGAAATGAAAAGTTGGTCTGAAGGAAAGTAACCATGAAGCTGCCGGGAAAAACCCAACTGGCTCATCAATGTTCTTTCAGCACAGAAACCTGCATTCCTTACCTAATTTGAATCTATACATGAGTACAATTACACATCAACATGATTGACCATAACCACCTTCCAAAATAGTTCAACAAGATACTTCTTTTGTGTTAAACCGATTGATTTCAGAAGGTAGCCCACCACCTTTCCAAGGCAAACAAGGGTGTCAATAACCATTAGTATTTCCAGTATTCCTCACATTTCTGGAAGGAAATGAAATCAACGAAACCTATGTCTGAATCTTCACATCTAAATTCACCTGAGATGCCCTCAAGATGTGTCATTTCATAACTGAGGAGTCAGAGGTAACCCAATGATTGACTGATTTCAGTGGCAGCCTGTACATTGTCAAAGAAGTAATGATGTTACCATCACTCATCCTATCCAGTGACAGATATGCACGCACCGGCATATAACCATTTCATTGATCACCGAATTAGATCAACATTACAGAGACTCCAGGACACTGCCACAAAGCAGTGCCCCTTGTCATTTGTGCCCCTGAGAGCAAACAGAGTATTGGGCAATCAGCTTGGCTCCAGAAAGTGTCATCAGTTGGAATTCCAAATCCCATCCCACAATGTTCACTCCACGGCTATGTTTTATATGCTCACATGATTCCACGTTCATGTTCCAGGAATGTCTCACCATGGGAAAGGCTCTGCACATGTTTAAATTGTTCACAATGAAGGTTGGTGCTCTTAGAGAAAGCCCTTGATGAACGCACCAATGAACCCATCTTCTGTGTGGAACCTGATGTGTCAGCTTAATGAAGTGTTGGTTGCTGGTTCCCCATCTGTGGAAATTCTAATAAGGACTGCAGTCCGATCCCTTCACATCTCCCATGTGAAGCACCAATCCTGGAACCAAAGGCCTGTCACCCATTCCTCCAGTTGGATATGATCCCACATGTAGGGTCTGAATTCAGGTGGGAATATTCATACAAGCAGTTCCTCATCCTGGTGGGAAACTGGACTGGATGATGGTGGAGGAGGGGCAGCTCGAATCTAAAAAAGTTGAACAGCAACAAAGGTTCAAGTGAGTTATTTGTTAAACACAAATTCAGGACATTAAGGCCTGAACTATTTTTCCCCTGTCCCCTCTCCCACTCCCCTGGGATCTACACAAACTGAAGGAGCTCATAATCAAAAAGTATAACTGGGACGTCACCTCAAACACTGAACAAAGATTGTAAACCATCTCAGCAAAGGGCAGAAGAGGGAGATATTGTGGCAAGTGACCCAGAAGTTAAAGGTAAGGTCGAAGGAGACTTTTATTGCATGACAGACGTTGGGAGAGAATTCCAAAACATAGGGTCCAGGTGACTGAAGACAAGACCACCAATGGTGGAGTGATTAAAATTGAGGAGTGGAGGAATGTACATATGTTAGATGCTTGGACAGCTGGAGGGAATGATGGAGATACGAAGGTGTAAGGCATTGTAGGGCTTTGAAAATAAGGATGAGAATGTTAAACACGGAGGTGCCATGGGTCTGGGAGCCTGTGTAGATCAGTGAGCATAGGGGCGACCATAGAATCCTTCCAGTGTGGAAGCAGGCCGTTCAGCCCATCAAGTCCATACCAATCCTCCAAACAGCAGCTCACCCAACCCCAGCCCCTACCCTAGCCTTGTAACCTTGCATTTCCCACAGCTGATCCACCTAGCCTGCACACCACACATGGCCAATCCACCTAACCAGTGCACCTTTGGACTGTAGGAGAAAACCGGAGCACCTGGAGTAAACCCACACAGACACAGGGAAAACATGCTAATTCCACATCAAACCCAGCTCGCTGGAACTGAGAGGCAGCAGCGCTAACCACTGTGCCGTCCATGATGGCTGAATGGGAGATGGTGAAAGATAAGATACAAGCATCAGAGGTTTCAGAGGGAACAGATGAGGAGGCGAAACTACTGCTTTGTGAGATGTATGGCTAACAGGATGATGCATTTCCCTAGCTGGAGCTCAATGATAGCAAGTTACACATTACTATTTTTCAGATAAATCCTCTCTTACAGGTCTAAGTCGTCCAGCAGGCATTTCAGAAGTGGGCTCCAGGATGTGGGATTCCTCCTTCTGAACAGCAGAAACTGTAAGGTGAATAAAGTGGAATCAATTCTGGATATCCTAGAGTCCCTGAGATCTATACACTCACAGTTAATGTTGTTAACTCTGGTTGGACATTACCCTGAAAGTTACGTTATAAAATCTCCAACAACCCCACATAAGCAAACATCCTCTTCCACACAGAGTTGACGGTAAATTATAATTGTTGGGCCAGTTCCTTTTGCAGAATGACGAACAATTAAGATAAGAACATAGAGAACAGGAACAGACAAAATGAGCCCTCAAGCCTCCTCCTCCTCCATTCAATACAGTCAGGGCGGATCTTTAGCTTCAAATTCACTTTCCTGCTTATTTCGCACATTGTGAGCCTGCGTATTAGTCTGTGTCAGTCCCTCAGAAAGGGAATGATATTGCTCAGAGCAAGAAACTGTACTTGGGGTCTTTTGCTGTGAGGAGTCTGTTGCAACGAAATGGCTCTGCCTGACTAAGAATCACTGTTTTAGCACCTGCCATGGGTGTATCAGAAGGACTTTAGACTTTGACGATCAATGAAAACTACTTAGCTGCATTATGATGCATGGCTATCAAGTACTGAGATGGGATTTGAACCCAGAGCTCCTAGTTCAGAGGTAGGCACACTACCACTGTGTCACCAGACCTCCTACCCTTCCTTAATCCCCTGAGAGACCAAAGACCTGCCCATTTCAGCCTTAAATATGATGGAACATCCACAACATTTCAGGATAAAGAATTATAGAAGATATTATAAAGTACACACCTGGTTAAGGATGTTGGCTTTGAGAAGTGAAAGTTGTTTAGAAAGATCAGTGTAGAGATAAGGCCCCTGATCAGCTATGGCATGTAAAGACACAGGAGGAAGCTATTCAGCTTCTGGAACTTGTTCTGCTATTTTTCAAGATCACAGCAGTTCCATAGCTTCACTGCAGTCTCCTGAGGTGGCTGCATACTCCCTAATACCTTTGGCGAGCAAAAATCTACCAATCTTAGACCATAATTATTAATTCAGTTAGCATCCACTGTGGGTTGTGAGTTCCACGCTTCCACTATCTTCTCACAAAGATGTGTTTCCACACTTGCCTCCCGAATGGCCTGAGACTGATTTGAAGATGATGTCCTCTCATCCAGGACTCCCTCCATCAATGGAATATAATTTATTTCTACCCGATCAATTCCTTTCAAGATCTTAGAGCCTCACAATCTCTCTTTAACTTTCGGGAATGTAGGGAACACAAGGGTGATTTGTGCAATCTTTCCTCGTAATCTGACACTTCCTGTACTGTATCTACACCTCACTGTTCCCAAGGCCAACAAAGCAATGTGCAGTGCTCCAAATGGAGTCCAGGGTTGCTGAGAAAAGATGGATTGATGGATTGAAGATACAGGTCAAGCAGAATTTCAGTGAAAGGTGGAATAGGTTCGAAGGGCAGAATGTCTTCCTCCAATTCCTCTGTAGCTGAATGGGCTGCTCCATGTTTTTCTCAGTAATGGGCTTTAGGGGCTGAATCATGAGACCCAGTGTGTATAACAAAACATTTAATATATTTACCGCTGTTTCTAGGTGACACTTGGAGTCTCTCTTGCTGTGTGGATCCTACAGTGTGATATGGCACCAGACTAGAATCAGGAGCAGGAGGAGAGAATGGAGGAGGGGATGTGGGATCCTGGAAAATGAAACAAAGTAGTCAACAACAATTCACTAGCAGAGTTCAAGCATCCGAATGGCCTATTTCTACTCCTGTATATTTTCTCAGTATTGAACCAAACAGTGGGAAGCGAGCTAATGAGGTAAAAAAAGAGCAGACTGTAGATTCCCACTCTCTGTGCCTATCTGATCTCAGTGGGAGAACATCCAACTTCATCACAAAGGCAGGAAGGACCCTCACATTCTGTCAATGCTTGGTTGAAAGGGTTACCAGCAAACTGTGGAGAGAAACACAGAGCACTGAACAATGGGGGTGCAGGGAGGGGAGAAAGGGAACAGAGCCAATGTGTCAGGAAGATTTAGAGATATATTCAGTATTGAAAGAGAAGGAGTTTGTGACAAAGTGTACAAGCACAGTAACTGAGGGATACATGCATCTTAGAACAAGATTACAGATGCTAAGAAGTTTGAACGAATGATTGGTTCTCCTGACGCTTTGACAATCGAGTTGAGGAGACTAGCTGTTCACCATTGCAGTTGGTGTCATCTCATCTGTGATGTTAGACTAAATCTTGATTTGCAGATCTGATTAGGTTTGTTCAATGTGAAGTCGCTGTAGGAGGGCTGGGTAAATACCTTGCTTTGCAGTGTACTCACCTGACCTTTGGGGATTTGACTCTGCCCTCCTCAAATGTTGATGTTGCTTGATGACTGTGTAGTCTCCATATGGATCTGCCCCAGGTTGCTTCTATTCTATGTTGTGATGCCCTTTTTAAGAAAAGGCAAACTGGGTTCTCAATTTTACATTAAGGGGACACTGAACATAGAAGCAAAGGAGATGAGGATGAATCGGGGATGTTGTTCAGGTTATAGCTCGAGTATTGAGTGCTTTTCTGGGATATCCCATAACAGGAAGCGTATTGGAAACAAAGGAAGAGAGCAGTGACAATTGATTGAACAGAAGCAGGAACGGGAGGGAAGAGTTTATGAAAACTAATTAAAACTTTCACGAAATGGAAAGGCCACAGTGGGAGGAAGGGGAAGTTATGTCATCACGAGATGCCTGCACAAAGTCAAGATCATGAAAGATTTAAATAAGCTCCACCAAAGCTGCGCAGACTGATTAAAAGCCACAAATTTCCTGTGTTCAGTACCAGCATCGGTTCCAACTCCAGATCTGTCCCTTCCCCAACCAGCAGCTCGACGAGCAAGGATGGAAACACGCCAATTCGGCCATTGAATTCTCCTTCCCAGAATCCATCATCCACTCCACGCTCACCAGTGTGAAGGACCTTGATCAAGCCACCCTCAGGGAAGCATAGCTCCTCTGCACTCTGTCCCTCATAATCGTACAATGCCCGAGCCAGGCAGACTGTGAAAACAACATCCACAGCATCAGCTCCTCAACATAGCCCCCAGCACAGCCCGTAAGTGAGAGGATAAGCCATCCTTAAGCAGACTGTGATCCACCCTGTTACAGTGAGGTCAAGGCTCAGGCAACAGCAGCACGAAAACCTGTAACCTCTACCACCAAGAAAGGGGAGGACAGCAGCCGCACGGGGATATCACCACCTCAACGTTCCTCTCCAGGTCACACATAGCATCGTAATTTGGACATTTCAATCATTTGTTACTTGCTCAATTATGCCTTCCTGGCAATGTAGCACTCCCTCTGTGCTGCATTTGTAAAAAACAGTATTCGTAAAGGGGACTGCTGAGGGAGTACTGATCCGACAGAGGGCAGCTCTGAGGGAGTGCCGCACTGTCGGAGGGTCAGTGCTGAGGGAGCGCCGCACTGTCACAGGGTCAGTACTGAGGGAGCGCCACACTGTCAGAGGGTCAGTACTGAGGGAGCGCCACACTGTCAGAGGGTCAGTACTGAGGGAGCACCGCACTGTCACGGGGTCAGTACTGAGGGAGCGCCGCACTGTCAGGGGGTCAGTACTGCGGGAGCGCCGCACTGTCAGGGGGTCAGTACTGCGGGAGCGCCGCACTGTCAGGGGGTCAGTACTGAGGAAGCGCCGCACTGTCAGGGGGTCAGTACTGAGGAAGCGCCGCACTGTCAGGGGGTCAGTACTCAGTCTGGATTTTAAGCTCAAGTCCCTGGAATATGAAATCTAGAACCTCTTGATTCAGAGATGTTAAGATGGCTATTCTGGTCCAAAATCCAAATCGAGTCTCCACTTTGTTTGCACAGTGTACAGATTTTTCAGGCGAAATTCTTTGCCAATTAATGGACCCTTCCTGATTCACCTTCTCCTCTCTCAGTGTTCCATGGGGTGTTCAGAGGTGGCTGGAAATGGTCCCTGCCCACTTTGACAATGGGTTAAAAGATCAAGATTAGACCTACCTCCGTCTGCTGCCTGCTCCAGGCCACTGCAAACCATCAGTTCCTGCTCAGCAGAGCTACTGGATGAGGAATAGGACGTGATGTCAGAGGATGTTACCATGGAGATCCTGCTGGATAGGCTGTTCCCACCTGGAAACTGGAGATACTTTTCAGGCACATAGCCTATTTGGCCAGATTTATTCCGGGCCTGAAAAAGGGGTAAACAAAAGGAATTTTTAAAAAAATTGAGGATCATAAGCAAATTTCTCCAACAAGAGAAAATCTAACTATCTCCCCTTGACATTCCATGGCATCACCATCACTGAATACCCCCACCACCAACATTCTCGGGCTTTCTGTTGACCTGAAGCTGAACTGGACCAGCCATTTAAATAAATACTGTGGCTGCAAGACCTTGTCAAAGGCTGGGAATTCTGCGACAATTCTGTGGGTTATCTACAAGGCACAAGTCAGGAGTGTGATGTAATACTCCCCTGGATAGGTACAGCTCCAAAAATACCCAAGAAACTCAGCACTGTCCAGGGCAAAACAGCACCTTAAGCATTCATTCTGTGCACTGCTGAGCACTGTAGCAGCAAGTGTGCACCATCTACAAGATGAACTTGCAGAAGTTCACCAAGGCTCCTCCTACTGCACCTTCTAAACTCATGGCTCATCCTCCTAGAAGGACAAGGGCAACAGAGGCAACTTGCAAACTCCCCAGCAAACCGCTCAACATCCTGACTTGGGTTTCCTCCGGGTGTTCCAATTTCCTCCCACAGCCCAAAGATGTGCAGGTTAGGGTGGATTGGCCATGCAAAATTGCCCATAGTGTCCGGGGATGTGCAGGCTAGGTGGATTAGCCATGGTAAATGCAGGGTTACAGGGATAGGTAGGATGCTCTTCAGAGGGTCTGTGATTCTGTGATGTAAATATCTCAGCGTTCCTTCAGTGTCACTGGGTCAAAATTCTGGAACTCCATCTCTAAGGGCATTGTGGTTTCCCTATACCAAATGAACTGCAGCGGTTCAAGAGGCATTTTGCCACCACATTCTCAAGGGCAACTAGGGGCGGGGCAAAAAATGGTGGCCCAGCCAGCAACACCCACATCTCATGAAAGAATTTAAACATTAACCAAAGTCTGTAGAGGTTTGAAGACCTCAGTAAGGAGTTTGATGTGGTTGGTGCTTATCAGAGGGGCATCCAGCAAATATCAGAGCAGGAACAAATGAGCTGAATGATCTACTCCTGCTCTTAGTTCTTATGTTCTTTACAAAGATGATATTGAGTGTGAGGGGGTGTTCAGCTCCATGAGGAGATTGCAAAAGTTGAAATTATTCTCATTTACAAAGGTTAAGGGGACTCATATTCAGAGACTGATCAGATTATACAGACTGCTGATAGTCAGCTCAGGCAACACATGCCGGCCCTTTAAAAGGATTGTCATTAATCTCACTTCCCTGCCCACTTCCTTTCCTAATTGCTCTTTGCTGGTCTTGAGCGTCTCCATGATGAGGAAATAAAAGTTCAGAGATGATGGAGAAAGAGCAGGAAAACGGGACTGATAGGAAGCCCTATCAAAGAGCCAGGACTGGGTCAATGGGCTGAACGGTACCCTTCAGCGTTGTACCAGTTTCAAAGACTCAGTCAACAAGCGTAGACTGAAAAATCCATTTGGAAGTACATCAACACCCCAGCCTCACAAGCCTTCAGCAATTGGTTTCTCTGGTGAGGTCACAGATAGCCAGACCCCCAGGGGTTGCATCCAAACATTAACGTCAAAAATCTTCACACGAGGCACAACTGATTCACAGCTACCCATGGCCAATACTGTCTTTGTGACTGGATTGGGATAATTTGTACACACTGTATTACTCTCCCAGTGCTTCCTTATCTGTTAGAAGACCTTGTGGAACAGAAGTTCATATCTGGCTTAAACATCACAATGAAGACAACTAACTTTGGGCCTTTTTTATTTGCAGGGACAAATATGCAATTGGAATTGGACGTTGTGTGTATTCACTGAACACAGCCATTCAATGTTCGTTGATGAGCAGTTCATGTAAACAATTATTATTAAGAGAGCCTTCACAGAATTAAATCAGACTTAGAAAATGCCTTTCACAGATTGTGGACATCACAAGATCCCAAATCCCAGCTCAGCCAGCGAGAGACCGGCCCTGAATCCCAGCTCAGTCAGTGAGAGACTGGCCCCGAATCCCAGCTCAGTCAGTGAGAGACCAGCCCCGAATCTCAGCTCGGTCAGTGAGAGACCAGCCCCGAATCCCAGCTCAGTCAGTGAGAGACCAGCCCCGAATCTCAGCTCGGTCAGTGAGAGACCAGCCCCGAATCCCAGCTCAGTCAGTGAGAGACCGGCCCTGAATCCCAGCTCAGTCAGTGAGAGACCGGCCCCGAATCCCAGCTCAGTCAGTGAGAGACCAGGACAGTCAGTGAGTTGGGAGTGGGGCCTTGGATTATTACTCTGGTGGAAAATGGAGAGTCCATGTTGAATCATATTCACTGAACTCACCTTCACCCAATGCTCCATGTCACCATCTTCAATCACCTCAAGCTGTTCTTCTAGAGCGATAGTTAGTTCATCAGACTGTGTGGCCTGTACACAGGAGGCAAGACTCTCAGGAAATCACACATTGATATTCTAAACAATGATATAAAACTAAAGAAATTATGTTTTAAACTGTTAAAAAGAAACACTGATGAGTCCTCAACTAGAGCGTTGCACCCCATTCTTGACACCACAGTTATATTTTCCTAAAAAACTGATTTTTTTTTTGTTAGAAGTACACTGACAGCCTCACGTGAATATGTTCAGTAATTGACCATGATGGTAATCATATTGTAAACCAAAACTTATGGTCCATCAAGCTTGGTTCCATCAGGGATTTGACTTGTTACCACCAGCTGTGATTATAACAATAGAGGTTCTCTAAAGGGAAACAATTAATATGTGAAAAGGAAAATTGCTGCAGGGCTAAGGAGAATAAGCAGGTAAGTGGGACTAGCTGGATAGCTCTTTCAAAAAAACCAGCAATGGCACAATAGGTTGAATGGTGTCTTGAGTTATAAGATTAAAAATCCTGTTCATCCAGCACATCCAACCACTCCCTGTGAAGGCACACAGGGAAGGAATAGGTTTGGACTTTATGGTGAGGTTCCGTAACATCAAAGTACATGTGTAAGCTACAGGCATGACTTTATCAGGTGGACTCAAAGTAATAAATCACTGGCATAAAATGAACAAATGTGTACCGGAACAGCAAACATCAGTTGGGAAATGCTAAACCCCTACTTGGGCGGCAGGGTGAGATGACTTGCTGAAAATCATGTGGGCATCACAATGGAGTCAAATCTTGTTCTTGTCCATGAGAACTGCTCACAAGACACTCTCTGACTTGTGGCCAGACCAGGAACTCTGGCTGATTGGCCATCCTGTTCGCAGCCCAATGAAACACAGTCCTTTTGTACAAATTCAGGAACTCCGACACAGACCTAAAACTGAAGCCCGGAATGTTTCTCGTCCAGGGGAATCAGTTCTGCATTCATCTGGTTCATTGGCGAATGTAGGCACTATTTGTTTCTTTATTCAATCATAGGATGTGGGCATCATTGGCTGGCCAACATTTATTGCCTGTCCCTGGTTACCCCCTTGAGAAGGTGAGCTACATTTTTAAACCACTGCAGTCCATGTGCTGTAGATTGCCCCACAATGACATTGGGAGGGAATTCCAGGATTCTCACCCAACGACACTGAAGGGAACAGTGAAATATTTCCAATTCAGGGAGGTGAGTGGCTTGGAGGGGAACTTGCAGGTAGTGGTATTCCCATGTATCTGCTGCCTTTATGATTCGACATAGAATAAGAAGTGAGTTTGGAAGGTGCTCTCTAAGGAGCCATGGTGAACTTCTACAGTGCACCTTGTAGATGGTACACACTGTTGTTACTCAGCATTGGTGGTAGAGGGAGTGAATGCTTGTGGATGTGGTGCCAATCAAGCGAGTTGCTTTGTCCTGGATGGTGTCCAGATTCTTGAATGTTGTTGGGCCTGCACCCATCCAGGCAAGTGGAGAGTATTCCATCACACTCCTGACTTGTGCCTTGAAGATGGTGGGACAGGCTTTGGGGAGCCAGGAGTTGAGTTACTTGCTGCAGAATTGCAAGCTTCTGACCTGGTCTTGCAATCATTGTGTTTATGTGGCTAGTCCAGTTCAGTATCGAGTCGCTGGTAACCCCGGGATGTTGATAGTGGGAGATTCAGTGATGGTAATACTATTGAATGTCAAGGAACAATGGTTAGATTCTCATTTGTCCAAGAAGGTAACTTGTGCCTGGCATTTGTGTGACACATATGGTATTTGTCAGCTCAAGCATGGATATTGTCCAGATCTTGCTGCATATGTACCTGGGCTACTTCAGTAACTGAAGAGTTATAAATGGTGCTGAATGCAATTCCTACATCTGACCTTATGATGGAGAGAAAGTCATTGATGAAGCAGGTGAAGATGGTTGGGCCTAGGACACTACCCTGAGGAACTCCTGTGGAGATGTTCTGGAGCTGAAATGATGGACCTCCAACAAGCACTGGGGGAAGAGTGTTGCACTGCCTGGGGGTCAGTACTGGGGAAACAGTGTTGCACTGCCTGGGGGTCAGTACTGGGGGAAGAGTGTTGCACTGCCTGGGGGTCAGTACTGGGGGAAGAGTGTTGCACTTCCTGGGGGTCAGTACTGGGGGAAGAGTGTTGCACTGCCTGGGGGTCAGTACTGGGGGAGCACTGCACTGTTGGAGAGGCTGGCATTGAATGCTATGTTAAACTATGAACCCACCTGCCCTCATTGATGGAAGTGAATGTAAAATATAATCCCACATTGATAATTCAAAGAAGAGTAGAGAAATTACTTTCTCGTCCAGTCCAATAGTTGACCAACATCAGTGAGAATATTATCTCATCACTATCCTACTGCCTGGGTTATGAACTGCCATCTTTAATGTGAGATTAAACTAACGATCTCCAAATGTGAAAGTAGTGGATGACCCACAGTGCATTGGAGTTAGCGGACTCTTGATCTCCTCACCTGGTAACTGTAGAGTACTTTACAGAGCACTGGGTACATTCGGGGAGAACCGCCCAGGTTTGACTGACTGCCCTCATCAAAGATCTCATTGGTGTCATCAAATTCCTCGAAATCTGTGAAATCTAACTCATCAAACTGTGAAAAAAAAACAAGTAAATTGAACATTGAGGCAAACAGCTGTCATGGGAAAAGAGACAGACAAACAGAGAGAGGGATGCAGAAAGAGACAGAGGGACAGAGAGAGAGAGAGGGACAGAGAGAGAGAGACAAAGAAGGACAGAGAGAGAGACAGAGAGACAAAAAAAGAGAGAGATAGAAAGAGAGAGAGAGATGCATAAAGACGTGGAGAGGACAAGAGGGAGAAAACAAATGTGATGGTGAGAGGAGACAGAAAGTGACAGAAAGAGGGAAGTGAAAGAGAAGGGAGAAAATGAAAATAGAAAGGATTGGAATTTATTGTCACTTGTGTTTATGAAAATACAGTGAAATGTGTATAAATCACCATAATGCGGCACAATTTTAACTACAGAAATTATAAAAAGAAATTAGGACAATGTGCATGAGAGATAAAAGGTACTGCAGATGCTGGAGAATCCGAGATAACAAGCATGGGGCTGGATGAACACAGCAGGTCAAGCAGCATCATAGGAGCAGGAAAACTTGACGTTTCGGGCCTAAACCC